>OX442314.1:30831007-31431007 GCA_949358305.1 Strigamia acuminata | reverse complement strand
ATCGACATAAAACCGATAAAATTCGACATAACCAATAAAAGTTGTTATCACCGTAACAGTAGTGTTTACTAGGTTGTATGCAAAATGGCGGCTTGAGATTTAGTGACGTCATCTCACAGAAGGTGAGCATTGTGGCGGAAGTGGTTATTGAGTTACATCTCCTTCTCACCTCATTGCTCTGAACCGAAAAAACGCGATGTGGGACAGTCGGGGTGCTAATGGTTCGAATTCAGTTAAACGAGTTAGGCCTAACGTTCGATGCACGATTGTGCAGAACTTTATAAACCGAAAAAAAAAATCCAATAACATCCCAAAAATATGTGATTTATCTATTCTCCTGTCTTTACCTTAATCTGCTTACAGTTTGGAACCTTTCAAACGTAATAAACATGCATTTAATCGAGGATGAAAGAAAAAGTGCGATATATCAAAATAAGCTTACAATAAAGCAAACGGCAATTGCCATAGAAACTATAAGTGCATAATAGCGCCGACTAGTGACAATATTTGAACTAAATACAATTCATCAATAATTCTACCAATTTAGTATACTACAGTGTTCTCAAGTGTACTACTAAAAAGACTACAATTAAATTTTCGGTTCAAAAAATTAATTTCGCTAAAAATTCAAGGTTAGCACTAAAATTCATCCAATATTCATTACGTTTGCATTCTAATTTGCCATTTATCAATATCAAAATTTAAAATTTCCTCTCACCGAGTTGCAGCGCCGCTCTGGTGGCAACATGTATCTAAGAATAAGAAGCATTTTCGGTGCGTTTTTCTTCACAATTTTCAATCGTTTACCATCGTATTTATGCAGAATTTCATCGATGGATAACCAAAGAACTGAATTACGCTTGGATTGTGAGTCGGTGGTTTGATTTGAGTTCATATTTCTTCATGTTCGAAATTGACATTTTGCACGCCATTTTTCTCTCTCGAATTCATGCATTTTACGTTTTATTTATTACTATTGTATATTTGTATCATTGTTTTCGTTCGTATTTATTAATAATTTTATTGATTCATAAGATTTGGAGGGTCTTCAGCGGCGATTTGCGCATCGTCGCTTCTTTCGCTCCTCCCCTTATAATTACGATAAGATTCTGAGGATATTGAGGTTCCCTACTATTAAGTCTTTTTTCGTTATGCGGGATGCGTTGCTTATCTTTGATTTAATTCCCTCATCTTTTGGGTTTGTTGAATTTTTATACTCCGGTTTACTTTACATGTGCGCATATGACTTTTGTGCCTTTACTTGTTGACCTCACCTACCGTTTGTGTCTAAATGTTAACAACTTGCCTAGTACTATTGATATATTTAATTTGTCATTTAATGAATTTAAGCTAGCCTTGTTTGATTCTTTTTTGCCCAGGACTGTAGTTTTTGTGTTTGATTTGAGTTAATTTTTTTACGTCTTGAAAATATTTATGAATCGGTTTTGCAGTTTTATTTATTTTTCCATTTTTTCTCGCAAAAATGGTGGCAAATCATCTGGTGTTGTAAACCTGCATTCGAATATGCGAGTGTAGTATTCATCGATTTTGATGAAATTGAATCATGATAAACATCAGAATAAATGTTACTCCGTATTAATTATTATGAATCCAAAAGGAAAGATTTCATATTTTTAATTTGAAAGATCTTATTTTCTTTCAATTTTCCATTTATTTTATCAATGTTTTAAATTTCATGTGCGATGCTGTTTCTGCCGAATTTCGAAATAGTTTGTTTTTTCTGTTAGTTTGTAGTTAAGGTCAGTCAGTTCCAAAATGTAAAATATAGATATTGTAAGACTACATTCCAATCTATGAGTGTAGCATTTCCCAAAATGGATACTTTCTTATTTGTAATTTCAAAACATTTTTTTTCTTCAAATTTCCATTTATTTTTTCGTAGTTATTTTGACAAATACTTTGCCACTGCATTTGTATGTATTGAATGCATTTACCTTTGATCCAAAATGGATGATATTTGTTTTTTTTTAGTTTAATTTATTTTGCCACTTAAATGCCATTAGTTACGACCAAGCGCATTTTCGGTTTATTCACTCCTAACGTGCATGTTTTTGAAGCCTGGTGACTTCATACACATTTACGTGAATTGTGTTGAAGCGTACACCAAAACTGCTTGAAAGGGTGCGATTACGGTAGTTCTATCACAGATTAAACAGATGGCAAAAAAAATTGTTAAAGTTAAGTTACTGTGCAAAATTACTTAATTAATTTGGTTAGGTTAAAGGTTGAGAATAGTTTAATGGTTAAATAAATTATTTTGCGGGTAGCTTAGCTACCGGAATGGCGAACACGAAACCATCCGGAAACATTTGCGCTGCTTTGAGGTAGATGATCTTATAAACTTTCGTAATGGTCGCCTCACAGACCCCGACCACTTCCCCAATCTCCTTCCCGCTCTTCTTCTCTCCTGAAGCCAGGCACGTCAAGTAAAGAGCTGCCTCCGCCATCGAAAGCAAACTTCTCCCGCCTAAACCGTCCAAAATAGCCGCTCTTTCAGCAATGCACATGGCTGCTCGTCGCACCGTGATGTCCAGACCCAATTTGCCGCAATATCTGGCCATAAAATCTGCGCCCTTTCCCGCTTCACTGCAACATCCTCGACGCTCGTCTCAAGCGACTTCACGATCAACTTGAAACGCTGTCCAATGATTTTCACAGAGACTTTGAAAACGGCGCAGATTTCCTTGAGGGACCTCGGGACTTTTTCCTGCTTGCACGGACAGGAAGTAGCAATGGCTTCGTGGGTCCCTTTCACCTTTTTCGTTTCCAGGACCTTCTTAAACAGATTGTTCGCTCTGTCCACTATGGTTTGCAACAAGTGGATTCTTTCGGCCATCGTGCTTATATCTTGAAATGCGGTGGTGGGTACCCGGTCGGCGCTCCTCACCACCGGTCTTTTGTAGGAGTATTTGGCACCGCCTTTCTCGTCCAGCCACACACGCAGTAGGCATGTGCGTTATTTTTTTTTGGCGAGGCGTTGCGTTATTTATAAAATAACGCAACGCAGGCGTTATTTACAAATAACGTCACAACGCCAAATAACGTCAAATAACGCCAAATAACGCCACAACGCCAAATAACGTCAAATAACGCCTAATAACGCCACAACGCCAAATAACGTCAAATAACGCCAAATAACGCCACAACGCGACAACGCCAAATAACGTCACAACGCCACAACGTGTAGCAACGCAGCAACGCTTAAAAATAAAATAAAATAAATGATTTTAATTTTTTTTTTAATTTTTTAAAATTTTTCAAAATTTTTCAAAATGGTGAATTTCACCATTATTCGCTCGAAAAAACGTGTCAACAGTGTTGACACGTTTTTCCGTACCATTTAGTGATTTCCAGTGTATTTCCTCCCATTTTCCCCTTTATTGCATTTTATTATTAATTTTTTCAGTGCCATTTTGAACCATTCGGCCCAAAAAACGATTTTTTCTCGATCGTTTCGCCGCAAAATAAAGTACGGTGATGCCGAGGCCGTGCCATCAGCCGCTGCACACGTCACGCGCAATTCGTGTCGAAGTTCGGCAGAAAAGCCGAAAGTGCCCCCGATACGCGCAACGGACGAAAAATAGCAAACGGACGGAAAATAGCGATTGCGAACGTGCCGAACGAGCGTTGTGGCGTTGTATCGTTATGTGGCGTTGTGGCGTTATTTGGCGTTGCTCGGCGTTGTGGCGTTACTGCGTTATTCGTTAATAACGGAAGGCGTTATTTTTGCCGACCCTTATTTTGGCAACGCGCACAAGCCTAACACGCAGCTCCGGTCGCTGGAGCAATTCCGGTCGACAGATCGAAGCCGGCGAGCAGCGCATTCTCGGCGGCGCCGACGCAACACGAGTCAGCATTGAATGTTTCATGATGGCCGACGGTTAGTAACAATCGCCATTCGTTGGTGACGTCTATGACTCTGTCTCCAACGACCAGAACGCACTCGCTGCAGATTATATCCCCAGCGTGATAATCTTCGATCAAAAAAGCATCCGGGTGATATCGGCAACAATTCGTGTAAAATCGATTCGCGCAAAATCGAGTTGCGGATTAAATTTACACGGTAGATGATACGCCCCAAACCAGGTGTGAAGTTTAAACATAATTCATTGGAATTATGTAGTAAATTGACACAAACAATCTCAAAACATATTAAAAACTGTCCGTAAAGTGTTTAATCAAAGTGGTTTAATATACAGTATAAAACTTATATTTATACAGGGTGTTCTGAAAGTCTGGTCCCCTCCAAATATTTCCTGAGCAATTGCATCTAGGCCAACTTTGATGAAGGGATCATATAGGAAGTTGGGTAAGAGCAATCCAATGACGTCATCAAATTTGACCTTAAAAGTTATTTTCAAGGTCATTCACTTTCTAACTTTTAAACCGTTGAAGATACAGCAAAATTTCCAATTACAAAGTTGTAGAGCACCATCAAATTAGTACTATACAACTTATCTTAGTTACCTTAAGCCAATTTTTTTATAGCGCGCAATATCGCAGTAACGCATGGCGACGCTATTCACATGCGCTACATCGCGTGTAGGAATTATTCTTACATGTCGCGCGTACGAATGTCGCGCATATTATCACAGGTTAATGATTGGGTGGGAGGGGGTGTGGGTGGATGAGTTAGTAGTTGGTTTCTAGGTATCACTTAATTAGTTGTTCGAAATGTTGTCCTTTGACAGTTAGACAGAATTCTGCACGACATTTAATTGAGTTCTGTACAGCCATCAACATTGCATCTGGAATGTTGATACAGGCCTCTCTGAAAGAAAGTGTGTGTAATGAGCATCAGTCAAGCTGAAGATAGATTTATTGATGATTTTCATCCCTTATAAACTTTGTTGAACAGACTAATTTGATGGTGCTCTACAACTTTTTGATTGAAAATTTCAATTTGCTGATTTGTTTTCTTTTATTAAAAAAAACTAAGGTGACTAAGATAAGTTGTATAGTACTAATTTGATGGTGCTCTATAACTTTGTAATTGGAAATTTTGCTGTATATTTAACGGTTTAAAAGTTAGAAAGTGAATGACCTTGAAAATGACCTTCAAGGTCAAATTTGATGACGTCATTGGATTGCTCTCACTCAACTTCCTATATGATCCCTTCATCAAAGTTGGCCTAGATGCAATTGCTCAGGAAATATTTGGAGGGGACCAGACTTTCAGAACACCCTGTATATTAAAGCACTTTAAATGAATGAAGCTCGAATTTGTCGCTAAACGCGCGATAATCGTCCTTTTAATGTTTATAACAGTGAAACCGTCACACATTGTATTCCTTTTATTTTTGCTTAAACTTTGAATACAATTAACTGAATGTTTATTACAAATAAATAAATATGTATTGTACAACTAAAGTTACATACAATAATAACTTCTTAATGACGTTACCAAGAAGCCTCACTTGTTTTTCCAAGCTTAACGACACGCTCCAACTCTTGAAAGGAGATTTGCGAAGCTGGGAGAACCAATTTGCTCCGCTTTCAAACGCATTCCCTTGGATCAACGCTAAAGGCATATCATTGTTTTGTTTGTCAAAATTTTGCTGCCTCAACAACCGGAATAACCGAGACAACTCATGGTCGTCGTCGTAATTCATTTTTCTCTTTGGCATCCAAAGACGTTGTGAACGCAAACAAAAAACAATCTTCTTCATTATTTTTTCCTTGAAATCAATGGATTGATTGATTGATTGATTGGTCGTTGTGTACACAAAAAGAAATTCTATTTTGCTTATCAATTTTATTTTAAATTAAGAATAAATGACGGTGAACCAGATTTGAAATTTGACTTTATGATTATTTACATGATTAGCACTTCATATCTTATTAATTGAACTTGATTTCTGCCGGAGAAGAAGACTATCAGAGCGAAATTTCGTCCGACGCGTGGAACTCGTGCATCGATTCAACCGCGTGCGAGTGCGAAGGTAGCGAAAGTAGCGACGAGCAAAGTTGGTGTCGCTTGGACGACAATGTTTCGTACGCCTCGTGACCCGTCGCCGAATCCGACCCCGACTCCCGACTACTAACTCGGACGTCTTCTACTTCGTGTCCATATTCTTCTTGTTCGTCTTGTTCGTCTTCGTGTCCATATTCTTCTTGTTTGTCTTGTTCGTCTTCGTGTCCATATTCTTCTTGTTCGTCTTCATGTCCATATTCTTCTTGTTCGTCTTGTTCGTCTTCGTGTCCATATTCTTCTTGTTCGTCTTGTTTGTATTCGTGTCCATATTCTTCTTGTTCGTCTTGTTCGTCTTCATGTCCATATTCTTCTTGTTCGTCTTCGTGTCCATATTCTTCTTGTTCGTCTTGTTCGTCTTCGTGTCCATATTCTTCTTGTTCGTCTTGTTCGTCTTCGTGTCCATATTCTTCTTGTTCGTCTTGTTCGTCTTGGTGTCCATATTCTTCTTGTTCGTCTTCATGTCCATATTCTTCTTGTTCGTCTTGTTCGTCTTCGTGTCCATATTCTTCTTGTTCGTCTTGTTCGTCTTCGTGTCCATATTCTTCTTGTTCGTCTTGTTCGTCTTCGTGTCCATATTCTTCTTGTTCGTCTTGTTCGTCTTCGTGTCCATATTCTTCTTGTTCGTGTTGTTCGTCTTCGTGTCCATATTCTTCTTGTTCGTCTTGTTCGTCTTCGTGTCCATATTCTTCTTGTTCGTCTTGTTCGTCTTCGTGTCCATATTCTTCTTGTTCGTCTTGTTCGTCTTCATGTCCATATTCTTCTTGTTCGTCTTGTTCGTCTTCGTGTCCATATTCTTCTTGTTCGTCTTGTTCATCTTCGTGTCCATATTCTTCTTGTTCGTCTTGTTCGTCTTCGTGTCCATATTCTTCTTGTTCGTCTTGTTCGTCTTCGTGTCCATATTCTTCTTGTTCGTCTTCGTGTCCATATTCTTCTTGTTCGTCTTGTTCGTCTTCGTGTCCATATTCTTCTTGTTCGTCTTGTTCGTCTTCGTGTCCATATTCTTCTTGTTCGTCTTGTTCGTCTTCGTGTCCATATTCTTCGTCATCTTGTTCATGTTCTTGTTCCATTTCTTGTTCATCTTGTTCATGTTCTTGTTCAATTTCTTGTTCATCTTCTTCATCGTAGTTGGAATAATCATTCCCTTCAGTCAAGAACGAGTCAGAAGAATCGGAAAACGAAGACAATAATGGTTCTGGGTCATGAAGTGGTAGCCCAAAAGAAAATCCTAGAATAGCAACTTCGTCAGAATGAAGAGGTCCAGAATGTTGTTGCTCAGGTTGCTGGTGTAGGATGCTCATTCTACTCTCTATTAATCGCCGACGACGAGTTTTTAATTCGCTGGACCACGTCTCCACCAAGCGATCGATTATTGAGTCTAAAACTCGCGATGGAGTTTCACTCGTGATCTCCGTTCGACAAACCGGACATTGGCACTTTTCCCGTTTCCATTCGTTGACGCAGTGCGAGCAGAACGAATGTGAACAATTCAACACAACAGCCTGAAAAATCAAATCAAAATTAAAATCAAAACAAATTAATTTTAAAATTTTAATCAAATCAAATTGAAAAGTGAAAATTAAAATTAAAATCAAATCAAATTGAAATTTGAAAATTGAAAATTGAAAATTAAAATCAAATCAAATTGAAATTTGGAAATTGAAAATTAAAATCAAATCAAATTAAAATTTGAAAATTGAAAATTAAAATCAAATCAAATTGAAATTTGAAATTTGAAAATTAAAATCAAATCAAATTGAAATTTGAAAATTGAAAATTAAAATCAAATCAAATTGAAAATTTACCACTAGCTAGGGCTATTAATAACTCCGAAAGAGATTAGGCCTAACAAAACAACAATCAACAACAAGGTAAATTCTCATTTTCACTATCTCATTTTCACTACCTACATTATTATCTATCAGTAAGTTCTTGTTTTAAATACACCTCGCGCTTAGTAATTGTCGGAATTAGGTCAGCACTCCTCTTCTTGTCAGATAAGATTCGTGCTGACGTAATTATCCCGACAATTACACGTCAGTATATTACCTCTGAAAATTAAAATCAAAACAAATTGAAAATTAAAATCAAATTAAATTGAAAATTAAAATCAAATCAAATTGAAAATTAAAATCAAATCAAATTGAAAATTAAAATCAAATCAAATTGAAAATTAAAACCAAAATCAAATTAAAACCAAAGTCGAAATCACCTTGATTATTATTTCCGAACAAACACAGCACTCGAGTTCGCTTTCGAGCACCGAGCTGAGATTCGTCACAATTTCGCTTTGACTTTTGTGTTTCTCCGCCATCGTCTCCAATTCCTTGCTCACAATCGCCAGATGTCGCTCCTTCACTTCGAGCATCCGTTCCAACTGATTCTTATCGCAGTCTTCCGCCAACTCCAACTGCAATTGATTAGCGTCCACCTGACCCTTCATGTTGTCAACACATCTTTCAAATTGTATTTTCCTTCAATTTCTCCTTCCACTTTTTGATTTACGTTCCCGCAGAGTCCAAACTTTATCCTTCTCATTCGCCTAAAAATTAATCAAAATTAATTTTTATTAATTATTTTAAAAAAATTAAAAAGAAAAAAATATTTGCCATTTACTTTTCAAATTCCTCTTCCTTCTTCTTCAGCCTTTGTTTCAACGTTTCCTCGGCTTTTCTCTTCTTCTGGCTTAATTCAAGCTGCACGCGTTTCAACTCCTTTTCCAATCTCTCGTTTTCCTTCTTCATTTTATCCGCCGCCAGGTGGACCTCTATCTCTCTCTCCGCTTCCGTTAGGTTTGAACGTGAAAAACAATTCCCGGCTCGCTGTTTTCTCGCCTAAACAAACCGTGTCGCCATTTCTCAGTCGCGTGGCTCCGCGCGCCTCCAATTTCACCTCATTAACATAAATTCCGTTCCTACTCTGTTGATTGTTCAAAAAAAAACTCATGAAATGATCAATAACACACATTCTATCGTACATTATTATCCGCCACGTGCCACGCATCCTTGCGTCTGGTAAATATTGCGTGTATCCGTGATACACATGCGAATTGATGGTGAAATCAGCGTCGACGGCCCAACCAATGGTGAACTGGAGATGCAAACAATTCAATTATTATTAAATTCATTAAAACTCAATAAATAACTAATTTATTTACCAAATCCTTATTTAGGGTGATTATTCTATCGACTACGTGTGTGGGAGCATTTGGACGAGTGTTTTTCTTGTACGAAACTAAAAGTGCTCCAAATTCTATTTCTGGATTCATTTTCTAATTCAGCTCTACCTCGATTAACGTGTGGTAAGACTACGTAAAACCACCTGTGTACGGACTTGCGACGTCGCTTCGTAGTTCGTATCATGTGCCTTTTACGGAAGACGGATGAAACTATAGCAATCGTACCGGTACAACTAATCACAACAACAACAAACACACATGGCTACGGTAGTCTTGAAATGCCACTTTGAAATTTCAAACCTTTTATCAACAAAAATTGAAGAATTCAGATAAATTCTTCAAAATAATCTCAATTTCACAAACACGCCTCAACGATCCTCGTGACACTCTTGATTCCGACTCTACAATTGCTGACGACCACGCCACCCTGCCTTTGGCCGCTGGGACCGGTGTGACCATCGCTGAAAATGCAGATTCGCTGCATCCCCCCACCCATCTGAGGCTGGCCCAGAACAAATCCACCGCATTTTGCAACGAATTGTCGATGCCAATTTCCGAAGTTCGGGCTGAAATGCATAATAATAAATGTGAAATGCGCGCCGAACTTGCCTCATTGCACGAATCGATCGTTGGACATCCTGACACCCGCACTCAACTAAACACTTGACAACACCGCCTGTCGCTCGCCCACCCTACGCAAATGTGACATCCCAGTCACATCGGGTGCCAAATCTCACACGCAATTGGCACCGTCGTTGGCAGCACCATATAGGCCACCACTTCCCTCGACAGTCCTCCGACGACACGCATTCTTCTGACAAACCTGCTCAACTCCGCTACTCACGACGAGATCCGCTCGTACGCTGAATCCCGCGACTTGACCGTCTTGCAGTGCCCTAGATGGACTAAAAGCGACATGACAACTAGCAAATCCATATTCCTACGCATCGCCACCGGCGACATCACCCCGCTCCTCTCCCCTACTCTCTGGCCTCACAGCATTCCATGGCCGAAATCTCCCTCTCATCTACACTACCCCTTCTCCTACCACAAACAATCCCCCCTTTTCGTAGCCGATTTCCTAACTATCATGTAGTACCTGAATGTCTGCTCCCTTCTGTCAAAACTTTTCGATCTCACTGGTCTCATTCAAACCCACTCCCCTGACCGTGGCTCTCATCCGACTGCCCTGATGATGTCCTCCACGTCCCGGTTACTCCCTCGCTCGCTCTGACCGTCAGTCCCGTGGTGGCGGTGTCGCTTGGTTTTACCATGACATCTTCTCCCTCACCTCCTCGTTGGCTGTCAATGGACATGGTGCTGAACTTCTCGTCGTTCACCTAAAAACTCCCACCTCCACCGCGCAAGTTGTTATCATCTACTGTGCCGCGTCAGTCCCTGTTGCTGACACACTCAACCTTTTTTCTGACCACATCTCACCAGACGCTTTCACCACTGTTGCCGGTGATTTTAATGAGAATTTTCTCCCTACCACCTCCCGCAATGCAATATCAACCCACATGTCCATCCTTGACCTCATGCCGGTCATAACCCAGCCCACTCGTGTCTCAAACTCCACCTCAACCCTCATCAACCAAATTTTCGTGCCTAAAAATTCATTTTCCCCCCCCTAAGCTCCTTGAAGTTGACAATCTGGACCACAAACTCATCACCCTCTTTTTCTCCACTCCCACCCCTCCTCCCTCCCGTCCTCAACATTCCCCCTCCCTCTCTCCTAACTACTCTTTCCGCCGGTGTGATTGGCCGGCTGCATTCCGAGCGACCTCAACCATTGACTGGCAACCTTTACTGGACTCCCCCAGCCCCGACTCCAAACTTGGCATTTTCATCAGCAAAGTCACTAGCATACTCGAGGAATTTGCCCCTCCAAACCCGCATCGCTCACATCGCCCCAAACCTTGCTGGACACCCGAACTCACCGAGCTTATCCGGACCCGGACTCGCCTTTTTCCGCATCGCCACTTGGACAACGCCAGAGCTTACAACATCGCGCGTTCCCATTGCCGAATAGGATGCCGCAAGTTACAAGTGCCATTTGGAAGTTTTTTACACCACGAGATGCTGAATTTAAAGCCACATGTTTGCTTTGCAAAACTGTCGTTCGTTGTGGTTCTAGTTCGCCTTCTAATTTACGGGCCTATTTCAAAGTTAAACACAAAACAGAATACCTTAAGGCAAAGAACATTTCGTCGTCATTGTCATCGTCAATTTCTGCAACACCCCAAACACAAATGGATAATTTTCTATAACAGTCATCTTCCAATGCCAATTCTGTGAATTCATCACTGAATAAGTCCCTGCAACTAACTGATCTGGATAAGAACGATACTGCTGAATCTGTTGATGCCGTATAACAGTGTAATACAAATAAGAAGAGTTTGCGCCAGGGCACATTAGTAACCAAAAACGTGGATTCGAAGAAGATTAACAAATTGCTTGGAAAATGGCTTGCAATGGAATGTCTTCCGTACAACACCGTGGAAAAGGAAAGTTTTAAGAACTTGTGTTTGGGTTTTCAGCCATCTTTTCAACTTCCATACCGAACCACGTTTTCTGAGAGGATTATTCCGGATTTGTACATTCACATTGTAGCATTAGTGAAGGAAATGTTACGCTCGATGGAGTTTTGTTGCATCACAACAGATTGTTGGACTTCGGTTGTGATGGAGCCGTACATGTCGCTAACTGTCAGTGGCATGAATCTGGCACAACTTAAGAGATTCCCTTGCTTTGGGCACGTCGTCAACCTCGCAATCAAGAGGGTTTTTGCTGCAAACGAGATCAAAATCGTGTTCCAAAACGTCAAAAAAGCCCAGAGCGCGATTGCCCATTCGTCGACGATGCACCGAGACTTTCATGCTAAACAACTCGAGATGGGACTTACAAAGAATATGCTGCCTGCAGACATCGCCAGGAATACCAACACGGTAAATACTCGACTTTAACACCGAACAACAGCAATTTGGAAATTTTAGAAGTTCTCCTAAGTTAGCTAAAGCCGAATGAATAAATTACAACAGAGTTAAGTGGTGAACAGTATGTTTCTGTATCGTGCGTACTGCCGGTGGTTGCACACATTGTTAAGCAGTTGGAATCTATTGTTGAAAGGGTTGCTGAGGACGAAGAGGACAACGATACACAATTAAACTTCATAGAAAAGTTTGTTGGCATTATCCACGACAATATTTCTTTTATCTTTGACAGATATTATGGCACTGATCAGAACAGAGATGCATTATCGTTTTATTGTTTAAAGCAACAATTTTGGATCCTCGGTTTCGTCTGTGCTATTTGGAAAAAATGGAAAATTGCCGTAGTGAATTGCCTGCCATTGTTGATGAGCTGCTTGCAGAAGTCAAGTTCGAGCGAGACTCCCAGTGCCCCAGCTTCCAAGAAAAGACGTGGCTTGATGGCAATGCTTGAAATGGCAGATTACGAGGAAACAACATTAAGTACTGCTGAAATTGTCCGTTATGAATTTGAATGTTACATGAATTCAGCAAAGGTTCGCCAAAATCAAGACCCACTCGAATGGTGGAAGAAGCACAACAGAAGTTTTGCCCATCTGGAATGCACAGCAAAGAAATATCTGTGCATACAGACAACCAGCGTGTCCAGCAAGCTGGTATTTAGTTGTGCAAAGCGCGTGATTTCCGACAACAGTAGTAAAGGGGACCGTTTAGCACAGAATTTTGTGCTATAATCCTGCCAATGAGAAGGCAGGTACAGATATGGCATAGAATTTTTGTGCTATAATCCTACCAATGAGAAGGCAGGTACAGATACGGCATAGAATTTTTGTGCTATAATCCTGCCAATGAGATGTCAGCTACAGGTACTAGTATCTTATATTAGAGAATTCTGTGCTATACGTCAACCAATACAGATATTGCACAGAATTTTGCTATGAATCAGACAATGATAAAATTCCTGTACCTCATCTTTCTTTCCTGTATCATCTTTCCTGTTTTTCTTCATCCGAGATGTGATTTTATCTGCATTTTATTCGTTTTTAATTCTAAATTTTGTATTATTTGTTGCTAATAATTCACACTAGGGGCCGCCACTCTGCAGAGGAGTTGTTGTTTTTTTCCCTCCACTTCTCCTCCGTCTCTTTGACCAATTTTCCTGTGATTTGATCTTTTTTCCGGTAAAAAAATAAGGGAAGTGGCTGAAATTTTTTATTTTAATAAAATTTGAGATAAAATTATAAAAATATTTTAAAAAATCCCAGGTAAATGTTACTCTTTTTTCCAATGACTGAAATAGACCTGGCTATAAGGTGCACGCCAAAAGTATGGAATAATCAGTTTTTTTGTAATATTTTTTTTACGCTTCATCTAGAATCAAACCAATTTTTTAATCCATGTATTTTGTTCTTTGAATTCATTTAAAATTAACAAATTAATAATTTTTCTAGAAAAAAAGATTTGGCAGTGATTTTACACAAAAATGGGGGTGTCATAAGTATGGAATATTTCAGGTTTGCTGCAAAAAAAATGAATAAAATGAATATCACATAACATGCCTTTGTCTGATTAGTTAATCAGTGAATATGTCAGTAGGGGGATAGTGGCAGTCCTGGGCCAGTGGTTGGTGGTGAGGGGGGTGGGGGGTGGTGAGGGGTAAGTAGGGGGAGATAAGGGGAGGGGAAGATAAGTGAAGGGGGAGATAAGGGGAGGGGAGATAAGGAGAGGGGGAGATAAGGGGAGAGCTAAGTGGGGATGACTAATTGCCTCAATCAATCAATCTTATCATTCGATCAATGTGCCCTAGGCTATTATTTGTTATTGTTTTTCTTTACTTAAGTACCTTGTTGTTGTTTTTCCCAAATTTTCAAAGGCCCCTTGTTTTTCTTTCCTTAAGCACCTTGTTGTTGTTTTTCCCAAATTTTCAAAGGACCCTTAGGCTACTTTTAACCAAAGGAGAGATATTATTGGGTAGTCATCTTAACCAGTGGGAAACTGGTAATGGGTATATATACTTGCAATTCCCTACTCTCTTCTCTTCACTTCTTGCAAGTGCTAGGTACTGTTTGTATCATGGAATTTAACCACATTCACTCTGAATTTGCTGAGTTGCTTATGGAAATTGAAGAATCTCTCTTTCCACAAGTAAATACGCCTAATCCTCTATCGGATGTTGATGAAGAAAATGGATTTAATGATTCTCCATGTTGGATTTATAATCATTCTCCCATTCTTCCAATCTCATCGCCTACCATTATCAACCAGTCTCAACTCATCCCATCTCCAACCATCATCAACCAGTCTCAACACGTGCAATCTCCAACCTGTATCCTCCAATCTCAACCTGCATCATTTCAATCATGCAATCCATTGACATCATGTGAGTCTCCCGTTCCTCTCTTGATTAACCATCAAATTCATAATCAAGTGGGACAACATAATAATTGCGAATTTGAAGAGATGCTTACGGAAATTGAAGAATCTCTATTTCCTCAAGTTAACACGCCCAATCCTCTACCAGATGATGAAAATGGATACAATGATTCTCCATGGATTTATAATCATTCTCCAATTTATCCACTCTCACCACCTACCATCATCAACCAGTATCAACACGTGCCATCTCCATCTTGCACCAATGCGTTTCAACATGTGCCAACTCCAACCTGCGACAATCAATCTGAACCTGCATCATCTCAATCGTGCAATCCATCGATATCATGCGAGTGTTCAGCTCCTGTGTACCACTACCAACCAAATTTGCACCAAGCAGGAACAAGCCGCATCGTCAATCCCCCATCTCCTATGGCTTTAGTGCAACAAATTGGAGGTGGAGAGAAAGTACATTCATGTGAGTACTGCAATAAAATTTTTTCATGTGTTTCAACGTTAAAAAGGCATCTTATTCATTCGCATACTCTTGCTAAAAGCACATTCTCATGCCCAATTTGTACCAATATTTTTTCGCGCAAAGATGCCATGCTGCGAAATGTTAAAAAAATTCACAATTGCAGCAAAGAGTTATTTCCCTGCAATGTTTGCAAAAAGTCTTTTTCTTCAAATAATAATTTACTTAAACACATGCAAGTTCATGTTCATCCTTTACCCGCCGTTCCACATCCACAACCACTACCCTGTGATGATCCTTGTGTTGACGCATTAGAGGGAAACGTCAACACATATAAAATTCCCGGTAATGATTGTGGTGATTTAAATCACTTTTTCATCCAACACCACAGTCAGGTGAAACGTATTTTAAATTTTCAATTGATTAAAAAGAAAGCGGTAAAATATTACATCGCCGTTAAAATACATTTTACTCGATCATCACAGAGTGGTGATACAGAAACCATCGCGTGTTTTCGAAGCATTTGCTATATTGTGCTCGTTGAATCGGATCTCGAGAACCAATTATTGGAGGCGTACGAGAAAATTAAACGTTCTTGTGCCGAATTTCAACGAGATGGTAGTGGTTGGGTATTTGAAGCGGTGGTAGAGATGCATGTAAATATTGGTAGATATCGCCCATTGGCTGGAAGATCTTACATCACACTCCCCAAATTTTTAGCAGACAAGAAAGCAATAATAAATGTGCAAAATGATGATTCTTTGTGTTTTCTCTGGAGTGTTTTAGCTGCTCTGCATCCTGCACCTTCCCATCCTGAACGTGTTTCACATTATACCAAGTACTAAAACACTTTAGATTTAACTGGACTTTCATTCCCGATGACAATTCAACAAATCCCCAAGTTTGAATCCATGAATGCAATTAGTGTTCATGTGTTTGGTTTTGAAAAAGAAGTGTTTCCCCTATACATTAGCAAAATGGAACATAAAACCGAAATAAATTTGTTACTTTTTGCTAATGATCAAACCCAACATTATTGCTGGATTAAAAATTTAAATAAACTGTTACATTCATTAACACATCATGATCCCCAAGCTCACTATTGTAAATATTGTCTGCATAGATGTTCGTCAGAACGGATACTAAAAGATCACTTGGAGTACTGCTCTACCCATGGACTTCAAAAAGTCAAATACCCCACTGATGAAACAAAATGGATGCACTTTACTGATTTCCATAAACAATTTAAAGTCCCATTTGTAATATATGCGGATTTCGAGTCACTGCTCGTTAAAAATGTTGAAAAAGATGAGACAAGCAAAGTGCAAAAAGTGTCTAAGCACGTACCATCGGGTTATGCTTATGCCGTAATCAATACAGAAGGTAAATTGCATGAACCTCCATCGGTATATCGAGGTGAAAATGCAGTTGATCATTTTCTTGATCACATTACTAAATTGGAAGTAGAGTTGGGAAAGCTTATGGCTTTAAATCTTCCAATGGAATTATCGGATCAAGAAAAATTGTTTATGGAAAGTGCTACATCTTGTCACATTTGTAATAAGGCATTTTTAAAAAATGAAAAGAAAGTAAGGGACCATGATCATGCTACTGGCAAGTTCCGTGGCCCTGCTCATAATTTTTGTAATCTGATGTATCGCAGAACATCTAAACAAATTCCCGTTGTGTTTCATAACTTAAAAAATTATGATTCACATTTGTTAATGCAAGGAATTGGAAAGTATAAAGATCGTGAAATAAGCTGTATTCCAACCAACATGCAACGATATATTACTTTTTCACTCGGAAATCTTCGATTTCTCGATAGTCTGCAATTTATGAATGCATCTTTAGAATCATTGGTTGCTAATTTATTCAAAAGCGATCCAAACCAATTCCGAATAATGAATCAACATTTCAAACCTGATGAAATCGGATTGTTATTACGGAAAGGTATTTTTCCATATGAGTACATGGACTCTTGGATCAAATTCAACGAAATCCAACTTCCTCCCATATCCGCATTTTTCAGTACTCTAAGTGGGCAAAGTGTATCCGAATCTGACTATAATCATGCAATGAATGTGTGGGATAAATTCAATATCCTAAATCTCGGTGTTTATCAAGACCTTTATGTTTTGACTGACGTTTTGCTGCTAGCTGACGTCTTTGAAAATTTTCGTTCGATTTGTTTAGAGACTTATAAATTGGATTGTTGCAATTATTTCACAACACCCGGTCTCTCGTGGGGGGCATGTCTGAAACTAACGGATGTCAAATTAGAACTGTTAACGGATCCGCTTATGCATGTCTTTATTGAAAATGGTATTCGCGGTGGTATATCAATGATTAGCCATCGATTTGCTAAAGCCAATCACAAAGATATAGATGGTTATAAAGAGGACCTTCCATCCAATCACATCATCTATCTCGATGCGAATAACTTGTACGGCTGGGCAATGAACCAATATTTACTAACTCATAATTTCAAATGGATACCGCCCACCGATGATTTTGATGTGTTAAGCATTAGTGATACCGGCACAAAGGGATATATTTTGGAAGTAGATTTAGAATATCCCAAAGAACTCCATGATTCCCATAACGATTATCCTCTTGCTCCCGAACGACTAACAGTAACTGAAAACATGTTATCACCCTACAGTCTCGAACACCTTAACCTACTAGAACAAAAACATCACCCATCTCCCAAATTAGTTCCTAACCTTGCTAACAAAACAAAATACATTATCCACTATCAAAACCTCCAATTGTATTTGAAATTGGGAATGAAAGTCACGAAAATTCATAAAATTCTGGAATTTGAACAATCTGATTGGCTTGCAAAGTACATTGGCTTAAATACTGAGTTGCGAAAACAAGCAACCAATAGTTTTCAAAAGGACTTCTTCAAATTGATGAATAATAGTGTTTTTGGGAAGTCGCTCGAATCCGTCAGGAAACGTGTTGATGTGAGGTTGGTGCAAAATCCAGAGCGAGTGACTAAATTATTAAATTCACCAACTTTTCACGAGTTCAAGATTTTCAATGAAGATCTTGTAGGTGTACATTTAAAGAAAAGAAATATCCTATTAAATAGACCCATATACGTGGGCTTTTGCATTCTAGAACTTAGCAAAGTCCTTATGTATGATTTTCATTATAATCATATCAAAAAAACATATGGGAACAAAGCCAAGTTGCTTTTTACTGATACGGATAGTTTAACGTATAATATCGAAACAGATGATATTTATGCAGACATGAAAAAAGATTTAGAAAAATTCGACACTTCAGATTATCCTTCCACACACTCCCTATACAGCACAAAGAATAAAAAGGTAATTGGAAAGTTTAAAGACGAAATGTCCGGGAAATGCATACAGGAATTTCTCGGACTTCGATGTAAAATGTATTCGTTTAAAACAAAAGATCAAGAAAAAAAGACAGCAAAAGGTGTACCTCGAAGTGTGCGAAATCAACTTCGCCACAAAGACTACAAAGAGTGTCTATTCAACAAAATAGAAAACGCACGTTCATCAAATCAAATTCGCTCTTTCGATCACGAATTATATACAATTTTGCAAAAGAAAATTGCTTTGTCTGCTGGAGATGATAAAAGGTACATTTTGAGTGATGGTGTAACGACTCTAGCTCATGGGCATTACAATATTATTTTGTAAAAAGTGTTATTTATTTATTTATTTATTTTGTAAACAAAACTGTTACATATTTTTATTATTATTATATCATTATCTTATCATGTAATTTATTTTGTAAATGAAATTATTATTATTATTATTATTATTATTTTTATAAAATAAAACCATTATTATACAGGGTGGAACAAAAGTCTGTTCCCCTCAAATATTTCCTGAGCAATTGCATCTAGGCCAACTTTGATGAAGCGATCGTATAGGAAGTTGGGTGTGAGCAATCCAATGATGTCATCAAATTTGACCTTGACGGCCATTTTCAAGGTTATTCACTTGCTAACTTCTAAACCAATCAGGTTAGAGCAAAAAAGTCAATTACAAAGTTGTAGAGCACCATCAAATTAGTACTATCCAACTTATCTTAATAATCTTAAGTTAAATGTTTTCATTTTAAAAAGGAGACAAATCAGCTGAAATAAAGCCAGCCATTGTGACAAAACTTAAATTTCTATCACAAAAATACTGAATTACTTAAATAAACGTATTCAAATGTGCATCATTATGTAAGTAAACAAGAAAAACCACAGCCTTTTTTTAATGCCTCAATAATTACTTTATCACAAGATTAATCCTTGGCGATACGGATTTATGGACAAGCTTTTTCTTGAATAGGAAATTTTTTTTTCTCTGAATTTTTCTTGCTAAAAATTTGTGACTTTGTTTATCTGATAACAAAGTAAATCTCAGGTGAAATTTGTAATGATTCATCATTTATTTAATTAAATATTCAACTTGGAAATTTTCTGCCCCTTAAAACTCCAGCATAACTTTTAAGCTGGCTTTGCTGTATTTGTAAACAGCGCTTCAGTGAACAGCTTTTCGCATTTACCAGTAGTGATTAAAACCACCTCCAGATGGCTCAAATCTATTTATTTTTATTGTTTAGGCATTACGTTCTCAATAAAATTAGTTCCGAATTAAAAACAAACTAAATGGCGCTTTAACCAATCAACTTAAAAATTGTCCATAAATCCGTAATGGCTTTAACCAAAACGGCACATTTTATCCTTATGCCTCCGCGGGTTAAAAAATTTCACTTTGCTGATTTTTTTTCTGATTTGTCTCCTTTTTAAAAAGAAAACATTTAACTTTAGATGACTAAGATAAGTTGGATAGTAGTAATTTGATGGTGCTCTACAACTTTGTAATTGACTTTTTTGCTCTAACTTGATTGGGTTAGAAGTTAGCAAGTGAATGACCTTGAAAATGGCTTTCAAGGTCAAATTTGATGACATCATTGGATTGCTCTCCCCTAACTTCCTATACGATCGCTTCATCAAAGTTGGCCTAGATGTAATTGGTGAGGAAATATTTGAGGGGAACAGACTTTTGTTCCACCCTGTATATATTATCGTGTCATTCTTTCACAAACCATGGACAGAGCAGGATTACAGAAAAACCTGATGCTCTTATTTGAAAATCATAAATTATGGATTACGACTGGAAGTTTCTCTGTTGTTGGATGTTGTATCGTTATTCTACAAATCATGATTCTGATGTACTCTCCTCCAACCTTAATCCAACCAACTGTGGATGTAGTGAAAATGTTGCCTGTATCCAATGGATGCAATTCCACTTTTGATCTAGGAAATGGAAAACAACTAAATATTTGCAAACGTGGAGATGATGTAATATTTGATATCAGACAGTTTAGCAGAGCTGGTCCATCCATCAAAGGAATTAATTTAAATTGGTATCAATGGATTAGATTAACTCGAGCAATCTCTTTTCTCCATTCGAATGTAACTATTGTTAAATAAACAAGTGCATATGCAATGATCGAAATATATGTTTATTATTTATGTGTATACAAATTATAATGGTGGGTTGTCTCGTAAGTCATCAGCGGGAATCCAGGAATTAAATTCATCTCCATAACCCATCCACTTTACAAAATATAATTTATTCGCACCTTTGCCTTTAGACTTTAATACTGTTTCTACAGCATACTCCGCATCCTTGGGTTTATTAATTTTCTGCAACTCAAATTCATAAAATGTACCGAGTAAAGGTTCATCATTGTAAGCTTTAAGCATATAGACAACTTCTGGTGGTCAGATTAATCGATTGGCAATATAATAAATTTGATGCGAATAGCTTCCCCTGTATCCCTTTCGGAAAACCACTTTTGATTTTGATATTCTAACACCATCACCAATATTAAACTTAAATTTTTTATGTCTTTTATTTATTGTATCACCATATAAGTGGTAAAACACTGCCGGTTCTTTCTCTTTCGTAACATCAACAGGTTTCATTCCTAATGTTCGATGAACGCTATGATTATACGAATCAATAAATGTTTGCAGTTGGTCAATATATCGATGTCTGCCGGTATATGTGAAATAAGTCCACATTTTCTGCTTTATGGTCCGATTTAATCTTTCACAAAGTGAACATTTAATATCATCATTTTCACTTGTAAAATGTTTGATGTTATTTTTTAGTAAGAATTCCTGAAAAGCTTTATTTAAGTATTCTTTTCCCTTATCGGTCTGTAGAAAAAGGGGTTTAGTCTTGGCACGTTTTAGAATTGTTTCAAAAGCTTTTATAATATGTTGCGCAGACTTTGTTGGTAAAGCTTCAATATACGCATATCGTGAAAATACATCAATGACAGTCATTAAATATCTATTTCCATCATTTTCCTTTGCTATGTTTCCAACTTCAACCAAATCCGATTGCCATTGGTAATTAATAGATGGTACAATAGTCTTAGAGCGTTGAAACTTGTATCGAACTGGTTTATGTAAGGTATATGAGTCTAGTCCTTGTAACCAATCTTGAATCTCCTTTCTGGTAACTTGTACCCCCCGATTACGTGCAGCATGGAACAATTTATCTCGACTACTAAATCCGGCAGGATTTCTTAGATTAAAGTAGATATCTTTCAATTGATGCTCTGCCATATGTTTTTCTACCTTTGTTCTATGCTCCTAGATATGCTGTTTATTTCTTTATTTTTTTCCTTTTTTGTGAACCGGAACTTGGTGTTTTATATTTAAATGCACTCTCGTCTCGGTCTCGATGAAATCTTGAAGTTTTGTTTGGTGTTCCGTAATGGGCCCAACTGTACTCTAGGTCTGCCAGCTCTTGATCTGATAGTGTTTGATTATTGAGGATGGACTCATTTCCACTTAATGAATCTCTATGAATGTCCCGAGTAATTGTGGGAGTTGAAGTGCTCATCGGTCTAATTAATTCCTTTCTTAAATTCTTGTTGATAATGTATTCTTTTGGTACATTTGAATCAATCAAAATTTTAATATACTCTGACTGACCAATCGGAATTACATTTTGCTTCGGGCGGTTTCTTATGGCATAGTTTATAAGATCAGCTTTGGTTGTATTTGGAATTTTTACTCCATCTATAATCATTTCCGATAGATTGCTCCATTTCAACCTTGGATTCAAATTCATAACTTCCATTAACGCAATAGCTTGTTTCTTTTGATCTTTTGACATTTTATTCAACATTATTTTATCCAATGGTTGAAGAACAAATGGCGATTGAGATGTGGATAAGTGCGAAACAATTGGTGGTGGTGATTGAGGTGGAGATGTGGATTGAGCTGGAGGTGATATAGTAACAGTTTTTGGTGCATTTAATTGTTTCATTAGCTTCTGTTTGAAGTTTCCAAATTGAGATTGAAGTGTCGATATAAGTTTAGCTTTCATTTCATCATTCAAGTTTGCATCATTGAAAATTTCCTCTATTGACGATTCAATCTTTTGCAATTTTTGATATTGCGGATCAATATCATCATAGTTCTTTTTCGAATATTGTAAAGATGACATCATTTCCTGCGGTACTAAAACCATTTTCCTAGCCATTTCGTTTACTAATTAGTTTACCTACTAATGCTCCAATAATTGGGGCGAGTAGTTGTGGTAAAAATCCACCAGTTTGAATGACCAAGTTCCGTCTTTGTTTGAATGAAGATGTAGGAGTGGCCAATTTTCTTAACAACCTTCTCCTTCGATAAAGTGATTGTTTCTGATTTGCTCCTAACTTAATTGTACCTTTTATAATGTTTAAACAAATTTCACAGATGGTTTTACAGAAATCATCGTTAGAATGTTTGAGAAAATCCTTGATTTGTCTCTTATTTAAATCGGGAATGGCCCGGAGCACATTAGCGTGACGTCTTACTCGTTTCATTGGTGGAATCTATATGTAAACTATAGTATATTCATCCGGAAATATATTAGTCTTCACTCTTTGATCTTGGGGTGTATCCGGTTTCAAATCAATTAATAAATATCCAAAACTTTGCGCTGTTGCATCGTTAAATGCTGACATGAAAAATTTACCTCGCTGTGGGAACATTTGACTCCCTACTTTTGCGATTTGATTCATATCTCTGGGATTTCGAAAAAGGATTAAATAGTGACTATTTAATGATAAAGTTCGTTGATATTTGCTTTGATGAAATATGTTTTGGCACAAATAAAATACACTAGTGCTCGTATGGTGCGAATATTTAGTCCACAATAACCCAATCTCTTGATTTAAATTTTCCATTTGATCGTCAATGATGAAAAGCTTTCTCGTTGATGAATCCAAAGTCTTTAAATTGGGTAATCCTTCGTGGAACTGCACATTGGGAAATTCGATGTACCATGGTTGCCATATTGAATAGTACCAGCAAATATCTTGTGGGGGTGGATCAATCATTTTACTCGCATTTCGGATGATTTTCTTGCATATCTCCGTTTTGCCCGTACCCGAACTTCCAGAAATAATAGCAGTAAATGGATGATGAAACATTGTTCATATAAGAGGTGATGTCACGTCAATGATGCAATCAGAAGTGAGCAGGCATGGATCCGGAACAGAGTTTCTATGTGAGTCTTCCATCAAATAGCAGCTTAGATTATTACCCGAATAATACATTGACGGAATTTCATACGCAATTACCATCATATATTAATTTAGATGAAAATTGGGAAGTGGGTCTGGTTGAATTCCTTTATCCAAGAAGCTGGAGTACTGCTCTATTGCCCCGAGGTGCCGATTTTCGAATACTGAAGAATGAAGTCAATGCAATCAAATTTCCACCATTCAAATTTGTGGATGCATCCCTACCGCAGGATAAGCTAATATCCGAGTTTCTTAACTTTTTAAATAATAATTTAACATCTCCAACCAAGAAAGATGAGAAAGTTAAAGATCTTGACAAAGCATTGCAAAAATTAGGAATTAAATTTCACTGGAATTCCACTCGTTTAAGATTTGAAATAATAATTATGCCTAAGTTTCAAGTCATGATCCCGCAGAGGCTGGCATATGTGTTAGGTTTTGTGAAAGATGAAGATGATGATTTTTACGCTGATGAATCCAAGACGGCTCGTGATTCTCCACGTCTCACACCAAATCTTATCAATGATAAAAATTGGAATTTATCAATTGAAAAGGAGACTGATGGTAAACAGAAACAAAGCTTGAAACCTGGAAATTATTCGGGACCTGATCAATTAGTAGATGCTTTAAATCTTAAAGCATTCGTAGTTATTGATAAAGCACCATTTAGTTTTAATATATCATCAAAGAAAATTGAGATTAACTTGCCAATTAACACCAAGCTGGTTCTTGATAAAGCCTTGGCATCAACTCTCGGTTTTAATGATTTGCGTGTAATTACAAAAACAACAGAAGCTTTTCATAAAATGGATGAACAAGTTGGACTATATCATATGTACTTGTATTGCAATCTAATACAACCAAACATTGTTGGGGATACTTTAGCGCCACTGTTAAGAATAATACAGATTCAAGGAAAAGAGCGAGGACAATACATCTCCCAAACTTTTGAAAATCCACATTATAAACCGCTGGCAAAATTGCAATTTGAATCCATACAAGTGCTTATAAGGGGTGACACCGGAGAAAAAGTACCATTCGAGTTTGGACGTGTCGTTGCAACGTTACACTTCAGGAAGAGATTGGATTGACAAGATGAGATTTCACTATGAACACAACCCTCAAATCTGCATGGATAGATATTGCTCAAATCATGCGCAAATAGGTGGAGCAGATCTTCCTATATTTGTAGGATCTCGCTATCAACAAGGACATGGTTTGGGTTCACTTATAAGTGACGCATTTCGAATTGTAAAGCCTTTTGTGAGAAGTGGAGCGTTGGATGCAGCAACGTATGGTTTGAAGAGAGGATTAGACGTAATTTCCGATATGCGTGTAAACAAGAGAAAATTTGGAAATGCATTTAAAGATCAGGTTGTTCGAACCAAATCGGATTTTTTAAAAAAGATTGGTGTACAGAAAGGAGGCAAACAAAAGCGGATGGATGGTAAACAAAAGAAAAGACGTGTAACCAAACAAAAGAATCAGTCTAAGAGACGAACTCGACCGAAGAAGAACGTGCGTAGGAAGTCCTGCAAAAGGAAAACTTCACTTCTTGGACCTGACATATTTGATTAGCCATGCCGCAATTTCCCCATGAATCATCCGCCGAAGGCGCGACTCCAGAACTAGACATTTTTGGATTACCACTCACACAAATAACTGTGGAAGATAATTATTGGAGTGAATACCATCCAATTACAGCCGTAACTGCAGGACAGCCATTAGATTTTTCAATCAAGGGTACTGCTGATACGTACATTGACTTGAGTCAAACATACTTGTTACTAAATGTAACTGTAACCGATGGTGCTGGGGCTGTAATTACAAAAACAGCTAAGGTTTCTCCTACAAATTTATTCCTACATTCATTGTTCAGTCAAATAGATGTTAGACTAAATGATAAGCTAGTGTCAGCTTCCGATTCAAATTATTGTTATAGAAGTTATCTCGAAACAATTCTCAGTTTTTCAAATGATGCCAAAAAGAGTTATAAAACAGTGGAGATGTATTATGAGGATACAGGAGGATCATTTGATGATTTAGATCCAACAGTAGCAGATTTTAACGAGGAGTTTGGAATTTATAAACGATATCATCGACTCATGCAGGATGGTGATTGTGGAAAATTACAGATGTTTGGAAGACTTCACTGCGATATCTTTTCTCAACCACATTATCTCATAAATAATGTTGACTTGCGAATTACACTTACTAGACAAAATGATGCATTTAGTTTAATTTCAAAAGAGGAAGGGGCGGCCTATAAAACAGTTATAAATGATGCAACTTTATTTGTAAAAAAGATAGTTCCTAGCGCTAGTGTACTCTTAGCTCATCATCAAGCATTAGAGCAACGTAATGCAAAATATCCCATTAGAAGGGTAGAAGTTAAGACATTTACAATTGCTACAGGATCGCAAACTGCTATGATTGATAATGCATTTCTCGGTCAATATCCATCCCGATTGATTATTGGTCTTGTGAAAAACACTGCCTACTGCGGATCATATGCCAGTAATCCGTATAATTTTGAAAACCAAGGAATAAATTTTCTTCAAGTATTTTTGGATGGAAAAGGAGTACCAATGAGTCCATATAAGCCAGATTTTGCAAAAGGACAAGCAGCTCGTGAATTTATTACCTTATACCAAACTATGAATAGAGCAGATAAAGATTTAGGATTAGGCATTTCGTATACTGATTATTGTTTAGGCGGAAATGTTTTATTTGGATTTGATTTAACGCAAGATGCATCCGCCGGTCAACCACATTTGAATTTAGTAAAACAAGGAAATGTTAGGATTGAAATGAGATTTAATAAAGCCTTAACTGCAACCATAACCGTATTAGTACTGGCGGAATATCAATCCATACTGGAGATTGATAGAGCGAGGAATATCATTACTGAATTTTAACTCAAGCTATGAACACGCTCCAAATAACGGAGATTTTATCTAAGAATTCAGTGACGAGGCAAATTTTTAAGGGTGTATATCCAATTGATTTGCTATCCTCATCGCAACAAACAAACAAAACATGCGCGTTTGTTGTAAATACTCATCCCCATACAAAACCAGGCGAACATTGGGTAGCATTGTTTCGAGATGAGAAAGTACCCGGTGCGATTGAATATTTTGATTCGTTTGGTAAACCACCAGCAAAAGAAATTACTGCTTTTATTCAAAATATCGGATGTAAACTAACCAACAGGATTACTCAAACCTATCAATCACCGTGTAGTCTCGCATGTGGATATTATTGCGTTTATTTTATTTATAATAGGTGTAAAGGAAAAGACTTTGATTATATAAAAAATCAATTTAATCCAAGAAATCCATATTACAATGATAAAAAAGTTACAAAATTTGTTAAACATATTTTTAATTTTAAGATGTCAACATTGTATGATAAAAATTGTATCGTGCAAATAAGTAAAACAAAGAAATAAAGAAATTGTTACAAAATGTGGTGTTTCTATCAACCTGGTGTATCTAACCCATAGATGGAATTATAAATCAAGCACTCTTCATTCAGTCCTTTTTCAAAAGTAATTCTCATTAATGGACAATAGGTGTACCAAGAATAATGTTCCAAAAGAGGTATGTCACCACGTTTCCACTCTTTTAATCGACCGAGACAGTAGACGCATTCAACATGATCATTTTCACTCAAGTATCTGAATCCAGCACGGGCTAAGGTGGAAGGGTCGGCGATGTGTCTAGAAACAGGCCAGTTGTGAAAGGTTTTCTTCCGTTCCCGGATTCGCCGCATCATCTCCGTTCGCATTTTCATTTCCCGTTCCATGAAGGAGGGCTTCAAGATCGTCGAGATAAGAATGGTCTTGAGTTTCAATACACCACTCCTTAAAGCAAAGACACTCAGCTTGGGGACAGTTGTGACGGTGACGACCACAACTCCCATTTAACAATGGTACCGGGAAGAGATCGCAATAAATAAACAGTGAATACAATACGAGATAAATACAAGACAGTTTATTGTTGGTAAACAATAATATCAAGGCTAAATTATACATAGGACTAATGCCGACATTTGGCAAGTTAAATCAGCTATTAAACTATACAAAGAATTGGCCAACTGGCCCTAAAATAATATCATTACGGGTCTGGGAGATGGGAGCGGTTTCCCCATCGCTCGACCTGATTATAGATGTCATCTAAGCCGGATGGCTGTGTCCTGGAGTCCGATACGGCTTCGCTGGTTCCTTGGTTCGCTGTGTAATATTATCGCACGTCGATAAATCGAATGATCTGAGCATTGCGGTTGACTTTGTCTGCACCGCCACAACTTTGGGAGGATATTGGTGTAAGTAAATGTATTCATTTACTTATCAATATTCCAATTATGAATTATATTTAATTCATAAGTGTTGTGAGTTTTTCTACTGGATATTTCATCGATAAGTTGTCGTCAACTTATTTGTCACATTGAGTTCAATGTATTCTTGTTTTTTTAAGTCTTCCTGACTTTGATTAATTAACTTGTGGCCAAGTTAATATTGTTCTGTTATAAACGTAAAGGATAAATGTTAGACTTCCCGTCGCAACACACAATTGCCATCGATAGAAAACGCCTTGCCATGCAGAACGGTATCAAGCGTCCCCTGCGCCGCAACACGGTCGTTCGTCTAGCGATTGACGGTATCACGTACACAGGAGTCGATAGCTCGCGGCTCCGCACAGCAGTTTAGCCCTTCGCGGTACTAATAACAAAACGACTGCTTTGGCACCAAATACCATGAGAATCAGCTTGCCAAACACTTGGTGCTACTCGTGGTTACTGTGAAACAGACTGCTTTTGCACCAACAGGTGAAGGAACCAACTCTCAACAGTTCCGGTGCTTACTTGCGGTTACGAGATGCGTTCATACCGAAAATGACCACTTAGTCCTGCCCGGAGGATACTGAATTGCACAGAAGGCAGGTTCTCCTCGGCGAGACCGTAACTTGAAACATGTATGCAACATAACAATCCAATACGTCGGCTTCAATTGCCGGTGGTTGCATGATTCGGTAGAATCATGCCGCGGTTCTTTGTGAATAAATCAACAAAGAACCAAAAGGTTTTTTAATGGACAACGAATCATATTTCTTAAGTAATAATACCAAACAGAAATAATCAAACAGAGCCGCCGGATGGCCGGTTGTTTGGGTTTATATAACCTGACTGGATTAGAGATTAATCCAATCAACCAATTGGAACATGGGTTCCACGAATCCCTCCAATCCCGTATCGCCGGAAGTGGATACGGAGGAGCAATATGCTAATTCACACCACAACCGGAACTGGATACCCAGGACCGGAAATGGATCCACCAATCACATCGATCGGTTGATCGATGGATTATCAAATCTCCATTTCTGCTGAACTAGAGATTCCCATCACTTAGTGTGAACAATAATTATTAATATATATTTATATTAATCCTAATAAAGTGTCGTTTCATACAAATAAATATATTCTTATATTTATTTACCAGTTTTCTTAACTCGCAATTCGAATTTACCGCTGAATTATAATCGCGCCATCTAGTGGCGACTCGGAGCATTGACAAATGCGGGTTTCGCAAAAACACTTAAAATTCGGCCGTGTTATTAATAAATAGCACTTATAAACCGTCATACATCCCCCTTAATTACTCAACTTATAAATTTTATTCATAAGTTTATGTTATTCTTGCGAAATGATTTTATTAATATCTCAAAACAGGACTTTTTTCATCCCGAACAGCTGAGTGCGTATGCGGGTGACTCAAAATAAATTTCATATTTCTGATGTGCGCAACAATTCTTTTTTAATGAATTATCAAGAATAAAATATTATTTGGTTACAATAAAACAAACTTGGAACTTTACAACACTTAGCCTCATTTCTTCACACAATTATTATTTCAAATAACGGGAATCTTAACATAATTTTTTGGTAAATTATTTCTTTTTAGCTTAACAATTATTAAAAGATTTCTTTTGATTTATAGGATTATCTCTCGATTTTCCTTTTTTTTTTAAAAAAATACCATGACTTTTGCATATCACAACCGCTTATTAAATACTAAACAGAATACTTTTGAGTTTTTCGTTAATTCTAACATTTTTTCCTTAAATTCTATTAAATTCGAAAATTAACTCCGCGAGTCACTTGACTTCTTCTTCATCAGACTCCGATCCTTCACTCTCCTTCTTAAGAGTCTCACTGGACTCACCGACTTCGGACTTTTCTAGGGGAAGAAATTCCGCTGGTCTTCGGTCGATGACGAAATTGGGTTCTTCACCTATATCTTCTGCGGGTGGAGATTTCGGCGCGTACTCCGGAGACCTTGGTTCATATTCTGGAGTCTTCTCAACTAACTCATAACTTTCTTCAATAGCCTTCTTCGAAGCGTCGTATATCTCCGCAATGCAGGGGAGTCCGTAGAACCATGAAGGGTTTATTAATCCTTTTCCGTCGGTGTTGACTCTGTCAATTAACAGTGTCCATATGTGCTCCAGCACAGCAAAAGATTCGCCTCGATTGGCGTTAAATATCAATTTCATCACATGGACAGCATAATTGATATTCGAGGGATCGGTAGAGTCTGAGCGCATTTGTTCCGTGATTTTCTCGGCAATTCTAAAAAGCGTCGGAAAATAGTAGCTCACCTCGTATTCGAATAGATGCGCTATTTTCGCTCCTGGTGGAGGGAAAAAGGGTTCCACAAGAAGTTCATTTTCGGCTTCTTTTTCGTTCTCCTTGGATACCGTTTGACATCCTTTATCGATGACTGTCGTACTCTGTGGTTTTCGGGAACTCTCTAGAGCTTCTGGCGGAATTCTCAGATCTTGCATTTCCCTTCCTAGTGGAGTGGTTATGGCGTTCAAGAACTCCGGGCTGATGTACGGCGATCTTCCGTCACTGGAGAGGACAATTTTACACTCCGGGCAAGTTGCCCACAACCTGGCCGGGGGAGGGTGAATTCCCATGACCACAAACGGCAGAAAGCTGGGGCGCCAAGGTTGGCCTTTGGGCCGCTTCTTTGTGCCCTCGCAATTGGAACATTGCGCCAGGTGGCCTCCGGTTCCCGATCCCGAGACCCACCCGACGGCGGAACAAAAAGGACATGGCACTTCGTCCTTCGAGAGTACCATATCATCATGTGGTTTTCCGTTCTCTTTATCTTGTTTACACTGTTCTCGTCTTTTCTGGATCTGACGAACTTTATTTGCCAACTTTTGGCGATCTGACCATGCGCTGGTATTTGACCTATTCCTAGGTCGGTCGGACCTTCGGTAGGAGGAATACGACCTTTTTTCCCGGTCTCGGTCTGGTGAATCGTTAAATCTAACGTATTCTCTTTTTGGACGCTCTTGGCCAGTACAAGAGGAAGGTGTAGCGTCTTCCGAATTTCGGCGGCGTTTAGCTTCCATTGGTGGGGATTTCCTTCTTCGTTCGGGCGACTTGACTCGGTTGTACACAATTTCCACCTTTCGCGGTTTACTGGTACTTGGCTGGTTTTTTGCAATTGGCGGATTATTTCTGGCGAAATCATCCGCTTTTATCTTTGGAATAACAAATGGCTTCGCCGTTGATTCTTTTTTGGCCGGTTCCTCCTGTAACGTGGGGGTTCCGGGTGGACCAAGCTCAGCGGGGAGCAATTCGGGATGTTGGCGAGCCCAACTCAAAATATCCCAGCCTCTGGCGTTGATAATCACGGGTGTTTTGGGACACCCTTCTACGAATACGGCAGCGGCCGAAGGAGGTGCCGTTACTTCTTCATCGGAGGAAGAGGATTCGACCAACACGTATTTTCTCTTTTTTTCGATCTTTTTTTCCCATTTTTTCTAGAGAAAATAATATAGAGAATCTTATCAATACGATTTATTTAACAAAATTTATACCGCCATCTATCGTGAAAATTTATCAACTTTATCGATGGTTTCGATATATTTTTATATCGGGATTTTACGTGCGGCTTTTTTACTATTCGTAATATTCGATAGAATTATCTTTAGAATACTTACACTAGGAATCTCCGGAATCCACTTAAGTATTCAAAATGATGTGGTGCCGATTTTCTAATTGACAAAACTCGTTGTTTTTAGCGAAGGTGTTCTCCGCCAACGTAGAAATCCTAATTTTATATATAAAATAGCCGTGAATATCTCTTGATATATTAAATTTATCATTACTTACACGTAACACTCTAGTAAACGTTGAACTGTCGTGATGATATTTCGAATTTTCTCGAAGGAGAAATTTTCTTCTTCACGCCGAGGTCACGTGTTTGTCTCTTTCAGACGAAATTAATCACCGAAGTTTTCTCTCGTCCTTTTCTATCATGAAAGGATTATAACATTAAGTCCTGACACATAATTTCCGAGTTTTACTGGTAATACATGAGTCTTACCACGAATCTCGAGGTTTTCTTGAAAGAAATCGCGACGAACTTTTCTATCGACGCAGGTGTCAAAGTTGACTCGCACATGTGTGTGAAGCTTGTGAGAGAACAAATCCTCTACTCTCTACCCGGGGTATTTTCACCCTATTCTCCTATAGGTTTATGATTTAACCATGACTAATTTGTGGGTCAAAAAGTGACCCGATTTTTTATCTTTTTTAAATTTTTATTTTAAAAAAATACGCTATCACTAGCGGCGATCTTGAATCAGATGTATAAAATCTGTTGTGCATTCTTGATCTGTCGTAGAAATTCGCTTCGTACGAGGTTGCAGTTGTGAAAGTTCACAACTTCTTTTCCTTTTCCTAAGGTTATAATCATGTTTTGGATTATTAACTACGATGTCGCTTTCTTTTGAAGCGGGTGTTGTAACTTCTTCGGGATCTAATTCCATATTAGCAGAATTATTTCCTAATTCTTGATTATTTAATTCACTTGAATTATTTACGGTTGAACTTTCGTTCATCCAATCAGGGTTTGGGTGATTCTCTACTCTTCCACTCTTTTGGTCGAGTGTCCAAGTCTCAATCGGGTAAGATGGGATATAAGGTGAGAGATCATCAGTATTTATGGATGGTTCTATTGATCCATCAACTAATTTTCTCAACTTATAAGCACCTCCAGGTAAAACTTCCGTAATTTCCCACGGTCCATCTCGTTTCTCGGCGAAACCTTTAGTAATTCCTTTCTCTTTATTTGAAAGGATGTGAGTGGCTTTCCATACCAAATCACCGACAGTATATTCACAAATGTGAAATTTATTTCTGTGAATCTTGTCGTGTCTCTCATAATTTGCTTGAATACGCAAATGCATCTCTTGATGTGCTCGACGTAAAATTCCAAGTAAATTATATACGTATTCTTCCGGGTTATTCTTGTCAAATGCATTTGCATGTTGAATGATCCGAGGATCAAAGGGAAGAGGTACATTTCTTCCTGTGTTCAATAAGAATGGCGTTGCGCCTGTAGCTTCTGATTTAGCCGTTCTCGAGGCAAATGCAAATTCGTTTAAGAATCTCGGCCAATGGGAGTGAATGTCTGAATAAAGAGCCAGCATTATTTTGATGTCTCTATTGGCCCTTTCCGTAGGATTGGCCTGAGCGTGATATGGACTCACATGAGCCATTCTGATGTTGTGTTTTTTACAAAACTCTTCATAAATCGTGGATATGAATTGGCTCCCGTTATCACTAACAATTTTCTTTGGGTATCCCCATCTATGAATCACTTCTCCTAACCTATTCACAATAGATTCACTAGATGCCTTACTTAAAGGGAATAATTCTACCCATTTAGTACATTGATCTATAATTACTAATACAAATCTGTATTGGCTTCTTCCTGTCGGTTTGGGACCCATTAAATCAATGCAGATTACTTCCCACGGGTAAGACATGTTATGAGGAGTGTAACTCGCTCTATGCTTTTTATGTTGACAGGGCTTGTATTGCTGGCAATGAATACAACTTCGGACGTAATTGCGAGTATCTTTATTCATCTTCGGCCAGTAATATATAAGTTTTGCTCGTTCGAGCGTCTTACTCATCCCTGCATGTCCACTTAATGGATGTCCGTGACAGGCAAACAGTACTCTTCGTACTAATGACGGTGGAATGACAGCTTTAAATCCGTTTCCAGAGTCATTCAATTCCTCTTCAAACGTTGGTTTGAAATAAATCAGCATTTCATTACCATTTTCTTCTTGAAAATCTAATTGGTAACCTTGGACTGCTTTCATCCATTCTTTAGTTTTTTTAAACTTTCTTTGTTCGATTTCATCTCGTTTCAGATGATCGATTATTATTCTACACTCTTTGTCGGCTAGTTGAGCTTTTATAATTTCTTCTCGAGTCGGTGGAACTTCCTTTAAAACTTCAGTTAAAGCACTAAATAGTGTTTCTTCTGTAGCTTCATCCATCTTCTCCCCCTTTTCCAAAGTATTGTATAATAATTTGGAATAATCGAAATGAAGCTGCACATTCGTGAGAAATTGGCAATCTTCTCTATTATTCCTTCGAATAATTTCTCGATTTCCGTCCCATTCCGGCCAGAATTGAGTAATCTCGATTGGCTCACAATAATCATTCTCTGGAATGTCTTCGATCTCCAAAGGCGCTCTCGAGAAGGCGTCGGCAACTTGGTTCTGGGTACCTCGTCGATATTTAATCTTAAAGGCGCCACATTGAAGTTTAATTGCCCAACGACCAAATCGTCCCGATGGTTCTGGTGTTCCCATCAGCCATTTTAATGCTTCGGCGTCTGATTCCAAAGTAAAAGTCGTATATTCGATATACGGTCGGAATTTGTCGACTGCCCATACTACTGCTAAACACTCGAGTTCGGGTGTTGAGTAGCGTACTTCTGCCCCTCGTAAGACTCGACTAGCATAAGCTACGGGTCTAGGAGTCATGATCATTTCTCTCTTTCCTTCATCGAAGAATTCTACATCTTGGCATAACACACTACCAAGTCCATCATGCGATGCGTCTGTCAAGATTACGAATGGTTTCATCATATCTGGCATTAACAAAACCTGTGTTTCGTCACATAAAATATTTTTTATTGTTTCAAAAGCTTTCTCTTGTTCTTCTCCCCATTCGAACACTGCTTTATCATGCATCATGCTAGTTAGAGGCCTAGCAATTTTTGCATGTTCGGGAATAAATTTCCGGAAGAAATTTGACAAGCCATGAAATCGTTGAATATCCTTGGAATTCTTAGGAGTTGGATATTTCCTAACGGATACTATCTTGTCTGGGTCAGGTGCTAATCCGGTTGGAGTTATCAAATGACCCAAAAATTTGAGTGTAGTTTTTCCAAATTTTGATTTTTCCTTATTTACTGATAAGTTGGCCTTATCTAGTCTTTCCAACACATCTTTGATATGTTCAAGATGTTTCTCCCAAGTGGTGGAGAAGATTATCACGTCGTCCAAATAGACTAACGCGTGTTTGTATAATGCTTCGCCCATCACTCGTTCCATTAAGAACTGAAATGTACACGGCGCATTGCAAAGACCAAAAGGCATGCGGACAAATTGGTAATTGCCTTTCGGAGTATAAAAGGCTGTTTTCTGTCTATCTTCCTCGTCCATCTCGACCTGATAATAACCTTTGGTAAGGTCAAGAGACGTGAAATATTTTGCCTGATTTGTATTGTGGAGTAACAAATCAATACTTGGCATTTGTATGGCGTTAATTTCGGTGATTGCATTCAACCACCGATAATCGATACATAAACGATAAGTACCATTTGGTTTGGCTACGATCACTGGATGACTTATGTAAGGTCCAGTAGCTCTTTCGATCAAATTATCCGCTTCTAATTCTTCTACTAATTTAGTCATAATGGCTATTTTAGCAGGGTTATACATTCGAAATGGTTGTTTTTTCCACGTTACATCCTTTTTAAAGGTGATCTTATGCTTTATTATGTTAGTACATCCGACTTTATCTCTAAAGACGTTCTTAACACTAGCAATTACTTCGCGTAATTTACTTTTTTCCTCCTCTGAACAGTCACAATCCTTTACCAGCAATTCTTCCCAATTATCTGGCGTGTGTGTGGCTGTTGCGTTGTCAGTCAACACTTGTACTCGAGCTAAATTACAATTTAACTCGTCAGTTTCGTAGGGTGCAGTCCAGTCGGACTTGCTGTCGCAAGTAAATACAGCTCGTGCTGGATTTAAATTAATTTTGGTTCGGCGCATAAAATTATGTCCGATAATTAATCCACACACATTATTATCCAAAATGATAAAATTTATTGGTGTGAATTCTGCTCCATCTGCCCATTGTACACACAAAGTAATTTGTCCTAGTGGAATATGAGTAACTCCAACTGCACAAACTCTCATGTGTTTTGGACAATCTTGTATGAAATCGGGAGATGCACAAGTTTTACTTAGTAATTGCAACCCAATAAAACACTGTGTGGCTCCTGAGTCCATCAAAGCATTGTAGGTGAGTCCACCTATTGTAATTTTCATTCGGGGGTCGTCGATGTGATTTCCCAATTTATTAATTCGTTCGATGCCATCTTTTCGTTTTAACTGATTCTCGTTAATGTAAGATTTTAATCTCGCAAATCTGGAGGATTTGGAGTCGGGATTCAAATTATCAATCATTGATTGTAAATTCTCGAATACTCCTCCACTAGAACTGGTGGATTCATCACGAATATTAAGGTTGGATGTATCTTGTATCAATCTAGCTAAAGATTCGTCCCCCTTATCTAGAGAAAACAGGTCGTCGTGAAAATTCAAGAACGGGTTTGCTGTCTCCTCTGCCGAAAAGGGCGTATTTGACGCGATTTTAAACTTATAATTCCAGTTCCTTTTCCGTGTCTTCCGGTTAGGACGAGCACGCTTAATTTCTTTATCTTGAATAGTTAAATTATCCAAAGTTTCGGAAAGTGCTTGTTCCAAGTCTGGTGGTAAAATTCCTTCGGAATTATTAATAGGGGGCTCGAGGACCCCCGCCACTAGTTTTTTGGAACCGGTGGGGTTTCAGTAATTGGTGCCGTAGTAGCGTTCTTCGGGTCTAAGAATTTACTAAATAAATCCGACACTGTCTTACTTATCGTTGTTTGCATACTGTTATTCATATCAGTTTTTAACTCTTCCATTTTTTGATCAATAGCTTCGGCAGTTACCCAATTTTGGCGTGGTCGCTTAAATTCGTTCGGCTGCTGATTAGCGCTATTGTTATTGGAATTATTATTTCCAGGGAAATTATTGCTAAATTTTCGCTTTGGAAGCAGAGGACATTCTCTTTTGAAATGACCTGGTTGTTTACAATGAAAACATTTCCCTGTCTGATTTTCCGACATGGCACATAATAAATTATCCATTGATACATTATTCTCTGTCAACTCATTGACTTCCATTATTTCTTCTTCCGGCTCTATTTCCATCATTTGAGTGGATCGAGCAGAAGGTCTCGTATTTTTGGTATCTTTAGAATACTTCTGGTTGTTAGATACTACTTTATCAATTTCTTTGGAATTCTCTGTACGAATCCTTTGAGGTTCAAAGAGAGCTCTATTCGTTCGTACGAATTGGAAAATTTTATCTACTGAATCGCTCCTGTATAGATTTCGATCGATTAATCTATTGTAACTTGTCCAATTCAAGTTGTCGAAAAGTGTGGCAACATTTCCTCTTTCGGAGTACGATCCTTGGGCTTTAGTGAATCTGACTAGAAATTCATATAAAGGTTCATCGTCTCCTTGGATTACTTTTCGTAAATTTCGGAGTCGAGTAGTTGGAATCATGTCGAATTCTTCACGAAATAATTCTACGAAGGTTTCCCAGTTGGTAAACTTGGTTTTATTCTCGTCATACCATTGTTGGGCTAATCCGGACAAATAGGTGGGAATACCTTGATTAACCATTTCGTCCAGAGTTAATCCCTTTGAAATAGCTACAGTTTTAGCTACTGATAAAAATTTATCTATATCCTCCTGTTTTCCATCGAAAACTGGAAGGTCTTGTCCTTTGAAAAAGACTTTACTGGGTCCTGGATTATTAGATCGTTGCGGCCCAGTTGTTTGTTGAGTTTGAACGAATGTATCTATTCGACTATCCAATTGTTTTTGGAATTGGGCGGCCATATTTTGTTGCATTTTCAAAATATAGTCAAATGAAATATTAGTTCCGTCAGAGGGAAGTCTAGTTCCTGTAGAACTTTCTGCCGAGGAATGTGAACTTGGAATGTCATCGGTAGATGCACGTGACGGATTCGTCTGGTCTCGGGGTTCACTACCATGGCTAGCCCGAGTGGACGCCGCGAGATTTAGCCGGATGCTTTCCTGTAAGGTTTTCTCCCGCTTGCGTTGATTGTCTTCAATTCTGTTCACTTCCGCCCACTTCTTATTGTATTGATCTTGTTGCTTTTGGAACTTTTCATCGTGTTCCTGTCGCCATTGGGCCCGTAATTGATCAATTAGAATTTTATCGTTTTTGTCTATCGACTTACGAACTTCGTTTTGATTGACAACTTCTCCTTCAAGTTTATCTTGGCGAATCTTTTCGTCGTTAATCTGTTTTTGATTAGTTGCTTCCAGCCTAATTCGTTCCTTTTCCACTTCGTCTAATCTCAATTGTTCTTGTCGAGTTTGAGGTAAGACTGGAGATGGTAGTGGAGATAATTTCCGTCGAATGGCGGATTTATTGCCTCGCCCTCTAGGGGTTTGTTTGGCAAAATGTCTCGTCCCATTCTCCGTATAAATATGTGGATTGGGCTGCTTTTTAGCATTTTCAGGTTGAAAAGTTGAAAGATTGGATCCTCCTATCTCCGAAATACTTGGAGTATTGTGGCAACTGGCGTTGCTGGAGTGAGGAGTTCTATTTCCTAAACTGGACTGATCAAGCGATTCCTTGCTTGATGTTCGAAATAACTCTCGAATATCTTGGTTACGAACCGACGGAGTTTTAATTCTTGCTTGATCTCCCAACTTACGTTGTGGAGTTTTAGGTCGTGATCTGTTTTCTTCAGACAGATCTCTTGGCGACGGGATTGGGTCCTTTCCAGATTTATGGTTCGCCGAACTCTCCTTCGAAAGTTCTGCTCGTTTTTCCGGAGTTGGATTAATACGTATGTTACGTAACGCCCGCTTCGTCACAAATTCAGAAGCTTCGATTATGGTTTTGAACTGAGTTCTATCTAGTTCGTAATGCGTACAAAACTGTGTGAGTTCATCGGGAATCATTTCCGTTTGGTCACAAAGTTTTACATAACTTGAATCCAAGCTAACTATTTCTTCTACGGCCTTTTCTTCAGCCACTTTTTCTTCGTTAGGAAGATTGTTTGGATCCATTTTATAAAAATATAATTGAATCGGTCTTTTTTACTATTTTAGCGGTGGAAAACTTCGAATCGTAACTAGAATCGGATGGCGCAGTCAGGATGGTTACTGAAACACGTCTGCTGGTCTGGTCTGGAAGCGAATGATCTCAATCTGATCTGGCTCTCCTTTAATAGCAAGGGGCTGGGGATCCTTAGATCACCTAGTTCCTGATTGGCTGGTTCGTTATCAACTGATTGTATAACGAACGTATCATTTTCGTCATCAGTTCTCTACTAAGTCCGTTCTTTTCGACTTTTAGTCTTTACCGATAAAATAAAATTCCTTCGAGAGATTATTTGTAAATATTCCCAAAATTATATATTTCATAAAAATAAAATAAATTCACTTTCAACCTTTGTCAATTGTTTCCAATTATTATAGCTTCTCCTTAATACTGGATTTTACTTTGAAGTTCCATATTCTGCAAGTTTTCTTTGTCTTGCGATTCGTTAAACATGTTTAAACTTGTCTTACTTTTACTTTTTCACGGAAAAATAAAGTAAATATCAAAATATAACTATTCTGTGTTTTATATCCATCAAATTCTCCGAAGCTTTAGTTTTTTAAATACTTCGATTAAATCTATCTCAATCATCGTGTGATAGATTTAGAATTCCTGGTTGCAATTCCTTCGTCCAGAATTGTATTATTCATTTTCTTCGAGAAAACAGAATGTACTTTCTAAAACTGCAATTTGTAAAATTTATTTACAAATTTTTTAGCCTTATTTATCTCAAAAAAATTCACTTTTACAATTCAATCGAATTAATTGCAACCTAATCTCGGTGGGACCTCCACGTGTGACGGTGACGACCACAACTCCCATTTAACAATGGTACCGGGAAGAGATCGCAATAAATAAACAGTGAATACAATACGAGATAAATACAAGACAGTTTATTGTTGGTAAACAATAATATCAAGGCTAAATTATACATAGGACTAATGCCGACATTTGGCAAGTTAAATCAGCTATTAAACTATACAAAGAATTGGCCAACTGGCCCTAAAATAATATCATTACGGGTCTGGGAGATGGGAGCGGTTTCCCCATCGCTCGACCTGATTATAGATGTCATCTAAGCCGGATGGCTGTGTCCTGGAGTCCGATACGGCTTCGCTGGTTCCTTGGTTCGCTGTGTAATATTATCGCACGTCGATAAATCGAATGATCTGAGCATTGCGGTTGACTTTGTCTGCACCGCCACAACTTTGGGAGGATATTGGTGTAAGTAAATGTATTCATTTACTTATCAATATTCCAATTATGAATTATATTTAATTCATAAGTGTTGTGAGTTTTTCTACTGGATATTTCATCGATAAGTTGTCGTCAACTTATTTGTCACATTGAGTTCAATGTATTCTTGTTTTTTTAAGTCTTCCTGACTTTGATTAATTAACTTGTGGCCAAGTTAATATTGTTCTGTTATAAACGTAAAGGATAAATGTTAGACTTCCCGTCGCAACACACAATTGCCATCGATAGAAAACGCCTTGCCATGCAGAACGGTATCAAGCGTCCCCTGCGCCGCAACACGGTCGTTCGTCTAGCGATTGACGGTATCACGTACACAGGAGTCGATAGCTCGCGGCTCCGCACAGCAGTTTAGCCCTTCGCGGTACTAATAACAAAACGACTGCTTTGGCACCAAATACCATGAGAATCAGCTTGCCAAACACTTGGTGCTACTCGTGGTTACTGTGAAACAGACTGCTTTTGCACCAACAGGTGAAGGAACCAACTCTCAACAGTTCCGGTGCTTACTTGCGGTTACGAGATGCGTTCATACCGAAAATGACCACTTAGTCCTGCCCGGAGGATACTGAATTGCACAGAAGGCAGGTTCTCCTCGGCGAGACCGTAACTTGAAACATGTATGCAACATAACAATCCAATACGTCGGCTTCAATTGCCGGTGGTTGCATGATTCGGTAGAATCATGCCGCGGTTCTTTGTGAATAAATCAACAAAGAACCAAAAGGTTTTTTAATGGACAACGAATCATATTTCTTAAGTAATAATACCAAACAGAAATAATCAAACAGAGCCGCCGGATGGCCGGTTGTTTGGGTTTATATAACCTGACTGGATTAGAGATTAATCCAATCAACCAATTGGAACATGGGTTCCACGAATCCCTCCAATCCCGTATCGCCGGAAGTGGATACGGAGGAGCAATATGCTAATTCACACCACAACCGGAACTGGATACCCAGGACCGGAAATGGATCCACCAATCACATCGATCGGTTGATCGATGGATTATCAAATCTCCATTTCTGCTGAACTAGAGATTCCCATCACTTAGTGTGAACAATAATTATTAATATATATTTATATTAATCCTAATAAAGTGTCGTTTCATACAAATAAATATATTCTTATATTTATTTACCAGTTTTCTTAACTCGCAATTCGAATTTACCGCTGAATTATAATCGCGCCATCTAGTGGCGACTCGGAGCATTGACAAATGCGGGTTTCGCAAAAACACTTAAAATTCGGCCGTGTTATTAATAAATAGCACTTATAAACCGTCATACAGTGCATTAACTTGGAGGGAAGTAAGGATTCATGAAGGTGACATAAAGGTTTTGAATCAGGATCAAGATTAAAATGAAGGTCCTGATATTTCGGACATCCCAATGATTCGAGGTCGAGGTATGGAATGTCACATTTGATTAACCATTTTTTTTCAATTTGACCACCTTTGAATGCAATAATTGGTCTGTTGGCTTCCTGAACACAATTTATATGTAAAGATGTGAGGATAAAAGGAATCCAGCTTTGAGGTAGATCATCAGGACCATCTTCAAACTTCATACCGTGGATATTGCGTTTTAACCAAGCAGCAACTTTTTGCCATTTTGGATCTAGTTTGTCGAATTGTCCAACACGAAAGTGATAACTTAAAGTAGAATCCTTGTATAGAAAACACACTCCGAGCTCCTTGAGTAGAAAGTCGGGACCAAACTGGAATCCCTCAAAGTCAATAATACAACCTATGTTTTTTAATTGTTCCGAATTCATTCTAAAACACGAATTAAAATAAATATTCATTTATAATAATATCATTAAATAAATGGAACTTACTTTGAATGATGTTTCTAAAAGTTAAGTTGATTCGCGGATGAAGTGCAGAACTTTGCTTTGGAAGACTGTGATACCAAAAACGGTTTGTAGGTTGGTGCATTAGCAGAATGCTACCGTGTTCCAACGTGAGAGAAATCGGCTTTGGTGGTAAAACTGAGTTGCGAATAGTATACTTTCGCTTAAGAGACACGTGACGAAGAACAAAGTTTCTGTTTTGTCCTAGAGATAGGCTTGCTATTGGTGCGTTTGGATGAAGTCCCGCCTCATCATCTCGATGTTCACCAATAGTCTGGTTTCCATTTGCATAACGATTAATGAGAACAAAGTTAAATTCATGTCCGGTAACAAATTGAACGGCATCTCGTAAATCACGCAAAAGAGGAGTCCAACTTTTAACCGGTAAAGTATTACCGGAAAATGAATATTTCAATCCAGCATCACCAAATGCAACTTGTTGTCTCGGTATATTGATCCACTTGCCATAAATCTTGATTTGACTCAGTCTACCTGTATAGTATGTGATTTCATTTTCCAGCTTTTGAAATGTAGAATCAGCTACTTCTTTGTTGAATAGAAGTCCATACTGCAAGTGTAAATCCTGCTTGAGAATATCTTTCCAACAAACAGGCTCTATTGTCGTCTTCTCCATGTTTTTTCATCCAAAAGAAACATCAGCTCGGTATACAGGGTGGAACAAAAGTCTGTTCCCCTCAAATATTTCCTGAGCAATTGCATCTAGGCCAACTTTGATGAAGCGATCGTATAGGAAGTTGGGTGTGAGCAATCCAATGATGTCATCAAATTTGACCTTGACGGCCATTTTCAAGGTTATTCACTTGCTAACTTCTAAACCAATCAGGTTAGAGCAAAAAAGTCAATTACAAAGTTGTAGAGCACCATCAAATTAGTACTATCCAACTTATCTTAATAATCTTAAGTTAAATGTTTTCATTTTAAAAAGGAGACAAATCAGCTGAAATAAAGCCAGCCATTGTGACAAAACTTAAATTTCTATCACAAAAATACTGAATTACTTAAATAAACGTATTCAAATGTGCATCATTATGTAAGTAAACAAGAAAAACCACAGCCTTTTTTTAATGCCTCAATAATTACTTTATCACAAGATTAATCCTTGGCGATACGGATTTATGGACAAGCTTTTTCTTGAATAGGAAATTTTTTTTTCTCTGAATTTTTCTTGCTAAAAATTTGTGACTTTGTTTATCTGATAACAAAGTAAATCTCAGGTGAAATTTGTAATGATTCATCATTTATTTAATTAAATATTCAACTTGGAAATTTTCTGCCCCTTAAAACTCCAGCATAACTTTTAAGCTGGCTTTGCTGTATTTGTAAACAGCGCTTCAGTGAACAGCTTTTCGCATTTACCAGTAGTGATTAAAACCACCTCCAGATGGCTCAAATCTATTTATTTTTATTGTTTAGGCATTACGTTCTCAATAAAATTAGTTCCGAATTAAAAACAAACTAAATGGCGCTTTAACCAATCAACTTAAAAATTGTCCATAAATCCGTAATGGCTTTAACCAAAACGGCACATTTTATCCTTATGCCTCCGCGGGTTAAAAAATTTCACTTTGCTGATTTTTTTTCTGATTTGTCTCCTTTTTAAAAAGAAAACATTTAACTTTAGATGACTAAGATAAGTTGGATAGTAGTAATTTGATGGTGCTCTACAACTTTGTAATTGACTTTTTTGCTCTAACTTGATTGGGTTAGAAGTTAGCAAGTGAATGACCTTGAAAATGGCTTTCAAGGTCAAATTTGATGACATCATTGGATTGCTCTCCCCTAACTTCCTATACGATCGCTTCATCAAAGTTGGCCTAGATGTAATTGGTGAGGAAATATTTGAGGGGAACAGACTTTTGTTCCACCCTGTATATAGCAGTTAACCTTTTCCGCTGTCCAATCGGAGACATGTCTAAACTTGCCCCAAGTGGTTTCAAGAAATTATAGCATAGGACTCCTCCCCTTTGCACCGCTCACTTCCTGTTTTATCCCCCCTTCCAAACAGTGCCATTGCTGAGACATGTTGAAACTTGTCTAAAATGGTTTCAACGAATCATAGCAGAGGACACCTTTGCGCCACTCACTTTCTGTTTTATCCTCCATTTCTACTAATATAACACAAATAGCCTTTTTACAACCTAACTTATTTGTTAAAGATATTAATGAAAGAAAAAAGATGTATTCTTATTCAATCAAATTTTATTTATATAATTAATACAAAAAAAAAGAAATAAGTACAAAAATTTAAACTAAAGTATACAATTTCTATTCTATCAATACAAATAACAAATTATGTAAAAATCTATTCATCATCAGTATCAGCAGGTTCACCGGTAGGTTTTGAATCAACATCCTCATCAGATGAATCCACAAAATGTACACCAAGGATGGGTCTCTGATATGGTTTCTTCTTCATTTGCTTTCTCTCCTTTTTCTTTTTCAAAACAATCGCAGCTTGAGATGTGGTTGGAGTTACAAATGGACTTGCAGTTGTTTCCTCGAGAATAGTTGGAAATTGAAGGTTGGTCTCATGCAACATTGACAGAACTTCATCGATGCCCGAAAATATGGATGATTGCTGCTTCTTGAGTTGACGCCATTGTTCATACGATAGCAGAATAAACTTCTCTGGTGCAAATGAACGACATATCATCACAGATACATCATCTGTTTTCGACTTAGATATGGTGACTAAAACGCCACCTTCGCACTCAATGGTTGATGATTTCTTGGATTTCAAAGTCGCAATTTCACTCGTTATCTGCTTCCAATGTTCCACAAATTCGTAAAATGTCTTAACGTTCATGCACATACCATCACGAGAGGGATACAGCTTTCCGTTCGGGTATGACAGAAATCGTCTCAGGTGGATGTAGACATCGGTATGAAATGGATTGACTTGACAATAGATCTCCCCACCAAGAGAGTAGATCCCGCTGCTTGAAGTAGTAGTCATGGCTTGTTTGTGAAAGAAATGGTGAGTATCCCAAAATGCGAGTTGCATTTATACAGGATAACTCCTCCCCTTTGAACCGCTCACTTCCTGTTTTACCCTTCCTTTCCATCACTGACATTGATGAGTACCCAATAATATCTCTCCTTTGGTTAAAAGTAGCCTAAGGGTCCTTTGAAAATTTGGGAAAAACAACAACAAGGTGCTTAAGGAAAGAAAAACAAGGGGCCTTTGAAAATTTGGGAAAAACAACAACAAGGTACTTAAGTAAAGAAAAACAATAACAAATAATAGCCTAGGGCACATTGATCGAATGATAAGATTGATTGATTGAGGCAATTAGTCATCCCCACTTAGCTCTCCCCTTATCTCCCCCTCTCCTTATCTCCCCTCCCCTTATCTCCCCCTCCACTTATCTTCCCCTCCCCTTATCTCCCCCTACTTACCCCTCACCACCCCCCACCCCCCTCACCACCAACCACTGGCCCAGGACTGCCACTATCCCCCTACTTATGTCATTAATTTTCTGCCATTTTTGAATTGTATTACTTGCTATTTTCTTATTTTGATGCAATCCCTTGTGCAAAACTTGTAACCATTGTAGAAATCGCTGAAATATGGCAATTAAAGTCACTGGGGCTCTCCAAACAGCAAATCCATAGAAGATGAGCAAGAAATTAATCAATTATATTAAAAGTCCTAATGCAAAGATGAAAATTAAATATGGAAGCAAGATGGGGAGGACCAAAAGTGACCATGCAGCAAATTGACAGGAATATTTTGAGCCTGGCACTGACTCTGCTGTTGTCTGCAAATAAAATTTGCACACATGTAGATGTAATTGTGTCTTTAGCAAACAATTCAAAGCAGACTAAACAATTGTGATCACCTTTGTTATCAAAAAGTAGCTGTACAACTGTGGTTAACTGAAGCCTATAAATTGAAGTGCTCTGATTAGACTAATACTGTTAAGTCTAACACACTGCAAGCTTCGAAAAAGCAATCAAACGGTTCAAATAATGCAAGTGAGTCGCCTCTTGCAAATCCACTTAGTCCAATTGTTCAAAATCGTATTCAAACTTGTCGCAGTTTGAAGAATGTAGAAATTCACGATAAAATGTACGCAGACACACGTTCAATGGTTGTAAAATTCACACACTGACTTTATTCTCGTGGTTTTAAAACAAAGAAACAAAAAGAACAATACAATTGATATCATTCGCCAATACAGAAAATGACATCACAAAATGGGAGGTGATAAAGATTAATAGTTCATTAAATCGAATGTGGGTCAAAAATACAATAAGTAAGTCAAATATCAATAAATTCCTGAATAATCCAAGAGGTCGTACTCAAATCATTTCAACAAACAATATTCAAAATTAAAACATTATTAAAAACAACTTCTTTTCATTTAAAAACACTTTCAATAAAAAATAAACACTTTTTTCCAAGTCTTCAAAAATTCTAGTTTTCACAAATACCAAGCTGCCCTGGACCAAATCATGAACCTGAGTGCTTTTTACAAACAAAATACAGTTCAACTTAGATGGTCTGGATGGTTAGTGTAATAAGTGGCAAGATTTAAGGAGAGGAGAGAAGTTTTCTCAGTGGGCAGAATCAAGTGATGGTTTGGGTGACATTCGGGCGAAAATTAGAGGCAAACATCTTAATAATGAAAGGATTGAAAGATTCCCAGAAGTATAAGGAAGTGTTAAACATGCATTTATTGCTATTTGGATGGAAAATTGTGGCAATAAATGGGTGTTTCAGCAGGACAATGCTCACTTGGTCACTTTTGGTCTTCCCTGTCTGCTTTCACATTTGGATTTCATGTTTTGGTTAGAATTTTTGATGCAATTGACTAATTTCTTTCAATTTCTCCTAATTTTCTATCAATTTGTTCTTTGGCGAGCCCCAGTGCCTTTAATCGCTTTATTTCAGCGATTTCCACACTGGTTGCAAGTTTTGTACAAGGGATTGCATCAAAATAAGAAAATAGCAACAATTCAAAAATGGCAGAAAATTGATGACATATTCACTGATTAAATAATCAGACAAAGGCATGTTATGTGAAATTAATTTTATTTATTTTTTTGCAGCAAACCTGAAATATTCCATACTTATGTCACCCCCATTTTTGTGTAAAATCACTGCCAAATTTATTTTTCTAAAAAAATGATAAATTTGTTAATTTTAAACGAATTCAAAGGACAAAATACATGGATTAAAAAATTGGATTGATTCTAGATGAAGCGTAAAAAAAAATATTACAAAAAAACTGATTATTCCATACTTTTGGCGCGCATCGTAATGTAGGGGGATTAGTATGGGATTATATCTCCCTTCTCTGTTTACTTCCTTGTATCAAATCCCCTACTTTTTTATCAACAAGCATTTTTATTTGGCAAAATGGATGTGGTTTTAAACATTTAAAATGATGTTCCAGCAAGACAACAAAACACGCAAGATGCTGTTGCAACAATGCAACAAAACACGGAGCGTGCTGTTTGCACAAATAAGGTTTATTTTTTACATTTTTAAAATTTTAGACGAAAAAAAATAAACTTAATTTTTTTTCTTAGATTTGTATGATGAGCTTTATTCCAATCTATTATGTGAGATTGTTTTTATTAGCCTTGGCTTTCTTTTTCTCAGGTTTTGGAATAGGAAGCAAGTGAAATATAACCCTTTTTGGTGATGTGTACTACGAGCGACATGGGTTGGCGCGACACTCAAATTCGCACCTATGCATCTGGGCAGTTGCATACCGGATGATTTAGCGCGACGTCGCTATTAAGCATGCCGGTGGTATGACCTGGCGCGACACCGTGATGTTCAGACGCAATGATATGACATAGCGCAACATGTGTACATATTACGTGGCGCGACACGTCTTTTTCGCTTTGGTGTCATTTTTTAGGCTGGTATAAAAATACACCAGCAGGAAAGAATGAAATCTCCAAATGGACCAAGCAAACATCGCAACACGTTGGTTTATCCTGCAAAAAAAAAAAAACCAATCACAGTCACCGTGCAACAGCAGTGACTCAGCTAGCTGCAGCAGGAGTACCAGAACAACAGCTGATAAATTAACCGGGCACACTTCTGGTAGCTCTATCCAACCATACCTACAGATGACCAGCTCTCAGCATGAGAAGTTCGAGATTTGAATACTGAACTGACTACCACAACAGAAGTGACTACAACAACTTCTAAATACAAACCAGTATTTAATGATTGCACATTTAAAATTCAAAATTTTTATTGTTAATTTGTTTAATTGTTTTATTTCTTATTCTTTGTTTCATTGTTTTATTTCTTATTCTTTGTTTAATTGTTTTATTTCTTATTCTTTGTTTCATTGTTTTATTTCTTATTCTTTGTTTAATTGTTTTATTTCTTATTCTTTGTTTCATTTAACTTTTATTCTCCATTTTTTTTCTTTTTGCTTTTTTCATAATAAATTCTCATGTTCACTATCTCATTTTCACTATCTACCTTATTTTCTATCGGTAAATACTCGTATCAAATACACCTCGCGCTTTAGTAATTGTCGGGATTAGGTCAGCACTCATCTTCTTGTCAGATAAGATCACGAGTGCCCATTGTAAAATCTGTTGATTTAAATGTTTTTAAATGTTGATTTAATTTTTATGTTAGTTTAAATTAGTCGAAATGTTTGTTTACTTTGAATTTATTGAGTATTGAATTTGTTACAAGTGTTTGAATTACTGAAATTTGCTATTATTATCGAGGGCTGTTAAAAGAGCCCTCTAGTATGTAAATTGAGTGACCGGTCCTTGCTGACCGGATGTCGACCCCGTTTTTTGGGTCGACCACCATCTTTTTTTGTACAAGGACTCGCAATACCACGCGTTTCCTTCTCATTAGAATTTCTATCATCGATTAAATTAGTTTTAACATTTTATACCTCGAATTGTTATTTGTGCGTGCTGCAATCGCAGCTGGATTATTTCGAAGTCTCGAAATTGGTGCCGAAACCCGGGAAATAAACTCCAGGAACCGTTAGAACTGAAATCCATAAAACCGCAAGTAGAACTCGAGAAAATACAAAATGGCTGAAGAAATTAGCGTTGTAAAAATGCAACGTAGCGTGGCAAGACGAATGGCTACGAATACAATCACGAAGGCGAAGACAATTCTCGCAACAATACCATTAAACGAACTCGATCTGAAAAAAATCAAAGTACATCTTAAAACCAAAATTTCTGAATTGAAGGTGCTCGACGCGAGAATACTGGCAACGCTGACCGACGAGGATGAAATAGACGCCGAAATAACCCAATGTGAAGATAATTACAACGAAAAGGCGATCGACTGTGAGGTCGAAATCGATGAGGCGTTACGTAAAATCAACGTACCACCAGCTACTCCTCCGGCCACACCGATCACCAACAACTACCATGGGACGGCGAACGTTCCTCACGAGGCGACCATGAAGTTGCCGAAGTATGAAGCCATCAAATTCCGAGGCGATCCACTCGAGTGGGATGACTTTTGGGGTAATTTCGAAATTAGTATTGACTCCAAAACCAGTATTACCAACAAAAGCAAGCTGGTTTACTTGAAATCCTACTTGGATGGCGAAGCGGCGCTCGTCTTGAAGGGACTACCGCCTGTCGACGAGAACTACCCAATCGCAAAAGAGCTGCTAGTCGAGCGTTATGGTCGTACGGACGTGATTCTCAGCGCCCACATGAGAGCGTTGATGAAAATGAAGCCGGTGAGCGACATTTTGGATCCTGTACCACTCCAGAAGCTTTACGATCGATGTGAATCTCATGTCCGAGGTTTACATGCTGCTAAGATGAATAGCGAAGCAATCGACGCGACTGCCTGCCCTCTCATCATGGGTCTGGTGCCAAAACAGATTTCGTTGGAGTTCTCCAGACAGCATCCGGATGGGAAGTACCAAGCTAAAGATCTTCTCAACATGATTCGTGCTGAGTTGGTCCATCACAACAAAATCGAGAACTTTCAAGACCTTCACCGTACCAAAGAGGGAGAGAAAAAAGAAAAAGTCGAAAAATCGGATCCAGAAAGGACGTTCCGCAAGAATAACGATCGTACGCCGTCTGCACGTATTTTAAACACGACTATTTCGAACTGCATGTTTTGCAGCAAGAGTCATGAACGGGACGGTTGTGCCACCACATTAGCTGAAAGAAGGGAATATGTTATGAAAAATGGACGATGTTTTAAGTGCATGAAGAAAGGGCACACGTCAAAAACGTGTTCCTACCGTGTTACTTGCAAACTTTGCCAAAAAAATCACAATTACTTGGTTTGTAGCGGTGCATCGAACTCAGACCCCGACAGAGTAAACACCCACGTGTCAACGAACGTCGAATTGCCCGTGTTAACTCCTCCTCCTGTTGCAACGTTGGCGACGATTTTTGTGCGAGCAAAGTTTCAATCTCGTGAAGCCATCATACAATGTCTAATCGATCCGGGAAGTCAGAGCACGTTTGTGTTGTCGAGTCTCGCCAAAGACTTGAAGTTGGAAAAGAAAAGCACAGAACGTTTGACAGTTCACACTTTTGGCAATCAAACGCCGCAAGATGTGGTCAGAGGTCGATTTGACTTGAAATTGTGTCATGTTGACGACACAAATCGATCGATTGATGTCGTGGCGCTCGAGACAGCTTGGATAACCAAGCCAATTAAAACGGAGTTGCAGGCTGGCTTGCGAGCCGCCCTAGAACGCGACGATATAAATGTTGAATTTAACAAATATACTAATTTCGATATTTTTTGTTTGATAGGTGCGGACTGTATCGCGAAGATACTGACGGGGCGGATTCAAAAGGTCGAGGACGATTTACTCGCGGTTGAAACTATATTCGGATGGACTTTGATGGGCTCCTCTGCAAATGTGGTCTCTCTTTCGACCATGGTCACCCGAGTTTTTAGCGTGCGCCTCGAAGAACGACTGGACGACGGCTTGAAAAAATTTTGGGAGCTGGAAGCGATCGGGATTCGACATGAAACTGAAGACGAATCGTCGACTGACCGCAATTCGTGTGCCATTCGATTCCGCGAGCAGGTGACACGTGAAGACGGCAGATACGTTGTTCCACTGCCATGGCTGGTGGATCCGAGCCAATTGAACAACAATTATGAAGTGGCAAAGCGGAGATTCTGGAACCTTGTGCGAAAATTTAAACGAAATCCGGGCTTCTATCAGTCCTATAAGAAGATTTTTGACGAACAGCTAAGGGACGGAATAATTGAAGAAGTTACGGAACACGACCCGGAACACTCCTATTTTATGCCTCATCGAGCGGTCGTACGAGAAGAGCGCGCGACCACGAAAATTCGAATCGTTTTTGATGCATCGTCGAAGGGAAAAAACGAATTGTCGTTAAACGACTGCTTGGACAGTGGTCCGAATTTGCTGCCCGAAATTTTAAAGCTATTGGTGTTGTTCAGAAGAGAGTTGATCGCGTATTTATCCGACATCGAGAAGGCATTTCTACAGTTGCTGTTACGACACCAGGACCGAAATTACGTGAGTTTCTTGTGGGTACCTGAAAATTGGAATGGGCTTGATTTCCTCACCCCTCGAGTTATGCGCCAAATTCGAGTGGTCTTTGGAGTTTCTTCGAGCCCCTACCTGCTGAATGACTCGATTCAGTTACACCTGGAGGAGATGAAGACACAATACCCCGACACCGTTGAACAAATCAAAGAAAAATTTTATGTTGACGATTTACTCGACTCCATGCGCACCGAAGAACGAGTGTTGACGATTTTCCACGAGGCGCGAGAACTGATGATGAAAGCCCACATGCCGCTCCGCAAATGGCACTCGAACTCCCAACGTTTACGTGAAATTTTCGCCAAAGAAATCCCCGAAGATTCCAAATTAATGGACTCCGACAAACACCAAACCACCGTGCTGGGTTTGGTCTGGGACTACGTTGCAGACACATTGCAGTTAGAAATTGGCGAATGGGCAGAAGAAAAGATTGTTGCTGGCGAGGGATCGAAAAGAAAAATAGTACAGTCAGTTGCAAAAATTTACGACCCTTTGGGCTTCGCTTCACCCTTTGCCATCATCGGAAAACTGATGTTCCAGGAGCTGTGGGCACGAAATATTGGATGGGATAATGCCCTGCCCCCCGACGTTGCGAAACAATGGGCCCATTGGTTTGAACAAATCGTGTTGTTGCGAAAGATTTCTGTCGGACGTCCCTACAGCCTGAACTTAGACGACAAATCGCAGCAAGAACTTCATTTTTTCTGTGACGCGAGCCCGAAGGCTTACGGCGTAGTGCTCTACGTCCGAACCAAGAATGGACACACAGTCGACGTCTCGCTTTGCCTGTCAAAATCGCGTGTTGCCCCCTTAAAGTCGCTTACGCTGCCAAAGCTCGAACTAATGAGCGCCTTGTTGTTGTCGCGAATCGCCACGAAAATTCAAGTTTTGGGTGTTCAGCGAGTTTTCTACTGGACGGATTCTTCAATCACCTATTTCTGGATTCGTGAACAGCAGAAGAAATCGAATCCATTCGTTGCAAATCGCGTCCGGGAGATCCGCGCCAATACAGACGTCGCTCGCTGGCGACACTGCCCGGGGAAGGTCAATCCTGCGGATAAACTAACGAGGGGCATGGAAGCTGAAAAATTACTACTGGACGTCGAATGGTGGCAAGGCCCCGAGTGGTTGAAAAAATCCGAAACTCACTGGCCACAGGGATTGGAAAATTCGGATGACAATGTCGAAGAATTCGAAGAAGTCGAAATTCAAATCAATTTGACTCGGTCTCAAAAGAAAATGGACCCGATTTTTGACGTTGAGAAGTTTGGCAGTTGGAACCGAGGGATTCGAATAACCGCTTGGATTCTACGTTTCGTACGCAATGCTAGGAAGCGACAATCATTTGTTGGTCCGATAAAAGCAAGAGAAGTGGAAGAAGCAGAAAATTATTGGTTTGGCTTTATGCAACGTTCAAAATTTACGGAAGAAATGCACAACTTGCAGAATAAAGTAAAACTGAACAAAGACTCCCCGTTGTCAGAAATGTCAATAGCTGTTGACGAAAATGGATTGCTACGAATTAATTCGCGTATACGACATCATGCAGGAGCCAAAGACTTCATTATTCCAATCATCCTGGATGCAAGTTCGCCGTTAACAAGACTGATAATTCAAGATTGCCACAAGCGAGCACTACACGGAGGACTCGGCGACACCTTGGCAGAGTTTAGGTCGAGGTATTGGGCCCAGCGCGCCAGAAAATTGGTCAAGACGTTCGTCGCGAAGTGCATAACCTGTCGACGAATAAATGCAAAGCTAATGACGCAAGCAATAGGACTCCTTCCAGCGGATCGTATCAATCGAGCAGCGCCATTTCAAATAATCGGAGTGGATTTTGCAGGACCGCTTTACACCCGAAATGGAGAGAAAGCCTATATCGCCCTATTTACATGCGCGGTAGTACGAGCAGTCCACCTCGAATTGGTGTCCGATCTGACCACGGAAAAATTTATTATGGCATTCAAACGTTTAATTTCGCGAAGAGGAATCCCGAGCATCGTATACTCGGACAATGCCAAGACATTCAAGAGGGCAGAAAAGGATTTGGCCCTTTTTATCAACGAATTTTCGGGCGAACAATTACAAGGATTTTTGTCACAACACAAGATCCAATGGAAGTTTATTGTTGAATTGGCGCCTTGGTGGGGTGGCTTCTGGGAGCGCCTCGTCAAAACCGTCAAACTCAGTCTCAAGAAGGTTCTCGGTCGATCGTCATTATGTTTCGAGGAGCTCACCACCGTACTAACTGAGGTTGAGGCGGTGATCAATTCACGTCCAATAACCTACGTGACGGACAATCCGGAAGAGCGAGAACCACTGACCCCGTCACATTTCTTAATCGGAACAAGAATTACCAGTTTGCCGGATATCTACAGTTCAGAATGTCGAGTCGATAATTCGAAGAGGCCAGAACTTGTAAAACGATGGAAGCTACGACAAAGACTTATAAATTTGCTGTGGCGACGATGGTCGCATGAATATTTGGTCGAATTGAGGGAATTTCGACACGTACGTGCCTCTAGAGAGATTCAAGTCGAAGATTTAGTCCTTATCCAGGAACAAGGGCAACCTCGTTTAACTTGGAAGACGGCAAAAGTTTTCGAGACATTCGTCGGAAGAGACGGAAAAATTCGTTCGTGCAAGCTATTGCTACCCGGCGGGAAAATTTTGAGAAGACCAGTACAAAGACTTTGTTCGTTGGAGGTGTCGGAGTGAGATTGTTTGTCGTGATTTTTGTCATGTTCCCCCGGCAGTGTAAAATCTGTTGATTTAAATGTTTTTAAATGTTGATTTAATTTTTATGTTAGTTTAAATTAGTCGAAATGTTTGTTTACTTTGAATTTATTGAGTATTGAATTTGTTACAAGTGTTTGAATTACTGAAATTTGCTATTATTATCGAGGGCTGTTAAAAGAGCCCTCTAGTATGTAAATTGAGTGACCGGTCCTTGCTGACCGGATGTCGACCCCGTTTTTTGGGTCGACCACCATCTTTTTTTGTACAAGGACTCGCAATACCACGCGTTTCCTTCTCATTAGAATTTCTATCATCGATTAAATTAGTTTTAACATTTTATACCTCGAATTGTTATTTGTGCGTGCTGCAATCGCAGCTGGATTATTTCGAAGTCTCGAAACCCATTAGGCAAGAAGATTCGTGCTGACCTAATTATCTCGACAATTACACGTCACGCTCGGTATATTACCTATAAAAATTTTTACGAGATGTGGGGACAATACAAACAAATTTCGGCCGAAACACAAGAAGTTTTCCAACAAAGATTAGACACATACCAGCTGGCTCAGTTGAGGGAAGCCATCTTCGAGTTGCAGCGGAGAGCAATGTAGTTTCTGGAATGGCCTTTAGCAGAGCAGACCGAGGCAAGGCTACAAAAGTTTCAGAAAGTCACAATGAAAATCATGCAGCGACTACTATATCCAGACGTTTTCACAACGCACGAAGCAGCTTTCACCGCAGTTAGTTTACTGTGGATAGCACCGATGAATATGACAAGAGAGCTCCTCAAAAACTGGCTCTCCATTTTGTATGATCCAGTCCTGCTCCGGAGCAATTTGGTGAGACAAGCGTTGGACCACGGAGAAACTGTCGACCAAGGATTCGTACGCTTACGAGAGGAATGGAAACAGCGAAAAGAAGAGGTGGAACTACAAAGAGAGTCAGTAACATTCGGGGGAAGACCGTTGCCTAATATCCGACCGGCTGGGATGGAATATTATTGAAGTGCAAGACAAACCCCGTCCACCAGTACCTCCTTGACAGCTACGAAGGAAGATACGTATTTTACGTCAGGAGCCAAACGACGGGGCCAGATTCCCCGGGCAACCGTAAGTTCTTTTTTTTTTTTAAATCACTTCTCCATTCTTCACTTTTCGTCCTTGTTCTATATTCTCTGTTTTGTCTCGATTTACATTTCTTCCCTGCCCCACCATTTACATAATTTTTTCTAGTTAATAAGGATCGTACTCGCAGTTGCCCGAAGATTGGTGTGGTTGGGCATTATGAGCGTCATTCTGTCCTTGCTCGCTCGAGTATACGAAACAGTCGTCGCGGGGAAAGATGGTATCCGCTCAAACGTGATCCGTGGATCCCTGGCCAGAATCACAGTGACCAAGACCGTGACACGCACCCTCGTCTTGCCCTCGTTTTCGTTGTCATCCACATATTCCACAGGTCTGTTGGGCGGAAAGATCCTAGACACCAGTTCGACTCAGGTGGTTCCTCTTAGGACTTCGCATCCTTCATCCTTACTTCTTCCGGTCACTCTACCTATCACAGTCGCCGAGAAACAACGCCTGAAAACAGCGGATTGGTCGCCCCCACACTGTCATCACCCAGACGCAAGCTCACCTACCTGACCGAAGGGCCCCTCCTGTGGCCGGACGGGGTGACAACCCTCCCGTCCTTCACCTTGGTAGAGGGGGTCGATGGTCACGACATTGGTACCACCGACGAGCAACGTCAAAGAGACGAGCGACATCATACTGATGAGCAACGCCGAGCGGACGAACAACGCTGAGCGGACGAACGTCGAACAGACGAACAACGTCGAGCAGACGAGCAACATCGCACTGACAAGCGCCAAAGAGAAGAACAATGACGAAGAGACAAATATTATCGTAATGAAATGATGAACAACGTCAAAGGAATCGTCAAGGTGACGATAGACATCACAGAGATGAATATCGTTACAGCAATGACCCACGTCGAGAAGAAGAGTATCGTCACAACCAAAGAGATAGACAATACCATGACAAATACTCAAGACGTAAAGAGGACTCGTATGGACGTAATGAATCACGACATGGAGAATATTCACGTCAACAAGAAGATTATGCACATCAGCAGGAATGGAATAGACAACGTGCAAATTCTCCAAGCAGATCGAGATATCGGCAAGAAGATTGGAAATATTCTGAATCTGAACGTTTCCAGCGCGATAACGCCAATTACGCGAGTCGTAGCGGAAATCGACAAGAACGATTTGATTATTCTCAACACAGAGACCCACCACCATCTGCTAATATTCCTGGTCCAACGGATAATGCAATGCAGTGGCAAGAATATACAGGGTGGTCAGAAAGTCTGGTTCTATGTAAATAATTCCCAAACTGTACTAGATGTTGATTCAGCAAAATTATTTTAAGGGTAGTATGTCGGGGGAAATCCAATTATGAAATCCAATTTGACCTCTGAGGTCATCTTCAAAGTTATCCACATTGTAACTCGAGAACCGTGACAGATAAAGCAAAAAGATGAATTAGAAAGTTGTAGAGCATCATCCAATTTGTCTAGAACCGTTCTTAAAAAAATTATTTCTTACTGAAAAATTTTGAGAAAAAAGGTCTGAAACATTACTATACTCAGCATTGTAACTCAGCTTTGTAACCTAAAACTATTGAGGCAACCAAGCTAAGCCTCAATTAGGACGCTTTATTTGGTCATACTTGTAAGTGGAAGAGAGGAAACACAAAAGAAAAGAAATAATTTATTTTGGAAATACATTCCAACATGATTGTTTTAGGTTACAAAGCTGAGTAGACTAACATTTCAAACCTTTTTTTCTCAAAACTTTTCGGTAAGAGATAATTTTTTTAAGAACAGTTCTAGACTAATTAGATGGTCCTCTACAACTTTTTGATTCACTTTTTCTCTCTATCTGTCACGGTTCTCGAGTTACAATGTGGATGACCTTAAAGATGACCTCTGAGGTCAAGTTGGATGTCATAATTGGATTTCCCCCGACATACTATTCTTACAATAATTTTGCTGAATCAACATCTAGAACAGTTTGGGAATTATTTACATAGAACCAGACTTTCTGACCACCCTGTATTGAAAGGCAGATCGACAAACGTCTATCAAAAATTCCGTCCAGATCACAAGAAATGGAGGAAGTTCTGCAGAAACAAATTCGGAAGTACTGTACGTCAAATTGGATACATTGTTAAGCCGCAACAAGTCAAATTAAATGGGACCGAATAACCCCAGATATGCTTGACAGTTCTTGGCTTGCAGGAACACAATTCCTAGACGAAGTAATGCAAGTCATTAGATGTCACAAGGTAGATCCTTACGATGCATTAAAAAAGATAATACCTAAGATGTGTTGGGAAATGCCCAACTGTTTGAGATTTATTAGTTGCATATTTATGGCTAAATGCAACGTGCATGTCTTTACTTTGCTGTGACTTAGTTAAACTAGTTGATCCCGTTTTTTTTTTTACCTTGCTTGTTATGTGCCGCAACTAGTTTATTTACTTGTAAAGATGTGCCTTCTCGTCGTCCGCTCAAATGAGCAATATTCGTTTAGTTATTCCATTGCTTTTAAGTTGTTTATCGATTATTTGCTCCTCCTTTATTGTTTATCATGTAAAGGACAAATCATTGCTTGTTAACAATGATTTGTTCTACCTTTAAGCTTTGTAGCCTCGAAAGAGGTGCGCTTTTATGTTCTCTCTCTTCATCACGATGAATAAAGATGGCGGTCGCATAATGCGAGTTCCCGCACCGTTTAAATCGAGTGTCAGTTCCTTTTCGTTGATGTCCGGCGCCTACAAGCCTATCAAGATGCTGACAGGAGGAGCCGCAAATTGGTTTTATGAACACCAATTTCCGCATTGGGATGCTTTTGTCAGAGAATTCATGAAAGAATATGGCGAATTGCATGCAACCCTCGTAAGCTACTGGGATAATCTGCAATAGATGCTGGAAGAGAATCTGCGGTCATATTTGCATCAAACGGAATAATGTTGGCGATTTCCCAGCAGATAGACAAATTCGACTGGGACTAACAGAATTCTCTGAAAAGGTATTGACTATGGTGGGTGCTCCAATGGCAAGTTCATTCGAGAAATTAACCCAATTCATGCGTGATAATTAGATGTATATTGATGATCGCTATGCAAAGTATTTGCCACCAGAAGAGCAGAGAGCTCTTGACGAATTACTGCGATAGCAGGCCAGATAATAGCGGTAATAGAAACCAAGACAGTGGACAAACGCCACATCCTCCTCCAAAAATACCAACGAGGCCAACAGCGAGATTGGTACAGGAAGTAGATGATATGGGAGAACTGTTGGCCTTTTTGTTCCCCGAGATTGATTTATAGTTGTTTATTCTCGATGTTTGCATTAATGTTTGATATTTATGTGTTTCTTATTTTGTAAACATCGTTTCCGAATGGATCATATGAGATCCCATAGTTTTGTATAGTTTAGACTGTGTCGTCGGGATTTCCATTAACCCGACTCTGTATCTCGTTTTATCATTGCTTATGATTGCTTACGTTTTCTGTTTTTCACCCAAGTGCATGTGAATAAAACTCCTGATGGATTTTACCACTTTTGCTTCTTATCTTCCCTAAATACAACATGGTAGCAGAGGACTAAGGTGTATTTCATCGCTGTAAGTTCGAATTTGTTGCTTTTGAGAGCTGTCATTGATCCGAGACGACACTGCTCGTCGCTTATCCACTGCATGCTTCTGGACAAAATGGCCGACCTCGCATCTTCTCGCCCGCTCGCCCGACGATTTTGATGGTTTTTCACCGTTTTGCATCGGTTTTCAACGCTGCAAATTTTCGTGGGTGTTCTGCAGGCTTTATTCAGCAAGTGTGAGTAATTTTCGGAATTTATTTACGTCAATTTTTGCCGATGATCGCCGCCAAAGTGCCTAATCGCGATGCGCCGAGTTCGTCGTTTTTCACCGAGTTTTCGTGCGTGTTCGACCGGAATCTACTTGTGCTTTGGATTATGCGTGTTATTTACGCGATTAGTGAGTGTTTTCGTCGATTTTTGTGTACTTTTCGTCGTGATTTTCCCGTGTTCGCTCGGAGTACGAACACGAACACGAGGCGGCCGTGTGTATGCCACGACGATTTTCAACGTTTTGATTCATTGTGCGGACATTTCCGTCGATTCCCAGCGTTATTTAACTGTATTTGAACTTTTGAGTGACATTTCTGTATTATTTTTCCAGATTTCATCGATTTTCAACTTGATAAATAACCGTACGACTTGTACGAAGTGGCAGACGTTTGCCAGCCAATTTTTGCGAGGATTTTACCGCAATTTATTCGCACCCCGGAGTGCGCAACAGCGAATCGACTGTGAATTGTGTTTAATTCACCTCTTTTAGGGTTTCTGTTTTCCCGCCTTTTTAGAATTCCCGGTTCCCGGTACCAAAATAGCCGGTACTCCCGGGAAATCGGTACTCCCGGGACCAAAAAAAAAAGGCGAGAGGCGACGAAAAATGACAAAAAATGACCGTTTTTTGTCAAAAATGGCCATTTTTAGCCATTTCTAGCCATTTTTCATTGTAAAAATGGCCATTTTTTTTATCAAAAGTGGCCATATTTCGTCAAGAATGGCCGTTTTCCGTCAAAAATGGCAGTTTTTGATCAAGAATGCCCGATTTTCGTGAAAAATAGCCATTTTCCGTTAAAAATGGCAGTTTTTGATAAAAAATGACTATTTCAAACCATCTTTTGTTAACAATGACCATTTGTAGCCATTTTCATCATTGAAACGTTACAAAATGTAACGTTTCAATGACGAAAATGACGTTTTAGCAACGAATTTTTGACGGAACCGGTTTTTGCTCCAATTTCCCGGTTCCCGGTACCGTGATTTCTCAACGGGATCCCCGGTAAATCGGTACCCCGGTTTCCCGGTACCAAAACCCTAACCTCTTTTATTTTCTCAAATTTCTCATTTTTTTCGCCTTCCCTGTCGAAATTATATTGTTACATTTAAGTTCTTTTGGGGGACCCAGTTTAGGATCCTGGGATTATTTTTGCAAGAATTTGATTATTCTTGCAGATTTAATTCCTTTCCTTGGTCATTGCACTTTGACCATTGTATTTTTTTGCTGCGCCCGACAGTGGGGTATCCGGGGGCCACAGGGCCATTATTTCCCGACAACTCCTAAACGGCCACTGTTTAGACGGGTTAACTACAGTGTAGGCTGCGTAGCCCGGACATAGTACCGACCGGACAGCTGTGTGGTCTGGACAAGTTTGCCGGGGCCCGGACCCAACCAATCAGGAGCAATCCTAAATTTGCTCTGTGGTCTGGACAGCTCCCCCTTCCGGAATCCGGACCAAGCGATGCGTCCCGTATAGGCAAAAATCGCTGTGTAGTCCGGACAAAAACCAAAAATGCCGATTTTCTAATGAAACAAATTAGAAACCAAATTAAAAACACTAAAATTTAAATAAAAATTTAATTTATTGCACGTTTACAAGGGTTGGAAAAGGTTGAAAAAGGTTGGAAAAGGTACTGTTGCATGTGTTCACGAACGTGGACATGAACGTAACATATGTGCACATGGCGCAACGGTACCTTTATGCAAATTTCCTTTTCCAACTCTTGTGAACCCTGCAATAAATTAAAATTTCATTAAAATTTTAGTGTTTTTACTTCTTTTTCTAATTTGTTTCATTAGAAAATCAGCATTTTTGAATTGTTTTAACCCTTCCAACCCGAAAGAATTTGCCTCCCATCTCTCCCTAAGATGGGCATTATATGACCCAGATTCTGTGCATGCGCAAGATCCGGGTTTTAGGGAATTCCTAACATCTAGCCAATGGGGTTAGATTAACTACACATGTAGTGAACGCCATATGGACGTGGTGGACATGATTGACATTAGCGGAGCCTGCTGATGATCATCATTTATGACCTTTGGACTCCTAAGATGGGTCTTTTTTGACCCAGTTGAACTTTGAGTTCAAATTATAGAAAAACTTAAAAAATTAAAAAAATTTCAACTGTGGTATCGTGTCTAGTGATGTTTCAAAGGAATATTCAGCAAAAATCAGATAAAAAAAAAATTATTTCTTATAAAAAAAATGATTTTTTTAAAACGAGGTCACAAAATGACCCATCTCAGGGTTGGAAGGGTTAATGTAGCAGAAATTGATTTTCTTTAACTCTCTAGTCCGAACATGTGGCATTTGTCCAGACCAGAGAGTGTATATGCCCTACAGAATGGACATTGTCCAGACCAGAGAGTGTATATGCCCTACAGAATGGACATTGTCCGGACCAGAGAGTGTATATGCCCTACAGAATGGACATTGTCCGGACCGGACAAGTTTCTGGGTCCCGTCCTATGTCCGGGCTACGCAGCCTACACTTTACTAACCTGTAAAGCCCATTTGTTGGATACCCGCTTCGAACATCGTCAACGGTTCCCTTGCGCGTAATTGCGAATTTTTCCTCGCTGCGACTGACATTTTTCGCAATACACCGCTCTACAAAACCGCTCATCGATACGATTCGACATGGCAGAATCCGACAAGGCAACCATGCACCATTTCTCGATTCTGCGGCTAAATTCCGATAATTATGAGTCCTGGTCACGGAATATCCAGTTCCTATTCTTGGAAAAAGGAGTAGATGACTTCATCTCGGACAAACCTCCAGTTAAAGACGATACGTGGGACCAGCCTCGAAAACAGCTTCACGACCGTTCAAAGCGTGCAAAAGCCTTGCTTGGCTTATTTGTCGAGTCCCAATATCAGGACATTCTTCTCGCTTCAGACTCCGCACGCGATGCGTGGGTCACATTAAAAGCGACATTTCAACAAACTTCTCGTGCCCGAATCGCTAAACTCCGCCGAGATTTCCTAATGATGCGTTTGCTTCCGAATGAAAACATGTCCGTTTTCATAAGTCGGGTCATCAAAGCCCGTGCTGTTTTGGCGGACTTAAAGGTCACATTTTCGGATTCGGATGTCGCTTATCAACTTTTGGATTTATTACCGGATTCGTATGAGGCGACTGTGCAAACGATTTATCATTGGTCCGCCGCGGATTTCACATTAAAGGGAGTCACCGACCATCTTCTCTCAGAATTTAATCGATTGAAGATGAAGAGTGCAGATACGGGATCATCGATTAGTTTACAGTCAGCAAGTTCGTTTTCAAGCCCTTGTCACAGATTCAGTGCTTTAATTGCAAGGAAATGGGACATTATGCAAACAAGTGCCCCAAACCCCGAGTCCAGGACGTTGCTGTGAAAACTAGTGTTTTATTAAAATATTTGATTTTGATTGATTGTTGAATTTTATATTGAATTGGTGTTGGGAATATTTGGATTTTGTTATAATCTGTTTTAATTGTCTTCTGTGAATTTTTGAAGGAAAAACCCGAGTTTTGTTGTTTCTAATTTTCACCAGATGTGGTGACGCTTTTGCATTGTTTTGGGTCTGTGACCTTTTTGACTTTTTGTTCTCATTTTCCGAGAACTAATTATTTTTGTATGTTTTGTTCTTGTTTCCAAGAACTAATTATCTCATGTATTTTACAACGTTTTTCAACGAAAATAAACCAGTACAAATTTTCACTTTACCCAAGCAGAACTGCTCTTGTTGAGCAGTTAGAATTTATTTGTATTCACACACTGAAAAAGAACTTAGAGAATTTCGAAACCTGAGCCAACTGGATTTACATCAAAAAGAGAACTTTTAACATTTACAAATTTGGGATTTTCACATGGTGCCGAAACCCGGGAAAGTAATATAACCCGGACCTGAAAAATTTGTGTCAAGAACGTGAGTGTTGAAAGGCCTACTCGTTGAGGCACCCGTAGATTTGAAGAAGTTGGCGCGACACAGGGCCCAACTCCTTGCCAAAAAAGACATTTTGGCAAGTTTGGACGAAAAAATAAGTGGGTTGATCACCGACGACAATGAAGCCACGGCCGACCAGGAAACAGCGGACATCTACCAGGAACGCCTGATAGACCAAATGGAGGACTTGGTGCAGCACGCGGACGAAATACGACAAGCCGAGATGGGACAAGCAAACGAGGCGACAGCGGCCGCCAACCAAAAAAAATTAGAAGATGCAATCGCCGCCCAGATGCTGCTCAATCAACAGGCCATCACGGCCCAGATCGCTGCCCAGGTTCAAGTCCATTTGCCGCCGCCAGCCGTGCCGCCACCGGTCAACGAAGAGCAGGATGCAGGTTCTATAAAACTTCCTACAATTAATATGCAAAAATATGGAGGGAACCCGACACAATGGTACGATTTTTGGAGTAACTTTGAAATTGGAATTGGTGGGAGCAAGAAACTCACTCCTAAGGCCAAACTCGTATATTTAAAAACATTTCTGGAGGGCCCAGCAGCCAGCGTGGTCGCGGGACTCAACCCGACTGATGAGAACTACGAGACGGCTAGACAATTATTAACCAACCGCTTTGGCAAAAAAAATGTGGTTGTGAATGCGCATTTGCGAGCGATAGAAAAAGTGCAAGCGGTGAAGAAAATTAGCGACTTAATAGCACTACGAAAATTATATGATGAGTGCGAATTGCACGTAAGGAGCCTGGAAAATTTGGAGGTGGATGTGGCTACGTTTGGCGCCTTGTTATGTCCAAAGTTAATGGCCGCCGTGCCGGATTTCATATCGATGGGGTTCGCGCAGGGGGAGAATGACGACGAGACGGACATCAAGGCCTTCCTCGTGTACTTAAATAAGCAGATTGGCTTGAGAGAACGAACGGCAACCGTCAACAGTTACAGCAAAGAGCCTAGCCAAGAGGAGAAGAAAACTAGCCGACCCCCCTTCAACAAAAGCACAGAATGGGTAAAAAAGAAGACGACCTTGCCATCGGTCAACGCACTCACCATTCGCGCAGATGCATGTGTTTTTTGTGAGGTCGACGAGCACACCAGCGAAGTTTGCCCGTTGCTGCCCCACAAGAAAAGAAGGAACTTAATGAGCGCAGGTCGCTGTTTTCTGTGCCTCGACAAGGGGCATCGTGTGCCCAAATGCACGGCAAAAATAAAATCCGGGAAGTGCAACAGACGTCACCACACCCAATTATGCGAGGACGACGACGTGGAAGAAGTTAAAACAACAGCCGTGCTGGGAAATAATCAAAAAGATTTGTACTTTCAGGTCCTAATGGTCGACGTCGAGTCGGACGAGAGGAGGAAAACAGTGCAATGTTTTTTTGACGGGGGAAGTCATAGGACATTCATAACCGAGCGACTGTCGAGGGAATTAAACGCGCGTGAAATTGGAGAAACGACAATGAACATTGTGCCCTTTGGTCAGCGGGAGCCCACACCTGTACAACGCAAACACGTGTGAGTAACCCTGCGCGCACGAGACGATGATGACAATCGAATTGAGGTGCAGGCCATTGTGGTGCCCTGGATCACCAGCTCAGTGGTCAAACAGACAGACGGCAACGTGCAAACAATGCTGAAAAAGCACGGAATCAAACTGAATGTCGAACAAAATCAAGTCCGACACGATGATGTATCTATTTTGGTGGGTACAGACTATTTCTGGAAAATTATGAGCGGTCGAGTGGAGAGACTGGGGCCAGGGCTGGTAGGATTAGAGACCATGTTTGGATGGACCATTCATGGCTCTAATAACGAAATTGAAGAAAAAGAAAAATGCATGATCATTCCGGTAAATTTATCAAAAATTGAAGAAAAAATAGACTTACAATTACAGAAGTTCTGGGAGCTGGACGCCATCGGCATACTGCACAAAACCAACACAGGAAAGCTGGACGAGGATTTACAAGCGCTAGAAGAATTCAAACGATCGTTGAAATGGAACGGCGTCCGCTACGAGGTTCGATTGCCATGGCTAGTCTCAAAGGACGAACTTGACGACAATTATACTATCGCCCTTCGTCGCTTCTGGAATTTGGTCCGTAAGTTCAAAAGGGATCCGGAGTTATATGAAAAATATCGGGAAGTGATTAATAATCAAATCGCCGAGGGAATCGTGGAGGACGTGCCGAGCGAAACGGTCCAAAATCGTTGCTATTATCTTCCACACAGCCCCGTGATACGTGAGCAGCGGGAAACGACGAAGCTGCGTCGCGTGTGCGACGCATCATCACGAGGAGCGAGAAGCAAATCATTAAACGACTGCTTATTCACCGTCCCCAACCTGCTACCCGAAATAATTGACATGCTAATACATTTTAGAGCTTACATTTATGCAGCTGTTGGCGACATCGTTAAGGCGTTTCATCAAATCGGGATCCACTTGGACGACAGAGACTGCTTGCGATTTTTTTGGTTGTGTGACGAGTGGGACGGCAAAGGACCATTGAAGTTGCGAATTTTGAGGCAAACTCGTGTATTATTTGGGGCCACACCAAGCCCCTTCCTGTTGAATGCGACAATACGCGAACATCTCATGAAATTCGTTGAACAATATCCAGAAACTGTTTTGCAAGTATTATTGCGATTTTACGTCGATGACTTTATTAATAGTAATCACGATGAGGCGGCGTTGACGAAAACATGTTACAAGGTCGCAGAAATTTTAAAGAAGGCCAACATGGAACTAACCAAGTGGATAACCAATTCGACACAGGTGCGAGAAAAGATGACCTCGTCGACGAGCAGTGAAAAACAATCAACAAAAGTTTTAGGATTGGTTTGGGACTTGATGTTAGACGTGTTGACACTTGAAATGGGCGAACTTTTAGAAAAAATGAAAGTGGAGCAAATCACAAAAAGAAATGTGATACAAGTGGTGGCCAGCATATTCGATCCGTTGGGGTTCGCCAGTCCATTCAGTGTTACGAGGAAGCTAATTTTTCAAAGTCTGTGGCGCCTGAAAATAGATTGGGATAAAAAACTGCCAAATGAAGAAGCCAAGAAATGGGAAGAATGGAAATGTCAGATCCCGACTTTAGAACAAATTAAAGTGCCACGTTGGACGGGCTTCGACAGTGACTGTTCAAATGTAGAAATACATATATTTTGTGACGCCAGCCCACTCGCCTACAGTGTAGTGATTTACACTAGAGTGGGCAAAGTTGATAATTTTGAAACTTGTTTCGTCCTCTCAAAGTCTAGGATCGCGCCAGTAAAGACCATCACCTTGCCCCGACTTGAGTTGATGGGAGCGCTCTTGTCGTCCAGATTGGTAAGGAAGTTGACCGAGTTGCCGGCTTCGCGAACCATATGCTGGACAGATTCGACAATAGTGTTGTCATGGCTCAAACGAGGAAGCAGCAGGACAATTCCATTCGTATCCAGACGAGTCGAGGAAATCCAGAGCAACGCGCCACAAATGGAATGGCGACACATCCCCGCCAAGGAAAATCCTGCGGACCTGCTGACCCGAGGAATCGACGCCCAACAGCTGCTGGACGATCAAACATGGTGGCGGGGACCGAAGTGGCTGTCCGAGAGCGAGGAACACTGGCCACAAAACGATATCGACCCCGAATTCGAGGACATCGAAGCTGAGGAACACACGAGCATTTTGACTGTCAACACTGCACAAACAATCGAAATGATTTTCAACCCGAAACCGTACAGTTCGTGGTCGAAGTTGCTGCGCGTGACCGGATGGGTGAGAAGATTTATATCAAACTTAAAAAAAGGAGAAAACGATGGGTCATCATTGACAATTGACGAACTGACCACAGCAGAGAAATATTGGATAAAGACTATACAAGCTATACGAAGAAGTGGGGGCGTTAAAAGCAGGAAAAAACATCGAAAAAGAGTCGGTGTTGAACCAAGTCGATTGTGCACTGGATGGTGATTCGTTGATGCATATTAGACCCAGAGTCGACTGAGGTGAGATTTATGGCGGTGCCATAGGACCATGGGTGATGCCAAACGGACATTGGGCCACCAAGCTCATCGTGAGAGACGCTCACGAAAAGGTGTTTCATGGCGGCCTCGGCGACACATTGGCGGAAATACGACAGCGATTCTGGTTCCCGCGTGCGCGTTCGCACGTGAAAAAATTAATCAAATTTTGTTTCATTTGTAGAAAAGTGCAGGGGCGATTGATGAAACAAATCGAGGCACCACTACCAATGGACCGAACAAAAAAAGCTGATCCATTCCAAATCGTGGGAATCGATTTTGCGGGCCCACTTTTCCAACGAACAGGATCCAAATGTTATATTTTGGTTATAACGTGTGCAGTGACGAGGGCATTACATTTGGAGTTGGTGTCGACAATGAACGTGGAGGATTTTATGATGGCGATGAGACGATTTTTCGCGAGAAGATGTGTTCCTGCCGTCATCTATTCCGACAACGCCAAGACGTTCAAAAGGGCAGACATAGAACTTAAGATGTTGATAAATTCCGTGAGAAGAGAAAAAATAGGTGATTTTCTTTCAAAAAATAGAATTGTTTGGAAATTTATTGTTGAACGAGCAGCGTGGTGGGGAGGCTATTGGGAATGAATGGTTGGGACCGTTAAGATATGTTTAAAGAAAATTTTGGGTCGTAGAGTTCTTAATTTTGAGGAATTAACTACGTTTTTATGTGAAACTGAAGCCATGATAAATTCGAGGCCCATTTCTTATGTATACAGCGATGCTAACGAGAGGGAGCCCCTCACCCCTTCCCATTTTTTGGTCGGCCGACGACACATAACCCTTCCCAATACACACCTGCTTGAAGAGAAATCTTTGGATAAATTTGAAGTTGGACTCCTGAAACGGTGGAAATTACGTGAAAAATTGCTTAAACACCTTTGGTCACGTTGGCACAAAGAATATTTAAATAAACTTAGAAATTTTAAGTCGGCTCGCGTTCAGACTGAGTTGAAGGTTGATGATGTCGTTCTCATTCAGGACGAGAATCAACCACGAGCAGTCTGGATGATGGGGCAAGTAACTCAGGTGTTTCCAGGGAGGGACAATAGAATAAGGTCATGTGAGATTAGACTCTCTAATGGCAAAAAACTGCGACGACCGATTCAGAGAGTGTGTTTGTTAGAGTCACACGATGAAACTGACGGAGATAAATCCGACCCCCCCCCCCCCCAGTGTGAAAACTAGTGTTTTATTAAATAATTTGATTTTGATTGATTGTTGAATTTTATATTGAATTGGTGTTGGGAATATTTGGATTTTGTTATAATCTGTTTTAATTGTCTTCTGTGAATTTTTGAAGGAAAAACCAGAGTTTTGTTGTTTCTAATTTTCACCAGATGTGGTGACGCTTTTGCATTGTTTTGGGTCTGTGACCTTTTTGAGTTTTTGTTCTCATTTTCCGAGAACTAATTATTTTTGTATGTTTTGTTCTTGTTTCCAAGAACTAATTATCTCATGTATTTTACAACGTTTTTCAACGAAAATAAACCAGTACAAATTTTCACTTTACCCAAGCAGGACTGCTCTTGTTGAGCAGTTAGAATTTATTTGTATTCACACACTGAAAAAGAACTTAGAGAATTTCGAAACCTGAGCCAACTGGATTTACATCAAAAAGAGAACTTTTAACATTTACAAATTTGGGATTTTCACAGTTGCCTCTTCCGCCCCATCCGCTAATCGTGGTCAACGCTCGAATTCGCGCAACCGCAAGCATGGACGTGGGGGTGGTGCTCCGCAAACAACCACTGTTTCTTCAAACGTGGTCACCGGACTCAAAATTTCTTCGCGCGATCTGAATCGAATGTGTCTTCGGCTTCATCGAATGAGTGGCACATCGATTCGAGATCTTCCAACCATGTGTGTTCAAATCGTGATCATTTCATCAATTACAAGCCAGTCTCCAATTATTTCATCATTTTAGGTGAAGGTCGTTCTCGAGTGAGTGGTATTGGAGATGTGGTGTTGCGAGATGGCCGTAGCGGCGCAGGGGGGTCTGATTTTCCCATGACTATGCGTAATGTTTTGCATGTCCTCGCTTTCTCGCGTAATTTGGTGAGTTTGTCGAAGATCGATCGAGCCGGACTGCATTTTGCAGCCGCGAATGGCCAAATGTCCATTTATCACCCTGATGATAGGGCCAAACAATTTCTTTTAACGACCAAACTAAAGGACGATTTATATTCCCTTCAGCATATTTTGCCCGCAGATCCTACATCTGCGACACTTTCTGCGGCTACATCAGCCTCATTTGCAACCGATCAATGATCTCAGATTGAAACAAAAATTACTCCACAATAACCCGCTACAGCTAAACTACCTTATTACATTTCAACCACCACACCCATTACGTGCATACCCCACCACCTATTAACTTCTCACCTTTGATCCTCACACAACAATTTCCCGGGCATCACTCCCATTTTCTCTGATAATCTCTATTAATTTTCCTCCAATTACCAATTGACTCCTTTCCATGGGGTCAATGTATCATATCTTTTCCTTTTTATTCTGTAAGAAATACACTAAAATACACGGAAATATCATGTAATACCAAGCATAAAGTATACCAAGTAAAAAAATCATGTTTTACCAAGTATAAAATGTGAAATAAACAAATTTTGCATAAAACCAAAACTCAAAAACTCAAAATTAGAATCCTTTTCCAACTTCTTCCTTTCTTTTTCTCCAAAATCAATGAGCCACCAATGAACCAGATTTAATCCAATTTCTCTAAATTTAATTACTTCCACGCAACCCACTGCTCAAAACAACCAGAGGCAACAATTCTCAAAACATTACAAAATATTCTTCCTCTAATATCACTTATACATCCAGATTACTATAAATTTCCAATTTTAATATACATGTATACTTCTCTCAGAAAACCTCACCCCTTACTTATAAACCCAGTTTACTACAGTTTAATGTTAATTTTAAACTCCCAAAACCTATAGTGTAGCCCCTACAAAATGCAATGAAATAAAATATACCACCACCGCACAAACTTCCGAATATGTGAATATCAGTACACATATATGACTGAAAAACAAAAGTATGCACTTTCCAAACATGATCCTAAAGAAATTCCATAGCCCCGAAATGAACGTAGCAATAATCACAAAACCCATGAAAACCTAAAAGAAAAAAACCAAAATAAAAATAAAACCACGAAAATCTCACAAATTACAAAAATCTCACAAAAATCGCAAAAATCACAAAAATTATGAAAACTACAAAAAATTCCCAAAACCACGACAACAAAACACATACCCCAAAACAAAGAACCAAAATGTCTTCCAGAAAACACGGAAATTTCCACAAAATTACACCAATAAGACTAAAAAAAAAATCAAAATATGTTACAGCAATCATAAGAACCACAAAAACCGTAAAAATCGTGAAAAACACAAAACCTACAAACACTACAAAATTTACTACAACTAAAAAATCACCATAATTACAGAAATTACCAAATGTGTCACTGAAGTTATGAAAATTACAAAAACCAAACCCATCACCTCACAATTCAAGATGTAGGAATTCGGAGTTGATTTCACAGTCCCCTCGACTTTTTTTTCTATATTCTTACTCGTCCCATCTTTCTTCTGCCGAGGCAGGGACTGTTAAAGGTGGGAGCTCATACCAAGTGCCCAAGTGGTCCGTATAGCACTCCCACCAGTCATCCCTTACCGCTGAAATGAGCGTTTAAGCCTCGCTGGCCCTCCCAGACCTAGTGTCGTCTTCCCGTCTGACACCCAGTCTCTGTGATCCTCTGAACAGAAATCGGATCGCCATTGGGATACCCAACAACAATCGGATCGATTGATTCCCAATCGAGTTCGTGTGCAAACGCCATCAGCAAACACCATCATTTCATCTTCAAACACGTCCTCCGGCTATTGGTCCCTGGTCACCTCCACTGGAACCGCGGGGACCTCCAGCAGCCGTATCTTGTCACCTGCCGGATCGCCTGGTTCTGCCAATCTAAGGGCCACCAACGCAATGAGGCGTTTATCCTCAACAAAAGGCCAAATGGCATGTGCATGATGATCCACCATCGGATGTCCCAGTGCATAAATAACCATATAATGTGCATCGTACCGAGTGCACGTGAAAACGTTAATTAATAATAAACAGAACGAAATACAAGTGATATCAAATAAATGAATAATCTACAGATTAACCATATTGTTACGTGGATTCTAGCCCCTTTGACCAGGTTCCACGTGACTGAGTTTTGTTTATGAATGAGAAGAAAGAAAGAGATTTATTTATGTTTTCAAATTCAACAGATATATTTATTTGACCGGACAAACAAAGTTTGTTCGATCTTCATTAAATTCAGTACACAATTATTCTTTTCAGTTGTGAACTTTCATTGGACAAATGGTCATCTTACATTCATTAAGTGTTACAACCTTTATTAACTGTTTAATAAAACAACTGTGTGATTACCTAATTATAATTCAATGATTCAGTTATAGTTAGTCAGCTGGACCCTTTATTGGGCGACATCAGACTCTCTAGAGACCTGTCTCAGATCGGGCTCGCTTATTTATAGGAAATCTCCTTTAACCCCCATAATCGAATTGATCGGTCCATCACATGGCGATGACGGTTTCCAGTCGTCAACGCCATCTGTGGCCGAAATTTAGCAACGTTAAACAAATTATGGATCAAATTGCGCGTTAAAGATCGCCCGTCAATCGGGACGGTCTGTACGCGTGACAATATTATGTCGGAATACGAGATAACAAACCGAACATCTACACAATTAACACTAGATGGTGTAACAATTCTATATTGTCTTAAATGAGCCAGGATCCTCCCTTCAAGTTCGGTCACAATTGCATAAAAATCTTCTTCATCCAACTTGTATACATGAAGCTGGGAATTTAAAGTCATTTTGATCTTGAATTAAGAAAAATTATTTAAATTATTTGAAATAGAAAACCACACAAAGGTAAAATAAAAAATTTAAAACAATTAACAAAGAATAAAGTTGGACATTTTAAACTATTAATGAGTAGTTAATGGGTTTGCATAGCGGAAGAAAGTGGATTTATAGCGGAGGAAATCCGCCGCCATAAACTTTTCCGCCACAAATTTTTCCGCCACAAATTTTTCCGCTATAAATTTTTCCGCTATAAATTTTTCCGCTATAAATTATTCCGGCCAAAACCGCTATATATTTGACGCTTGGTGTCGCCACTTTTCGGTCTTTCTTTTTTCCTCTTGATTGTTTGGCTTTGGATTTCCTCGTTTCGATTTCCCCTGTGTATTTTTCAATGCATTTTCTTTTTTCACCTTTTGTTTTTGAAACAAAACAATGCCAGACGTTCTTCTCAACACCGAAGAAGATGGTGCAATAATCCATACCCTAAGTTTTAATGATGTGAAGACAAATAGGGTTTTTTAATATTTAAATTTTGAATGAAAAATAAAGTTAATTTTTTTCTTTAAACTTTTAATTTTATCTTGTTTTCAAAGTGGATGTTTAAAATGTTTTTAATTGCTAGTATTCTTTTCTTTAGTGGCTTTAGATTTGGAAGTATGTGAACTATTTATTTATTTATTTATTTATATTTATTAATTTTTTCACGATTTATTTATTTATATTTATTAATTTTTTCACGATTTATTTATTTATATTTATTAATTTTTTCACGATTTATTTATTTATATTTATTAATTTTTTCACGATTTATTTATTTATATTTATTAATTTTTTCACGATTTATTTATTTATATTTATTAATTTTTTCACGATTTATTTATTTATATTTATTAATTTTTTTACGATTTATTTATTTTTATTAATTTTTCCACGATTTATTTTTATTTTTATAGTTTATTATGCAAATGATGTTGATAAAGCAAGGTCCACTCCATGTGCTGAAAAAAATGAGTTTTATTTTCTAACAACTGAAAAATCCTTTCCTATTCAAGATCTGTTTTTTCCAGATCAAAATTTATTTCATGTCACATTCATTTCTGTCATTACCTTTTTGTTTCGTTTATTTTAAATGAAAGTGTTCTGTGTTTTTCCATTTCTAAAGGCTTTTATTGAACTTGACATTCGCGATTCACCAAAGTTGGCAAATGAATGAGAAATTCAAGGAAAAATTTGATGTTCGTCGCAATTTATTCAATTGCTTGCCGTTCGAAAACGAATAGGGCTAGAGCTTTGTGGATTTCACGGTTAAGGACAGGACAATGTGCTCTTTCTTTTCGTTTAAATATGAAAAAAATCCGTCGCTAACATTCTGAGATATTAGCATTTTATGGTTTCAAACCAAATTCGTAAATTTACAAAAAAAAAATTTTGTTTACATAAATTAAAAAGCTAGTCTGCTTGACATTAACTTCCTGGATTTGCTTGACATTTCTCTCTCTTTTATAACTCTTCTGTTACTTACATCAAAAGTTAAAAGGAAGCAGATCTGTGAATAAAGTAAAAAGGAAGTTTTCTGACATTTCCAATAAGTTGCGAATTTATTGCTTAAACTTAATGTATTTTTTCACTTGAATAACACTTAAAAACACTTTTTTCACTTAAATGTACAAAAACATTTCCAAGAACTGTTGTGACATTTCAAAATGTGAAATGTCAACTAATTTCCTGTTTATGGAAATTTTCCGAAAAAGACACTGCATTTCCGATGTCTTCACTCTCGTTTCGACGTTGTGAAGAAAAGAGACACCCGAAAGGTTTCTTTTGAATTGTAAGTCACACTTTCTGTTTGCAAATTGCTTTATTTTTCTTTTTACTTTCCCAAATATTTTTTATTATTTGTACATCTGTTTTACTGAAGTATTTTCTTTTTAATTTAAGCTAAAACATGGCCTCTAATCCCCAGCCTCAATCTTACATCACAAACGAAGATTTGTACGCAACGGTAAACGAGTACAAAGATAGAATATTGGTCCACGTTCACCATTACAAAATCTAACCTGTCAACAAAGCTTTAACCCCCACCGTTTCCGGGCTTGCATACAACGGGGAATGTTGGGATTCGTTTGTGAAGGCCTGGCCCGCGAGGACCCGCGGGGGCCTAAAGTTTACGATTGCTGTCGCGCCGTTTGTTGCGACGAACAAATCGCTCGTTTTGGCGAGAACTATTTTGCAAAAATATTCAAGAGTGACTCATTTCAAACCGTCACCTTGCGTTTTGTACTAGAGGTTTGTTGAAACTATTTGAACAATTATTATTTTAGAGTTGTAAAAATTTTTAATCAATAATATTTTTTCAGTTTGATGCTAAAACGGTTGATCTCACCGTTCCTGTATTCAAGAAATTGATGCAGCTGCAAATGAACATCGCGCGTAGTATTTACGAGGTTAAGAATACTGTATCCGAGCAGAAGTTTGCCGCCGAAATCAACGCGGTTGAGGTGGACGTGGTTGAAGAACAACCCGATGTGAAAAAGCCAGAGCTCGATCTCTTTGCGACTCCAACTTCATCAAAACCGTTGACGGGAGAAGGTGAACCAAAAGGGTTGAAGAAACGGGACCGTCCCTGCAAGAATCCGTTGCCAGTTCCTAAACGCACGAAGGCAAGGAGAATGATGATGAAGAATTGTTTGAGCAGTCAGATAGTTGATTTGGATGAATAATTCAGACATTTTTTTCTTTTACGCTTACTTTTTTCATTACTTTTTGCATATTTGATATACCTCGTAATTCTTTATTATATCTGGTACTTGTTTGTCATAACTTGTACCTTTTTACCGATATTTGCATATATTGTCATCATTTATATTTTAAACAATGGCTGACAGTGCAGATTTACCCTCTGATATCGAATCCGAGATTGAATTTTACAAGGATTCTAATTTGCATGAGGAACTAGATCACATAGAGAAAGAATACAACTCGAACAAAATGCTCGTTCACATGGGGTATTTGGCAGTGGAAAGGAAAGCTCTAGCTCAAGCAAAACTAGAAGTTTTACGATCGAAAGAGGAGCAGCATTAGTTTAGAGGTCGGCAAAAGAGTCACCATTAGGGCCCATAAGCTGCCCAATCCAAACTTGTTTCAGGTGAAAGCCTTTTTTGCCCTTGACGGAGGAAATATTTGTTATCACAGAACTTTACAGTGACAACATTCTGCTGCTGGAGGATATACAGGGTCGATCCGAGCCGTTCTTGACCAACATGAATTTGAAACATTGATAAGAAAAACAATTCAGGTAGAGTTAGATCGAGTTATTGATGAAACAAATAGAATGATGACGAGACTGTTTGAATTAGAAGACACATTTACAGTTACACAAGGAAAAAGAGGCATCATAGATGGGGGAGGATCAGTTTTAAAATTTCTTTTTGGAACAGCTATGGATGAAGACTTGTAACAAGTAACAAAATGGAGGGATTAAAACTACACATGGAGAAAATTATACATGTTATGGAAGAAGAAGCAACAGTCACTAAACATTTGATAGAAAAGGGAGAAGAAGCACGGAAGGCTTTGATAACTTTAGAAAAAAAGGTCTTGCATGAAGAAAAATTAGCCTTAATCAAATCACAAGTTTATTTATTGGAAACAATTCGAGCGGACTCTTCACGATAAATTTAAAGATTAGTGGTTGCTTTGGAACTTTTGACACAACGGCGATTCAGTCCATATTTTCTTCAACAAAAGAACTATATAGAAGTGTTGGAAACGTAAAGCGCCAATTACCTCGAGATATGCATTTGATTATACCACCCACAAAGGAAAACATGTGTAAATATTATGAGGGATTAGAAGTTACCTCAATTGCTTGTGTTGGAAGACTTCGTCTGAGTTTTCCGCTGCCACTAAAAACTTTGGCCGAAATGTTTGATGTCTATAGAATCGTTACTATTCCAGTACATGATAACCGTACAGGGTTTTCTGTTGTTTCCTCCACCTTGCATCAGCATATTGCAGTGTCAGAGGACAGTCAGTCTTACATTCTTTTGGATGAATATACGGTTTTTAATTGTAAGGAAGGTCCGTTTCAAACTTGCAATCCCACTGTTGCAGTTCTCCGTTATCCATATTGGAGTTGTGAATACTCATTATATGCGAGAGATCAAAATTCAAAAATCAATTCAGTTGTTGTGTAGAAAGCAAATGTTGCTTGGACATTATCCTATTTTTTATAGAATTAACAATCAGGGACTCTAGGTTTATAGTATAGCTACGGATCAAATAGTTGTTATAAGTTGCCTACAAGGATCAAATAGAACCCACACAGAGGAGGACAAAAAACATCACACAGCTACTGGTCATTTTTTGAAAGATCGGACATTGGAATTTTAGCCCATGCTTCCTGGAAAGAACAATCGAACTACAATTTAAAAAGGGACGTGCCTACAGCTTAATTTCCTACGGCATAGAAAAACTCAACGTATAAAATATACGAGTATAACTAGTTACATAACCAATGCATACTTTACAATGGTACCACTGAGAAAACTGTTTTCCGATATTGAATCAGTAATTGGTATTCTGACTGGTCTCTCAACATTTTCTGGCATTGATTATTTAATTTGATATAAACAATAAGCACAAGCATGATTGCAAAAAAAAACTTACTGTTAGTGCTTAATCCGTTTTTATCATTTAAAAACTAATACATTTTTATTATATTTGTTTTACTATCTTGAAGAACAACAAATTTCTCGCTAATAACCCATCGACATGCTGTATGTAAGATGGAAAACATCCTTTACTAAAACACAGTACCAGATGCATCGTTTAGAAATGGCTGAGGCTGTTGGAAAAGACTTTACCACACAGCCTAACAGCTCACAGTGACCAGAGGCAAATAGGAAATAAAGAAGTGTTGATAAATAAAAAGTGGTTTGGGCTCTGAAAGAGTTGTAGGAATGTAGAATATTTTTCTTTCTTTAGGGTTAAGCCTAGTTTAACTTAGATTATTTTCAGTGTTATCTCAACATAATTTAGATTATTTTTCATACCTTTTAAGAATAACTTAGATAAAATTATTCTTTGTAAACCTTATTCAGTTTAATGTAACTTAGTGTTATTTATTCCAGTTTATCAAATGCTTTAAATGTAAGCTTTGTACTTATATTTTATCTCGTGTTTAATTAAAACATTTAACATTACAAACATTTATTGTTGTCACTATTGTTGTCATTCGAGTATTGTTAGTTGCTATTTAGAATATAATTTTATATTTACTAATTAGATCATGTCAGTAGAAATTTAACTCAAGTAGTATTTTGGACCAGTTTTGGTTCAATATTGATTTAATATTGCCAAAATTGAACTGCTCATGGTGCAATATTTAAACTTTACTGCACCTTGCACTCATATTATAACTAGCTTGTATGCCAGCAGAAATTATCAGGGCAAGGTGAACAAATTATAGACTACCTGGGATTGACATAGACATTTTATAACTTTTAATCAATTTATTAATTTTTTAGGGTGTTACTGGATCAGGAGAGAAGTAAAAGATTATTTAAAAAGGATGTTTGCTGAGTGTCAAATTCTGGGCAAATCAGCGAATGCCCAAAGTTCCAAGGAAACAATATTTTTAAAAAAATGTCGAAACAAATAAATGGGCTGACAACACAGGTGAAGGAGTTCGTGTAGATGAAAGAAATGAGTCCTTTGAAGGTATAAAATTTGAATTAATTAATTTATGCATATAATTTTTTAAAAAAAATTTTACAGAAAAACTTTTCCAAAGATGCCCTTGGTTTTTCATTTTTCATCAAGAAATGGATTCATTACAGCAATACCATCAGTTATTTAAACAACTCAGGGGCTGTAATTGAGCATAGTGCTGCAGAAAGGAATGATGAATCCTTAAATGAGGACAGATTAAATTTAGGTATCTATGTAAATCAGATGACCAAACAATTATTTGCTCATTTTATTTTTTTGGGTTAAGCAGGTTCCGAGGTGATAGATGAACTGGTAGTTGACATCCCTGTGCGACAGGTAATCGATCTGACACCAAGAGCAACACCATCACCTTCAACAAATGAAATGCAACCAAGGCAACGATTTGTTGTATAGGATCAGACAACACCACACCCATTCCCATGCATAATATGTATGTAATGTCTATTGTACGCACACAAGCTCGTCAAGGCAATGATCTTGATAAATTTTGGAGTCACATTAGAACGAAACATATTTTTATCAAGTCAGGAAAAAATTACAAGTACCATCAACATAATCAAGGAACTCAAACCTGTTGACGTATATGTTTGTAATATTGTCATGCATGGACCTTTATTAAAAGGTCGTAAGGAACAAACTAAGAAGTTTTTGTATTTAACACATCCCAGTTCTTCTACTGTAATTATTTATGATTTTGGATCAAAGAAGGTAGAAATAATAAGGAATTTGTATTTATACCTTTTAATTACGTTTTGTATTCATGAATTTTGAATTTTGAATTTACATTTTTCATGAATTTTATAATCAAGCTTGTGTTTATTCGGTCATACGCAACATCAGGAAAAAAAACAAGTCACTTAAGTTATTATATTTCAGATTTCTTATATTTAAAATGGTATATCATCTTTTTTTCAGTTTGCAAAGAAATTTTTATATAATTTCGTATAAAATTCAAAATTTCAAAAATTTATCATTAATTGCAAGAACAGTTTTCTGGGACTCTGATGTATCAGTTCGGACTAAACACAGCATTCCCAAATGGACAAAGTAATATCGTTTGAAGTGGGGCGGAGGTGGAATTAGACCCGGGGTTAGATAACACCAAAACGCAATCACAAATTTTCGAATTTTCGAATTTTTGAAATTTTCGAACTTTCAAACTGAAACTACTCCTGTTCGTTTAACCCACACTTCTTTCTCTCAGTCAACTTCTTTTGTCATTATTTATTGAGATGTGGTAGACCTTGCTCTATTCAACTGACTTGACAATTTTTGATAGCACGGGATAAAATTCCCATTTTCACATTAAAACACTAATTAATTTCTATTCAACTGAATTGAAATTACACTAAGAGATACTTTTTCAACTTGTAGAAAACAATTTTTGATAGCACAAGATGAAATTCCCATTTTCACATTAAAATCACTAATTAATTTCATGTCAGACAGGGTGTGTACATAGTTATCATGAACATTGTTCTTATATTTTAGAATGATTAACTACAGTAATTCATTCTTAGCCCAGCAGCCGTTCCAGCAACCGCAGCCGACTCAGTTGTATATACAATCCCTACTGGAGAAGATAATTCTTCAAGAGCAGAAGCTGCTTACGCCACTGATTTCAAATCAACAGCAGCTACAGGCAATTTCCCAACAGATGACCCAAGATCTTAATGGGCTAAATGAACAGCAAATAGCAAGTTTTTTGAGGTACGTGTACGGTAGCCCTGGACTAGCTGAGCTTGTTAATGATCCCGAAGAGATTGTGGACCAGAAAACATTCATAAATAGTACTATTTATTCGGTCATCAGGGACATCAAGAAAAAGAACAAGTAAGTTAAGTTATTATTATATTTCAGATTTGTTATATTGAAAATGGTAAATTATTTTTCTTTCAGTTCAAATAGAAATTTTTTTATAATTTCTTATGAAATTGAAAATCGTCAAAACGTATCATTAATAGCAATAAGAGTTTTCTGGGATAGAAAACTTTTTCTCCTATTCAATGCAGCCTTGAAAAATCAGTTCTGGCTGAACACAGCATTCACAGATGGTCAAAGTAATATCGTTTGGAGTGGGGCGGAGGTGGAATTAGACCAGGGTTTAGACATTAGCAAAACAGTCCCAAAATTTCGGGATGTGTACAGAGTAACATTAAACTGTCACGAACGTTCAGCTGAGGAGTTAATTTCCGGATATTTGAACGATTATCGTAAATACTATGGCGCTAACTCTGCCATTTAGTGATTTGTTTTTGTTGGAAAAACAGGAAACTTGCTATTACCCCCCGATTTTAAAATTGGATGGAACTGTAAAAGAAAATGCATGTGTTACTATTAGTAATTTAAAAACACTGCATGGTCAATTCATAATTGAGACTCTTAAGAAAAAGTGTGAAATACTAATTTCAACTGTAACAGATTTAAAAAATATATATCCAGCAAAAAAAAAAACACATGAGGTAAAAATTTACAAATTGGGCCGGTAATAAAGTCAATGAAGAATTGTATTCTTTCCGACAATATGAAAATTACATTAAAAAAAGATGAGGTTTTATTAACATCTTGTCTGTTATAAAAGTAAGAGTAACACATTAAAAAACCTGCTAAATACCCATATCTGTATCTCATACATAATATGTATGAAATGTATATTGTACGCATACAAGCTCGTCAAGGCAATGAGCTTAGATAAATTTTGGAGTCACATTAGAACGAAAAATATATTTATCAAGTCAGGTAAAAATTACAACATAATCAAGGAACTCAAACCTGTTGATGTATATGTTTGTAATATTGTCATGCATGGACCTTTATTAAAAGGTTGTAAGGATCAAACTAAGAAGTTTTTGTATTTAACACATCCCAGTTCTTCTACTGTAATTATTTATGATTTTGGATCAAAAAAGGTAGAAATAATAAAGAATTTGTATTCTAAAATGATTGACAAGTACCTAAAGTATCATACGACAAGTGTCTGCAATAGTTCAGAATACACACTTTATTCAGTAGCTTTGGTTCAACCAGTTCAATCCAAAAAGATGATGTTTGTTCGGCTGTACATTCTGACAGCATTTATGGTAAGTATTAATTTAGCATTTATTATTTAATTTTACTCATTTCTAAATTTATATACAGCTCGTTTTCCACGGCATATTCACAATTTCAATGTACACAACAATTCAAAACAGCTCTTTGGTATGCAAATACATTTATTTATATATTAAAAATATTAATTTTTTTATTAATTAATATATAATCCTGGAAATCTCTCAAAACCAATTGGCAATGGTGCAGTAACGTCTACGCATTACTGAAACGGTATTAGCAACCAACAGGAACCAATAGCAGCCGTTTGTGCAACCTGAAGAACTGAAGGGAGGATCCTGGTTCATTTAAGACACTTCTAGTGACCCTAGTGGTCACTAGAAGAAGAATCAGAAATGAGTCTGAAAGAGTTGTTTTATTTTATATTTGAGCTTATTTTTTATATACATGTCTAGACAAGGAAGTCAGACAACGGGAGAATATGTGGGTGGTTGCCAAGGAAACCAGCCCACAGCATTCTCAAACAGGAAGTGCTTCCTGCAGACAAGAAAACGAGTGAGTCTGAAACCAACACTTGAGAGAAAAACACCTTGAAAACTACCACTGGAAACAAACCATGCTGAGCAGTTTTTGAGAACTTCAATCGAGTATTGAGACTCTTTTCTTGCAATTACCAAAGTAATTGTGAGATATTCTTGCTGTTGTCAAGTCAAAACAACAGTGGGAAAACCATTCTTGCTGTGAGGGATCCAGCTAGAATTCATTCTTGCAGCCGTGAGAATACGTCTGTGAGAGTTTATTCTTGTCCAACAGCCATTGTTGGAACGAGATTTTGCCAATCGCGACATACGCGTTGCGAGTTCAGTGTGAGAAGTTCAAGCGGAATTAGCCGCAATCGAGTCGTCGCAGCCGCCGCGTTGCGAATCACCGCTGAGACGGAGTCAGCCGAGTTTGAGGAGTTTGAAGAGTCGGAATTGAGTCCGGAAAGATACTTTCGCGGAATTGAGTCCGTTGTTCGTGTTCAACGAGATCGAGCCGAGCGTCGGAGACGAATTGTCAACGAAATCGTCGCTTCCGAGACGTGGAGTCGACGTGCAGACGTTTTGCTTTATAATTTCCTATTTTTCCTTATCCTCTTTCTCATAGTTAACTTTTTGATTGAACATTTAATTTGTCTTTATTATTAATATTTGTATAACGTTTTATCACTAAATTCTCGTCATTTAACTTAGAATAAATTTACTAAATAAAATACAAAGTCTGAATAAATTTCAGTGCATTTGAGAAATAACATTGTGTTTATTCCCACCATTTTGGAACTTAGTTTGGAGGTTAAATTAAGTTTAGTTAGAAGTATTATTTTGATAAGTCCAGTCTTAGCATTAATGAGTTTAGGGAATTAAGAAATATTCCTTTTACATCAAAATATTATGATTGTACAGTTGCTACTTGCTTTCAAAAGAATAAACATCTAAATATTTGTGCCCAAAAAGAGACTTTACTTTATTTCTCAGTTGGTTTTCATTAACCAACACGAACCCACACAAAGGAGGACCGAAACATCACACAGCTACTGGTCATTTTTTGAGGATCAGACATTGGAATTTTAGCCCATGCTTCCTGGAAGGAGCAATCGAAATACAATTTAAAAAGGGGACGTGCCTACAGCTTAATTTGCTACAGCATAGAAAAACTCAACGTGTAAAATATCTGAGTATAACTAGTTCATAACCAATGCATACTTTACAATGGTACCACTGAGAAAACTGTTTTCCAATATTGGATCAGTAATTGGTATTCTGACCGGTCTCTCAACATTTTCTGGCATTGATTATTTAATTTGATATAAACAATAAGCACAAGCATGATTGCCAAAAAAAACTTACTGTCAGTGCTTAATCCGTTTTTATCATTTAAAAACTAATACATTCTTATTATATTTGTTTTACTGTCTTTCGACAGTAGTTAAACACCCGCAATGCCAACTACTCGTAGAACATCCGCAATGCCAACTGCTAGTTGAACATCCGCAATGCCAACTGCTAGTTGAACATCCGCAATGCCAACTGCTAGTGGAACATCCGCAAAGCCAATTGGAACATCCGCGATGCTAATTGGAACATCTGCAATGCCAATTGGAACATCCGCAATGCCAACTACTCGTGGAACATCCGCAATGCCAACTGTTAGTGGAACATCCGCGCGATGCCAACTGCTAGTGGAACATCTGCGCGATGCCAACTACTCATAGAGCATCCGCAATGCCAACTACTCGTGGAACATCTGCGATGCCAACTACGCATAGAGCATCCGCAATGCCAACTAGTCGTAGAACATCTGCAAGAACCGGCCATACACATCACAGTTCATCTCTGTTAACACAGTCTATCTGTGCCATGCATACTTAAGACACTAGGCATGCAATTGGCGGAACAGCCAGTGGGGTAGACTCAACATGTCTCATTTATCACAATCATGAATCTTGGAAATCAGACATATGCATCTCAACAGCACAAATTAATATTAGATTTTACGAGTACTCATAATCCTGATCCAAACAAATTGGCTCAAAATCAGGCAATTGCACAAGATATTTACGGTGCAGCCCAAGACCTTTGGGATAATTTTAAAACAGCTAAAGAAGCATGGGTTGATGGTACTCCTCAAGTAACAGTGCAGTATGCAAACGACATATCTGACTGTGCCATTGCAATCAGAACTCCTACTCATCCTGAAACTGTGATTACTCAAAATCAAACAGAAGTCACATTAACAAGGTCACCTGATGGCAGCACAGGTGAATTACTGGCATTGGCTGCTACAGTCAGAAACAAAATGAAAAGCGGAATTGGCAGATAAGCAGGAGATTCTGCAACCATGAGAAACAACTTAATTTTGGAAATTGAAAATGCCAGAACTTCTGGTTATTTCTCTGCAAAATGGTCAATCCGTAACAAGGCTTGGAGAGCAAATCCATGGGGCTTGGCTAATGCTCAAGCTGACATCAACGGTTTGATCAATCACAGGCCTGGAAATGGTTTGCTGAGTGCTGCTCAATCACAGGCCTGGAAATGGTTTGCCGAGTGCTGCTCAATGGGCACCAGTAAAAGCAATAATTGAGCAAGCACTTAATGATGCAATAGTTGCAGGTAATCAAATTGGAAATCTGGCCAACAAGTTTAGAGTGGATTACCTAGTGTGCACCATTTCACACTTCAAAACAACATTAAGTGCCAATGCTTCTTTTGATAATTTTATGAAAATGTGCAGGATGGTGGCAGCCTTTACAAGAAATGTGCACATAGGGTTGGCTGAATGGAACGCTTTTGTTATGTCAGTGCCTGCTGACATCCAACCTGCTTTGTTAAATTTGAATAATCGTGAAGGTTCCATATTTGTCAATAATGGAAAATTGACAAGAAAACAGGCTTTTTTGGTGCTGTGCATCCTTTTTTAGATGTGGTACAGAAATGTCGATTTTCATGATTGACAACCCATTGGCAAATTGTGCTGGATTATTGGTGGGTCTATACAGGATTGATGTAATTAGCGGTCAGTTAGCAGCTGCTGATCCCACAAGAACCAGTACAAGTGAGCATTTATTACATCAATTGCTGACCTTGGGTGGAAATCAAACAATCATTTGCAACAGCAACAGATTAATACATTCTGTTGCTGATGTCATCTTTGATGCTGTTCCATAATTGCATGACAAATCAAAAACAAAAAATTAAAAATTAAAAATTAAAAAATTAAAAAATTAAAAAATTAAAAATTGAAAATTAAAAATTAAAAATTAAAAATTAAAAATTAAAAATCAAAAATCAAAAATCAGAAAAATCAATCACAATCAATTAAACTCAAAACCCAAAAAAATCAAACAACCAGAAACCAAAACTTAAACCAAACCAGAAATTAAAATCTAAGTCAATAATCAAAAAATCAAAAACAAGTATCAAAGTCAAAACTAGAAAATAGAAATCAAAACCAAATTCAAAAGCAAAAATCATATGAAACATCAAAGAAAAAGCAAAATGGGAAATCAAGAAAACAGTTGTTAAACAAAAAGTCCAATTCAAAGATGAATAATCAATCATAATACCCAAAAAAAGTGTAAAATCAAACCATATGACCCAAAAAGAAAAAAAGACACGTGCTAAAATCATATGTAACAAAAAAATTTGTGACAAAAAAGTTCAAAAAACAAAAATTAACAAAAAAATATAACAAAAAACAAAAAATGCCAAATAAAAAATGAAAAACAAAAAAAACAAAAAAACAAGGTAAACAAAGAACAACAAATTTCTTGCCAATAACCCATCGACATACTGTATGGAAGATGGAAAATACCCTTTGCTAAAACACAGTACCAGATGCATCGTTTAATAATGGCTGTTGGAAAAGACTTTACTACACAACCTAACAGCTCACAAAGTGACCACAGGCAAATAGGAAATAAAGAAGTGTTGATAAATTAAAAGTGGTTTGGGCTCTGAAAGGGTTGTAGGAATGTAGAATATTTTTCTTTCTTTAGAGTTAATCTAAGTTAAACTAAACTTAGATTATTTTCAGTGTTATCTCAACATAAATAGATTATTTTTCATACCTTTTAAGAATAACTTAGATAAAATTATTCTTTGTAAACCTTACTCAGTTTAATGTAACTTAGTGTTATTTATTCCAGTTTATCAAATGCTTTAAATTTAAGCTTTGTACTTATATTTTATCTAGTGTTTAATTAAACCATTTAATTTAATTTTTACACAAAGTGTTCTAATTGTGTTTATGCTAAAATACTTGCATCAATTAATTTGCATGTGGATAAAATTCTCCATTCGTCATTCGTCATTAGGATTTCTTAAATAATATTTAATCGCCCGATGTCCACATTTGACGGCGACTTATTTAGGAGGAATTCACGAGCCTTTGCCCATTTATTTGCGCTAAATTTCCTTTTGCGCGATATTTTGTTGAATTAATTAACAACATCCAAATTAATCGTGACAACATACTTAAATGTATTGAAAAATTGATTAGACCTAAAATTTTAATTCAAGAAATTCAGTACCGCATTAATTTGTTACATAAATGATCCAAAACCGCTAAAATTATCCAAAATAAACCTTTTCAAATAAAATTTTTAAAAAAATTATATAAAAAAAAAACAAAAAAAAGGAAAGCTCTCAATATCATCACAAACACAACAACGCAACATCACTGCTTTGAATACGATCAAGTATTGATAGTGTTAACGATTTGTGAATTGTGAATTCACAGTAACAAGATAGTTTTTTGAGGTACATGTACGGTGGCACGGGAATAGCTGAGTTTGTCGATGATCACGACGAGATTGAGGACCACAAAACATTTATAAATAATACTATCTGCTCGGTCATACGCGACATCAAGAAAAAGAACAAGTAAGATAAGTTATTATATTTTCGGATTTCTTATATTTAAAATGATTATTTATCTTTCAGTTCAAAAAGAAAATTTTATATAATTTCCTATAAAATTCAAAATCACGAAAATGTATCATTAATTGCAATACGAGTTTTCTGGGAGAAAATTTCTTTTTTTTTTTATTCAATACAGCCTTGAAAAATCAGTTAGGGCTGAACATGACAATCCCAAATGGTCAAAGTAAAATTGTTTGGAGTGGGGCGGAGGAGGAATTAGACCCCGGATTAGATAACAGCAAAAGAATCACAAATTTTCAGGGTGTGTACTAAGTTCTGTTAAACTGTGCAGAACGCAGTGGAGGAGTTAATTTCCGACTTTCTAAAAGATTGCCATAAATACTATGACTCGAAACCTGCCATTCAGTCACCTGTTTTTGGTGGAAAAGCAGGACCTTATTACGACCCTGAGATTTTAAAATTGGGTGAAATGGTAAAAGAAAACACATGTGTAACAGATAGCAATTTAAAAACATGGCATGGGAAATTTATAATTGAGACCCTAAAGAAAAAGTGTGAAATACAAATTTCAACTGTAACAGATTTAAAAAATATATATCCAGCAAAAAAAAACACATGAGGTAAAAATTTACAAATCGGGCCGGTAATAAAGTCAATGAAAAATTGTATTCTTTCCGACTATATGAAAATTAAGTTACAGGAAGATGAGGTTTTATTAGCGTCTTGTCTTTGTTATAAAAGTAAGAGTGACATATTAAAAAACCTGCTAAATTCCCGCATCATCCGTGTTTCATACATAATATGTATGGAATGCATGTTGTACTAACACAAGCTCGTCAAGACAACGATCATAGAACAATTTTGTAATCACATTAGAACGGAACAAACATTTTTATAAAGTCAGAAAAAATTACAAGTGCCAGCGACATGATCAAGGATCTCAAACCTGTTGATGTATATGTTTGTAATGTTGTCAGGCATCGACCTTTATTAAAAGGTCGTAAGGATCAAACAAAGAAGATTTTGTTTTTAACACATCCTGGTTATTCTAGTATAATCACATATGATTTTGGATCAAAAAAGGGTATAAATAATAAGGAATTTGTATCCAAAAATGATGTACCTAAAGTATCACACGACAGCTTTTACACTTGTGACGGATGGGCGGGCTACATCTTCTCAGATGAAAGCTTGAAAGACAGCCAAACTCCAAATGAAAGAGAATTACTCGATAACCAAGTGGCTGAAATCAGTAGATCAGTAGATATGGAAAATACACCTACAACACATGTTTTTCCAGATGTTAATGCATATAGCATACAAGATATAGAAAAACCCCCTATTATAGCAGATAACACCGACACAAGTGTAATAGAAAATATTTTGTCGAACCTAAAAATACTATACTGTAATTATCTATGATTTTGGATAAAAAAAGGTAGAAATAATAAGGAATTTGTATCCAAAAATGATGTACAAATACCTAAAGTATCATACGACAAGTGTCTAGCAAAAGATAAGTTTTACACGTATGACGGATGGACGGGATACATCTTTTCAGATGAAAGCTTGAAAAACAGCCAAAATCCAAATGAAAGGGAATTACTCGATAACCAGGTGGATTAGGTCTAATTTGGACAAATGATCTTTTCCACTCTCCACATTGCTGCATCTTTTAAATTTGCTAATGAAAACTTATAAATAAATAAATGAATAAATCTGAATTTTTTTAAATGAAATTTTCATTCTAAACCCTACAATAGGAGGGATACGAACCAACCACCACCGCCGCATGGATGAAGCGAATTAGAAATTTCGTTCCATCTCTCTCAGCCTATTTGTACGATATCAGTACATTAATAGCCGATGCAGCGCACAGATTTCGCAATTTTCCACACCTCATCCGTCTGATTCAAGAAACAGAGTCTCGTCTTGGCCAATGTACAGGTTTACCCCTTTTCTAACCTAAGTTGCGATGCACGAGACGAATCTACGATCAGGATGTACCACACACACCGACCCCTGGTCGCCGATTAGTACCATTTGGTAGCTGACGCCTTCCCACAACAACCCTGTCTATTTTTGTGCTTTTAACCCACACCAGAAAATGCGTGGGCGCCATACTTTGTCCAATCAGGATGAAACACTACAACATTTCCTTCTCGAAGAGAATGCAACCCAAAGTCCTCAGGAGATGCGTTCGTCGCAAGCACTTCAACTTGTCATCCAGGAGATCGAGAAATTCAAGTGGCATCCGGAAGCCTCCGATCAATGTGACCAATGTCTACTACGAATAGAAAGACCACCTCTGGGTTTTGACTCAACTTCCAGCATCCACTCTGAATTAGAGGTCATTAATGATTTGCAGGACGCTTCGTTAATACCAGTAAACGACAACCTAGTGGGGGGTCACGTGGGTATGTGAGAAATTTTCAAAGTACTTGATGGAACGAGATTTTCATATCGACGAACCACAAGCCTCCAGTTCCACTGTCATGGAATGAGAGTTTGGATGCCATGCCTATTCGGAATCAACGTTATCGAATTCAGCTTGTCAGGTGCACGGGTGGGGAGGCCAACGGGTAATTGTAGCGGCAGAATACCATCTGGGGTGGATTTCGGGCGCCCGACTGGAACAAATCCGAAAATTGGTACGGGAGTAGTAAGGGCCAAATTCTAACAAAGTACAAACACGGTCTGCCCGTGTCTCGATGGGGAAGGTAGAAGGTAAAACAGAAACTGGAGGAGAAACTATTAGACCTATTAACCTTTGAATGATAATGTGAATATAAAACCAAATCAACAGCAGAGAGCCAAGATAATAAAATATAAAAATTATCATTTTACACAAATGGCCAAATAACAACTAACAAATATGAAGGAAAAACAGTTTTACAAATTAGTGTATGTAAAACATGATCCAGGAACAATCAATCTCAATAATTGAATCAAGAACCACCACCACCTGCACAAATATTTCAGGAATCTTCTGAAGAAAATAGATGCCACATTCATGTTACAATGCGGTATAAAATGCGGTATAAAATCATGTAAATGCCACATGTAGGATTGCAGGCTTACAATACAAATAAATGTAAATGCCACAATCTTGTAGGATTTGCAGGCTTACAATACAAATAAATGTAAATGCCACAATCTTGTAGGATTTGCAGGCTTACAATACAAATAAATGTAAATGCCACAATCTTGTAGGATTTGCAGGCTTACAATACAAATAAATGTAAATGCCACAATCGTGTAGGGTGTGGGCTTGCAATACAAATAAATGTAAATGCCACGTTAGTTGTGAGGCATGCGGTATGCGGGCTTACAATACAAAATATATCAACCACAAAATATATATTTTTTTAAATTGAAAACAGGACAAATTGCATGCAGCTGCATTTGACCAGAGCTCTCTTTTGGTTCCACTGAGACTAGTTCAAGTCGTCAGTTTCTCCAGGGGTGACCACGTGGAGGTTGAGAGTTGGATTTTACACCCCCTAATTTACTCTTTACCATTGACTAACACTGTGGAACCAGCGATAACAACTCCCTCCCCCCCCTTAACCTACAGCAATTTACCTCGTTTTCCCGCCTCCGCTTCCGTTTGCGCCCAAAACCGTCAACGCCATTGATTTCCAACTCTTGATTAAGCCCAAATTCAAATTTTGGAGATGATCTGAGAGGTATATTTGTACCACATTTGTCCAGCAACACTACAACCAATTATTGCGTGTATGAAAAAATAAATAAATAAAATTAAAAAAAATAAAAATTAAAAAAAATAAAAACGTAAAAAAGAAAAGAAAAATTAGAAATTTCGGACACTGTGAGTAACTCCCCCTTACCATTTCCAACAATTTCCAAATCGAACAATTTTCCTGATTTTTGACTTACCACTCCCTTGAAATATGACGCACGGATGGAATGAAATGTTTGATCGACAAAAACAAGTTGCGAAATTCGATTAAGTACTGAAACAAACCTGACGCAATGCTAAACAACATACTTCGGCACATTACGTTGAAAAATTACCCATCTGAGGACAAAAATTAATCAAAATAAACCATGATCAGCAACGACGAGGCGCAGTCACGAGCCGAGTCGGCCGACGCCTTTCCGTTGTGAGAACAATAAGTACGGGGTTCACACGAGATAAAACACGATTTCCAATCACGATAGAACAAATCCTTAGTGTATTTTATCTTGCGCATCCTCATTAAAAACGGGGTTCACACGAGAAAAAACACGATTTTCGGTCACGATAGAACAAATCCTTAGTGTATTTTCTCTTGCACATCCTCATTTAAAAACAATTTTCTTCTTTAATTTTGTTTGCACCAAGATTTTTTAGACAGCGTACAGCTGTAACTTTGACGGATCAAATTTCATAGATTATCAGTAATTTTCACAGTAATATTTCTATTCCTCAGCATTTTCCTCTTTTTTATTGATTTTATAAATGACCACTCCCTTGAAACTCAAGCGCGGATGGAATGCATAAAACGCTAATAAAATTTTGTAAATTAGCATACCGGTATTTCTTGCTAATAATTAAGACTGTTATAAATGTCGGTATCACTTGTTGGTCTCACGTACTAATGAAAATTTAAGTAAAATTAATGGATTGATTTTGATGTAATTGAAGCACTTCAATTACAAAATATGGAAATCAATTTTAATTCGAAAATCGATAAGAGTAATTTCTAAAATCTAATTTTAACTAAGTTTCAAATGTAAAAATTCATGTGAAGATTGTATTATTAATGTTGAAATGAAATGTTTGTTTCCTTTAGTGTATAAGTTAGAGGTGAAATGGAAAATAAAACCACCTGTGGATCTGGCTCACTTGAAGCCAAGAGGTAAAAACCACTTTTTTTTAAGAACTCCAAAACTGCACAACAAAATAAACTAAAACTTTTTAAAACTCATTTTCAAAATTAAGATTTGAGATTTAATCTTCCTAACTCAAGATCTCTAATCAATTCTATTAGAATTAACAGAATAGCCTTGAAATTGAAAATTATTTTTTATAACTGAAAAATCATTTCATCAAATTAACCAATCATCTGTAAAAATTGAATTAAATAGTTATCAAGTACTTTCTAAAAAATAATAAAAATATTTCGGAATTGACAAGTTTAACAAACTTACAAGGAAAAAACTTCTATAACACATCAACTAAACCAACAAACTTTGATAAATTATCTCTACCACTCATGAGAAATAATTTTCCCCATCATCAACCAAGCATAGACCACAACCAGACCTCTGACTAATGACTTTCAACACCTGTTAAGGACACAGACGGTTGCCTACCCCCTCACTAACATTTAAATAATTTCGACCGTTATTGAACCAAATTCAAGAATGTGGAGCTTGAATAAAAACGATTGGAGTTCAATTTTCAACTCACTCCTTGGAGACTCTCTGCTTTGACTGCTTGTCCACCCAGAGACTATGCCATGTCCGCGACAGGCGGCTACGGACAGCATTCCTGTTGCTTTCCCATTGGCTGAGAAATCCTATTGTTGTCGGCACACTCTGGTGGCTGTGTGAGAGAGCGACAGGAATGCTGTTGGTAATAATTCTTGTTAATAAATAATTTTTTCTTGGTCTTTCGGGTGTTCTAAGGTTTGTTTTCTTTCCTAACAAGGGGGGGGCGCTAGCCCCCCCCCCCTTGACCCCCCCCCCCGCGAACCTCACCTTAACTGATTTTTCTAATGTGATGGGGAAATGGGCACTTATTTAGTGGGGATATGTTTGTTCCATATGTTAGTACGCACAGTGTGCCGACAACAATCAGACAGCATTCCTGTCGCTCTCTCACACAGCCACCAGAGCAAGCCGACAACAATAGGATTTCTCGACCAATGAGAGAGCGACAGGAATGCTGTCCTTAGTCGCTTGTATTACCGCGAGCCAAACCTGCGAGATTTTTCAAAAATTCTACTTTTAGGGTAAGACCATTCCACTTACGGTATGTTTTGGATTTATATATTAGTTCGGGTCAATTTCAGTTATTTTATCTGAGATTATTTGGGTGAGTGTGAGATTCTGATGACCTCACGTTCTTGTCGTGTGGGCGCGACGGCTTGGTGTGTGTTGAGTGCGTTGCGTGTGCATGACGTTTCGGGCCGATGACATCTGATGCCTGGCCCAACAGGAGAAGCTGTCTTATCGCCATTTCGTTTGTTTTGCAGTTGTCGTTTACTCCTTTCGTCGAACTTCACGAAGCCGACGTGGCGCCAGTCGACAGGATAACGTTGCTGCTACGTGAAGAGACGTGTAGGACTTCGCTCGCCCCGCGTCGAACGGACATTCGTGTCGCGATAGAAGTGAAAGAATATTCGTGTGTGTGCGTGGAAAAACTCGCGAAATAACTATGGCAAATATGCAAGGTGTGTTGAATTCGATTTGTGAACCAGTTTTGAACCTTCCCATATGGTCGCAAAATATATTTAAATACGGGTATATTTGAAAAAGTATGAAAATGTATGCCAATATATTTTGAAATATATTGACAATCGTCGTACATTTTGAAATATAGCAAAACAAAAATTGATGGTTTTTATAAAACCTGATAAAATTAAAAACGGAAATTTAATTTATAAAACCTGATAAAATTAAAAACGGAAATTTAAAAAAACTATCAATTTTTGTTTTGCTATTTTCTTCGCATGTTTTGCCTGTTATTGAATCAATTTGATGCCAAAACGTTGTATACACGTATTGTTTATGTATTTTGCACGATTCATGCACGTTTTGTGCACGTTTTGTGTATGTATTGTTCCTGTTATTGCAAGGGGTCATTTTGACCCCTTTCGGGAGTTCTAGGTAAATTCTTTTTTTTTTCATTATTTCTTAGAAAAAATGCCATGTTCTCTGATTTATGATGGAAAGCATCATGAATCAGTAAAAGTAAAAAAATAACAGCATTTCGTTTTAGCGAATGTCTCGTTTTAGCGAAAATATTTTAAATCAAACTCATTTCATCTCCCATTCAACTGCTTTACCTCAAGCGACCAAAAATCTCAAAAATACGAGATTTACTTTTACACATGAAAATATTTTGCAAAACAATTTTATGATGCATTGATGCCAAAATAAAGCAAAAGTCTTCTAAGTTTAGGTGAAAATTATGATCAAACGCAATGCAAAACGTACATGGCAATACTATTTGTCAATTTATTTAATTTATTTATCAATTTTTGGTGTTTTTATCGTTGTTTTGCTTTTCTGTTTATAGCCTTACTCGTATAGAGTGTAATTACCTGAAGAACGAGCATTAGCTTTTAAGTTTTAGCATTAAGTTTTTAAGTTTCTAGCATTAAGTTTCGACCACATCATTTTAGCGAATTCACTTTAGCGAATGCCTCGTTTTAGCCAATTTTTGGGTGCTAAAATGGATTCGCTAAAGTAAAAATCGCTAAAACAATGTGCACTCAACCAATCGACTTAAAAATTGTCCATAAATCCGTAATGGCTTAAATCAGAACGGCACATTTTATCCTTATGCCTCCGAGGGTTAAAACATTTCACTTTGCTGATTTTTTTTCTGATTTGTCTCCTTTTTAAAAAGAAAACATTTAACTTAAGATAACTAAGATAAGTTGGATAGTACTAATTTGATGGTGCTCTACAACTTTGTAATTGACTTTTTTGCTCCAACCTGATTGGTTTAGAAGTTAACAAGTGAATAACCTTGAAAATGGCCTTCAGGGTCAAATTTGATGAAAACATTGGATTGCTCTCCCCCAACTTCCTATACGATCGCTTCATCAAAGTTGGCCGAAATGCAATTGTTCAGGAAATATTTGAGAGGAACAGACTTTTGGTTCACCCTGTATTTTGAAATACATTTTGAAAATGTATTTCAAAATGTATTCTCCGACCATATGGGTTTTAACGTGCGAAAATATTCGCCACGAGTGCCTGCTACGGGGAATCGACGTTAATAATTGCAAAAAGAAGGATGAGTTTCTGGCCAACATTTTGGCGAACAATGTGACAAAGAAGGCACTCAAGGTCAAGTCAGCCATTGTGGCGACTGCAACGGTACTCGCGGGACAAATAAAGGTGTAACACGAGGTGGACACCACAAAAAGGGTACCCGCGGGCCAAATTAAGGTGTAACACGAGGTGGACACCACAAAAAGGGTACCCGCGTTTAAAGGAAAACGAGACGAGAACGTCGAAAATTTCATCGAATGTGTCGAGCATGCTAGGCAAGTGGACCGAGCATGCGAAAATTGCGGTGGCCAACGGCCAGTTAAAGGAGGAAGCACTGTAGTGTATTGGTACGAAATTTTCGGAAAAAAATAGGAAGCGTGGTTGAGCTGAGTGGAGATTATTTTTTGGACGTCGACACCTACGACAGCTGGAGGCAACGGATCGCTGCAAGGAAGCAGTCGACGGACGAGACTCCTGCCACATATTTCGCAGCAAAGATTCCATTAATCGAGACATCGAAGAAGACTTTTAATTTCTCAACCGCGGACACAATCAACGTTACTATAGAGGGACTTGTTTCGTATGGCAAGGTTCGATACATTTATTGAATTAATTAGGAAACCGCATCAGGGAGACGGTCGAGTCATTGCTGAAAACAACACCGAAGGAGGCCGCGTGACGAGACATCATACAAAAAGGGGATGGACATGTCGAAGATGCAGTGCTGGCGATGCAACGAGATTGGCCACTGCTCCTTGTGACGATTCTACTTTTAGGCTAATTTATTAGCCAATTGAGATACATAAATAATCGGTTTAAACAAGACGTTGTTAAGACTAACAACAACCTAACCGAGATAAGCTACGGAATTCAATGTGACATGAATAAATAATCGAGTGGAAATACAACTTACAGATTTAGTGTGACATAACATATTTATTACTGAATAATAATAACAAAGTTGGGTTCTTGACGCGTGTAAACGGCGGCATCAACTGGTTGAGGATCCGGGCGAAGCCAGAGGGATACGGCTGACTTGGGGCATCGTCACAAATAACGCTACGGAGACGTATTTGGCCCGCAGCTCGATTGTCTAACAATGCGAAGAGTCCTTCGCATAACTAGGAATATTCGGCAGAATATTCCATGTTCCAAATGAATAAAAGTAAAATGATTAATGGAATATAACAAATGAATTGTTATATAAATATTAATTGGGCGGGGACCGTCACGACAATTGAGAGAACGTCGCGGGAGTTGTTGAGACTTGAGACTCCATCCGCCAGCATGCCTTACGACGACAAGATCTCGTGATCAGGCGCCGAGTATTTGTTTGTACGCTTTTAATCGCTATCGGTGGTACCAACCACCAGGTAAACATTTCTATGGACTTACCGACATAATAATTATTGCCAATACAGGATTACCAATGCCCGAGTAATTTGTTTAGCACGGTGTTTTGTATACCGTTTGCGGGTTACTAACCCGGAGTGTACAATGGGGCGGGGACCGTCACGACGGTCGACAGAACCATCGCGGGAGGATTTGACTCTTCCATCCGCCAGCATGCCTTACGATGACGGGATCATTAGATCGAGCACCGGGTAAAATATTAATCAGCCACTGCTGTTGGATTACCATTATCCAGGTAGTTATTTATCGCAATGTTTTCACGGATATTGCTCACGGGCTACCAACCCGGCGTAGTGTGCCTGTGTATAAGCCCTTGACCGGCCTTTAACATGCGGAGGGACCAGCCACGAATGTGGGGGCCCCGGGAGAACAATTTACAACAACCATCCTGCAGCGGGCTGTGGCCAGTTAGCTGAGGGACCTACTTTCATTTAGCAAAGTCTTACTGTGTAAGGCCGTTATATTAAGCCACCGTACGAACTCTAACTGTCCCGTAGAACAGCAAGCTAACATTACGGGGCCATTTCATGCAATCGCATGTCTATTACCGGAGTTAGCCTTCCCGAAATAGCCCTACAACAACAATAACAATATAGTATTGAATACTAATTGTGGAAAGCTGAGGAGGCCTGATGTGTCGATAGAGAAAGTGAGATCAAACGATAACAACATATCAACTACAAACAATATAAACATATTCAGAATCAAGCCAGGGGGGTACTGGGTGGAAAACTGATGCTTATATAGTTCTTGAGAACTACTAGATTGGCGACAGCCAATCAGTGTACGAATCGGCGGATTCGTGGGTCACTAGTCCGGACCTAATATATGACCATGTCCAGATGAGCACAGTTGGGGGTCAGGAAAGGCCCGATTGGTTCCCTTCGACAGGTAAGTAACGTGGATATTGATTCGATAGAATCAACATCATCAAGTAATAGTTATATAGTTATATTTTATTCACTGTGTCAAATTAATGAGTTATCACACTTTTTAGTTTTATTGAGTTTGAATTACGCGCGTTCGTTAAACAGCGCCATCTATTGTGAACATTGATAAATACCGATTTGTAATCATCACACATCCCCCGGTGACAAGCATAGAGTTTACTAACTCTTTAATTGTCATTCTTAATGTATAAGAAATGTTCACCTAATTCTGTCGAATTATCATACTTGGTAAGTATATTTCTTAATTTTATTAAAATTAATCACGTTATTTATTTCAGAAACTTCGTTACCCGAGTAAACTGATCAGCTTCGCTGTACAACACATCTCCCGGTTGCTAAGTGACGGGAATGGACTCGTCCGAACATGTATCCATGTTCGAAAATACAAATTTCGATAGAAATTTTATTTCTCTTGCCAAATAAACTTCTTCATAATTTATTAACCAACAAGATAATCAATAAAAATAAACTTATGCAAAATTTTATTTATCGAAAATCTAACTACTAATTTTTATTACGACTGTCATAAAAATTATCGAATTTCAACTCAAAATTCTTTAATACTTCGAACAAAGCAAAATAAACACAATTTCCACAAATAATTATGAAATTCGTAAATAAATCAAACAAAAACATATATTAATATGATTAGTTCAAACAAAAACCAAATTGAATTCAGAAAGAACAATTAAATTGAATCCAATTTTAATTAAACTGTATTCTTATGAATATTTAAACTGATTAGTCCAAAATCTTGAAACAACCAAACACAATACTCGTGAGAATATTTCTTAAAATGCAAACACAACGAAACACTTGGAGTATTTTTTAGTCAAAAAATATCCACTCGGAATATAACGAATGTTAATTTTGTCCCTTTTATTCCTTCTTTTCGACATCAGTCGAATCTTTCTCTTCCTTCTTCTCGACTTCAGCAGAAGTCAGAAAATCAGACTCTTCAGTCGTCTCTGTCGAGACGGCGGAAAACACAGCTTCCTCTGGAGCTTCGATTTCCTCCGGACTCGGAGGCGGGAACGGTAGATTCTCGAGCAACTCTGCCACGAAATCAACAACGGAGAGCAGCTCTTCCGCGTCCTCAAACTGAGCGTCGTCCGAGGTTTCAGACTTAGCTGCTGGCGGGTCGTTAGACACGCTGGAATTTTTCCATTTGTATACTTTTTAATGTTAACTATCGAATAAACCCCATAACTTTTTTAAGAATTAGGCCAAAAGTAGCATTTGTCCTTGTGGAAAAGGCCATGTTTGTAGGATATCCTAATTATTATTTTTGGATAATTAAATGCGGATGCCTGGCTACGGTAGGCGGACCTGACAGCGGATGCCTGGCTACAGTAGGCGGACCTGACAGCGGATGCCTGGCTACAGTAGGCGGACCTGACAGGTTGAGTTTCGGAAGCGGTTTACATGTCTACGGTCGCTTCAACATGCCACGCTTGGTTGTAGAAACGGCTGGCATGTCTACCGTTGTTCCAACATGACGGGTTGGGTTGCAAGAACGGCTGGCATGCCTACGGTCGTTCCAACATGACGGAATGAGTTGCAAGAACGGCTGGCATGCCTACGGTCGTTCCAACATGATGGGTTGGGTTGCAGGAACGGCTGGCATGCCTACGGTCGTTCCAACATGACGAATTGGGTTGCAGGAACGGCTGGCATGCCTACGGTCGTTCCAACATGACGGGTTGGGTTGCAGGAACGGCTGTCATGCCTACGGTCGCTTCAAGATGACGGGTTGGGTTGCAGGAACGGCTGGCATGCCTACGGTCGCTTCAAGATGACGGGTTGGGTTGCAGGAACGGCTGGCATGCCTACAGTCGCTTCAAGATGACGGGTTGGGTTGCAGGAACGGCTGGCATGCCTACGGTCGCTTCAAGATGACGGGTTGGGTTGCAGGAATGGCTGGCATGCCTACGGTCGCTTCAAGATGACGGGTTGGGTTGCAGGAACAGCTGGCATGCCTACGGTCGCTTCAAGATGACGGAATGAGTTGCAGGAACGGCTGGCATGCCTACGGTCGCTTCAAGATGACGGAATGAGTTGCAGGAACGGCTGGCATGCCTACGGTCGCTTCAAGATTACACTTTAAGTTGCAGGAACGGCTGGCATGACTACAGTCATTTCAAGATGACAGAATGAGTTGCAGGAACGGCTGGCATGCCTACGGTCGCTTCAAGATTACACTTTAAGTTGCAGGAACGGCTGGCATGACTACAGTCATTTCAAGATGACAAATTGAGTTGCAGAAACGGCTGACATGGTTACAGTCGTTTCAAGATGACGAATTGAGTTGCAGAAACGGCTGACATGGCTACAGTCGTTTCAATATGGCGGGTTGAGTTGCAGAGACGGCTGACATGGCTACAGTCGTTTCAATATGACGAATTGAGTTGCAGAAACGGCTGACATGGCTACAGTCGTTTCAATATGACGGGTTGAGTTGCAGAAACGGCTGACATGGCTACAGTCCTTTCAATATGACGAATTGAGTTGCAGAAACGGCTGACATGGCTACAGTCGTTTCAAGATGACGGAATGAGTTGCAGGAACGGCTGGCATGCCTACGGTCGCTTCAAGATTACACTTTAAGTTGCAGGAACGGCTGGCATGACTACAGTCATTTCAAGATGACGGAATGAGTTGCAGGAACGGCTGGCATGCCTACGGTCGTTCCAACATGACGGAATGGGTTGCAGGAACGGCTGGCATGCCTACGGTCGCTTCAAGATTACACTTTAAGTTGCAAGAACGGCTGGCATGACTACAGTCATTTCAAGATGACGAATTGAGTTTCGGAAGCGGTTTACATGTCTACGGTCGCTTCAACATGCCACGCTTGGTTGTAGAAGCAGTTAACATGTCTACGGTCGTTCCAACATGACGGGTTGGGTTGCAGGAACGGCTGGCATGTCTACGGTCGTTCCAACATGACGGAATGAGTTGCAGAAACGGCTGACGTGGCTACAGTCGTTTCAAGATGACGGGTTGAGTTGCAGAAACGGCTGACATGGCTACAGTCGTTTCAATATGACGGGTTGAGTTGCAGAAACGGCTGACATGGCTACAGTTGTTTCAAGATGACGAATTGAGTTGCAGAAACGGCTGACATGGCTACAGTCGTTTCAACATGACGGGTTGAGTTGCAGAAACGGCTGACATGGCTACAGTCGTTTCAATATGACAGGTTGAGTTGCAGAAACGGCTGACATGGCTACAGTCGTTTCAAGATGACGAATTGAGTTGCAGAAACGGCTGACATGGCTACAGTCGTTTCAACATGACGGGTTGAGTTGCAGAAACGGCTGGCATGGCTACAGTCATTTCAATATGACGGGTTGAGTTGCAGAAACGGCTGACACGGCTACAGTCATTTCAATATGACGGGTTGAGTTGCAGAAACGGCTGACATGGCTACAGTCGTTTCAATATGACGGGTTGAGTTGCAGAAATGGCTGTCCTGCATACGGTCGTTTCAAGATGGCGGGTTGAGCTGATGGCTTGAGTTATTCGAATCAATGTCCATATTCTCTATTCTTCTGTATACTGTGAATAATAATAAAAAAAAACAATTAAAAAAATGAATTATTGCTTTTGTTATTATTAGCTTACTGTAAAGTTTATTTGATGAATATAATACTTTCCTTTCTTCACATACACGTATTACGGTAGGCCAGACTGCCTATTTGGCCATAATGTCATTCCAGGGTAATGGGTTAAGCGGTTGTCACGTCTACGGTCATTCCAATACAAGAAGTGGGCCCCTTCTCAGGCTGCGCAACTGCAACTGAACAGTGATTCGTGCGGCCCAATGATTTTACACTTCGCGCGCAGATATGTCGTGGACCGCAATATGATGAAGCTGGCCGAAGGCGCGGAGCTACGGGCCCGCGTGTTCTACGAAATCCACCATGGCCGCCTTGAGCCATTTGCAGAGATACGAATTGTAATATTTTTTTCTTTTGAAATTTTGGAAAAAGTTTTTTCTCCTAACCTAACCTAAACATCCTCATTATCCCGTCCTCGTGTCTTTAAATTCCTTTGAGCCGCATATGTAAATTAGTGATAATGTAGAATGGCATTAATGTACGCCTAATGTACGCCTTTGATTTATCTAAGTATTTTGTTTGTGTGTGTAAAATTAAAAAGGAATGAATTTCATTTTGTGAAATACTTGTGTGACCAAATATGAATGAGAACTGTCATTCTGACAAAATGTCCGGCTAAAAGTGAACTGTCTTTGATTCAAAATTTGAATTTTGAAGCCAGAGAATGGTGTGACAGACATTAAGACTGATTTCACTTACATTTGTTTAATGTTATTCATTGCTTTAGTGTTAGCTTTTGTGTTAGGTTTAATACTGAATTGATATTTTGCTTCAATATCTTACTTTAGTTTATCACTTAAAGTGTATAGAACTGTAATTGTTTCCAGTTTAACTTTCGCTTTATATTTAGGTGAATAAAGGTTCATAATTAAATATTTTAACACTGCGTCAGTCAGTCAGTCACCACGTGGTCCAATTACCCCCTGTCTGCATAGCAACATCAAGGAGGCAGATTACAAGAGAAATATGAGAGGAGGGATTTTAAGGAATAAAAGCATGCCAAAAACCCTACATCTATCCTAAAACAAAAAAGGAGATTGGAATTTGACCTCAATTATGTTGATAAACTACACAAGATTTGGGGGTCAAGCGACATCAAGCTGCTTGATGCTGCTTGACACCCAAATCTTGTGTGCCGGCATCAAGCCGCAAGGTCACCCTGTTGAAACCAATGAAGAAAACAGTGTACAGAAAGGATAGAACTGCATTCAACATCAAGCATCATCCACTCTCTGTTATGGTCTGGGTTGTTTTGTCAACAGTACAACTGGATTTTTTCAGTTCTTTGATGGGATAGTAAGCAGTGTTTACTATCTTGTCAATTGCCATGTTTACATGGTCACAGTTTTCCAGATAAGTGGATATTGGGATTTTATTTATCTGAATAACCGTTTGCGTTTCTGGTAAACGTGAAATTCATACTAGAATTACCCATACTGCCCTTTGATTATCTGGAACAACAAAATGGCTGTTGATTCATTTCAGCCAAACAAATGAAATGGTGGTTAGAAAAGAAGTTTTGCTCAAATCTTTGCAATGGTGCCTAATATGCAAATTCTGATCCCCAAAATGGTGGTTTTAGCTGATTTCACATAGATTTCGGTACCAAATGTCGTTGGTACGTAGGCCTAACACTGCAACGATCCAACGATACCTCGATCCAAGGGCAGTATGGGTAACTGAGTACATGTAAACATGGTAAATGACAGGCATTTTAAAACTAATTGAGATGTGGTAAACCTTGCTCTATTCAACTGACTTGACATTTTTTTGATGGCACGGGATGAAATTTTCGCATTAAAAACACTAATTAATTTCATGTCAGACAGGGTGTGTACATAGTTATCATGAACATTGTTCTTATATTTTAGGATGCTTAACTACAGTAATTCATTCTTAACCCACCAACCCCAGTTGCCTTTTGCATGCACGGGTGTTTACATGCAGTTTTCAATGGGCAAAACGCCCAAAATCTAGCTGGAATTTAGTTTTCCAGGCAATTCTGTCTTTTCTAGAAACTGATTTGTTTACATGATCAGTTTTTCAGAAAAGTAAAATTCGCATTTTCACTTATCCAGATAACTGAGTACATGTAAACATGGTAAATGACAGACATTTTAAAAAACTAATTTGGCTCTATTCAAGATAAAGTTGGGGTTAAGAATAGACTTTGACCGATACCGACCGGTATCGGCTATCGGCCGATATTTCGATATTTACCGATATAGGATCCGATATTTTTTTGCTTGGCCGATACTGATATTGTCACGTTTCTAAAACGATACGTTTTAGAAACATCTTTGAAGCAGTATAAATATAGAAGGTTTGTTTTTAATTTTATTTAATCACTTCAATCCCATCAATTGTTATGTCGCGCCAGCCTCGTAAAACTAGTATTGTTTGATAATTCCAAAGCAATTTGCAACAAATGTGTGGAAAAATTAATATTTCTTCGTCAAAATTTATCATTGTTAAACTTTGAATTTTAAGTTTTTTAAATAAAATAAACGCAAAGTTAATTTTTTTTTCGGGGGGGGGGGGGGGGGGGGGGGTCGGCCATTTTAATTTTAATATCGTATGGTATCGGCCGATATTCGATTGCCGATTATCGGTATCGGCGATACTTGAAAATATCGATATCGGTCAAAGTCTAGTTAAGAAGATGGTGGTATTTTCAACAAGAGAATGGTCCCAAGCATAAATCTAAACTTCAGACGTCCTATTTGTATCTAAAAAGATTGATGTGCTAGATTGGTGTCCTCCAGTCACCCGATGTACAGCTGGCCGATGTATGACTGCGGTTGAGATTGTGATGGATGGCCGTTCTAGCCGCGGTTGAGACTGGCCAGCCATCGCAATCTTCAGTCACAGTTGTACAACATTCCTTCATTCAAAGTATGCCACGACGACTTCGAAATGTTCTTAGGATCAAGGGAGACACAATAAAGTTTTTTTTAATTTATTTGTAAAATTATTTTTTTGATTTTGATTTTAATTTTTGGCGGTTTCTCGTGTCAAGCAGAGTGATAGATTACTTTTTTCCATTAATGGCAATCTAACAATACGACAAATTTTGGACAAGTTAATGTTTTTTGCATTAAGCCTAAGCTTACCATTTCCCCCCGAATGTAACAGCATACAGCACCAACACCATTGTATATATGAAGTGCTGTTCTTTTTAAAAAAAAAACATTTAACTTAGGATGACTAAGATAAGTTGGATAGTACTAATTTGATGGCGCTCTACAACTTTGTAATTGACTTTTTTGCTCTAACCTGATTGGTTTAGAAGTTAGCAAGTGAATGACCTTGAAAATGGCCTTCAAGGTCAAATTTGATGACATCATTAAATTGCTCTCTGCCAACTTCCTATACATTCGCTTCATCAAAGTTGGCCTAGATGCAATTGCTCAGGAAATATTTGAGGGGAACAGACTTTTGTTCCACCCTGTATATATAAAAATCGAACTTTCAAACTGAAACTACTCCTGTTCGTTTAACCCACACTTCTTTCTCTCAGTCAACTTCTTTTGCCATTATTTATTGAGATGTGGTAGACCTTGCTCTATTCAACTGACTTGACAATTTTTGATAGCACGGGATAAAATTCCCATTTTCACATTAAAACACTAATTAATTTCTATTCAACTGAATTGAAATTACACTAAGAGATACTTTTTCAACTTGTAGAAAACAATTTTTGATAGCACAAGATGAAATTCCCATTTTCACATTAAAATCACTAATTAATTTCATGTCAGACAGGGTGTGTACAGCCTTGGACATAAAAAACGTCCCTTACCTGCTTGAGCTGGACTTCAGAATGAGCAGTTTCAACTCTAATCACCAGATGGCGCAAAAAATCGTCGATTGTTTCTGACATCACAATGAGAATTTTCTAACTAGACAACAGCAACCGATCAGCAAACATGGCTGCCTGCCTGCTGAGTTGTGAATTTCTAATTTTGACGCTTGTCGACAGAACTGCATGCAGCTTTTGAGGAGTTTAGGAACGATCGGTTCGCAGATGGAAATGTCGGAGAGAAATCCCGATCTGAAGTCTGAATTTGAGAAAAGATTAAAAACGATCCTTCCGCCCGTTAATGTATTCCCAGCTACCAATACACGTTGAACAAGATACTGAATTACGCGAGCGGCGGATTAACAGCCCAAAAAATCCTCAAATCATCAAATGAATTAGGTAATCCTTTAAAAACACAAATTTAACTCCAAACTTAAAAATGAATCCATTCTTTTATCAATTTTTCGTCTCTAATCTAGATGTTGTTATGGAAAAGTGATGAAACGAACGTGAAATTGATGGTGAACAATTTTCCTAAACTAGAAAACTGTGCTACGATCTAAATAGGTAAAATTCATTTCTCCTGTAATTTATTTTCCATTTATTTATCCATTTATTTGTTTATTTTGTAGGTTATTTTCATTTTATCAATTTGCAAGCAAGAAAGTTGATTTTCAGAGAGTTGTGCATATATTTGTGTTGGAAAACAACCTTAAATCCAGCGATTAAAGTATTTTTATTTTTTTCTATAAAATTGTATTTTTGGGTCTAAAAACCCATTTTTTGCTTATAAATGCATTTTTTCGTTTAAATAACCCATTTTTTGATTTAAGATGTATTTTTTGGGTCTAAAAGCCTATTTTTTTGCATATAAATGTATTTTTTCATTCAAAAAACCTATTTTTTGATTAAAAATGTATTTTTTTGGTCTAAAAGCCCATTCTTTTTACATAAAATATATATATACTTGTTTGCTTTTATTTTATTATTTTCTCTGATTTCTTTAAAAAATTAAGAGATCTTTCTCAAAATAAAATAATTTATTTACAAAATTACATAAGAAAAAAAAATACTTCTTCTCCATAAGCCGTATGTCTGAAAAAAGGTTAGATCCTGTGACGTTACAATGACAAAAATATTTGTTTTTTAGGTCCAAAAAAATTTATTTTTGGCCCAAAAATTTTTTTCTGGCCTAAAAAATTATTTTCTGGTTAAAAATATTAATTTATTCATTTATTGATTCAAAATAATTCATTTTTAGTTTAAAAAATATATTTATTGGTTGCAATGTTTGAAAAATGGAAAATAAAAAATAAAGATTTGTTGTATAAATTATCTTCTTAGTAAATTTTTCATTATAAATTTGTTTTAAATGTTTTAAATGTTTTAAATAATCCAAAACGACAAAGATTCCATTCCTTACTCCTTAGAATTTCCTAACAAAACAAAACAAATGAAAAAATTATAAACTATTAAAAAAAATAAAAAAAAAATAAAAATACTTTAATCGCTGGATTTAAGGTTGTTTTCCAACACAAATATATGCACAACTCTCTGAAAATCTACTTTCTTGCTTGCAAATTGATAAAATAAAAATAACCTACAAAATAAACAAATAAATGGATAAATAAATGGAAAATAAATTACAGGAGAAATGAATTTTACCTATTTAGATCGTAGCACAGTTTTCTAGTTTAGGAAAACTGTTCACCATCAATTTCACGTTCGTTTCATCACTTTTCCATAACAACATCTAGATTAGAGACGAAAAATTGATAAAAGAATGGATTCATTTTTAAGTTTGGAGTTAAATTTGTGTTTTTAAAGGATTACCTAATTCATTTGATGATTTGAGGATTTTTTGGGCTGTTAATCCACCGCTCGCGTAATTCAGTATCTTGTTCAACGTGTATTGGTAGCTGGGAATACATTAACGGGCGGAAGGATCGTTTTTAATCTTTTCTCAAATTCAGACTTCAGATCGGGATTTCTCTCCGACATTTCCATCTGCGAACCGATCGTTCCTAAACTCCTCAAAAGCTGCATGCAGTTCTGTCGACAAGCGTCAAAATTAGAAATCCACAACTCAGCAGGCAGGCAGCCATGTTTGCTGATCGGTTGCTGTTGTCTAGTTAGGAAATTCTCATTGTGATGTCAGAAACAATCGACGATTTTTTGCGCCATCTGGTGATTAGAGTTGAAACTGCTCATTCTGAAGTCCAGCTCAAGCAGGTAAGGGACGTTTTTTATGTCCAAGGCTGTACATAGTTATCATGAACATTGTTCTTATATTTTAGAATGATTAACTACAGTAATTCATTCTTAGCCCAGCAGCCGTTCCAGCAACCGCAGCAGCCGTTCCAGCAATCGCAGCCGCAGCAGCCGTTCCAGCAATCGCAGCCGCAGCAGCCGTTCCAGCAACCGCAGCCGACTCAGTTGTATATACAATCCCTACTGGAGAAGATAATTCTTCAAGAGCAGAAGCTGCTTACGCCACTGATTTCAAATCAACAGCAGCTACAGGCAATTTCCCAACAGATGACCCAAGATCTTAATGGGCTAAATGAACAGCAAATAGCAAGTTTTTTGAGGTACGTGTACGGTAGCCCTGGACTAGCTGAGCTTGTTAATGATCCCGAAGAGATTGTGGACCAGAAAACATTCATAAATAGTACTATTTATTCGGTCATCAGGGACATCAAGAAAAAGAACAAGTAAGTTAAGTTATTATTATATTTCAGATTTGTTATATTGAAAATGGTAAATTATTTTTCTTTCAGTTCAAATAGAATTTTTTTTATAATTTCTTATGAAATTGAAAATCTTCAAAACGTATCATTAATAGCGATAAGAGTTTTCTGGGATAGAAAACTTTTTCTCCTATTCAATGCAGCTTTGAAAAATCAGTTCTGGCTGAACACAGCATTCACAGATGGTCAAAGTAATATCGTTTGGAGTGGGACGGAGGTGGAATTAGACCAGGGTTTAGACATTAGCAAAACAGTCCCAAAATTTCGGGATGTGTACAGAGTAACATTAAACTGTCACGAACGTTCAGCTGAGGAGTTAATTTCCGGATATTTGAACGATTATCGTAAATACTATGGCGCTAACTCTGCCATTTATTGATTTGTTTTTGTTGGAAAAACAGGAAATTTGCTATTATCCCCCGATTTTAAAATTGGATGGAACTGTAAAAGAAAATGCATGTGTTACTATTAGTAATTTAAAAACACTGCATGGTCAATTCATAATTGAGACTCTTGAGAAAAAGTGTGAAATATTAATTTCAACTTTAACAGATTTAAATAATATACCTGCATTTAAAAAAAAAACACATGTGGTAAAAATTTAAAATTTGAGCTCGTAATAAAGTCAATGAAAAATTCTATTTTTCCGACTTTATAAAAATTAAATTAAACGAAGATGAAGTTTTATTAACCTCTTGTATGTGTTATGAAAGTAAGACTGAGATATTAAATATCATACTAAGAGTCAATTCCAGTATTTTATACATAATATGTGTAGAATGTATTTTATATGCGCAAAAGCTGGTCAAGGCAGTTGGCTTAGGTAAATTTTTTAGTCATGTTAAAACGGAGCATATATTTTTGTCAAGTCAAAAAAAAGTTAGAACTAAATTCGGCATGATCTAAAACCTGTTGATTTGTATGTTTGCAACATTGTCATGCATCGACCTCTATTAAAAGGTCGTAGGGATACAACGGTGAAGTATTTGTATTTCACCCACGACAGTTATTCTAAAGTAAAGATCTATAATTTTGGATTAAAAAAGGATAGCAATAATAAGGAATTTGTATCCGATTCCGAAAATGATACAAAAGTTAAGTATGTAGAAGACATGCTTCGCACAGATAACGGATTGGAGAAATACTTCACAGATGGAAACTTGAGATACAGCCAAAATCCAAATGAAATGGAGTTACTCGATAACCAAGTGGCTGAAAATAGTAGATCAGTAGATATGGACAATACGTCAGGTTATAATAATGCATATACCATGCAAGATATAGAAAATCCCCCTAATATATCAGATAACATCGCCCAAGATGTTTTAGATGCTTTTTTGGGCAATATAAACCCAGGTTACAATTCCGTGGCACCCTTGCCTCTCAACGATACATTTATGAACAATTCTAGCAATGTACTTCCTGTATCTCCAACTAACGATTATACACACCTTAGTGATGGACCTCTGAATACACAAGATTATACACCTTTGCTTAATTACACCTCCAATGATGGTGCTACTGATACTGGTATATATGTGCCTGGTGCTACTGATACTGGTATATATGTGCCTTGTGCTACTGATGCTGGTATATATGTGTCTGGTGCTACTGATACTGGTATATATGTGCCTGGTGCTACTGATACTGGTATATATGTGCCTGGTGCTACTGATACTGGTATATATGTGCCTGGTGCTACTGATACTGGTAATAATATACCGTCAATCAACTGTGCCTCTCGTGTGCCTTGTGCTACTGATACTGGTAATAATATACCGTCAATCAACTGTGCCTCTCGTGATGATATTAAACTTGACAATAAAACCCCTAACAATGATTACCAAATGAGGGAATCATTTGGTCAAGGATGGACACTGTCGTATGTCAGACAATATACCTCACCACTCCTACCGCGGCACTTATCTAGGCATCACATTATGCATTCACGAGGGCAACAACAATCCAGTAGCAGACTATCTGTTTTTAGTGTAAATCGTTATAAACCTTTCTAGAATACATTATATTGTCTATATATCATGATATAAAAATGAGTTTTGTCATAATATTTAAGAATATAAATATTAAAAATGGTTTTGTCATAATATTTAAGAATATAAATATTAAAAATGGTTTTGTAATAATTTTTAGAAATTTATTTTATGCATAAAAATGGTTTTTGTAATAATTTTTAGAAATATATTTTATGCATAAAAATAAGTTTTGTGATAATTTTTAGAAATATATTTTATGCATAAAAATGAGTAATAATGAGTATTATTATTTTAATAATTTTAATTTATAAAAATGATATTTTTTTAAAAACTGGTGTTTTTTTTTAAGAACTGGTGTTTTTTTTTAAGAACTGGTGTTTTTTTTTAAGAACTGGTGTTTTTTTTTAAGAACTGGTGTTGATGTATAAGTTGTTCAATTTTACTGTGTTGCAATTTTACTGTGTTGCAATTTTGTTGATTTATGTTTCTTTTATTTTCTATTGTTACGCGGTTAAGCCATACTTTTTGCCAGTTGCTCTCCCTGCAATGTGTAAAATTGGTACCATCATAGCTCATCAGATTGTGTTCTACTTAGATTTGACAAGATAAGTCAAGTTGACTTAATGACTAGAATCAGGAGTTCAGTTCTCCTGATTCTAGACCGAGATCCTGAGAACCTTTACTAAAACGAGCCATCTAAAAAAAGGATACAGCACACCTGTAAATTAGTCTGAAGACATTTTTTCCGAAGAATACATTATCCATAACGGGAAAAGATATCCTTTTTTTTATAAAAAACTTGTGTCTACTTTAGAAAATTGCAATTTTCTTAAAATTTCTTAAAATTTCTTTTCAAAAATTCAGTTTTCTGTCCATATCTCTGCAACGGTGCTAATATGCAAATTCCAACTAGGGGAATCGATTTTTTGGGTCATTTTACGTCTAATCAGCACGTTTTTGACACTTTTTCAATTTGGGGCATTTTTTCTTTGACTTGTGTCTACGTTAGAAAATTGCGATTTTCTTAAAAAAATTTAGTACAAAAGATTTGAGAATTAGTCATTTTTAAACTAAACAAATGATGCTCTACAAGTTTACAATTGGAAATTTCTGTCTATCTCTAACGGTTTCTGAGATAATTTCCTAATGACCTTGAAGGAACATCCCAAGGTCAAATTTCGAGTCACCAAAAGATTGCCCCACCCAACTTTAATACTTTACCATCATTAGATCAGATGATATGTCAGCACTTTCAGAAATATTTACTATAGTGATAGACTTTTTGTTTACCCTGTATATTTTTTAAAGAAGTTTCTTTAGATTTAAGGAGGGGAGGATGTGAGATTTACATTCTATCATTTCCTTTTTATAATATTTTCCCACTAGAATCCAAATTCATTTTTGACTTGGTTTTCATTAACCAAGACGGACCCAGAGAGAGAGAAGACCGGGAACTTCACCACCACTTCAGCATACATTACATCTTTAAAGACCTGGAAATTGCTCAAAACCAACTGGCATTGGAACAGAAGTGTTGCCGAATGGAATTAGCTACGAGGAACCAACAGCAGCAGTCTGTATCCATATAACCTGAAGAACTTATTTACATCTCAGGTAATGAAAACGAAGAAGAAGTGCATCAGCCGACAGCCCATCAGCCATCACCATCACCACCACATCAACCGCAAGAATTGGAACGAAAATTACTAGAGGTAGACTCTACTGAAGATTGCTGTGTCTATCAATTTAATATGAAAAAGGATGAACAAGTGGTTGAATTAAATTGTAGACACACATCTAGAGTGTTTCAGTGCAGTTCATAAACGTGTCGTAAACATGGGTCCCACCTAAGATGGCCGACCTATGAACGAACAAATTACCTTTCGCAGATTCCTTGTCCAGTTGAGTGGACGTTATCCCAGACTTTTATGAAGTGTAATTAAGTGAAATAAAAAAGACTTGCTGTATTTTACAAACTGTAACTATATTTATTTGACATTAAAAAAATTATAAATAAAGTATTAAAATAACAAAAAATGAATTCAATAAAAGGTTCAACCGGAACCCCCGAAAATACCTCAGAAAACCCTTCAACACCCAATCCCTAAAGTGACCCAAATAACCCAACCAAAGCGACCTAACGACCTTGATCACCATAGGTCAATTTACAACGCTGATCTCTCAAAAACAAGGACTACCACCCAAGCAGTAATGAACCCCAAAAAGTATAATGAGCATAAAACATAATACAATTCCCCTAAAATGGATAGTTAATAAGAAAAACAACAACAAATCCCAAAAGATATTTTTAACACCAAAGAACAACAAATCCCAAAAGATATTTTTAACACCAAAATAACATTAAAATCCATAAAAGAATGTGAGTAGTGCCGCAAGTCAACACAAGGTAAAGCAAAACAACTGTGCTACAACCTGATCAGGTGAGGTGAGAAGCAGCGAGGTGTCTCTGCTGGACGTTGTTTACGATCCTTATCCTTTGAAGAGATGATTTGCCTGGCAATGGAACAAATGGAGGAGTGTGGTCACCGGACCTCGTGGATTGATGTACGGCAGCTTCGGCCCTTTTAAGCTCCCGTGAGGACAAGGTAAGGCTCCGTCTACCAGATGAAAATGGAGCACTTCACTCTTTGCTCTCCTGCCAACGTGTAAATCCTCAAATCCAATTCTTCACCCCCTTTGGTCCAACGTCCTTCACATTATCCTAATTGGCCATGCACCTCCTCATTTTAATTTCCAGCCAGGGGCTCTTCTTCCAATTAGTCCAGTCCCCACAGTGGCCCTAACTCTCATTTTTCAGGTCAATAAAGCCATTCCAATTCACTCACTGCACGTGTAAGAGTTTTTTATCTTCCCCTAACCTTGCTCAGTTTCACACAACAAAACTTACAAACACACAAATCTCATAAAACATCAGATACACGAATCCAATGAGACACACCATTCAAAAATACAAACTACTTCTAGTCAATTCCAACCAGCTCCTTTTTATACACTACAAAACAAGGCACAAAGAAAACAAAGAAAATACCACCCTCAACCCTTCCACACACCGTATTAGGGCATGCAGATTCCAGCACGTCTTCTACCTTCATTAGCCTCCATCAAACAAGGCCATTCCAAATGAGGGTGAACGTCCCCTGCCCCCATGTCAACCACAAGCCTCCGATCTCACCTCCCCCTCACCCCCAATGTCTATAAAACAAAAACAAAACGTGTCCTCACATATACCCACTAATCACTCCTCTGCCTTCCAAAACTCAATATTAATTAATATTTATTCTTCTTTCATTTAATGTCACACATCATTATTTTTCATTATCATCACTTTTATTATTAACTCAATTGTTACTCCATTGTCCCATAGTTTCCTCCAACCGTCCGGAAAAACAACACAGGAACAAACCACCTCGCGACATCCCTCACCCCTCGACTAAACAACACCGTTGTTCCAGTCGAAAAAAAAACTCTGATTAAGAACCCCCAAAATCCATCACCAAAGATCCACAACACGGTATACACCCCCCCAAAATACAGAGCATGTTCACAAACAATGAGTGCAAAATATGAAACACAAAGAACATAACACCAACAATTTAAGCAAAATTCAATCCATTAGACACAGTAAGGTCAAAACTTATACAAATTAACATTAATTATACAAATTAACATTAATTATACAAATTAACATTAATTATACAAATTAACATTAATTATACAAATTAACATTAATTATACAAATTAACATTAATTATACAAATTAACATTAATTATACAAATTAACATTAATTATACAAATTAACATTAATTATACAAATTAACATTAATTATACAAATTAACATTAATTATACAAATTAACATTAATTATACAAATTAACATTAATTATACAAATTAACATTTATTATACAAATTAACATTAATTATACAAATTAACATTAATTATAAAAATTAACATTAATTATAAAAATTAACATTAATTATACAAATTAACATTAATTATACAAATTAACACAAATTAACATTCAAAGGTATAAAAAAAACAAATACAAAACTTCACACAATAATCCCCAAACCAGAGATGAGAAAAAAGGAAAAAAAAAATCTAACTCAATAGGTTAAACCCTCAAAAATACGTAATTCAAAAATACAAAGCTCAAAAAATAACGATATAAAAATATAAACACCCCGCCCAAATTTACCAAACTCATAACTCCAATATCCCAAAACAAAAAAAAATCCAAAATTCCCACGTAAAATTCACCCCAAGGTTCTAAAATGGAAAAACAAAATTCAAAAATCAGCCTTAAGACCTGTAAATGAAGATATATATTAGGGTCTTATTCGGGACCAAATACCTACCAACATAGTGATGACAAACAGCAAAAGTAGTAATATTGCCATCATGATCAAACTTATTTGAATCACTCTGACTGGACCCCATTCAGCGTCTGACAACCACTTGTAAATCCTAGAGCCAGCATTTCTGTTCTCCTCCTGCGAGAATGATGTCTTATTTGGCCCGTCCAGCATCAAACTAGGATCCTCCAAACAGTAACTAATTGCCTTACAGGCAATGTTCCCTCCGGAGACCAGACAAATTCTGTCACTCACACACTTCTGGTTGCTCATGAATTCAACCACATGAACCTTAGACATCAAACCCAGATGCAGGATCCGAGTGTGATGGTCAACTGAGTCGAAACGAATCTGTACTGGACCCGCCTGGTCGGTCGAGTAAGCCCTGATCTTTAACACTGCCATCACCTGACAGCTGTGACAGCCACCTGGCTTTGCAAAGGACTCCAGCAATGGCACTACTCGGGCACTAGACACAAGTCCCTTAAAACTGGGCACAGACATTTGTACCTCAACCGATCCGCTCTTAATTAACTCAGAATAGATGACATGGGCCGAGTCCAATTTCAGTAAGTGGTTGGCTAGTGCCACTGGAATCCTGTTAGACTGTTCAACTCTCTTCCTGGTCAAGTAATACCTCTGGGCATAACAATTAACACCCTCGCCCGAAGAAACACAATGGCTCAAACGGGGATCGAATGAGAACTCGTTCACCAAAGGTCGAGCGGCTTAAATCTCCCCTAATTTCCCCGCCAAGGGTTGGCCAAAAAGCACAGCCTTATCCAGATAGACTTCCCACGGTTGGAAATAACTTTGAATCAAGTCCATGTCAATCTTCAGGGCCTCCCACCCTGGGTTCTTAGATGTGGTCAGCTCCATTCCATTAGCAAGTATAATCCGGTCATCCATGTGGACCTGAGTCAATGTCAGGCTTTGGTCAGTCACCACTTCAAATTGTGGGCGACAAATCACCCCACTCACTCTTTCTACGCGGAAGGTGGTATCAAATCTTGGCTGTAAATACCAGCGATAAAATTGGCAGATTGACCCCGATTGTCTACTGAAACAACCGTGACCCCCTTCCTTCGTCTTGGCCTCTGTAGTCAGATCGGGAAACTCGGAATTATCTTTGCATTGTCTCCCCCATCTGCACTGGTCACTGTCAGCCTGGTAGCTGGCTGAAATAACTTCCATACTCACTTAAAAAGTGAAATAGGTTGTGTTGGTCAGCCATGCGCATCTTACCCGCCTAAAAGAGACAGCCAACCCGACAATTGGCTCTCTGGCCTCTGACTCCAGCCAAAAACACGTGGTGAACCCCAAATTTGGGAAAATAGCCTGCGTATTCAAAGGGACATCACACCCGACAGACTGCCCATCCGTCTCGCAGTCCCCCATAGCACGAGTGGCGACCACATGCTTGTCACACCCAGTAAGATCTCCTACCGTCATGCCCATCCACAAATGTAGTATGGTGAGCACTACTGCAAAACCTAAAGGGTTGGGCGCTCTCCCCTTATTGCGATAGGGGTTGTCACAAACGCCTCCCAATTTCCCTCCCGTGTGTTCTCCGACCCTAGCTGCTGTTCGCATGATAAGTCGCAGGATACATTTCATACAACGCCATAACAACACATTACAAGACCAAAACAAGCCAATTGATCGAAAAATTATCCCTATTATCTTCTTAAGGCAGCAAAGTAATGTCACTATTATGACAGCAACCATTACGTAAATGGCGCCGGCAACATTAGTTGGTAAACAACCTATGTTTTGAATGAATTCCCAACAGAGAATGCACACAAATTTGCGGCAAAACTTTTGGTCAGGAACTTCGAAGGTCTCAACCCGATATTTACCGTTAGTTTTCTCCAGAATAGCCAACAAGCGGCCTGGATTCACGATGAACTCTGTTGGCAGCTCAAAATAACCAATCGAGGCTATCTCAGTGCAATATTTGTGGTGACCTCAAATATTCCTATTTGAGTGCGCACCATATTTCCAAATTGTCTTATAAACATGTTCAACAAGCGTATATGTTTTGTTTCAATGTAAGTTGAAATAAAACATACATTAATAAAATATAAAACAAGACACAATATTACCCAAATAATATTGTGTTTTGCAGCAAGTTTTGGCCCAGCAACAGCGTCAACCAATCGCGCTGCAGCGTGCATTGCTTTGATGATGCTGCTAGGCGTGTGCCTGGGCGGAGCATCCCTTCCCCTCGCGCGTGCCCGGCTCGATTGTTGCACACGACCCGAAGGCGGCCGTGTGTGATCTTCATGCAACTCGTCATCTGCGCAGCTTTTCTGAGCAGATTTAGAAGTGAGCCAAACGGTTTTGGCCCACTCTTCCCGCACTCTTGATCCTGCTTCCAAACCTTTCACAACCGTGTCAAACTTATGCCCAAACTCGCTAAGTGTGATCTGTGATATTGGAAGAATCGAGATTCATTGCTGGTCCGTGCCAACTGTACGGAATAGCGCCCTTCTGCTTGAATTACTACGCGTAATTTAAGCCATTTCTGTGTGTGAATTGACATTGAGCTTGCTCTGTCAATTTGTAGTTCTTTGTGTCGAGCTTGCTCCACAAAGAAATCTGTGTGTTAAGACGGATTGTTACGTCGAGCTTGCTCCGTAATAATCAAACCGCTGTGTGCAAGACGTATTCTCGTGTCGAGCGTGCTCCACGAGGATTTTTAGTATATTTTAGCAACGTATTTTAGCGTTGAGTTTACTCCGCTAAAATCCCGCGCTCACACGACGCCATCGACGCCATTTTGGAGCCAACGGTCAACTGTGAGTGTCCAAGTACAAAGAGAAGCCAGATCGACCCAGTCATTACATTACTATTATTATTTCCCCTTTGCATCTATCAAGTGTATTTAGAACGATTAAAACAATCTAATTTTTCCTTTTACTCTTCGTGTAAAAATCATTCCCCTAGACAACCATTTAGCCACAGAGTAGAAGTCCTGTACGGCATCTCACCGACGATTGCTTATTGAATTTATATAATTTAATAAGTAAAAACCCGGATCGCCGCACTTGGGGGCCCGTCCGGGATTGTTTTGATTGTTAAAATCCGATTTTTGCAAAAAGATCCTTTATTTCCATTGTTCTTTTTCAATTTGACAAAATGGCTACGCCAATGCAAATTGTAAAACGACAGCGAGGTCGACCAAGCACTCAGAAACGAGCAGCGACGGTTTTGCCGGCTCTCGAGCCTGAAATGCTTATGGAGAAAATTATTTCTGAAGAAATAACGCCAGTTCCAGATCCGAAACAACTTAAGGATGCTGAAAATGAAGTTGCTCGAGCCCTGAGCGCTTCAAGTGCGAGTTCTAACGACCAAGAACTCCCGCCACTTCCACTGGAGGAAGTGGAAAATACGTTACGTGAAATGGAAAGTGAATCGTCTCACGAATCACCTCCTCGCATGACCATGTTGGATGCTTTGAGAAATCAAGCACGCCAGGATGGCGCCCAAATAACGGACGACATGACGGTGGAAGAGATTCATCGCGCCATGATACGACTTCACACTGATCGTGCCGTTTCAAATTTACAATTTGAAATGGAACGAAAAGAAGCTGAGCTTCAACAACAAAAAGCGGAGGTTGAGCTCCAACACATGGAACTCAATCGACAAAATGAGGAATTTCTAGCCCAAAAAGCTAGAGAATACAGATTAAAAGGTGAAGTGGAAGATCTTTCTAAAATGAATACTAGAAATGAACTTTCAATTCGCTCACACCAAGAGGCGCGGAGACAGCTCGAACTTACCAAAAGTAAGTTGGAGCAGAAAAATAAAGAATTGATTGATTTGGCAGACCACTACCAACGCAATCATAATCAATTAGTGAGATATGCTGCTGAATTAGACACACGTGCTAAAACACAGCGTACTCGCGAGAGCAAAATAGCTAAGCGTGAAGATGAGATTTTCCACTCGCTGGATCAACCCAGTACGAGCGGACAAGTCAAGTCTAGCGACCCTGCTAAGCGATTACAACCAGAAGAATCGCAAAATCAAATAAATGAGAATGAAATTCTCCGAGCTGATTTGTTGCGCGCTCAAGAAGAGCTTGCAGAAATGAAAGATCGTTTGCAAGCAAGGAATTATACTGACCAATTGGTGCAACCAGAAATGGCTGCGCCAACTGTCCCTATTTTGACTCCCGAAACAATAACAATTTCTGTTGTTTCAGAGTTAAGTAGCCAATCTGGATTATCGAGTGATGACGACCAACGTTCGCGTCGCCGCCATCGCTCAAAAAGAAAACGTCCTTCAGATTCCGAGGAAAGGAGAGCTGATCGCAATCCACTTCCTGGTAATCGAAATCCTATTTTTCACAACAGTGACCGACTGTTGGGGATGGTAGACGATCGAAATAGACGGCATGAAACTGGTATTCATGTTACTCGAACGATACCACTGGCTCAACAGCAAGACTCGTCAAAAAGAAGTCGACGAGACACGAATCCAGCACGCGAACCACCCGACGGACATGAAAGCCCGCCAGGTGGGGGTCAGTATAGAAGAAATCCACCAGATGGAGGAAATTCAGATGGACATGGAGATGGACCACCTGGAGGTGGACGTCGACCACCAGATGATGACGGCGACCCACCCGACCCACCTGAAACACCACATTTCAACACGCCTTCAAATTCACAATCTGATTCAAGGTCGGATTCTGATGTGAATGCGCAACAAGAACGCGATAATCGACATCGATCTCATCGACGTCGACATCGAGGCCACTCTTCTCGGCGTAATACTCATTATTACACTGCTGAAGAAATTGATCGATTATTAGCTGATCGTCGATCTTCCGATCGATCTGACGCTACTGCCGATAATGCTGACATCGCATTACGACAGAAAATTGCCCAATATACTGCAATCAACTGGACACACGATCTAGTTGACGAAAGAACTATTAGATGGGATCACATCAAACCCGCTTTATTCGATGGAGAATGGGAAGCTGGATCCACTCTTTTAGATGAAGTTTTACGAATTTCAAGGTTGAATGGCATTGCATGTCACACTGCTTTGAAAAGAGTAGTACCAAAAGCTCTTATAGACCGAGCTGAGAAATGGTTTTATTCTAAACAATTTCAAAATTGGAACCACTTTGTAGAAGAATTCATGACTGAGTATGGAGAGTCAAGTGAAGACTTATTACAAATGTGGGATAATCTTTCTCAAAATAAAGGCGAAAGTCTTCGCTCTTATTTAAGAAGGACTGAGGATTTATTGGTCACTCTCCCTTATACGATGGGAGACGCAGCCATTGATCGTCAATTCCGTCGTGGATTGACAGATTATTCAAAAAATGTTCTACTTTCTGTACGAGCACCTTATCCGGGTGGTTTCGCTGAATTAGCCAAATTTATGCGAGCTAACCAGATAAGAATAGATGAAAATTATAAAGCTTACTTACCAGCTGATGAAAAGGTTGCGTACGCTAAGCGACAGCAAAGGAGAAAAGAATTGGCAAAAGACACACGTTTTGCTAACACCCCTCTTTTGCAACCCCCAAAACGAGGAGATTTTTTGGCAGAGACTGCTAAGGAATCTAAAAAGGGATCGGATGGGAAAAATCCACATCCAACCCCTAAAGCTCACTTAGCCGAAGTGACAGAAATGGAAACTGTTTCTGAACCAGAGAAATCTGACTCGGAACCAGAAAGCGAGGCTGCAGCTGCTTTATTAGCCCGTAATAACGCAGTAGCTCGAAAATTTGGACCAAAGATGGCGCCTAAAAACGTTACTTTTGGTTCACCAAAGACAGACGCACTCAGTAGATCGAAGTCGCCGACCCCTAAAAAGGACGAAGCCAAACGTTCAAGTTCGCCTTCGCCGAAAGTCGCGAAATCGCCTGCTACTGACCCGTGTAATATTTGTAAAAAATTGGGACATTGGGCTAAAGAATGTCCTGACAGAAAATCGAGCAAAGACAAGATTATAGAAGAGTTCGAGAAATCGATGAAATCAATCGGCGAACTTCTAAAAAACTTGTAAGCGCGCATCCAGACGGTCTAGTGGATGCGACGCCTACCGCCTCGGAAAATGAACTAACACCATCTCAAATTTTAGATGAATTTTTGAATACTCAGATTAAATTAGAATTAGAAAATAATTTAATATTTCCAAAAATTGATGTTTCCAGTTTAAGGCTTGTGCTGCAAAATGAAAACATCACTGAAGAATTTTTTAAAGAAAAAGTTCAACAATTAAAAGTTGATTGGGAATCTAAAATGAAAGATGCTGTTACTTTGCTAGATGGAAAAACTAGGCCAACACCTGAAATCACTGAAGGATCAGATAAAATTGATTTACCTGGTCTTGATGAATGTATTGAAAAATTAATGGCTACAACGTTAGTCACTAATGATTTATTGGACGAATTACCATTGGATCCGCCGATAGAAATTAAGCCACCGCGACGTTTTAAGTGCAAGTACGCGGACATACCAAACAGCAATGATTTGCCGACGATTCGATTGCAGACGGCAAACGGTATGATAACAGGGATGTTAGACTCTGGAGCTAATCGAAGCTTCATGGCCTACTCCGTAGTAATTTCGCTGAAACTGGAAGATGAAATTCGACCAATTGGACCGGATGTGAGAGTTACGACTGCTTCAGAAGATGTAGTCCCTGAAGGAACTCTCCTACTTTCTTTTGCGTGGACACACGGGATGTTAAGTCATCCATTCATAATTTTAAGAAATAAATATCCTATTATTTTATTAGGATGTGATTTCATGAATCGACTCAATATTCAACCAAATCCTAAGACCATGTCTTGGAATTTTGTCAAGTCTTTGAAAGAAGATTTACCTTTTGTTCCTCAAGCGATTCTTGATCGTTATCAAGAGTTCCTTGATCCACCTGAAGAAATAATGAATAGCGACTTTATTAAAGTAAATCACATGAAAGCTGGTTCCGCCACTGCATGTCAAGCTAAAGTTGCCGATGAAGAAAATGTAGTACAAAGACTTGTTAGCGACGCTAATTTGTCAATGGAAAATAATTTAATGCTTGAAAGAGTATTAAAGAAACATGAAAAGATTTTATCTCGCCGACCAGGTAGAACACACCTCGTTAGGCATGAAATTAAACTGGACACTAAAGTTCCTATTAGAGTTCCGTTTAAAAGCGTAAATCCACAAAAACGTGAAATTATCCGTCAAATCTGTCAAGACATGTTGGATAATGGATACGTTGAACAAGCCACTGGAGACTATGGAATGCGAATAGTTCTAGTGATGCGTCCGGATTGTGATCCGAGACTCTGCATTGATTTTAGACCACTCAATGCACATACATTATACGACCCTCCTCAAATGCCCAGCATTGAGGAAATCTTGCGAGAACTCGGAAGGTTTGAATGGGTCACAACAATAGATTTGTCAAAAGGCTATTGGCAAATAGAGGTTCATCCGAATGACCGTGCTAAAACTGCGTTTTGGAGCCCTTTGGGTCGACTACAATTTCGAGTCATGCCCTTTGGTCTCGTAAATGCGCCGTCAACTTTTCAAAAGTTGATAGAGAAAATTTTGGGGGACGCCTATCGAAAATTCGCATGGGCATACCTCGATGATATAATTATTATATCAGAAAATTTTGAAGAACACATGATTCATCTGGAAGAAATTCTGAGTAAACTTGAAAATGCAAATCTTCATGTTCATCCAGAAAAATCGAAATTTGGCAGAAAAGAATTAACTTTTCTTGGTTACAAGTTAAGTGTTCAAGGAGTTAGTGTCGACCCTAAAAAAGTCGCCGCCATTAAAGAAATGCCAGCTCCTTCAAATTTGAAAGAGTTGCAAAGATTTTTGGGAATGGTGAACTTTTTTCACCGATTACTCAAGAATCTGGCAGTCATGACGGAACCTCTACGTCCTTTACTCAAAAAGGATGTGGAATTTATTTGGTCAGAAATTCATCAAGAAGCTTTTGATCAAATAAAAGATGCTTTGACGAATGCAGAAACAATGGCCATGCCTGATTTGACAGAACCATTTATTGTGCATACCGACGCCAGCAGAAAAGGACTTGGCGCCGCGCTTATGCAAATGAGGGAAATCGATGATCAAAATATCGAAGTGCCTTGTGTTTATGCCAGCAGAAGTTTGCAACCTGCTGAGATAAATTACAGCGCCACAGAATTGGAGTGCCTAGCGGTAATCTGGGCATTACGTAAATTTCGACATTACTTGGAATTTACAACATTCATAGTAAGGACTGACCATCAAGCATTAAAATGGTTGATGCAGTTAGACGAACCTGCCGGAAGGTTAGCGCGTTGGCAAATGGAGCTGATGCGCTACTCTTTCGAAATTCAATATATTAAAGGTCCACTAAATGTTTTAGCGGATGCTTTATCCAGATCACCAATTGATAAACCGGAAAATCCTGAAGATGATGGAGATAATGACGAATTATTATCTTATTGTCCATCACCACAACGAAATTGGAAAATGGGAAAATTTCATGAACTTCCTGTCTCCACACTGGAGGAAAAGGAAGATCATGAATTCGTCAACTATTGGACTAAAATTTATGACTCCTCTGAGGAATCAGATGACGTCATAAGAGCGCAAATTTCAAGGAAATTCCAAGTTCCTTCGTCAAATGTTTTAATAAAAGCATTTGTCGCCAAAATTGTAGAGCGTCTTGATTGTGAACCCCCCACAAGGGAAGACATAATCAAGGCCCAGAAAGAAGATAAAGTTTGCCAATTAATGCGTAATTTTTTAAATTGTAATCAATTTCCGCCTGACGTCACAACGCGACTACAGAGGAAACAATATAGAAAACACGCAACCACCTTCTTAATTGAAGATGACTTATTAATGCAATTTCATCCCACAATGTCTGATGAATTGGGGGAGGATGGGAGAGCACTCAAAGTTTTTGTACCTCAGACATTGAAGTATAAAATTATTTGGCTAATGCATGGCCACCCACTCTCTGGCCACCCAGGAATTGCAAGGACTCTTTATCGAGCACGCCGAATTTATACCTGGAAAGGCATGAAATCGGACATTACAAGATTCATTCGACATTGCGAGCGTTGTCAAGCTTGCAAGCCTCGAACGAAAGGACAAATTGAAGCAGCGCAAATGGGTCCTTACAGCCCATTTGACTGTCTAAGTGTTGATTTGACCGGCCCGAAACCTCGGACGCGCAAAAACAACACACATATTTTAGTCATACTTGACGTGGCAACTCATTGGCCAGAATTATATCCAATGTGTAACCCCACTGCTGGAAAAGTAGCAAATTGCATTTATCACCTTTCCATGAGCATGGGATTCCCTCGTAAAATTATTTCTGACAACGGCCCGCAATTTCGTGCCCAAGTCTTTAAAAAATTTTGTGAAAAGTTCAAGATGGTTCCAACACCAACTTCAACATATCACCCACAAGCTAACCCGGTTGAAAGGGTTAACCGTGACATCAAATATTTGGTTGCAATTTATTCATCGGTTCATTCCAAATGGGACGAATATTTGCGTGAATTTGCATTTAGCTTGAGAACTACGGTGACGAGAGGAAGAGACTTCTCTCCCGCATTTCTTAACTTTTTTCGCGAACTCAGAGTACCTTGGGATCCAAGAATACCTGAAGGAATTTTGGTCGTAGATCCAAAAAACCCACATTTATACGTGCAAAAATTAGAAGCCGTTATCGCCGAAACATATCAGCACATGATGTCACACGTGTTAGATTTGCGTAGACGAGTAAATCTTAAAAAAGAAGGTGAGAAGTTCTCCAATTTTAAATTAAACGATTTAGTTTGGAGAGATTCTCATGTTTTGTCGAGCGCTGCCCGCGGCATTGCAGCTGGCATCGCTGATAAAAGAACAGGACCATATGTAATAACCAAAGTATTACAGGGAGGATCCGTAGAATTGAGAAAGCTAGAAAATAACGAAATATTTCCAGCTGTCCATTCGTCTGAATTAACTCCGTATTTCCCGAGTTTCGATCAGGAAGTATGGTTAGAAGGCGAAGAAGTCGGTCAAAAGACTGAAAATATAATTAATACGTTAGATGACGATGAATTAAAGAAAATACCTGTCGATAATTCATCCAAACCACAAATGGAGTCAGACCTCGTGAATAACGACGTTGAACTTCGTGACAGTTTCAAAAAGCTTGAAATTGCTAAAAAATTAAATAAAAAGGTGTTTTTAGAAAAGAAACAAAAAACATCTGAAATAAAAGACTCATCTGACTCGGTCTCCGATGACAATGAAGACGGCGATTTAAATACAATAAATCCCTCGCCGACAAAGAGATATAATCTTCGGACTCGTAAACCGAGAGGAAAAAACAACATGTGTCTTCTCCCCTCGATAACCTCGAGATCCAGGGATCAGCCTTATGACGTCAGGAGCAATTCCTCGAGCCCTAAGGTAACCAAACAACCAATGAGATTGGATGACGTCGCTAACAGCGACGTTACCCAAACGTAACTTCCGGTATTTGAACTGATCACTTCGCGTCTGAGTTCACTTCGATCTCACACGTGTGCTAAGTGCTCATCTCCCAAAAAACCAAAAGCGACAACCGGATTATTTCAACGAGATTCTTCAATTGTAAGTAGTTTTTTCTTTGGAATTTTCCAAGGAAAAACTAATAAATTAATTTTCGTTTTTCTTTTCTATTTGAATTAGTCGTTCAAATGGAAGGAGAGGAACCGAAAGAAGGAAGCGAAGCCGGCGCCAACAGCCTCGAATTAGAGACAAATTCGACGCTGCTTGGTTCCGCAAACACTTCGAATACATCCGTGGATGTCACCGAAGAGTCCGCCGAAGCGTCCGCCGAAGCTCAAGCCGCTCTGGCCGACGCTGCTGCCCGTTTGCCGGTCACGCCGTCTCAGCCCCGACTACGAGGAGGCCTATTCGCCGATCCAAACGGCGAAACTCGTGCACAGAGACACGACCGGGTAAATAAATTAAAATAAAATTACCTTTCAGTCATGAAAAGTAATTAAAAGTGCATTTTCACTCGGAAAAAGCGAAAAGTTCGTTGGTAACGCCTTCGCAAGAAGGCGCCGCCATTTTTATCATCAGATGGCGCTGTGTCTCATTTTTGAGGCGTTGCTATGGTAACGCTCCAAACACTGAAACATAGCCGTCGGAAACAACGTTTTTCACGATTTTTCAAATATTTTGAAAAATTTAACGAATCTAAACTGCCGAATGAAATCTCACCCGTGATTTTATTCACTGAAAATTCGGAAATAATTATTTTACACGAAAAAATGGATTTTAATTATTTCTTCGAATATTTTACAGATCATCCAACTTCGGGAGACGCATCTCGACTTGCACCCCGATGTTCCGACCGCTCCTGGTGTCTGGCGACATGCATTGCCGCCAGAAATCATCAAGTCCAAAGGAAGACTGACGTTTTGGGCGGCCCGACATAAATTCTCCAAGGCCTTAAACAAGCGATGGGGAACGAAGTTTCGGATCGCTTATTTAATCGATGGATTCGGTCATCGCGACGCCCTCGAGTGGGCAATAAAGCGCGACACCTTCGGACCACTGCGAAACGTGTTGCTTGACTTCGCCTTCACAGTGATCGCTCAAGAAACGCGAGACCATCGCCGCTACTTCAACGCTCCTGCGTGGGAGCGTCGACAGATTTTGGAGGACATCTTCCAACGTCTTGACCAAACCAAGGCCGAGGTTGTACGCCTCTACCACGAATCTTTCCGTGTAACAACGGACGGAAAGAAACGTTGGGTGCCGACATGCCAGTCGGAAATGCATCAGCTAGCCATGGGCGGATGTTTCCATGCTGATTTCGTGCCAAACCCGTATCCAGAGCCTGAGCCCCGGGTACAGGTCGCTTCCACCATCCACGTGGTGCCGCCGCGCTCCACGTCGAGGTCGCGATCATCGAGGTCGCCCTACAGTGGCCGTCGCTCCTCCCCAACACAGTCGTCGGGGGAAGGCGCCATTGGAGGGTTACCTCCACTCCAGAAGACTCGTCATCGCTCACATCACCGACGCGAGTCGACGCCGCCAAAAAGACATTCGAAGTCCGTGTCGAGACCCGCATCCCGAAGCCGACCTCGAGTGCAATCGCGCCAATCTTCCACGAGGAGTTCACTCTCGTCGCGCGAAGAAAGATCCAACGCTTCTCAGCTTAGCGCTTCCACCTCCTCCTGCCAGATTGACTGGTCGGACGAGATAGCGAAGGAAGATCGTCGCATCGCCGCTTTGCAAGCCGGTCAAGGAGACGTCAACACCTCTTTGCCGTTCGCTTGCCGTCCAGTCACCAGCGACATGCGACCAGACCCATCGGTGCCCGTGCCACAAGTGACATCGGTCATCCGTTTTGAGGGATACGTCTCTCACGAACCATTTCCCGCACAGGAGTGCGCTGATCTCTGGAGGCGATTCTCATCGTTTCCCGAGACAGCCCAAGCGATGTACCTCGCGCATCTGGACGAATACCAACTCGCTCAGATCCGCGAAGGTGAGAAAGAGTGGCAGTGGCTTGCGCGAGAGCTTGCGTCGTGCAAGTCCGACAAGCAACTGCAACGGACGCTGCAGAAAATGAACAGGAAATTGTCGGAGGGACTGCTTCGAATCCTGTTCCAAGGAGTCTTTCCCGACCCACAGATTGCTCTGGCGGCCGCCACTCGATTGTGGACCGTGCCGTTAGGGCTTCCACGAGCCTTGCTGGACGATTGGGAGTCAGTTCGCCCCGATCCTCCAACGATGCTCGCCGAATTGACGCAACAAGCCGAGGCGACTGGCGAAACTCCGGCTGGATCCGCCATTCGACTACGGCAGGAATGGGCTGCGCTGAAGCAGCAACGCGCAGCAGAACGAGCTACCGTCCGTCCCGCTGGCGCACCACCGTCATCCGCAGCTCCACTCCACGCTGCCATCACGGCAACGTCGAGTGTTTCCCGTGCAACCGAGGCACCGAGTTGCAACGTCTCGTCTCCGATGGAATGGCTCGACAGCGACGATCGCGAGTTCGTCGTGCCTGTGGCCTGCGGTGCCAGACCAAAGACACGCACCCCGGCTTTGCGCAGATCCAGATCCCTCTCGATCTGCAAGAAGTCGCCGCCACCGCCGCCTCCTCCAAAGGATTCGCCGCCGAGAGATAGGGGATCGAGTATGGCCACCCACCTCACCGCCTATCAACGTTTGCGCTCGTTATACGCCTTTTGCTACATAACGAGCGCAACAAAAACGATTCTCCAGAACAGCGAGGATTTATGCAACCGAGTCCTCGCGTGGCTGGAAAACCACATTAAGGAACAACAGCCGTGGATCCTGCATCAACGCCTGGTGTTCGCTCGAATTACGCCTCAAGACCCGCAGGAGTACTTCGAGATGGGTTTTGGACGAAGGGATGGTGTGGACCGCATAAAGCAAGTGTGGCTCCACATCAACCCTGGCTTCCGGTCAGGACCAAACGCCGGCCGACCTTTGTGCACCGTCACAGAGCACAAGGATCCCAATGATCATTCGACGGACATGTTGCCTAAATAATTAGGGAACACGCCCGTTCATTAAAAAATAATTCCTTTTTTATTTTTTACACTGTAATAAAAAAGAATAAATATATATCCTGTTCCATTTTACTTTGAAACCTTGTGTATTTATTCTCATACTTACCTATCTCTTTTTGGAAAAGAATAAGATTCTTTCTTAAAAGGGGGGGAAGTGTGGTGACCTCAAATATTCCTATTTGAGTGCGCACCATATTTCCAAATTGTCTTATAAACATGTTCAACAAGCGTATATGTTTTGTTTCAATGTAAGTTGAAATAAAACATACATTAATAAAATATAAAACAAGACACAATATTACCCAAATAATATTGTGTTTTGCAGCAAGTTTTGGCCCAGCAACAGCGTCAACCAATCGCGCTGCAGCGTGCATTGCTTTGATGATGCTGCTAGGCGTGTGCCTGGGCGGAGCATCCCTTCCCCTCGCGCGTGCCCGGCTCGATTGTTGCACACGACCCGAAGGCGGCCGTGTGTGATCTTCATGCAACTCGTCATCTGCGCAGCTTTTCTGAGCAGATTTAGAAGTGAGCCAAACGGTTTTGGCCCACTCTTCCCGCACTCTTGATCCTGCTTCCAAACCTTTCACAACCGTGTCAAACTTATGCCCAAACTCGCTAAGTGTGATCTGTGATATTGGAAGAATCGAGATTCATTGCTGGTCCGTGCCAACTGTACGGAATAGCGCCCTTCTGCTTGAATTACTACGCGTAATTTAAGCCATTTCTGTGTGTGAATTGACATTGAGCTTGCTCTGTCAATTTGTAGTTCTTTGTGTCGAGCTTGCTCCACAAAGAAATCTGTGTGTTAAGACGGATTGTTACGTCGAGCTTGCTCCGTAATAATCAAACCGCTGTGTGCAAGACGTATTCTCGTGTCGAGCGTGCTCCACGAGGATTTTTAGTATATTTTAGCAACGTATTTTAGCGTTGAGTTTACTCCGCTAAAATCCCGCGCTCACACGACGCCATCGACGCCATTTTGGAGCCAACGGTCAACTGTGAGTGTCCAAGTACAAAGAGAAGCCAGATCGACCCAGTCATTACATTACTATTATTATTTCCCCTTTGCATCTATCAAGTGTATTTAGAACGATTAAAACAATCTAATTTTTCCTTTTACTCTTCGTGTAAAAATCATTCCCCTAGACAACCATTTAGCCACAGAGTAGAAGTCCTGTACGGCATCTCACCGACGATTGCTTATTGAATTTATATAATTTAATAAGTAAAAACCCGGATCGCCGCATATTCTAATCCACCTTTTCTCAATGTCAGATTACCCGGCGCCCCGATTACAAGACCGGGCAATTGCAGTCTCAAAGTACCGACTTCATTGTCAAATTGGATTTTCCTTTCGGAACCTATGGCCAATGTTTTCCGCTTTTGTTCGCCCAAAAGTGGAGTTCTAAAGGCACAAGTTCGGTACGTTACAACCTGCGGATTGGTCAACCAGACCCCTTCTGCTCCTCCCTTTCCTTCCGCAACTCCCTGGTAGACCTTGTTGGCTCCCACCAACTGCGTGGTACAAAAACATGACGCTGCAGGATCGCACTTCTATTTTTTACAAAACGCGGTGTCCCCATTGCAACGAGCTTCCCCACATGTGCAAGCTTCGCCCCGACCGAAACAGTTGTAACGCACATTGTCCCCCTTCTCGTGAGGTTGAAACTCGGTTCGCACTTCTTTAAGCTTCTAAAATCTGCCCTCTGTGTCCAATAAGCGTGTAATTGTACCGAGAACGCATCGGGAACAGAAATCTGCTCCATGTCCACACCATTCCTGAGTGATTGCCCCCACATGGGTTAACCCCACTCCTCCGTGGTCCTTTGCACAAACAGCTTTATCACTGCGCCACTGACACACAAACAGAGAGCCCAGCCCCAAAGTTTTTCTTTCTTTCACTGCTGTTGAGTTGGTGGTACTATTGGTCCCACCTGACTCCACCCCTATTCCTCCGTCCAATGATAGCTGAGTCTTTCCGGCACTGACAAACTCCCCTCTGGCCCAACCACCAATGACCATCCCAAAGACCCACCAACCGGCACCAATCATTACTCTGATGCGGATCCGGTCACCTGTATAACTAGAAATAAAAGAAAAAAAAAAAAAAACAATTATTAACCCTATCCTCCACCATTAGTATTTACCGACCTCCCAAACTTAGTATAGTGCAACAAGAAATGCAAGAAATGCAACAAGAAATGCAAGAAATAGAACAAGGAACATGATAAATACATCAATGAATGCACTAACTTGTGACGATTGACTTTGCGAGATACAATTGCTAGAAAATTAGAGCGAGAACTTGTGTGAAAGTGTAAAATACGGAGGCTTGTGATTTCTCAAATCATATGACAATTTATTCCGGTTTGAACTTATATAAATACTAGACCGACAAATGGTCGAAATTCTGCAAGTTAAACTATACAATCGGTCGGCAAAAGCCCTATAATAATATCACTTGCGGTTTTCAGTCAGACAACAAGAATGTGTATCGGTCTTATTGTCGGGACGTAAAAGATGTCGTCTGAATATGGACTCGAATGGTTTCGACATCTAACTGGTTCTGGTTTGGATCTAAAAAGGTGTGTAATGGTTAGGCTTGGGTGGGTTATATCCGAGAGGTGCGGTTGACTTTTCTGCAGTCGTCACACTTGTAATTATTATATGGATAATAATTGCAAAGCGCGGTCATCAACATGACGAAATAAATTGAATAAATATTCATGTAAATTCGACAGAATTCCACATGATATTATATTCACGAAGCGGGATAAAATAACTGGAAAAAATAAAGAATAAATTAAAATAGCGCCGAGCTATTTGTTGCCCCGAGTGCAATCAACATTTAAGCCTTTTTAAATGTTCCGTCAAAACCAACAACGAATTGAATCAGAAGTCTCTCGTAGGAAGGGTTATCCATTTACCGGGAAATTACTCCGCTCGGTTCTGGCGGGCGGGAGAATAACCGGGAAATTACTCCACGTCGATTACCTAAATAATGTGTCTGTGAAATTGTAATATTCCACTCTAGATTCTACAGTTATTTCTACAACGGAATGTTGGCATGAAGAGGCGGGAGTGTGTCTGTGGATCTTCGACCCACTCTAGATTCTTACACTAAATATCAAGTATTTCTTATCCGGCCTGTACTGAAATTATGAGGAATGAATGTTAAATTGATAAATGTTACTTTCCATAGCTACAGCTATCCATTGCCCCTAAGTGCAACAAAGTGAACTAAATTCACCCAAGTGGCCCTAAGTCCACCAGACCCGGTTCAAGTGGCGTCAGGAACAGAACACCAACAAGAGAGCGAGCGATATATCCGGTTTACACGGGAATATATACTCGTACTGGACAATAGGCTGATCATCGATCCAATGGGATCACTGGTCACCTAAATCCTTCCAATCCTAGGCTCTAGGAAGCGGATAGCCAGGACATAGTCCTCTACTAGGTCCGTTCCAGGAACTGGATACACAGGACACATTTCGGATTAAGTCTTTTGACTGTAATCCGGAATTAGTCCAACTTTCAGTGGGTGGCGAGGGATGAAATTTATACATAATTCAACAGAATTATGTAGTAAACTAGTTAAAACAACATAAAATATATTAAATAACTGTTTAAACCTGAAACAGACTAAAATATAAATAATAATTTATATTTTAATTACTGAAAATAATCAAACTTCGAAATTTCCGCTAAATCGTTCTAGCGCCATCTATGGGTAAAATAAACGTCTTAACTAGCAAAATGCATGACAGTGTAACCGTCACACATCCCCCTTAAATATATGCTAATATGAAATATTTGCATACTATTTAATATATATCTTACAAGATTAGGGTTACACTGGCATCTGTAACATAAGAGCTTCAATCCTAGGTAAGTAAAACCTATTTATATTAAAATAAATCTCAACCTTAATCAAAATATGTTTCAGAATTATTTATTAAAAAACAATTTCAATAAAATAAACTCAAATCCTAATCTCTTTTATAGAATGGACTTATATCTATACCAGAGAAGAAGATAAACTTAAATAATATCAAAATTTGTATCATAAATGATTAATAAAGTTTGACAAATTATTTTACCTATGAAATGACAATTTCTTTTTGAAATGTAATTCACGCAAATAAACCTGTTACGAGTTAAAAGAGTTCCATAATTAAGAATACATAAATTCCAATAAGGAACAACTCGCACAGATAATTCAAAAGAATTAACACATGTTAAAATTTTCGTATATATCTACATAAATCCATCTAACCCTATTTTATTTAGGTCTCTTATTAGAGTCTGAGCTAAGGGCAGATTGGTTAAATCTTTTATTTGGATTTGCTGAATCTGCTTTCCTGGCTAATTTTTTAGCCAGAGCTGGACATTCTTTTTTGAAATGTCCGGGCTTGTGACAATAAAAGCATTTCCCTGTCGTATTTTCGTACTGTGTCTTAAATGATCGATCAAACCTATTGTCATTAGTTGATTCGTCATTTTCTGACTCATTTTCTTCTTTAACCTCATCTTCGGTTCGAGTTAAGCGAAGTGATGGAAAAATCTTAGATTTTTCGTTGGCTTTTGGAGCAGGATTATCTTCTTGATTATCATACTCGAGGTCTGCTGCTAGTTGTGCTGAATTCTCGAACATACAGCGATTCAAGCCGACATATTGCAAAATATCATCGACTGTGTAGTCACCATATAGTCCTTGTGCCATCAATAACGAGAAACTTTCTTGTGTCAAGTTATTGAAAAGGCTTTCGAGTCCTGCCCTGTCCCCACGTGGTATTTCACCTTGTTCTTGGGTGAATCGCAAGAGGAAACAATACAGCGACTCGTCTGCTCGTTGTTTTACATTGGTTAAACGTCTAGATCTTGTAAGAGGCACTAAATCGAAACGTTCAAGAAATTGGGCTTCAAACACTCGCCAATTAATAAATGTGTGGCGTTGTTGATGAAACCATCGTTGCGCATGTCCTAATAGGCGACCTGGTACAGCTTGGTGTACCATTTCGTCTAGTGGAATGCCTTTCCCTGAAGCTACAGCTTTTACAATGTCTAAAAAGCGAGTAACTTCGGATTGTTTTCCGTCAAAAATTGGAATTTCTATTCCTTTCCCGAATTTTTGGTTTAAATTAGAGTCTCGACTTTGGCTAGCTAAGCCTTGAATTATTTGTCTTAAATCTTCATTTGACAAATTAGATGTCAAATTCGAATTTGGCGTGGAACAATCTCCTTGAGCCCTAGATGAAGAATTTGGTCTATTAAAATTCAGTCGTCTATTTGGCGGAGGAGAACGGGAATTGTTTCTTTGGCGGAAATTATTATTATGATAATTTCCCCCTCCACCAGCTTGAGAGTCGTCACTGCTCGAATTTGGGTCGGAATCTCGAGGATCTCCAGGTGCTCCGGGAAATGGCCGATTTTCCTGCGATGCATGTCCTGTCGGAGCTTGATAAGAATTTCTATAATTCCTAAAATCTCTGTCGGATTGGGAGCGAGATTGAAAATTTTGTGAATTTTCATTTCTCCCCCTTGGCTGGATTGGAACAATAGTCAGATTTTCCCTTCGTGGGAGAGGCTGTGAAACTCGAAATGACTCATTCAAATTTCCAGTGTGAGCGGGTAAATTATTATTTCCGACCGTCACACTTGGTAAATTATGAGAAATTGGAACAGAAGAATCTTCTTGTCCAAGATTTTCCACTCTGTCCGTCAAATTTGCTCTCCAAGAAGCAGTAGGTAATTGAATCGCGGGTTGAACAGAAATCGCATGATTTGGTTGTTCATTTGCCTCGCGTGCAACATTCATACGCCATCCAGGCAACTGCTGGTAGCGGTAAGCGGCTGGTGTACGAGCATCAGTTAAATCTATCGAAATATTCTGCTCGTTTGATACAACTACATCGGGAGATATTGCACGAATTCTTCCGTGACAATTATTCGCCGTGTATTGTTGCGCTTCGTATAGAGTTGAAAATTGCGTCACTTCCAATTGGAAATGACGGCAGTAAATTTCTAAATCTTGCGAGACTGGAAGTGGTTCTGTCCGAGAACTATTTGGGTTGGAATTGTTTCTAGGCACAACTTCGTCCCCCTGACTTTCTGGATCAGACTCCACAATTTCCCGTGGTGGTTCACGCATATTACCACGTCTACGTGCTCCACGACCTCCACGTGCTCCACGTGCTCTTACAGGTCTACGGGCCATAATACTCGTCGAGAAATACACAAAAAAAAATGAAATTTAAACAAATACTAGCGTCAAATAAAACACGCTTAATTTTTAAACTAAAAAGGAAAATGAAATTATACAACCTTGGCTGCTAAACTGAAGTGGCTACGGTCAAAACTGTCTTGTCTTCGGTCAAGAATGGTCCAGGAAGGCACTGACCACAAGGCACAACTGAACGGTCACGCTGATAGAAAGCAAGTGTGGCAAAAGATTTCTTTGTCCAACTGGTTTCCGGTATTTTCTATTGTTAAGAAAGTCTGCATTGATTGGTGGTACTGAGATATTTCTGACGAATTTAATCCAGAATTCTCAGTAATCCATAATCTGGGTGGCATGTTCAAAACTGCGTCGTGATTGGTTCTCTTTGTCACATTCTTTAACTTGTCACAGATTAAGATTAAAATCCGTAACTTTTAACAGAACAGTAGAATAACTGGCCAAGTTTTAACCAAACTTAAATAAAATAAAATAAGTATTTTATTATTTCCAGTTTTTAGCCACAGAATTATTAATCAATTTTTTTGATTAAAATTCCTAACTTCGAGATTTCCGAAATATAACAATGTATTTTCGGAGAACTTGATCAAAACAAAAGTAGATTTTATTAAAAAAACTCGGAATTTTCTAATTATAATGAATTTATCAAAATAGTCAAATTCTAACCGAACAATAAAATAAATATTTTGGTCTTTTAGCCAACAAAATTGTTAATCTATCTTTTGATCGCAATTCATGGCTTCGAGACTTTCAAAATATGCCAAGAATATTTTTGAAAACTTAAGACGGTCAAAATAGATTATTTCCTTGGAAAATTCGAAATCTTTAGATTATAATGCGTTATCAAAATAATCGAAAAATTTAAACTTAGTCATTTCCAAAAGATAACTTGGATTTTTGGAAATGAATAAATAACACACAGTATTTTTACCAAGAGAAAATCGGAAATTTTCTAATTATAATATCTACGTAAAATAATCAAAAATTCATTTTTTCAAATTTTACACTTTGATCACAGAGTTCACTTTAATAATGCAACCTATCTCGGTGGGACCTCCACGTGTGACGATTGACTTTGCGAGATACAATTGCTAGAAAATTAGAGCGAGAACTTGTGTGAAAGTGTAAAATACGGAGGCTTGTGATTTCTCAAATCATATGACAATTTATTCCGGTTTGAACTTATATAAATACTAGACCGACAAATGGTCGAAATTCTGCAAGTTAAACTATACAATCGGTCGGCAAAAGCCCTATAATAATATCACTTGCGGTTTTCAGTCAGACAACAAGAATGTGTATCGGTCTTATTGTCGGGACGTAAAAGATGTCGTCTGAATATGGACTCGAATGGTTTCGACATCTAACTGGTTCTGGTTTGGATCTAAAAAGGTGTGTAATGGTTAGGCTTGGGTGGGTTATATCCGAGAGGTGCGGTTGACTTTTCTGCAGTCGTCACACTTGTAATTATTATATGGATAATAATTGCAAAGCGCGGTCATCAACATGACGAAATAAATTGAATAAATATTCATGTAAATTCGACAGAATTCCACATGATATTATATTCACGAAGCGGGATAAAATAACTGGAAAAAATAAAGAATAAATTAAAATAGCGCCGAGCTATTTGTTGCCCCGAGTGCAATCAACATTTAAGCCTTTTTAAATGTTCCGTCAAAACCAACAACGAATTGAATCAGAAGTCTCTCGTAGGAAGGGTTATCCATTTACCGGGAAATTACTCCGCTCGGTTCTGGCGGGCGGGAGAATAACCGGGAAATTACTCCACGTCGATTACCTAAATAATGTGTCTGTGAAATTGTAATATTCCACTCTAGATTCTACAGTTATTTCTACAACGGAATGTTGGCATGAAGAGGCGGGAGTGTGTCTGTGGATCTTCGACCCACTCTAGATTCTTACACTAAATATCAAGTATTTCTTATCCGGCCTGTACTGAAATTATGAGGAATGAATGTTAAATTGATAAATGTTACTTTCCATAGCTACAGCTATCCATTGCCCCTAAGTGCAACAAAGTGAACTAAATTCACCCAAGTGGCCCTAAGTCCACCAGACCCGGTTCAAGTGGCGTCAGGAACAGAACACCAACAAGAGAGCGAGCGATATATCCGGTTTACACGGGAATATATACTCGTACTGGACAATAGGCTGATCATCGATCCAATGGGATCACTGGTCACCTAAATCCTTCCAATCCTAGGCTCTAGGAAGCGGATAGCCAGGACATAGTCCTCTACTAGGTCCGTTCCAGGAACTGGATACACAGGACACATTTCGGATTAAGTCTTTTGACTGTAATCCGGAATTAGTCCAACTTTCAGTGGGTGGCGAGGGATGAAATTTATACATAATTCAACAGAATTATGTAGTAAACTAGTTAAAACAACATAAAATATATTAAATAACTGTTTAAACCTGAAACAGACTAAAATATAAATAATAATTTATATTTTAATTACTGAAAATAATCAAACTTCGAAATTTCCGCTAAATCGTTCTAGCGCCATCTATGGGTAAAATAAACGTCTTAACTAGCAAAATGCATGACAGTGTAACCGTCACAAACTATACCACAATCTAACGGATATGATCCATTTAATCCCATCATTAGTGAAGCCATTAACCCATCCACCAATCGACCAGCTGACCAATTAGTTAATCGATCAGTTAACCATTAATCCTTTTTACGGCGACCGTGATTATTATACACACTTACCAATGAATGACACATGTGAAATCGTGAGAAGCTAAATATTCCCTAACTAATTTATTCATAATACCTATTAATTTTAGAACATATGAATGATTATGATAACCCAAACCACATTCCCCCCAAAACCCCCGAAATCCGAATCCTGAAATATGCTTATGTTACAACTCACAATATGACGCACCCACTTGATACGAGAGGGCGCCACGCATCGCGTCCTGTCCTGCTCCACCTTATTTAGTAACCGGCACACTAGATGGCGCTACCGACGTTGAAAATGTCGTCGCTCACCCATAATTTGGTTGCTCACCCCCGTGAGCAACGTGTACCTTTCCCCAAACCGTAAATAAACACTTCTTATACACAATATACACACCCCATGTCCGTTACCCAATCCATAAAGGGCTATTATCTCCAACTACATTAAATGACATCTAAAATTCTCCCAACACCGTTCTCAAAAGATTAAAAGCGAGAATCAAATGCAAAATTTGAATGCACAAGCAAATGTGAATCAAAACTTAAATACGCAAATCAAATGACCGAATCCCGAATATAATCATCCAGCTTAACCCCCAAAATCGTGTAATTTTCGTAAATCCACCTCCAATTCTCCCGATGCTCCCGTGCTACTCCCAACTGACCTCATTCTCCTAGATTAAATATGTGCTTCATTTATTCCAACCTAATCCCTATGTATACTATCCCACTAATTTTTTTTTTTTTTTTTAAAACAAAAAATGTACACATTCTTTCTCACAACCTATGCTAATGAGATATAATTAATCTTTGCCACCGAAATATGACTCTACGAGGTACATGACAAAAATTGCTAATCAACATTCAAAATAGTTAAAACCTCAAAAACTGCACATATACAGGGTGGAACAAAAGTCTGTTCCCCTCAAATATTTCCTGAGCAATTGCATCTAGGCCAACTTTGATGAAGCGAATGTATAGGAAGTTGGCAGAGAGCAATTTAATGATGTCATCAAATTTGACCTTGAAGGCCATTTTCAAGGTCATTCACTTGCTAACTTCTAAACCAATCAGGTTAGAGCAAAAAAGTCAATTACAAAGTTGTAGAGCACCAGCAAATTAGTACTATCCAACTTATCTTAGTCATCTTAAGTTAAATGTTTTCTTTTTAAAAAGGAGACAAATCAGAAAAAAATCAGCAAAGTGAAATTTTTTTTATCTTGTGATAATTATCGAGGCATTAAAAAAAGGCAGTAGGTGCATTCAAAAACTCTAAAACGCCTCTAAAACTCGTTTTGTGTTTGTACGTGTAACGTCATTCCCATTAAATAACATGGGAATAACGTTACACGTACAAACCCAAAATGAGTTTTAGAGGCGTTTTAGAGTTTTTGAATGCACCTAGTGGTTTTTCTTGTTTACTTGCATAATAATGCACATTTGGATACGTTTATTTAAGTAATTCAGTATTTTTGTAATAGAAATTTAAGTTTTGTCACAATGGCTGGCTTTATTTCAGCTGATTTGCCCCCTTTTTAAAAAGAAAACAGTTAACATAAAATGACTAAAATAAATTGGATAGTACTAATTTGATGGTGCTCTACAACTTTGTAATTGACTTTTTTGCTCTAACCTGATTGGTTTAGAAGTTAGCAAGTGAATGACCTTGAAAATGGCTTTCAAAGTCAAATTTGATGACGTCATTGGATTGCTCTCACCCAACTTCCTATATGATTGCTTCATCAAAGTTGGCCTAGATGCAATTGCTCAGGAAATATTTGAGGGGAACAGACTTTTGTTCCACCCTGTATATACACACATATAATTATTATTTTCTTTTTTTTTCTTCACCGGCGATTCCAATGAAGTTTATCAAGTTGCATCTCGTAATTTACACGAGTTTGAAAACCCGACACCCGCGCCTCCACCCGACCCGGCATCCGCAACTCCCTGATCCCCCCTTCCCAAACCACTTGTGAAGAAATCGTAATCTTGCTTCCTTCTAAATCATAATCCATTAAAACTCGAAAAATTTATTAATTAATCAATTTATTTATTTTATTGAATCCATTAATTTATCACAGCCCAAATTAATGTATTACCCCCAAAAAAAAATTTTTTTTTTTTTATATATATTTTTTCCCAGTCCAAACTTATTAAACTACACTCACGTTTCTTTCTCCCTCCAAAATTAACTAAAACTTCAATCCCATCAAATCCACTGAATCAATTGGTGAAAACACCACCGCTTGCACAACCGCTTTCCCAGGTCAGTGAACCTGATATTTACAACTCAAACATCCATAGCTCTCCTCCCTCCTCCTCTCACCACTTGAAAAGAAACATGAACCTCACCATCACCTCCAAACGAGAACGTTGCATAAGTAAACATTATCCCGTCGTTATGCAAAACCCCATAAATAAATCTACAATGTAACCACAATAACCAAGTTAATGAATTCCGGCACCCAATTCCCAATTAAAATCCAATCACCCATTAAAACCTGAATTTTTTTTTTTTTAAAAAAGATTATTCAAACTACAACCGTTAATAGTTTTTCCCTTTCCTTCTTTCTCTCCCCTTTTTTTTTCTTTTTTTTTTTCTCTTCTCTCCTTTTCATCTGTTGACCGATACCACTTGATCCAACCATCCAAATTCGTTGTTTACTCCTGCACTTTCTCCTGACCTTCCCTCCTTTTCCTTTCTCCAATTGCCATTGGGGCAATCAAAGAATTTCAGGTTTCTCATCTTCCCGCCACACCTCATTCCCGAACCATGAATAAAAACCCCTCGTTCATCCCTTTACCTCCTCAGTTGCACTCCCATCTCCACCATGGCTGTATCCAAACATTGCATTGCACTTAACAACATGAGCACGAGCCCTCGAACCTCTACTCCTAAGGCGCTTTCCATTTCAAACCCAATTTTCCGAGGGATTGAGCTCAGCCAGGACTCAACCTTGCCGCTTCCTTCACCTACGGCGGAGATTTATACGCTCTTGTCAATCACGAGCCCCCAACCATCCCATCTCGTAAGAAGTTTGACCGTTCCGACTCCATTCGCGGGGGGCCGGTAACCCTCCGAGTTATTTTTAACGAGACCGTGGAGGTCCTGGGAGCCTCCGCCAAAACTTCGTCGCCGCGTTTGCCCCTGTCGCACCCTCCACTCTCATCAAGCCCCACCCTTAGCAGAGGGCGCACGTTAAATCGAGATGTCTCTGACACTACCAACTCTTATCGCTGGCGCGAGATACCACGCAATACCGTAAGTGTGTCATTTTTTCCTCTCTTCTCTTCCTCTTCTCCCTTCTTATTTATTTATATTTTTTTTTTCTTTATTTTGTGTATCTATCTTTTTATTCTTATATTTTTCTTTCTCTTTTTTGTCTTTTCAGACCTTCCGTCTCATCTGCTGGATTCTATCCTATGTATTCTGGGCGTGTGTCTTGTCGGTTGGACTGTTTATTTTGATCAAACTGTACCTTGGACAAGAGCGACTCCCTGGTGATGCCCTTTCCAATCTTCGCCCGACACCACCAATCATCACTACCCTGGACAATGCAATTTCACGGGGCGGTCGTCGACGCCCCTCCTTCGCCAAACCAGGCCCCAACCTATCAAGCCGTCGGCCGGGCACTCCTTCCACCACTCGACACCAACTCATTCCCCAATCACAACCGGCCACCCTACTTCCTGTACCGCCCACCAATCCCGTCAGCATCACTCTTCCGACTCGGCACACCTTATCAACCATCATTCCTGCCACCGACGCTCCGCCTCAGCCGCCGGTTGGTCAGCAATCCCCCATCGTGGAAACCTCCTCTTTATCGACCATCCCCGCGGTCTCAACCCTTCCAGATGAGGCCAAGGAGCACAGCGAGGAAATCGCCAAAGTGTTGATGTGGCTTGACGGCGTACACACCTAAAAATCCACACCCCCTCTGTCGGTATGTGCTTAAAACTGATGATTTCTCCATCACCTCAAAATGTCTTCCAAACATTGTGTATTTTTTTTTTTTTTCTCTTTTTTTTTTCTCTTCAGTAGGGCAACATCCTGCATCCATTCCAAACCCTGATGTGAGAGTCATACGTAGGAGTCACATCAACCAGATTGTAATTCTACAGAAATAAAACCAAAACAAAATATCTACCCGGAATCAAGAGTTTTTTTTTTTTCTTTTTTTTTTCTTTAAGATATACAGGGTGTCCCAAAAGTCTGAACCTCCCCAAGTAATTTCCAAAATACTTGAGATATCAGAAAACTGAAGAAAAACTCATAGGGGAAATCTTTCATTGCAAATCTGATGGGATCCTCAAATTTGACCTCAAAGGTCATTTTCAAGGTCATTCACTTGCTAACTTCTAAACCAAACAGGTTAGAGTAAAATTTCCAATTTCAAAGTTGTAGAGAACCATCTAATTAGTCTAGAACTGTTCTTAAAAAGATTATTTCTTACGGAAAAGTTTTGAGAAAAAAAGGTTTGAAATGTTAGTCTACTCAGCTTTGTAACCTAAAACTATCATGTGGAATGTATTTCCAAAATAAATTATTTCCTTTCTTTTGTGTTTCCTCTCTTCTACTTACAAGTATGACCCAATAAAGTGTCCTAATTGAGGATTAGCTTGGTTGCCTCAATAGTTTTAAGTTACAAAGCTGAGTTACAAAGCTGAGTAAACTAATGTTTCAGACCTTTCTCAAAACTTTTCAGTAAGAAATAATTTTTTTAAGAACAGTTCTAGACTAATTAGATGGTTCTCTACAACTTTGAAATTGGAAATTTTACTCTAACCTGATTGGTTTAGAAGTTAGCAAGTGAATGACCTTGAAAATGACCTTTGAGGTCAAATTTGAGGATCCCATCAGATTTGCAATGAAAGATTTCCCCCTTGAGTTTTTCTTCAGTTTTCTGATATCTCAAGTATTTTGGAAATTACTTGGGGAGGTTCAGACTTTTGGGACACCCTGTATACAGGGTGTCCCAAAAGTTTTACTTCCTTACGAGTTAGGTCGGTCAGAGGTTGCGCTATTTTAGCGAAATCCTGTATGAACCGCCGATAAAAATTCAGGAATCCCACAAAGGATTGTATGTCTTTAACATTCTGTGGCTGAGGACACTTTGTCACTGCTTTAGTGCGTTCTTCCATTGGCCTTACAGTGCCATTGGTGAAAACGTGCCCCAAGAATACTGCCTCCTCCACTGCAAATTTGCATTTACTCGGCTTTAACTTCAGTTTGGCCTTCCTTAAACGCTGAAACACCTGAGCCACATCCGCTAAATGTTGTTCGAAATTAGCGAATAAGATCAAAATATCATCTAAATATGCAAAAGATATCTGTCCCAAACCATTCAAAACGCAATCTATTATTCTTTGAAATGAGCTTGGCGAAACCTTAGAACCTTGTGACATTACAAGGCTCGCATAATTTCCGAAAGGAGTGGCGAACGCAGTTTTGTCAATATCACATTTCCTCATACCGATTTGCCAAAAAGCATTACTTACATCCAGGGCACTTAAGACCCTATTCTGACCTATGCGGTCTATAACGCTCTCGAGGAGCGGAAGGAGATATGCGTCCCCGACCATGTGTGCGTTTAGTTTCCGATAATCCACACAGAGCCGGGCGCTCCCATCCCTTTTTTGCACTAAAAGACAGGGTGAGCAGTACGGAGAAGCTGACTCCGAAACCAATCCCTGCCTCACACATCTCTGATATAAGCTTTTTCAACACCGCTTCTTGCGCCTCGGGGACACGATATGGTCGACTCCTAATAGGAACTTCCATATCCAAATGTATCTCTGCCTCCCCGGCGGTAGTTTTCTCAATCTCCATTAAACTGACGAGGGGAACACATGTATAAGATACTCACAGATTGTTGTAATAATAAACATGGAGAATTGTTGTATCATGCTGAATGCAACCCTAAAATAATTTCATTCCATAAACAGCCAACAATGCAAACAATGAGCTCAAAGTTTGCACTATTTTGTCTGTGTATTCATCCAATCTGAGCAATCAGGCCTAGTGTATGAATACTGTAAACAACAGTTGCTAGGTAAAAAATAGTTCCAAGATCCAGGTTGAATTTTCTTATTTAAGATTCAATGATGTCATTTCCCCTTTTGAGATTCCATGATTGCATGACATCAGAACTTTGTTCACCAACATGAAGACAATAATAGTTTGTCGTGGTGGTCCAGTGGTTAAGGCAATGGTCTAGGAATCTTTCCACACAGGTTCAAATCCTGCTGTCTGTGAAAATTTTTACTTTAATTTTTTAATTTTTTTTAGAAGTAACAGATGGCACCGAAATCCGATTTTTCCTATATCCGATATCCGATTTTTTCTATATCCGATATCCGATTTTTTCTATATCCGATATCCGATTTTTTCTATATCCGATATCCGATTTTTTCTATATCCGATATCCGATTTTTTCTATATTTGATATCCGATTTTTTTTATATCCGATATCCGATTTTTTCTATATCCGATAACCGATTTTTCCTATATCCAAAAACTTTATCCCATCCAAAAACTTTATCCCATACACAAAAACTTTATTCTTTCTCCAAAAACTTTATCCCATCCAAAAACTTTATCCCATACACAAAAACTTTATTCTATTTCCAAAAACTTTATCCCATTCAAAAACTTTATCTCATACACAAAAACTTTATTCTATCTCCAAAAACTTTATCCCATCCAAAAACTTTATTCTATCTCCAAAAACTATATCCCATCCAAAAACTTTATCCCATCCAAAAACTTTATCCCATCTCCAAAAACTTTATCCCATACACAAAAAGATTATTATATATCATAAAAGAAAACACCATATATTTTAATTTTACAACATACCGTCTGGGACTTATTTTTGGCCCAAACGGCGCCCCATAAATTTCAGTTATTTTATCTGAGATTATTTGGGTGAGGGTGAGATTCTGATGACTTTACGTTCTTGTCGTGAGGGCGCGACGGCTTGGTGTGTGTCGAGTGCGTTGCGTGTGCATGACGTTTCGGCGCCTGGAGCACCTGCCGGTGCGGGCCGATGACATCTGATGCCTGGCCCAATAGGAGAAGCTGTCTTATTCGCCATTTCGTTTGTTTTGCAGTTGTCGTTTATTCTTTTCGTCGAACTTCACGAAGCCGACGTGGCGCCAGTCGACAGGATAACGTTGCTGCTACGTGAAGAGACGTGTAGGACTTCGCTCGCCCCGCGTCGAACGGACATTCGTGCCGCGATAGAAGTGAAAGAATATTTGTGTGTGTGCGTGGAAAAACTCGCGAAATAACTATGGCAAATATGCAAAGTGTGTTGAATTCGATTTGTGAACCGGTTTTGAACCTTCCCATATGGTCGCAAAATATATTTAAATACGGGTATATTTGAAAAAGTATGAAAATGTAGGGTCCGACTAATCGTAGGGCCTTGATCGTAGGGCCTAGGGCGTAGGGCCCCAGTCGCCAGGAGGGGTTAATCCGCGTGTGTCGGTCCTCGAGCTCCAGAAGTGATCAATTGATAAGCGCAGGGCCCTACGCCCTAAGCCCTACGACCTACTGTCGAATGTCGCGGCCGTCGATTGTCTTGCGTTAGCCGGACTCTTTCAGCTCTCGATTGGCGTCGATTGGCGTCGATTGGCGGGCGTTAGCCGTCGAATGTCGGCCGGTCGTTTTCGCCTCTCGCGCCCGACAATCGGCGGGCGCGAGAGGCGAAAACGTCCGCCAACAATCGACGGTTGACGGGCGCGAGAGGCGAAAACGTCCGGCCAACAATCGACGGTTGACGGGCGCGAAAGGCGAAAACGTCCGGCCAACAATCGACAATCGGCGGGTGCGAGAGGCGAAAACGACCGGCCGACATTCGACAATCGGCGGGCGCGAGAGGCGAAAACGACCGGCCGACATTCGACAGCTAACGCCCGCCAATCGCCAATCGTAGGGCCCTGCGCTTATCAATTGATCACTTCTGGAGCCCGAGGACCGACACACGCGGATTAACCCCTCCTGGCGACTGGAGCCCTACGCCCTAAGCCCTACGATCAAGGCCCTACGATTAGTCGGACCCAAAATGTATGCCAATATATTTTGAAATATATTGACAATCGTCGTACATTTTGAAATATAGCAAAACAAAAATTGATGGTTTTTATAAAACCTGATAAAATTAAAAACGGAAATTTAATTTTATCAGGTTTTATAAAAACTATCAATTTTTGTTTTGCTATTTTCTTCGCATGTTTCGCCTGTTATTGAATCAATTTGATGCCAAAACGTTGTATACACGTATTGTTTATGTATTTTGCACGATTCATGCACGTTTTGTGCACGTTTTGTGTACGTATTGTTCCTGTTATTGCAAGGGGTCATTTTGACCCCTTTCGGGAGTTCTAAGTAAATTCTCTTTTTTTTCATTATTTCTTAGGAAAAATGCCATGTTCTCTGATTTATGATGGAAAGCATCATAAATCAGTAAAAGTAAAAAAATAACAGCATTGTAAACCAATTGCTTTTAGTGTTACATCTGTTTTAAACTGTCAAAAGGGTAAAAATGACCCCTTTGACAGTTCTAGTGTTAATTTCAATTGTGGAATGTAAAAGCGCGACGTGGAAAAACAACACGAGGGGGCGACAGGATTGCCAAGAAGACACGCGCGCCAACGCGAGGAATGTGAGCAGAGATTAAAAGGATTAAGATTAAAAAGACCTTTGTATATTTTCTGTAAAATAAAACATTCTTGTTTTGAAAATAAGACTGACTGGACGTGTGGCCATTTTGGCAAAAGTGATTTTATTAGTTTTCATCAAGTTTCGAGAGAGAGAAAAGCGATAACTTTACATCAGAAGTGGGATGATCTACAAAATTGCGAACTGAAAAAGATAAGTGTGGTGACCAGAACCGGAATCCAGCGTGAGCAGAGAGTGGGAAAAGCGGCGCGAGGCCTAAAAAACCCAAGACAAAAGAGCGAAACAGCGACGCGTGGTCGAAAAGTTTTTTTTTGAACGTCAAAAATCACGATGGACATCCCGGCGGTACTTGCGATGATTGCGAGAGGCGAAATACCCACAGTGGAGAACCTTTTGATCCTGAGAACGGAGGAAATGCGCCCCGAGATGAAGAAACTCGGGCTCACAACGTTCCGAAAGCGGAAAGCGGAGATGGCGGTTGAGATGTGGCGAGCGATGCGAAAGGCGGCAGGCGAGACGGTCGCCGACGAGAAGGACGAGGAGGAAGAAGACGACGACCAACCGTTACGAGAGGCGCAGAAAACGGTAGATGCTAATGCGACGGGAGCCGAGAAGGCCGTACAGTTGCTGATTGCACAAATGCAGTTAGAAAACTTGCGGCGCGAGACGCGAACGGCACCGAAACTGCCAAAATTTTCGGGCGAACGAGACCAGACTAGGACCACGACGGAATGGCTCCAGATAGTCGAGGAATATGCGAAGGACTACCACTGGACGAACACCACGAAGGTGACGAACGCAGCGGCGGCCCTGGAAGGAGCGGCCAAAGTTTGGCAAGAAAATACGGGTGAATTGGAGCGCCATTACAGCGATTGGGCCTGGTGTTTTCTACGTGATTTCCCCGACCAGGAGTTGACCCTTGCTGAAAAGCAAGCCATGATGCAGGCGCCGCAGAAACCCGACGATACGGTTGAAGCGTACGTGCATCGGAAGTGGGCAGTGTGTAGCAAATTAAAGCTAAGTTTGGCGGAGGCGCCTGATTATATCGTGGACGGACTGAAAAACAAAACAGTAATGAGTGCAATATATTTGAAACAATACAGCAGTATCGGTGAAATAATTCGAGACGTTAAAACAATCGAGTCCAGATACGTGAGTGTTAAAAGTGAAGTGAAAAGTGAGTTTAAACCAAAGCTGGTCGTGCCGAGGGAGAAAGTAAGTGTGCGAAAATCACACACGGCCTGTTTTAAATGTGGGGAGGAGGGGCACCGTGCCAACGAGTGTACAGGCGAGACCCGGTGCTTTGGGTGTAAGGAAGCGGGGCACATTTCTGCAAATTGCCCAAAAGTCAAGTGCTTCAACTGTGATGCGAGCGGGCATTACGCCAACAAGTGTCCAGAGCCGAAACGCGAGCGGAAATCGACGAGACCAAAGGAGGTGAAGACGCACGCCTGCAAGAAGATAGTAGGAGAAGTTATGATCCCGAAATTCGCAACAATAATGACGGTCGCGGGACGCTCGTGCACGGCAGGCATCGACACGCAGAGTGAGTTGTGTTTAGTCAGCAAGACGTTCGCGAGACAGGCGGGAATCGACGAGCCGAAATTTGCGTATAAAATTCGTGGATTCAACTACGGGGTCAACCAGGATGAACAAGTTTATTTGGGTCGCACGAAATATCGCGTGGAAACGGACGACGTGGCGGTGGATGCGGTGCCATTCTACGTTGTTGACGACGAGGTGATGTCGACGGATATTTGGGTGGGGCAGCCATTTATGGAGCATCAGGGCGTGAAGATGACGGTGGAGAGCGGGAAAATTTCGTTTTGCAACACAACGACGATCGACGGAGGACTTCGACGCATCGAACCGGAGGTGCGAACGAAACCGAGGGCGTTAGTGACGAGTGAAGAGACGGTGATCGACGCACATTCGATAAATTTTATTGAGATGAAGGTGCGAGGCGACGACGGAACTGTTTATTTGTGCAGCGAACTCTTGAACTTTGATGGACTTGAAGTGTTAGAAGGAGTAACGAACGTGGAGGAAGGACGAACGAGAATACCAATAATGAACAGGGGGGTGTCGGCGGTTCGAGTGCGCAAAGGAAAGAAATTGGGACACGTTGAAACAATTAACGACGCACCGTCGTTGCAATGCAGCGAAGTGAAGCGAGTGGAATCGAGGGAATCGAGGGGTGAGTCTATTATTACATTACACGATCTTAAAGTGGGCGAGGGGGTGTCGGAAGAAAACAAATTGAGAATAGTCGAGTTAGTTAACGAATTTAGGGACTGTTTTGCAACAAATTTGTTAGAAGTAGGGAAATTCGAAAATTTGAAAATGGATATTGAATTGACGACGGATAGGGCGGTAAATTTGAGGCGGTATCCATACTCATCGGCGCAACAACGGGAGATCAACGCAATGATTTGCGAGTTAGAGGGGGCAGGATTTATAAAGAAATCGAACAGCGCTTTTAACAGTCCGATAGTTGTGGTGCGGAAAAAGAGCGGGGAGATGCGAATCTGTATTGATTTTCGATGCCTAAATGAAGCGACGGTCAAGGAACATTTCCCTTGCCCGAGAATTGAGGAGATTTTTGACGGCACACATGATTGGGAAATTTTTTCTGTGTTCGACTTGGCTGCGGGGTATTACCAGGTAGAATTAACAGAAGGCGCACAGAGAAAAACAGCATTTTCAACAATGGCGAACAAATGGCAGTTTACTCGAATGCCATTCGGGCTCGTAAATGCGCCGTTTGTTTTTAATCGCATGATGGAAATGGCGTTTGGCCATCTTCCGAGAGAAATAATGAGACGATATATGGATGATTTATTACAGGGGGCTAAAAACGTTGATGAGTTGTTCCAGAAAATGAAAACTTTATTGGTTGAAATGAGAAAGGCGAAGTTAACATTAAAATTAAGTAAATGTCATTTTTTGTGCAGTGAAGTGAATTTTTTGGGGTTACGTTTGGCGGCGGAGGGGTTACGACCAGGGCTGGAGAAAACAAGCGCCATTAGAAATTTTCCAACGCCGAGAGATGTAAAAGGAGTTAGGAGCTTTTTGGGGTTGTGTGGATATTTTAGAAGGTTTGTGGCGGGCTATGCAGCCAAGTGCAAGCCACTGACAAACCTAGCACGCAAGAACGAGCCGTTTATGTGGAAAAAAAGAGTGTGAAGCGGCGTTTAGAAACTTGATTGGCGAGTTGGTGTCTGCACCAGTATTGAAGGTGTTTGATAATACACGCCCATGCGAAATACACACAGACGCGTCGCAGGAGGGGTTAGGGGCAATTTTGATGCAGGGGGACGAGAGGGGAATATTGCACCCAGTATTGTACGCGAGCCGAACAACGACGGACTGTGAGCGACGGTACCACTCCACAGAATTAGAATTACTAGCAGTGGTTTGGGCGGTACGACAATTTAGGATGTATGTGTACGGGGCGGAGTTTGTGATCGTTACCGATTGCGAGGCGGTTAGATATGGGTTAAAAAAGAAAGAGCTGACCCCTCGCATAGGCAGATGGGTATTGCAGTTGTCCGAGTACGATTTTAGAACCGTACATCGGCCGGGACTGCTAATGAGTCACGTCGACGCGCTCAGCAGAAATGCTGAATCGTGTCAACAGTTGAAAACCGAGGAGAACGAGGTGATGAGTCGGTTTCGAGTGAACGAGATTAGACTAATGGGGGGAGACTGGTTAGAGGCTGCTCAGATGAGCGACATTGAGTGCAGAGAAATTAAAAGTGCTTTACAGCAAAATAATAATGAGGGGTTGACCGAGCGGATGCAGAACAAAATACGGCAGTTCACACTCAAAAACGGACACGTGTACCATATTTTAAGAAGAAAAGGGGAGAAGAAACGAAAACGAATTTACGTGCCAAAAGGGATACAGCGGCAAATAACGAGGGAAGTGCATGAGTCACACGGGCACCCGGCTACAGAGGGGACGATGGATGCGATTCTCAAGAGGTTTTGGTTCCCGAGAATGCGGAAGTTTGTAAAAGCCATCATCGGATCCTGCGTCAAGTGTTTGATTTACAAAGAACCAGGGGGACGGCGACCAGGGGCACTGAACGTGATAATTCGAGAGAAAGTGCCGTGGCACACGGTCCACCTGGACCACGTAGGGCCATTCCCAAAGAGCGGGGGTTACAAATATGTGCTGGTGGCAGTGTGCAATTACTCGAAGGTGACATTTTTGAGGGCGACCAAATCAACAAGCGCAAAAGAGACGTGTCGAAAACTGAGAGAACTGTGTATGCGGATGTGGGTCCCCACACGAGTTATCACCGATAGGGAGACCGCATTTAAGAACAACGAATTTACTGAATTGTGCAACGAATTGGGGGTGGGACATGTGCTGACCTCCACCGAAAATCCGAGGGCCAACGGGCAAGTGGAGCGGACAAACAGAACACTGGTGCCAATGATGGCGAGCTGTGTGGTGAAAGCGGATGGGAGTGACTGGGCGGCACATTTAAACGGAATCGAGATCGCGTTGAATTCGAGAACGAGTAGGAGCACCGGAAAGACACCGATGGAGATTCTCTACGGGTTCCAGCCACGCACCATCATTGAACCAAGACTAGCAGCGGTCGCGGTTGAGGATAACGACGAGGAAGAAGCGGACTTTGAGCGGACGCGAGACGAGGCGCACGACGCACTCACAGCAGCACAGGTGCGTCAAAAGAAAGCTTTTGATCGGCATCGGGGGCCGAATAAAATGTTTAAAGAGGGGGACGTGGTTGTTGTGCGGCGAAAAGCACTCGCAGCGCAAGGGACGGCGGGAAAGTTGTCGGCACTATATCGGGGGCCGTTACGAATCGGGCGCAAGATCTCCGACACGGTGTACGAGGTACAGAGTTTCGAGGACCCACCTCGATATCGTGTCACGGCGCCAACAGACCAAATAAAGCGGTGGGAGATCACCGACGATGCCGACAACGCGAGCGAGGACGAAGATCAGGACGAGTCGGAGGACCGACTCGTGTAGTCGGATGGTCGAGTGTGCAATGTAAAAGCGCGACGTGGAAAAACAACACGAGGGGGCGACAGGATCGCCAAGAAGACACGCGCGCCAACGCGAGGAATGTGAGCAGAGATTAAAAAGATTAAGATTAAAAAGACCTTTGTATATTTTCTGTAAAATAAAACATTCTTGCTTTGAAAATAAAACTGACTGGACGTGTGGCCATTTTGGCAAAAGTCATTTTATTAGTTTTCATCAAGTTTCGAGAGAGATTCATTCTGCTGTTTCCACTGACATTTCGGTGGAACCAGCCCCATTTGCGCTCGTGTGTAACAGGCATCGTCTGTTACATGCACCTTATTCGAATCTCGGGTAACGCCCGATAAACCGCTCACTGTAGGTTATCGTGAGTCCCGTTGAACTATCTAGGACTCACCGTCGCTGATACAGCAACCACGCTTGCCGTGAACCATCGCAAATGATTGTAAGCCACCGCAGCTCCGGAGCTTGCCATCGTACGTACAGTGAAATTTGTATCGGCGGGTCCGTCTCGCCATTTTTGTGTGTGCAACAAACACCGTTTGTTGCGCGCCAAAAGCTTCCTTTGTTTAGCGTGAGCTTTGCCGCTCACGTTTCATTTCTATTCTTTCTTCATTAATTTCTAGTCTTAAATTAATATTATATTTCGTAAAATATATTGTAAATTATCGAATAAAAACAATTGTCATTTTTACTTATTCAAAAAATATCTTTATTTCATTCCCTAGACATTTTTACAGGCAACTGAGTTTAAAGCCTATAAACGGCATCTCGATTGCGATTTGGTTGGTAAAAGGTAAGTATTTATCGACCAAATTCCCGGATCGCAACACTCTTAAGCTTATGCACCCAGTTTGTTTTGAAACTGCAAGTGTATTATCAATCGAAAGAAGGAGAAGAAAGAGCACTCCGAAGAGACCCGAGAGAAAGGTCGTCCGATCAACAAGAAGTTCCAGAAGGAGACGAGGAGAGAAGACCAGTTTGCCTAGAAATGGTGTCCCGAGGAGTACGAGCTGTGCCAGAAGGACGAGGTTGGTCTTTCGGACCAAGACCATCAAGAATTGTTGTGGAAGTGGCTCCAATAAATCAAAGAGAAACCATCGCGAAGGAACGAAGGAAACAAGAGCGCCGACAGATGGAAAAGGCACAAATTCAAATTAAGCAAGACGAAGCTCTATAAAATTAGCTGCGATAACTTTACACAATACATTTCGAATATACAGGGTGGTCAGAAAGTCTGGTTCTATGTAAATAATTCCCAAACTGTTCTAGATGTTGATTCAGCAAAATGATTGTAAGAATAGTATTGTGGGGGAAATCCAATTATGACATCCAATTTGACCTCTGAGGTCATCTTCAAGGTCATCCATATTGTAACTCGAGAACCCTGACAGATAGAGCAAAAAGGTGAATTAGAAAGTTGTAGAGTATCATCCAATTAGTCTAGAACCGTTCTTAAAAAAATTATTTCTTACTGAAAAATTTTGAGAAAAAAGGTCTGAAACATTAGTCTACTCAGCATTGCAACTCAGCTTTGTAACCTAAAACTATTGAGGCAACCAAGCTAATCCTCAATTAGGAAACTTTATTTGGTCATACTTCTAAGTGGAAAAGAGGAAACACAAAAGAAAAGAAATAATTTATTTTGGAAATACATTCCAACATGATTGTTTTATGTTACAAAGCTGAGTAGACTAACATTTCCAACCTTTTTTTCTCAAAACTTTTCGGTAAGAGATAATTTTTTTAAGAACAGTTCTAGACTAATTAGATGGTCCTCTAGAACTTTCTAATTCACTTTTTCTCTCTATCTGTCACGGTTCTCGAGTTACAATGTGGATGACCTTGAAGATGACCTCTGAGGTCAAGTTGGATGTCATAATTGGATTTCCCCCTTCATACTAGCCTGACAATAATTTTGCTGAATCAACATCTAGAACAGTTTGGGAATTATTTACATAGAACCAGACTTACTGACCACCCTGTATTTTGAAATACATTTTGAAAATGTATTTCAAAATGTATTCTCCGACCATATGGGTTTTAAGGTGCGAAAATATTCGCGACGAGTGCCTGCTACGGGGAATCGACGTTAGTAATTGCAAAAAGAAGGTTGAGTTTCTGGCCACCATTTTGGCGGACAATGTGACAAAGAAGGCGCTCAAGGTCAAGTCAGCCATTGTGGCGACTGCAACGGTACTCGCAGGACAAATTAAAGTGTAACACGAGGTGGACACCACAAAAAGAATACCCGCGGGACAAATTAAAGTGTAACACGGGGTGGACACCACACACCACAAAAAGGGTACCCGCGTTTAAAGGAAAATGCGACGAGAACGTCAAAAATTTCATCGAATGTGTCGAGCATGCTAGGCAAGTGGACCGAGCATGCGAAAATTGCGGTGGCCAACGGCCAGTTAAAGGAGGAAGCACTGTAGTGTATTGGTATGAAATTTTCGGAAAAAAATAGGAAGCGTGGTTGAGCTGAGTGGAGATGATTTTTTGGACGTCGACACCTACGACAGCTGGAGGCAACGGATCGATGCAAGGAAGCAGTCGACGGACGAGATTCCTGCCACATATTTCGCAGCAAAGATTCCATTAATCGAGACATCGAAGAAGACTTATAATTTCTCAACCGCGGACACAATCAACGTTACTATAGAGGGAGTGCGTGACTCGCACACCCGCGACTTGTTTCGTATGGCAAGGTTCGATACATTTATTGAATTAATTAGGAAACAACACCGAAGGAGGCCGCGTGATGAGACATCATACAAAAAGGGGATGGACATGTCGAAGATGCAGTGCTGGCAGTGCAACGAGATGTTAGAGGGTTTTGTTACAATAATTAATGTGTTAGAGATTAAGTTGATTTGTGGAACGAGTTTGTTATTATTAATGTTGAGTAGAATTGCATCATGGGATTGTGTGAACTTGATGATTGTCGTTGAAAATCAGCGGGAAGCGCTTGTGTGTACTTTGAAACTATTTTGGACATTATACCAGTTTGTTTGTTTATCTAAGTGATGTGGGGACATTTATTTCTCAATCTAACATGGTAGCAGAGGAAGGAACTTGCTGAAACTCAACACTGTGGAGAAAAAGGTCAGAAAAAGCAGTAAAACGAAAACCGAAACCAAACAGTGGAAGCGTGCATAAAGCGGGCACGGATGAGCTTTTGGAACAAAAATAGACTAATATCTGAGCTACAAAAGATAATAGAAGAAGAGGAAAGTGCATCAAGCAGCAGTGAGGAAGAAACCACATCAAGCAGTGATAATAGAAAAAGCAACACGGATAGCAACGAGGAAACCACATCAAGCAGTAGTAGTGAAGAGGATCACAAGATGGCGCACCGTAAAGAAAACACGTACGGAATTCCCGCACTTACTGATCAAAATTATGCACTGTGGGCCTGTCGTTTAGAAGACCATTTAAGAGGGAAAAAATTATGGAAACCAGTAATCATAGATGATGAACCGCCACAAGGAAAAGTGAAAGGAGACGATGAAGACCAGGCTTGGAATGATTACGACGACAAGAATGCGAAGGCGAAAATGATGTTAATAGACAATATGAGTGAAAGTAAGCAGATGATATATATGCATGAAAAGAATGCTAAAAAATTATGGAAGCAAATAGAAGATGACATGCAGAGTACAGCAGAAAAAACAAAAATAGAGGCGAACTATGCGGTTTCACACATAACGATGGAGAAACATGAAACCGTCGATGACTACTGTAATCGAGCACAAGGATTACGACAATGCTATCTACAAGGAAGCGAAAAAACGGATAGGAAAATGTACCAAGAACTGTTAGGAAGATTACTATACTTGGCAACGCACACCAGACCAGATCTAAGTTTCACGCTTGGAAACTTATCGCGTTACAACCAGGAACTGAGAGAAATACATCTGGAAGGATTAAAAAGAGTTCTACGTTATCTCAAAGGAACTGAAAATTATGGCATCACATACGGAAGTGAAGGAAAGACGTTAGAAGTATTTACTGATGCTAGCTGGGATAAAACGTTGGACAGGAAATCATTTTCAGGATTATTAGTTTTGTATGGTAAAGATTTAATACATTGGAAATCAAAAAAGCAGAAATTCGTAGCACAATCAACCACCGAAAGTGAATTGGAAGCATTTCATGAAGGCATCAAAGAACTGATCTGGCACAGAGATTTAATTGAGGATTTGAATAAAGAAGACTTGCAGGGAAAAGGAAAAATTTATTGTGATAGTTTGAATGTGATAACACTAATGACTGAAGGGACGCACAAGATGCGAACAAAATTTTTGAATAGAAGAGTTAATTTGGCTAAAGACCTGATAACTAGCCAAGAAGTGAAAGTGAAACATATTCCAGGAGAAAAGCAATTAGCGGATTTCTTAACCAAGAATTTATCCGGAGTGAAGATCAAAGAAGTTATGGATATTTTAATGAACAGTAGTGATTGAATGATTGAAAATGTTGTTTTAAGTGTTTGCATAATTATAATAACAAGGGGGGAATTTGTTAGAGGGTTTTGTTACAATAATTAATGTGTTAGAGATTAAGTTGATTTGTGGAACGAGTTTGTTATTATTAATGTTGAGTAGAATTGCATCATGGGATTGTGTGAACTTGATGATTGTCGTTGAAAATCAGCGCGAAGTGCTTGTGTGTAATTTCAAACCATTTTGGACAATATACCAGTTTGTTTGTTTATCTAAGTGATGTGTGGACATTTATTTCTCAATCTAACACGAGATTGGCCACTGCTCCTTCGATTGCACGAAAGCAAAGAAGCCAGAGCAGAAAGACGAAGAAGCAAAAAGCAACAAAAGGGCGCCACCGGGAAAGTTAACATCTGTATGGTCAAGACGAAGTGCTTGGAGTCAAACCTTGTGGTTGTTAATTGCCAGTTGGCCGAGCTTGGGGGACAGGTGGAGGCTCCGATTGACTGAGGTGCAAATTGCTCGTCTGTGGACCAAGTTTATGTCAGCGATACCGTTGAGATTCGCCCAAACTTGGAGAAGGAATATTTCAAGACTGCAAACGGTGACAAGCAGGTGTTGGGTCACGTAGACTTGAATGTACAAATTGGAAAAATGAGGACTAGGATTAACGATGTAGCCGTGATAAAAGACCTGCCTTTTCCGTTGATCATCAGGATGGACTGGCGTAAGCAGGCGGGCCTGGCGTGGATGATCTCCGGCGATGGGGACGTGACTTTTTACAAGGAAATTAAGGATTCGGTGCCGATGTTAAACTGCCTTCTGCGAGCCAAGCAGCAGACCCCCGCCGAGAACCAGCTGTTCGTGGAGGAGATGGAGGCGCTCGTGGAGGCGGCGGACGAGGATGTTTTGCCGGAGGAGAGAGAGCGACTTAGGCGGGTGCTGGGGAAACACAGGGAGGCGTTCAGCAAGCAAGACGAGCTGGGCGTGTGCGTGGATGAGGAGTGCAAAATTCGCCTGAAGCATGACAATTCAATCAAGGTTAAACTAAGAAAATTCTCGCTGGCAGACGAGAGGGCGTGTTTACATTTCTGTACTTTTCGTTTGATTAAACAGTTTGCACAATACTTTGAACTGAAGCAGTTGTCGTTTATTCCTTTCGTCGAACTTCACGAAGCCGACAGTGGGAGAATTTTATATTCTTAGGGTATAACTTAGAAAGTTAGGAAATCTACTTTATCTGTTGAAGCCTAATTAATCTAATTCCTTGTTGAGATCAGCTTCATGATGAGAACTACAAGATTAATTGTATCGCCGGGAGGAACAGAAAGAGAAGTAATTGAGGAAAATGAAGTCCTTGTAGAAACAATTGCTGGGACTAGTCAACAAAGAAACCCAACTTTATCTCCAGTTGAGAGAGAAGAAAGGGCCAAAGTGGTTGAAGTGAATAGAGAAGTTTGAAAGAACTTAGTGGAATGTTAGGTTTAGATCATAACGAATTCGCCGACATTGATGATTTTTGTTGTGTATGCGGGTGCACCATATGTAATTGATAACAATACCTTGCTGTAAAACAAACAACAATCTTGCACTGAAGTTGCTAGGAGTTTTTACTGCCTAGCAACTTCCCAAAACATGAATAAACAATTCGTAATGCAAATCTGAGCGTGTCAACGACATTTATTTCTACTGGCAGTTCAGCCCTAAACAAGCCCTAGTTCTGCTGCAATATGAAGAAGACCAAGCAATGGCCTTTCTGATGAGTAGTAAATGCCAGAATACTACAATTTTCAATTAAAACCAACTCAACTCACCATCCGTTCCGCCATGGAACAATTCCCCCCTTATTACGAAATAACATTAATTCTGTTTCCGTGTAATTTTCTTTGAAACGCCTTACTTACTGTAACCGTTTTATTTGTATTTTTTCTCGACACCAAACTTGACGAATAATTCTCCTTAACCATGACCAATAAGAACCCCGACAATATGTTATTCCCAGTTTAATTTCAAAAATCGTAACCCTGCTTGAATTAATTTGTATTAAAATTGCATTAAGAAATAACCTTTTTTTTATCGTTACAATAATCTTAAAAATTTCTTTCGAGCTTAAAACTTGTTACATATTGCTGTTGTGCTAAAAGGAAAATCTAAAGAACACAAATCCATTTTATAATTTTGTGTGATTTTAATTTTGGGGGAATATTTGTTGTCATTGAAGTACTTGATTTTGTAATTCAAATAAACGACTTAAACTGTAAATATCACACACTCCACGAAAATCCACACGCCGATGTGTACGTCCTGTCAGGTGAGCGTTGCCCCTTTTAAGAACTTTACGCGCGGAGATCTAAACCCCAGCTTTACTTTTGAGGCTCAACTCACTACCCATGACTTTTAGTCCTGGATCTTTGCTTTGAGAAATCAAAAATAGGACCCAGGAATAGGATCGACCTGGATTTGACCATGAGACCGGCGCTGTTTACCTTGAATATTCCCCTTACTGGTTATTAAATGTCTTTTTAGACATTGGGTTTGAGAAGAATTTTTTTTTGTTTTTATGTTTGCCTTACCTTTAAAATTAATTAGTTATCTTTTCGCATATTAAGATTAGCGCTGCTTTATTACTTATGTTTTATTTACGGTATATTTCTATTTGGTACTTGAGTGTTTTCTGTTGTTTTTTTTAGCCCACCAACCCCAGTCACCTTTCGATAACCAGCAGCCGCAAATACCAACCATAACATCTCTATCAGTGATGTTTCCGCCGCAACATCAGCAGCAGCCACAGCCGCAACATTAGTTCGAAAAGAAAATTTTATATAATTTCCTATAAAATTCAAAATAACGAAAATGTGTCATTAATTGCAATAAAAATTTGTATTCTTTCTGACTATGTGAAAATTAAGATACAGGAAGATGAGGTTTTATTAGCATCTTGTCTTTGTTATCAAAGTAAGAGTCACATATTAATAAACCTGCTAAATTCCCGTATCCGTATTTCATACATAATATGTGTGGAATGCATGTTGTACGCACACAAGCTCGTCAATGCAATGAGCTGAGATAAATTTTGGAGTCACATTAGAACGGAACATATTTTTATCAAGTCAAGAAAAAATTACAAGTACCATCAACATAATCAAGAAACTCAAACCTGTTGATGTATCTGTTTGTGATATTGTCATGCATCGACCTTTATTAAAAGACTCTTTGGCCAACTTTTTATAAGTTAAATACAGAAAGGTTGTGGATATACAGTATAGTATTGCATATGAACAAAAGGTTATAATAAATTGTCCTCAAGAAGAAGGATATGGAAATATAAAAACTTTGAAAGCACTTGCCCCCTTCATGCACACTCATTGGGGAGGGATTCCAGCTGTCTTCCTTTTTTCATGGAACTGCTTCTTTGAATTCCAAAATACAAAATTTTTCTATCCCAGCTAGGTCGCATAATTTGCTTGATTTGAAATTAATGCTTTTATCAGAATTAAAATTAAAAGCAAACACATCGATCATTCAATCATTGTAAAATCTGTTGATTTAATTATTTTTAAGTGTTGAATTTCATTTGTCATGTTAGTTTAAATTAGTCAAATGTTTGTTTTCTTTGAATTTATTGAGTGTTGAATTTATTACAAGCTTTTGATTTATTGAATTTTGTTGTTATTATCGAGGGTTGTTAAGAGAGCCCTCTAGTATGTAAATTTACTGACCGGTCCTTGCTGACCGAAAGTCGAACCCGTTTTTTGGGTCCACCGCCATCTTTTTTGTATGCAAAGATTCGTGATAGCACGCGTTTCTTTCCTATGATAATTTCTGCAATCAATTAAATTAGTTTTACCATTTTTATACTCGAATTGTTATTTGCGCGTGCTGCAATCAGGGGCGGATCTACATAGAGGCTAATGGGGCTTGAGCCCCGGGCCCCCAAATTCTAGGGAGCCCCCAAGACGCAGGGCCATGTACTAAAAAAAAAAAAAAAAAAAAAGGTCGCTAAAAAACAAAAAAGATGAAAGGTCGCTATTAAAAATTTCGATAAAGGAGCCCCAAAAAAACCTCAAGCCCCGGGCCCCCGAAAAGCTAGATCCGCCCCTGGCTGCAATCGCAGCTGGATTATTTCGAAGTCTCGAAAATCATTGATAACTGATATGGGGAGTAATTTTACAAGAGGGGATGGCGTGATCATGAATCACATATAAATGGACTTGAGCAGAATGAATGATTAGGAATCAGTTTACACGGTACACAATAATTTTAATTATCACGTTTTGTCAATTGTCAATATTATTTTGACCTTATTAATTATTCTCTTCATAGTGGGTAAATTTATATGTAATAATTGGAATGTAAAATATCAGGCCTTGAGACATAGAAATAGAAACAAAAGAAACAGGAAGAATAAAAGGCAAAATATAGAAGTTGATTTAGATAATACTGACTTGTGAGTGGGAAGAAGTAGATGAGATTGATAATGTTAGGGGACAAAGTAGTCCTAATGTAACAATTGAAAGGGGAGAAAATTCAGGCAGGACTCCGAGAAGAATTATAGAAACTTGATTTAATAATATTTTTTTTTGTTGCAGTGCTTAATACTGTTTTGCTAAAAAAATTGTAAGCTTGATGCATAAATTTTGTATTTTATTCAGATAATTATTTAAGACAGTTGTTAGAGTTAAAAAATGTTGAATGTAAACAAATTATTAAGTGAGGTAACCTAAGGAAAAATTGAGTTATTGTGTATATGTGAAAGTGACAGTTGGAAAGGGTGAAATGAGAACGAAGTGTCAGAGAACAAGCAACTGATATCAGAAATTGAATCAGAAGTTGGTGAAGAACAAAGTTCTATAAAAAAAAGTCAAGAGCAAGGAATCATAACATTCACGATGTTTGCCTCATTGGTTCTAGAGTTTGTGTTGTCTCTCTTGTGGTGACCCTGGTTTTATTCCACATAAAATCCTTGTCACCACTTAAATAATTATTTATTTAATTGTTTAATGTGACACACACCGAACACCTGCGAAGTGTGACTTGGAGGTGGAAACTCCCCGGGCACACTTCACCCTCTTTTAGCCAGGGTATTACGCTAGAGCAGCAATTGTGGTGCAATAAATCCTTTTGTGGCACCAAAATTGACTCTCTACGCACATTTTGTGCGCAGGACCTGAGAGTGCATAAAACCCCAAATTTTGGCGGTTTTGCTCACTCTTGACATCATCACCAACAACAACACAACATCACTGCTTTGAAAAGGAAAAACCCTGAAACTTCAAGTATTGACAGTGTTAAGTTTGGTGAGTTGAGATTCATTCTGCTGTTTCCACTGACATTTCGGTGGAACCAGCCCCATTTGCGCTCGTGTGTAACAGGCATCGTCTGTTACATGCACCTTATTCGAATCTCGGGTAACGCCCGATAAACCGCTCACTGTAGGTTATCGTGAGTCCCGTTGAACTATCTAGGACTCACCGTCGCTGATACAGCAACCACGCTTGCCGTGAACCATCGCAAATGATTGTAAGCCACCGCAGCTCCGGAGCTTGCCATCGTACGTACAGTGAAATTTGTATCGGCGGGTCCGTCTCGCCATTTTTGTGTGTGCAACAAACACCGTTTGTTGCGCGCCAAAAGCTTCCTTTGTTTAGCGTGAGCTTTGCCGCTCACGTTTCATTTCTATTCTTTCTTCATTAATTTCTAGTCTTAAATTAATATTATATTTCGTAAAATATATTGTAAATTATCGAATAAAAACAATTGTCATTTTTACTTATTCAAAAAATATCTTTATTTCATTCCCTAGACATTTTTACAGGCAACTGAGTTTAAAGCCTATAAACGGCATCTCGATTGCGATTTGGTTGGTAAAAGGTAAGTATTTATCGACCAAATTCCCGGATCGCAACACTCTTAAGCTTATGCACCCAGTTTGTTTTGAAACTGCAAGTGTATTATCAATCGAAAGAAGGAGAAGAAAGAGCACTCCGAAGAGACCCGAGAGAAAGGTCGTCCGATCAACAAGAAGTTCCAGAAGGAGACGAGGAGAAAAGACCAGTTTGCCTAGAAATGGTGTCCCGAGGAGTACGAGCTGTGCCAGAAGGACGAGGTTGGTCTTTCGGACCAAGACCATCAAGAATTGTTGTGGAAGTGGCTCCAATAAATCAAAGAGAAACCATCGCGGAGGAACGAAGGAAACAAGAGCGCCGGCCGACAGATGGAAGAGGCACAAATTCAAATTGAGCAAGACGAAGCTCTATAAAATTAGCTGCTTATGAAATGGGCTTGGAGGAAGATAAAGGAAATGAAGAAGAATATCTATGGGGATAAGAGCAGTGAAGGAACTAGGTTTTGTTTTTCGTATTAATGTTCTGTTATTCTATTTGCGTATTATATTTTGTATGTTTAGAGTTTTTGTTTGTTTATGTATCACATTTTTTTTCACTTGTATTCTTATCATTAATATTATATTTAAGGGTTTAATCAGATATATATTTTTTAAAGAAGTTTCTTTAGATTTAAGGAGGGGAGGATGTGAGATTTATATTCTATCATTTCCTTTTTATAATATTTTCCCACTAGACTCCAAATTCATTTTTGACTTGGTTTTCATTAACCAAGACGGACCCAGAGAGAGAGAAGACCGGGAACTTCACCACCACTTCAGCATACATTACATCTTTAGAGACCTGGAAATTGCTCAAAACCAACTGGCATTGGAACAGGAGTGTTGCCGAATGGAATTAGCTACGAGGAACCAACAGCAGCAGTCTGTATCCATATAACCTGAAGAACTTATTTACATCTCAGGTGATGAAAACGAAGAAGAAGTGCATCAGCCGACAGCCCATCAGCCATCACCATCACCACCACATCAACCGCAAGAATTGGAACGAAAATTACTAGAGGTAGACTCTACTGAAGATTGCTGTGTCTATCAATTTAATATGAAGAAGGATGAACAAGTGGTTGAATTAAATTGTAGACACACATCTAGAGTGTTTCAGTGCAGTTCATAAACGGACAATTCCGGAAATGTTCTCTATGCTCGATGGCAGGATTGTCTCCGGCTTCCCACTGCCCGACGACTCCGCGACAGAAGAAACACTGGACCTTGTCTTCATCTCGCAAATAGAAAAGGCCGTTTCGAGCCAAATCTCCAGGTTTTACGACCTTCGACGGCCATCCCCGAAATGTTTTGAGTCGTTCGTGTAGAGTTTAGATACAAAATTATATTATATTTCATTTGTCTACTCTTCTCGATACGATATAGATATTTAAATTGTTATATTTAATCCAATGTTTCGGTTTACAGTATAATTTCATTTTATTTCTAGTGATCCATGCACAAAGCATGATGTTATCTTTATTTTTCTATAAGCTATTTAATTGTCTATATTTATTTGATATTCCTTATCATTCTGAGCATATTTCCTCATTTTCTGCATAATACTGAATTTTAACACATAGCATCATGCAGATGTTAGTATTATTTACTCTTATCCTCACTAGAGTGCAATATTATTCACTCTATTTCTCTTTTCTCTAATTAGTTGGAGCTCCTATAGCATAGGAGCTTATATAAAAGTTTTCAGAGCTCAGAGAGCTCATTTCAGCCACAGCTTTCACTTGGGCCAGCAACCTCATTGCTTGGCCTAGGTTCAAATCACATTATATTTGATCACTTTTCTATGAGAATTTAACTTAGAATTTTTCTCTTTCTTTTCAGGTTTAAGACTACTTTAACTTAGTTTATTTTTCAGGTTTCTCTAGAATAACTTAGATAATTTTTCTAGTATTTTTCAAATAAACTTTGTCTTTATAAACCTTTTGAATTTAAGATATTATCCATTACTTAGATCAAATTAATCTTTGTTAATATTTAAGTTTAACAATTCAAATTAAATAATTTGTATTTCCTTTTTATCAAGTGTTGAATAAAACATTAACTTTGATTTTATAAAAGGTTTTCTATTTATGTTTATGCTAAAATACACATGTTAACTAGTTTGCATATTGATGAATCATTCAATTGACATTGCTTTATTATTAGAATCACTTAAATAATATTTACAGTTCGGCCTCGCTTAGTAAGTTGCCGAAACTCTCCCACGTTTTTTCATCCGATCGGTCAGACATGCCGGCAGCGGCAGCTGCTGCCGAAATGGAGAACAGAATTCGCAGGTTTTGGGGTCTCGACGTGGAAGCAAGTGTTGAATTGGTCGCATTGGATAGTAAGGATTCTGCCGCTTCACTCAAAGCCGACGTGTATAAACTGGCTCGCTGCATGAAAATCGGTACGTTATCGGATTTGTGCTAGACAAAGTCACAATTCGCACTCAAGATGGCAAGTTTCTGAATGGCTACTTGGTCACCGAAATTCCATTTGTCGATCGTTCGTTTGCAGCTGAAGCATTTGAAATCGAATTCGTTTCCTGTGTAGAAAAAACCGGCTTTGGCTAACTTTTTCGCTTCCATCGGGGCATTTGCAGGCCATGATGTGAATTTTATGTAGTTGCCATTGTTGTCAGTTTCGACTTTGTTGCTGTAATTATTAGCAATGGAAACGGGATGTATGTTCGCCGAAATTGAAGAATCGGTTGTTAAATCGTCATCCATCATCCTGTTATCGCCCATTTTCAGTGGCCTGCTACTACCTAGGTTAGGTAGTTATCCATGGCGTACCTAAACGCCGGCACACCAAGCGTTTCTGCGCCTGTCAAAGTTATCGACACATTTGTATTCTAATTTTTCTTTCTTGTGTGAATCTTTAAGAATTTTTAACAATTTTGGCTGTTTTTGCCTTTTGATAAAAAAAGTCAGGAGTTGTGCTCGGACCCGGTGTTAATATTTTTTATCTTTGATTGAGAAATTAGACAAAGCCTTAAGATATCAACATTTATTGGACTGTTGTTTGCAACTAATGAATTAGTTTTTAGCAGTTTTTGCAGCCTCAGGTAGATGAAAAAGACATGGAGTGTTAATCTTTCAAAAATCAGACAGAATCATTACAAAATATAACAAACGATCAGGCTAAAGGCAATCCAGAAGAGCTTTTGGTCTACAACGCACAAATAATAGATATTTCTATCTCTACATGGGTCATCGACACCAACTGCTCAAATAAAACCAGATGCACATGTAAAAAAAAACGTTTACCATCAATTGTGTAATTATTCTTTATAATTAATTACAATTTTCATAACTTATACTGAGAAAAACTTTGAAAGTTTTTGAAGGAAATGAAGTTTATTGTTCAGAGACGGCGTTGGTGGAAGCAAACAATCAATCAACCCATACACGGTTTGTCAGAAAATTGTTGCTGGCTCTATTTGCTCTATATGCCAATCTAGAGCTTGGTAACGGAATAAACTCGACGATATAAAAGAGAAATTAGGTTGCCACTCAATTCAATAATAAAGGTTTTGGTTCTTACTCGTTAAGTTTTAGATTAGACAAATTTGCATAAACATATTCGTTAGAAAAATAATGATTTTTTTCTCTCCAACATTGCAGTTGCAACGAAGATAAGATTTCCCAGAATCCCGAGATCATTAATCGTGAAAACAATCTCTTCTAAAATTCATGATTTATGATCGAAGTACAAGTAAGAGGTCCGAGATAAGGTTTCCGAATTCCCTAATCTTTAAATTTTATAAAAAATTATAATCTGTGGTGACCCTGAGCCACTTTTATTTAATTTAATGTGTTTTTATTAATAAAAGAGTCACCACGGAAGAAGTTGTATTTTACATTTTATTTCGGTAATATTTGTGTTTGGCACACGCCAAACAATTACATATTTTAGGGGAGAAAAACTCCCCTAACACGGCTCACCACAATATTATGTGGGGTGAGGCGTTAATTAACCGCTTAGTGAAGCAAAATGCTTTGTTTCACTAAATTACGCTGTCTGCGCAGCATCCGCCACGCAGAATTGAAGTGTGCCAGGGCACACTCCACCCTTCCCATAGCCAACAGTTATGGTGCAATACTAACGGTTTTGGCGCAACAAAATCCTTTGTTGTGTCAAAATTAGCAATCTGCACATATTTAGTGCGCAGATTTCGAGAGTGCATAAAACCCCAAATTTTGGCGGTTTCGCCCCCTCTTGACACAAACACACCAACAACAACCCACATGATCATCGCTGAGAACTTCAAACAAAAGGATTCTAGTGCTGACCGGGTTACACAATTTGGTGAGTTAAGAGACATTGCTGTTTCCACTGAATAAATTCGGTGGAACCAGCCACATTTGCGTACAGAACACGAATTTCGGGTAACGCCCGAGAAACTCTGCTCATCGTCGCCGTCGAGTCCCGTTGACTTGTTCCGAGACTCGCCCTCGCCGATCGAGCAAACCGTCGCCGTGAACTATCGTGAACCACCTGCGAGCTTTCCTCCGGAGTTTACTGTTCATCGCCATCGTACGAGCGAAGAAATTTGTGCCCGCTCGTTGTTGATTATTGTGAGAGCGCCATCGAGTTTAACTCTGGTACTCTCGTCGTCGTCGCCAACGGCAAACTTCTCGTAGAGAACCATCGCCGATATCTGTAAACCACCTGTGAGCCTTCCTCCGGAGTTTACAGATAGAAAGTCATTGTTTTCAACAAGAAATAATATTTCTCAGGCGAGTCCGAGCGCAACAAATAGCCGTTTGTTGCGCGCCAAATACTCGTGCTCAACGACAACCGTCGTTGTCGCGCACTTTCCTTTGTTACGAGTGAGCGTAACCGTTCACTTGTCTTATTTCTCATTCTTTCTCTCACTCTTTCTCCCTAGTTTTAACTGTTAAATTCATTAAACCCTATCATTTAATTCTCTTCTTATATTTCCTACCACAATATTGTAATTTTCGCACCAATAAAGTTCATTTGTCTTTTGATTCAACTCAAACTGTCGTTTTCCTTTCATAAAATTACCCCTAGACACACCACGCAGCCAGCCGAGTATAAGGCCTATAAACGGCATCTCACTTGCAAACCGCTCCCGACAAGGTAAGTATTTGTTTAGAGCGGAAATCCCGGAGGATCGCAACAAATCAACCATATAAGTTTTGGAACACTGCGCACGTGATTGGTTCATCCGGTAAATAAAATGGTTCTTGTTTTGGTTCCAAAATAAAATAAAAATCTTCGGCGATAATTTTTTGATTTCATCTAATCCCTGAGATTGTTGAACTCATTCAACTGAATTTTGATGTTTTCCGGTACAAATTCGCAAGTTGTCGGCATTTTGATGCCTTTGTCCCCGGATCGTAAAGCCTCAATTTCATTTCTTAGTTTTCAACTTGCGATTTGAGTTTCCCAATTTGCGAAGATTTTCAACTGGTACGCAGTACTGGTGAGTCTCAAGTTTGTACATCAAAATTGCTAATTTCCAGCTTTGTTTCCATCAATTCGGACATGGAATTTGTGAAATTCAGAATGGAGTTCGGGAGGAAATTCAGTTCTTTAGGGGGCCAAAAGAAGTTTTTTTGGGGGGAGAGGAGTTTTTTCAGTAACAGTGCAACAGACCACACTACCAAATTTCATGTTGATGTGCAGGATGGTAGCAATACTCACACGCAACACTCATATTGGGCTTGCAGAATGGAATGCTTTTGTGGCAAGCTTGCCAACATGGATGCGACCTGGTCAGCAGAGAAGAGTCAATTTTCATAAACAATGGCAAATTAACCAGAAATAGTTTGTTCTGGTGTTCTGTCACTCTCCATCGGTGTAGCACTAAAATGTCATTATTTCCTCTTGACAATTTACTAGATGTGACATCACCATTGCTGCAGAATTGTACAGAGCATATTTCGTTTGAAGTCCACTGTCATGTCGGACACGTTCACACCAAAACTCAAATATTTTCTTCACATCTTCTATTTTTATAACAATAATTAAGTGATTTTGTCATATAATAATAATTAAGTGATGTTGTCTTTTAACAATCAGTGATATTGTCTTTCATTAAGCGCATGAAAGACAACACTTGTTGTCATTCCTATGGGGAAGTAAAACGTAATCAAGGATGTTGAAAATCAAAACAACACCTGCATGTATAAGAAGAACAAGGAGTAGAGCATATTTTATTTGATGTCTACTATCATGTCGGACACCTTCATATTACGGAAATTTTTATTTAGTGTGAGACGCGCATGTGATGAAGCGCTTGCTGAACTAGAGTAAATTTTTTCATTTTTCATTGAATTTTTTTTAGTTTTTTTGTACTTTTTTATTTTATTTATAGGAAGGGAAGAATGAGTGACATCTACAATGTCCCGAAACAAAGGTAATATTTTCTTTTCAATCATATTTTCTTTCTTTCTTTTTAATCACATTTTTCTTTTTTTAATAACGTTTTCTTCTTCTTTTTTTTTAATAACGTTTTTTTTCTTTCTTTCTTTTCAAAAAGAAATAAAAGAAAAGAAGTAGGCGTTTCATCCTCTCCTCCCCCTCCACCACCGCTACCAGCTACGGACGTAATTGAAAAAAGAAGACTTCTTGTGCCGTGGAAACCGAAGCAGGAGAGTCCACCTGCGCCACCTTTGAAACCAGCCAAGGCACGCGAACCGGGGGCGATCCCGGTTCCAAACAAGGAAGAAATCGCATTCGGGAGAATGGATGCGCTGAGGCGAAGCTGCCCATCGCTGACACGGGTACTATCCACGCGCCGGAGGACAAGATGTGAAGTAAAAACAACAACTGTTTTCATCTTCAATTGTGTGTCTGATTTCTTTGATTTTGCACACTGTCTTACAGTTACTCTGAGCTCAGCATGGCTGGATTTGTTCTGGAGAAATTTTTATTAGAAGTGAAAAAAGCCTGTGAAGTTGCTTTCGCTGAAATGAGGTAGCTATATTTTTCTTTATTTATTTTTTACTTTTTCTGTTTTTAATTTTAATTTTTTCATTATCTGTGTAGTGGAAATGCGGACTCTCCTAAACCGCTCCCACTTCTAGTTTATGATATTCCTATTCACCGGTAAGTTAAATTTTTAAATTTTTTTCTTTTTGTTTTAAAAAATTGATTTTTTCTTTGATTTATTTTACGTAGAGAAAATATTCTTCCGTTTCCGCCGTCGTCTGCACGTGCATTTGCAATGCCACCGCCCCCTTATCCCCTACCATCTGCGGGTGAGATGAAGGAAGCAACAAAGGTGAAGACACCTCCCATTGTTCCATTAAAGCCAATACCAAGGGGGTGTTTCAGCAAGGACCGCCAGAGCCCACTGAGGAAGAAAGTGAATTTGAGAGGCAGGACGTGCTACGATGCAGTTGTCCAGAGCGGATCCACAATTTGTCATGCAAGAGAAAGAATTTTCTGTTAAAAAACTTGATTTTTAAAAAAATATTTTCAATATCAAGGAGAAGCAATAAGTTATGGTGTTGAGTTTTACTTTTATGATATTTATCAAAACATTTTAAATCTCTGTTATATTTTAAACACATGCGAAAATGGGTGGATCATTTCACCGAACCGTCAATGTGTCAAAACCTAATCACTATTGTTCTGGAAATCCTCCAAGATGGCCTAATAAGTTTTGAGTTTTACACGTGTCATGAAGAGTATGTCAACACATGAAAAAATTTCTCAGTCCGTGCGAGGAATTTTTATCAATGATAGAAGAAACAAATAATCTTTGTTATATCCTAAGTCCATCACCAGGATAGCGGATCAGATTTACACACGCATATTGTCAGTGGAACACTGATGTCGATAGAGGAAAGGTGAGATTGATGATGACATTTGTAAACTGATATTGAAGATGTGCCATATTGCAAGAGTGTGCAAAATTGGATGGTTTATATCACCAAAGTTAATTCCTCATGTTAGTGTATCACAATATCAAAATCTGCTTTTACTTGTAATCGTCATTCGTGAAGATGGACTGAGACGATGGACTGTTCCTGCGACCTTAACTCAATTGACTTTGAACATCGAAAAGAACACAAGTTCTTGCGTTGACTTTAATGACTTTATATGAGCGATAGAAAACAAAGAACAAAAGAAGTTGTACAATTTTGTTCGTTCGGCTTTGAATGTTGGACAGTCAAATTTGGAGGTTATAGGAAGACTGCTTTGCAACGACGATCCATCGCTACCGACCATTTATTTGATTCAGCTAGCGGAAAGATTTACCTAATTTCACTGCATTTATTCGGTTTTAAATGAATGACACTCCATTCGATACAGTGATGTAGCGCTTAAGTTTTCTGTATAGCTTTTATTTTAAGTGTTATATCAAAGCAGAATTATCACACTTTCTTTCGCCAAAGCGTATCCCAAGCTTAACATTGACAATGTACCAAAGCTTGCTTCAAATTTTACTAGAGGTACTAGAGGATGCGATAGGAATTGTATCGATTTCGGACTTTATGAACCGTTTATCATCGAAGATCAGCATTCTTAGAAATACCTACATTCCATTGATGGAAGTAATCGACGAGAAACACCTGTCACATCTATTTCAAAATGCAGTTTGCAGTTTAGAGGATGCAGAAGGCTACCTGGACTTGATTGGAACACTTCTCTGTTCTGAAGGTCAGCTACCAATCGGTGAAAGACTCTTCTTTACCATTCCAGTATTGCTTGAAAATCTAATTAAATACATCTCCATTCCACTCTAAGTGTTTGCTGATTATTCCATTCATCACGAGACAAAGTCATTTGACTTCTCCACCCATGTAAGTTTTAAATTTTATGTCCAAATTATGTAAACAAAATAATAAAAAGTGTGTTTTCAAATGAAAAAAGCGTGTTTTTAAGTGATTTCAAATGAAAAAAGTGTTTTTAAGTGTCATTCAAGTGAAAAAAATACATTATGTTTAAGCAAATGTCAGGACACTTCCTTTTTATTTTATTCACAGAACTGCATCCTTTTAAACTTTGAGGTAAGTAACGGAAGAGTTAAAAAAGGGAAATGTCAAGCAAATCCAGGTAGTAAATGACAAAAAGAGATGCTTTTTTAATTTATGTAAACAATATAATAAAAAATGTGGTTTTAAGTGAGTAGTAAGAGGGACCTTTCAGCACAGAATTTTGTGCTATAATCCTGCCAATCAGAAGGCAGGTACAGATATAGCCCAAAATTCTGTGCTATAATTCCTGCAATGAGTGTTCAGCAAAGAATTTTTGTGCTATAATCCTACCAATAGGGCTGTAGGTACAGATATAGCACAATTCTGAACATCAATCAATGAAATAATTCGACCATGTAGATATAGCACGGAATTGTGTTATAAATTTTCTACATTTTTTGTTTTTTATTCCAAATTTGTGTTAATTGTTGTTAATAATTCACACTAAGGGTCGTCACTTTGTTGTGATTTTGTTATTTTTCTCTCTTCAATTCTCCTATGTGTATTTGGCACACTCTCCTGTGATTTTGAAGAGTAAAGAACCTTTTCTGTCGGATATGGAATTACAAAACTTGATGTCAGAAGTTGGATGCATTATTGATTTTGACGGCTTCATGTTTAACAAAAAATTTCTGGTAAAGGAACTTGGCTACGCATTTACGCGTGATGCCACTTACGGCCACTGTACGTTTCAAGTTGGAAAATATTTAGATTTGGATCCTAAAGTTAAGAAATGTGTGAGTTGGGTGAGTAGGAACATTCATGAAATGAGGTTTGAAGACAGTCTGCGCGATTATCCGCAATCAAAAGTGTGTGATGTTTTGAAGTGTTTACATCGAACGTGTAAATTGGAATTTGGAACTGAACTTTTCGCATACAAGGGTGGACACGTTGAACGTGACATGTTAACTGCATGTGGAATTTCCTCTCTCAATCTGGAAGATTACGGTTGCCCAAAGTTTTGTGACTTGTACGATGGACACGATTTTAGCGTAGTTTGTGACTTACACAAATACATCAAAAAAGGAAAAATTGCACATTGTCCAAAACTGGAATGTCTTTATTTTAAAAAATGGTATTTGAAACAACTTCGATTGTAACTGTATTTTCTATTTCCTGTTTTTTATTAAAACTGATGTCTGTAATGTGCTCAAACTTAAGTGTAACCGTTTTTTGTTTCCTGTTATTTAAACTGGTGTTTTTAACAAGTTGAAACTTGCCCGTAACGGTTTTTCGTTTCCGGCTTTTGTTTTAAAGTTCATTCCTGACTTGTGTGCGAAATCTATAACATGTCTTCGTTCGAATATGAGGGTTCACCATCATCTTTTTTTCGCATATGATGGTTCACCTACTATTAAGTTTAATAAACCACAAATTACTTTATGTTTTCAAAAACATCGAGATGACGGGCGAAATTTTTGCTTTCGCCAAGTTGGTCTTTATCCTTATGAATCGTTACTTTTACCTCTGTCTTATCGCGAATGGGTAACTCTGACATCGAAGAAAACGTTGAAACGTGTGATGGATGTCTTCGGAAATCTGACTGTCGAGTGCTTTACGTCACCATCGTGGCCGCACGATTTTGTTCCGGTCTCCATTGAAATCAGCGAGGATCTGATTTTGGAAATTCACTTGTCTGTGGCTACTTACGTGAGGGAAGATCGCGTTATGTCTTTGTATTTACGTCGCGAGATGAAAGATAAGGCGAGTCCTGACTTCATCGTGTTTACTTCTTTTGAATTTATGGGTTTGAAAATGTTAAACAAAGCCGTGAAACGTAATTGGGACATTGCAAAATTATATTCTCAGAAAAAAGACGATTGTAGTCTCTCTCGTAATTAAAGAATTTGAAAGCTAGTAACTTGTTTACTCATTTGGCTTCCGGCATGAGTACGTTGTGGATGGACGTTTCTCATGCTAAAATGAAAAATTTAGTTCAAGACAGAGTGAAAACTTTTGATTCGGAAAACTGGAAGATTGAGTTTCCAGAGAAGGAAAGTTTTGCACGTGCAGGGTTTGTATATACGGGTTTTAAAGATGTCGTGGAATGTGTTTATTGTAACACTCGAATTTGCGACTAGAAGGAAGGTGCGGAAGAAGAAGGGGAGGAGCCACTGATGGTACACCGGGAATTTTCCCGATCTTGTCCACTAATGAGGGCGCTGTTTGAAAAGCGTATAACCGAGGAGCAATTTCTTCAAGACGACGTTAACGAACTCAATTCCGAAAACGACGGATCTAAGTAATGGAGAATGTGATTCAAGAGCCGAAGTGGGACTGTTCACGTTTCACGCAGTTGTCAGGGCGGAGCACGTACATTTACGTTGTTTTGAATGCCGTGAAACCCCTGATCTGCGTTCGCGAATACGTGTTCAAAAATCAAGAGTGGGCAACGTCATCAGAAAATTTCCAGTTCACGCGCGAAGAATGGGACGAAATGAATTCGCTGGAAATCATGTTGGACGTAGAAGAACCTTATTTCAACATCATTACTGACAAATGTACGGAAGGAAAGGAAATACCCCTCGGTGAAAAAACTACGATCGTGATTCAACCGGCAAATTGTGGAAAGGACGGCGATGTTGCATTCTTCCTGCGTGGGTGTGTGGACGACATTCAAGTTCAGCGTTTAACTCTCACCCCGTGTTTATGGAATCAAATCACCAATCAGAAACAGCAAGTCGAAGAATTGTTTAACGACAAAAAATAAATGCAATTTGTATTTTATTTGATAATTTACAATAATAAATGTTAACCGTGCTCTACTTTTTTCTTGTGTTTTATTTCTTCCAAATTTAATTTAAGATGGCGGTGCATCCTGCATGTCTTGGGTTTTAACCCAACTATCAAACTCAGGACCATAGCCTTGCCATCAAACCAGGTATGATTTCTTATTTCCTTTTCCTCTCGTTTTTAAAATTTTTTCGACCGCGTACACGTCGTCTGTCGATTTTTTTACGTGTTGTAATTCTTCCTGGTAAGAGGTTCCCAGTAAATGTTCGTTGTTGTAATCTTTAAGCCTGTAAACGGGTCGGGACGTGCGCCATAACCTGGCCGTTACGTAATAAATTTCTTGGGTCCATGAGCCTTTGTATTCTTTTCTGAACACGGCTTTCGATTTACTGATTCGTACTTGATCGCCTACGGAAAATTTAAACTTTGCTTGGCGGCTTTTTGGCAAAAGGGTTTCCGTAAAGTCTTTTGAAAACCTCGGTCTGGTTTTTCGCGTTGACTTCAATCGGTTTCATTTTCAAAATCCTGTGTTTGCTGTGATTGTAGGATCGCACGAACGATTGCAAAACGTCGAGATAGTGATGCGTGCCTTTGAATGTAAAATAACGCCACATACGTTCCTTCAACGACCTGTTCCATCTTTCGACCATCGCGGCCTTCGTTTCCGTGTTCTGGGTCACGAAATGCTTGATGTCGTGATTCTTCAAGTATTTTTGAAATTCGGAATTCAGAAATTCCTTTCCCGAATCGGTTTGAAGGAAACCGGGCTGCGTTTTGGCCCTTTTCAAAATGACATTGAACGCTTGCGTCACCTCTCTGCCCGTCTTGCGTTTCAATGGTTCGGCGTACGTCATGCGTGAGAATACGTCCACGACAGTCAAAAGAAAATGAATGCCGACGTTGTGTTTGGCCAAACTCGCCACGTCAACCAAATCTGCTTGCCATTGCACATTCGCACCACCAACCATGGGTTTTGATCGGTCGAATTTGTATCGGACCAGTTTGTGCAGTGTATAAGTGTCTTGCCCTTTCAACCACTGCTGTATTTCCTTGCGCGTGATTTTTATTCCTCGTTTTCTGGCTTTGCGGTATAATTTTAACTGACCGCCAAACCCCGCAGCTTCTTTGGGATCAAAGTAAATTTTTCTTATTTTCTCGAAAACGACATGTGGAACCCTGATTCTGGTTCGTCTTTCGTGCCTATCGGCGTGGTGAACTCCGATTCGCTGTGAATGGGACTGTACACTCCCTTATCTACCTCTTCGAATCTGTCCTTGGGAATGGGTGTACATTGCAGCTCGCGCGGTAGTAGTCGTTTTTCGAATGACGACATTTGGATTTCTCTCCAATATTTCTTATTTCCAATGTATTCTTGCGGAACGTTTAGTTCACGAAGTACGGACGTAAATTGTTCGATCCTTTTGGGATAGAAATCGTGCTTTGTTCGATCTCGAACCGAATGTCCGATCAAATCTATCATGTTGGAGCCCGGGATCGTCTGGTTGTCTATCACCATCTCGGATTTTTCGTTCCATTCCACTCTGGGATTCTACCTTAACAAATCCATCAATGCCGCCCCCTTCACCCGGGTCGTTTTTGGTAATGCCTGCAATACCGCTTCTTCACTTAGACTCTTTCTTGCGTTCGGACTACCTCTCGCCGCTGCTGTCGGTTGCACTGCCTGTTGCTGAAGGACAGGTGCCGCCTGCACACGAAATTGATTCTTAAACGTTGCAAATTGTCCTTGCAGTTGGGTAAGCAACTTTGCTTTGATTTCTTCGCTGAATTGCGGGTCGTCCATCACTTCACGGATGTCGGCTTCGATCGAGCGCAGTTTCTGAAATTGCGGTTCTATCGTATCGTATTCCGTCCTGGACGGCGGGTCCGGCTGTTGTTGTTTTTGGAGCGCGGCCATCACTTCTTACGGGACCATTAATAATTTTCTAGCCATATTTCTTTATCAAATCGCCGATCAGGCCACCAGCAGCGCCAATCAGCGGTGTCAGAAGTTCGGGTAGAAATCCTCCGGTTTGCAGGACCAGCTTTTTTCTCGATTTTTTGGTGCTGGAAGTTGAAGCGAGACGACGAAGCAAACGTTTCCTTCGCGCTAACTTTTGCTTCTGAGCGGAATTCAAAGGTACGTTATCTCTTAAAATGTTGTAAGAGATTTCGCAGATGGTTTTGCAAAAGTCGTCGTTGGCGTGTTGCAGCAACGCTTTCAGTTTTTTTTTGTTGAGGTGCGGGATTGCTTTCAGTATTTTGACAACTTCGACGCAGTGCGTCCATACGCTCAAATTCCACTTCTTCATCAGTCGGTGCCGGTGTCATGCCGCGAAAGCACCCCCGTACCTTCGGTTTAACAGGTACGGCGGGCGGCGGGTGCCTTTGCCTCCAAAAAATCAGCTTTTTTCTTCATTTCCTCCCCGGTTGACAAGGGGGACGGAGGAAGAGGAGGAGCAGGTGGAGGGGGAATCGACTTGATGGGCACACATGCAATCGGCGGAAACGGAAGAACTACGTTTCCTCTAATAAATCAAATAATCAATCAAATAAATCAATTTTTTAAAACAAAAAAAAAACAATTTAAAAATTTAACATACCGACGGACAGGGGTGTCATAAACAGGGAGTGGGGATATCATAGGAGGATCCTCATTTCGTCTACGTGAATAATGAAAAAGATTAAAAATAAAAGGCAGAAAAGTAAAAAAATTAATAAAATATATTTACCGTAGTTCCAGCAAGGCGTAGTTCCAGCATGCCTTTTTCACGTCATGTAAAAATTGCTCCAGCACAAACTCACTCATGTTTTACACAGAACAGTAAGGCAGAGAATGAGCAATTCAATCAAAAGAAGTCAAACATTGTGTAGATGTATAAGATGAAACAGGTGCTGTTTTTACTTTAGCATCCTGTACGATGATTAAAGCAGCACAAAAAATCAACACAGATGAAATTCAAGTCATCTTATTTTTTTTTTTTAAATTATTGTTATTATTATTATTATTATTAGGTATTGTCACGTGTACGAACCGTGTCGATAAATGCGCGATTCGTATCACGTAATTCGATTCATTATTAGTTAAATGTTGCTAAATTTCGGTAACAGATGGCGCGGGCGATTGGAAACCGTCATCGTCGTCTGTTGGGCCAATCAATTCGATAAAGGGTAGAATAGGAGATTTCCTATGAACTAACCCACACTAAGACAGCTCACTTAATCTTATGTTGCTTTACAAGAAACATCAATTTAATTTACTAGCCTGATGTCGCCCAATAAACAAAGGGTACGGCTGACGGCTATCTTCTGTGTTTGCAAATTATACAATTTATCACCCAGTTGTTAAAGTGTTTATTTAATTGTAGTGAATTTAGATAATGTAAATGTCATTTCATTCAAAGTTAATAATGTTTGATTACCCGATTTGTAAAGCGCACAATTAAGGAAGGTCGAACAGACTTTGTCTGTCCGGTCTAATAAAGATTAGAGTTGAATTTGAAACATAAACAACGCCTCATTCTTTTCCTCTCACTCATTTAAATAACAGTTGCGTGGGACTCGGATTGGCACCCAGGATCCACGTAACAGTATGCTATTAATAAATTGTAGTGTCAGATTGTAGCACCGACAGGAAATACATTTTAAATTGATTACATACCCACGGACGTTTCATATCGTTCAGAAATTCAAGCACAACAGTCACAAAAAATGAACGCAGAATCGGCATTGACTTTTGCCCAAAAAATTGGTAAGTGATTTAAAGATTTTTTTTTTGTTTTATTAAATGGAATTGATAAATAATTCAAATTTTTAACGCTGTTTTAGAACGGTGTAAAAAGATCCGCAATGAGTTACACCCGGGAGAAATTGGATGTGTTTGCCTGATGTGTGGCGAACATGAAAATAGCCATTACATCTGTGTGAAAATCAGATGCAATCTGACCGATAACCAAATTCAAAGAAGAATCAGACGAGCAGAGCAGAATTGTGATGCCGAGATGTAATGAAAAAATCCACTGTATTTGAATTTTAAAATCTTTACAAAAAAAATTTGAAATTATTCTTTATTATACGACCTGCGACGGTGGTTCCCCCATGCGTCCCGGGTCCGTGTTTTCCGAGTCCAAACTCGAGTGCTCCGAATCCCAAAAAAACTATAACAGAACTACAACAAAATACGAAAAGGATGAAACTCGAAATAAAAATGCTTCAGGAGAAAATTGTTTTCTTGTCATCTGAAAAAAGATATTCACGGTAGTCATAATAATAAGGAGTGCATGAATTACATCCACAGCCAGGTTGAGTCGGCGAAAATTCGGAAAGGAATTAGCTGAAACAACGAATACGAAATAATTTCATTTTTTAGTTTTGATTTCACCCGAATTTATCCGGCAGATTTGGGATTAGGCAAACTAATTAATGTTGCAAAAACTATTAAGTTTTAAAATGGAATAGGAGCCGACTGGGGAGTTCATGAAACGGGAGTCGATATGCACAGAGGTCATGGACAGACATAAAAACTGTTGTCAATTGCTATTGGTGCGCTACTGTTGTTAACAAGTGGTGGTGGTGGTGTCCGGCTTCAAACTGTCTTACAATATGACAAATGTAAATTCACATGAAATTTGGACACCGTTTTCAATTCAACTCGTCTGGTCTATTCCAGAGGTTCTAAAACTTTTTAACATTAACGGTACACTTTATACAAAGGCAATCTAACGACTTACGTGAGGATGGTTTTGATGGTCAGTACAGGATGTTGAGACCTCAAATTGCACCACTTGTGGGACATGCATTAAGCAGTCGTGGAAATGTTCCCGACCATCCATGGGTGATGCCGGTCCCAACGCGACAACGCCGATAGTCATTGGCAAAAGAAAAAAAAATTTATACTGTCTAACTGTTGTTGTTCTCTCTTTTTCTATTTCTTATATTTTTGGGGACTATGAATAACTGTTGTTAGGATTTATTTTTGTTTGCTTAATGTTTATTTTGTTTTGGGGCAAAATGGTTTACCAATGTTGCAATCATGCTGTTTGCATTGGATGAAATGCCGGCGATGGGCATCGAGCATATTGACATTTTGCTTCCAAGTGGTTTTTTTTTGTTCACAGGTGCAAGTTAGACAATTGTTCAGGACGTTTCTTTTACCATGTACACTACGATTTTGAAAATGGATGTGGCGTAGTTGGGAGTTCTTTGGAAGGAAGTTGCAAATTGGAAAGAAGAGGGATTTTTCATTTTGCACAAAAATTTGTCTTTGATGGAACTTGACCGGTTTGTAAAGAGGTTGCAACATTCCACGAAGACTTGGAAGACATAAGGATGTCCGTCAAAAAGAAAGAGGTTATGAAACCAAAGTTTCTGTATTTCAATTTAGAAACCACGCAAGATTTGTTGGCAACCGACATGGTGGGAGATTCTCACGTTCCTTTACACAAACATCAAGTCAATTTGATTGTGTTTGTTATGTTGCGACATTTGCAAGTATTTTGAATCCGAGCTCGATTGTTCCGATTGCGGAACAAAATTGCACACCTTTAAAGATTTTAACAGCACACCGAAAAATTTGGGGATTTTCTTTTTCAAAATTACTTTTACAAAAACCTGACCTGCATCACCCATTTTCCCTAGGGTTTCAATAATCACTTTATCATCAGAGATAACTACATTCTATTTCTTGAAAAGAATTGACGAGAAATACCTGTTACTTCTATTTCAAAATGCAGTTTGCAGTTTGGAGGATACAGACGGCAACTTGGACTTTATTGGAACACCACCGTGTTCTGGAGGTCAGCCACTAATCGGGAAAAGACTCTTCTCCTGGTGATAGAATTCGGATATAAAAAGCAAATTTATGAAATGTTTCCTGTTCTTCGTGTATATTAAGACAGTGCTTCAGTGCAGTTCACAAGCATTGTTCGTTACTCAACATCACTGACTGACTGACTGACTTAAAATGCAAGTAATGAATCTTTGGATTTTTTGTTAAAAATAGTTTAAAATGTCAAACTCTATTCATTGTTAATTGTTTTTTTTACCTTTGTGTGGTTGGCTATTTTTTGCTCTACACAACCATGCTCATATTTTTGTAATTTTTTGAAAACAAGGAATTTTATTTAGAAGTAGATGGTAAAACTTTAGAAGAAAGACAGAAAAAGCTAGAGACATTAGCGTCTATACTCTTAAAAAGATGGTTCGGTAGAATCATGGAGGTCAATAATAAAGGCATTCATACAGAAGACAAAATTCCATATTTTTCCCGAACTGAAAAAATGGAAACGAGCAGAAGAATTAGTAGTCTTTTGGAATTTTGCCATCATCACATATTTAAGATAGTAGTAAATAATTTGCAAGACGTTCTGAACGATAGTTTTCATAATGTAAATCCTTGTAACTTAACTTAATGTAACTTATAATTCATTCTCTGCGTACATATTCCTTCAATAATCGTTGCTTGCATTGCTAGATCGGTAATCGGGTAATCAACTGGCAACTGAAAACTGGATACTGATTTTACCTGTTTATATACCCCTGTTGCGCCACATCATTGGCTCGTGTTGCGCCACGTGATTGGCTCGTGTTGCGCCACATGATTGGCTCGTGTTGCGTCACGTAATTACGACGTGACACAATTCACAATCCCACATAATACCTATGTTGCTCTTAGTAATGCATAAAACTGTTGCTCCACGTCATTTTATTATAATGTCTAAGAGCAATCCCAAATAATACCAATGTTGCTCTTAGTCATGCATAAAACTGTTGCTCTACGTCATTGTATTATAATGTCTAAGAGCAATCTCAAATAATAACAATGTTGCTCTTAGTCATTATTACACGCAACTGCAACTGTCGCTCCACGTCATTTTTTTATAATGTCTAAGAGCAATGTTGCTCTTAACCAATTTTAGACCTAATTTCAACTGTTGCTCTTAGGAATGTTGCTCCCAGTACGCGGCAGCATGCTGAATCACGAATTTTTTATTTGGCAGACTACTGTTTAAATAGTTTTTGAAAGGTTTTTCAACGCGCCATAATTGCATTACATCAAACAAGAAGCTTTCTAAGCTCAAGCAAGACCTCATCCCAAGTGTCCCAAATCAGACCAGACAAAATTGCTATCGATATGAAAATTAAAAATATATTTTTTTTGTAAAACATTTCGTGACCTCATCATGAAATTACAATATTTTACGTTCTTTCAAGCATCCAGTATATTATCGTGTAAACTGCATATCTAAAAAAAAAAAAAAAACACTTGTATGTAACGATGAAACAAAATGAATTGCCGTAAATTTAAATATTTTTTTGGCATTGGAATTTGGAAGGATGAGCTTACGTATTTGCCTGTCACCTCTCTGCGCCGTTTTACATCTTCTTACATTACATTTATGATACAAGAGAGGGGCAGAGGGGTTCCTACTTGTAAAATTCCCCAATCTGGCCTAATCTATGGACGACCCCAAATAATAATAAATTAATTAATTTAATTAATAAAAGTAATTAAAAACATTCTTCCGCGTGTTGATTTTCAATTGTTCGAAATCTTTGAATTTTATATCAGCCTTTCTAATTAATATTTCTTTGTTATATTCGCGGGATATTCGCAAAGACCCGGACTTGATTATGACGCAACTTTTGCACCCTTAATATGCATAGAGACACTGAGGATGTTTTAAGCAAGGCAGCCAAGCGGAATAGACCGGTGAACCAGCATGATGTAAAGGCAGCCTACCTGCATGCCAAATTAAAGGAGGATATAAACACGTCACTGTAAATTCTGTGCAAGTGAACGTTTACGAATGTGTGGTATGACGTCTGGTTGAACCTCAATCGTGTGCGATTCAACGTTGCTCAAACGGTGATTTACTGAGCTGTCAGGTTGAATTTTGATGTTCCACATCGGATAATTTGGCCATACAGAGCCCCATTTGTTGCCAAAACAAATGCAACGATGGTTTGTTGAGATCGGGCGTCTTGTATTTTATGCAAGACGGCTCGATCGTGGACTGGGCCTGGACCACAGTGGTCATACACTGTCAGGGTCTTCAAGGGCAAAGACTCTCGTCTCTTCAAAGTGAGCGATTTTCACAAAGACTCCATCAATCAATCTAGTGTGGGGGATAAATGCAGCCACCATTCGCTGCATACGACTGTGCTCGTTACTGCACATCGCGATCTTCTCGCCACTGCTCTTTCGCCGTCGTCCGGTTCGTGATCCATCTGTGCTTATCACTACGACTGCGTCAGCTGCTCACTTTGCGCCGCGCTTACCACTGCTGCGTTTGTCTGGACGTTTTGAGGCCCACGGCCACTCATTACATCCGTGTGCACGTGCAGCCCTGCAACTGCCGCTCGCCGCTAGTGTGCTCCATTTCTTCGGTCGTCAACCAGGTGCTTCTTCGACCGCTTGTGCGCCACGGAAGTGGAGCGACATAAATGTGAAGTTGGCCCGCTCGCCCCCGCCACGCCATTTCGCCCGGTGTGCCCGCCTTCCTCTCATTTCGATGGGGGAAAGTGGGCCGCTCATCGCAACCAAGCGTGAGCCGCTCGCCGTTTTTGGGGTTCGTGTTCGACGCCCTGCATCCGCGTTGGCCTGCTCGCCGCCCTTACATCCTAGTGGCTGATCGCCGCCCCGTATCCACGTTGGCCCCCTTGCATTCTGGTGGCCACTCACCGCCGCGCGCTTGCGTGGCCCGTTTGCCACCCCACTTTCGCATCTGCATGGCTCGCAGCGCTACCTCCGCGTCTGCGTGGCACGCTCGCCGCCTTTGCTTTGGTTTCCCCTTGCGTCGGCCATGTGCCGCGCTGGCTCGCTTACTCGCTCATCAGCATGGCCCGCTCGCCGTCATCACACTAGCATGGCCCGCTCGCCGCCATCGCATCCGCGTGGCCCGCTCGCCGCCATCGCATTCGCGTGGCCCGCTCGCCGTCACTGCATCCGAGTGGCTCGCTCGCCGCCCCACGTCTGTGTGCCAGCCAGCCAGGTCGCCGCCGCTCTTCAAGGGACCACGATTCGCCGCCATTGTCTTCCCCTTGTAGTATCATTTCATTACAGGGGGAAGGCATGTTGTGTCTATGCCTTTACAACAATACTATTGTATAAGGTTGCTAGGCACAAAGTTGCCTAGCAACACCCTTTTTGTCAATAAACAGTTGCAACCCAAAATCTACAGTGTGCACACATTCTTCCACAACCTTCTGAAAGAAGGCATCATGAACTTTAGAATCCAAATTAGGAGTTGTGAACCATAACCACAACAGTATACATGATCCAACCGGAGGGATACAAAGAGGAAAAATATAAAAAAAAATGGTGTGCAAGCTGGACAAAAGTATTTACAGTCTCAAGCAATCAGGAAAATGCTGGTACGAGAAGATGAAAAGCGTACTGGAAAACATTGGATTCACACAGTCACCCGACGATTCATGTTTATTCATTTTGAAGCAAAAAGTTGAATACATGTTTATGGGAATCTATGTAGACATAACTCTCTCCTCATCCGACAAATTCGAAGAAGGGATAATTGAGTTGATAATAGTGGAGATTAAGCTTGTCCTAATTGGACCATTGGAATACATCCTAGGGATTCAAGTCGAATGGGGGAATGGAAGAATAATGATTCACCAGCAAAAATACATTGAGGAGACATTAAAACGATTCGGATTACAAGACTGCAATGCCGTGAAGTCCCCAATGGATCCCAACCAGAAATTCGACAATTGCGAGGACAGTAAGGAAGTAGACCCAACCCACTACCAGGAAATGATTGGAAAACTGATGAACATTGCCACATGTACATGCCCAGATCTCAGCTACGGACTGAGCTTTTTGTCGCAATTTAACTGCAAGCCGCGTGAAGTTCATTTGGCAGACCTGAAACAAATGATGAGGGAACCAAGGACTACCGACTGATTTATCAAAAGGAAGAAAGGAACTTGCATGGATTTAGCGACGCTAGCTGCATGGAATTAGCAGCGAGGAACCAACAGCAGCAGTTTGTGCAACCTGAAGTAGTTATTTACATCTTAGATGATAAAAACGAAGAGGAAGTGCATCAACTGCCAGCCCATCAGCCACCACCATCACCACCACATCAACCGCAAGAATTGGAAGCAAAATTACTAGAAGTAGAGCCTACTGAAGATTACTGTCTGTCAATTTAACATGAAGAAAAATGAACAAGTTGGTGAATTAAATTGTAGACATATCTTTCACAACCACTGTTTCTTGCAATGGGGATGTGAAAATAAAACATGACCCATCTGTAGAATCATGTGGTAATTTAAGTGTTTTATTTAAGTGTTTTTCAAATGTCACACAAAATTATTAATACTAATTTAAAAATAAAATTTTTCTTTTATTCATCATCTCTCATATTCAATTAGATAAAAATTTACATAAGATGCACATCTTTTATTACCTAATAGAAGACCCATGTTTACATTCAATTCAAAAATTAAAAATATCAAAGAAAAATCAAAACATGACATGGCTGAAACGATTGGACAATTACCATCAACACAGAGGCAAATTATTAAAATGATGCCCATGAAAAATGAACGGAAGAAGAAAGGAATGCGATATGATTCAGAATTTCTATTGGAAAGTCTATATTTTCGGATTAAGACACAGATAGGGTATCAGCAAATTAATGAGTGGACTGAGATGTGAATATGGGGTCAATAAAATTACATCAGCGGTGTCACAAGCAAATATTGGCTGTTCATGCATCTCTGTGGGACACATCAACAATACATTTTGATTGGTCAACCTCGTTTTGAAACACTCAGACACATGTTAGATGACTAAGTAATGAGTCATTGATTCTGAGAATGCAAAGAACCAATCAGTTGAAGGATTAAGGAAAAGAGGAGCTAAGTAGGTCATCAGCTCTCTGTTGTACATAGGAATTGGCATGAGTGATGATGCTGCCAGGATTAGCAAGGGTGGGGACTCACATTCCTACACTTGTGAAAAAGGCAGTGAAATCACAGTGTGCAGATCTCAGTATGCAGTAAGCATTTGCCTATACAGTACAAGTTCTACCAGAGAAACAGCTCCAGTCCAGTATAACCAAGCAGTAGAAAGTTGTGCCGGTTTCCTCCTTATTAGCGACGCTCGTTTTAGCGAATTTCCAAATAAAATCCCCATTGTAGCAATCTCGTTTTAGTGACAATGGAGAAATTTTCACGCAAGAATTGCTACGTTTTAGCGACGCTACACAATAGCGATCGACTCATTTTAGCGAATAGCGACCCTGATTGGTTCACTGTAGAGACGCCCGTTGTAGCGACGCCTGTTTTCAGATGCTTAGATGCCGTTAGGTTAGGTTAATTTAGATTATTTTAGGCTAGTTTACGTTAGTTTAAGTTAGGTTAGGTTAGTTAGGTCAGGTCAGGTCAGGTCAGGTTAGTTAGGTCAGGTCAGGTCAGGTTAGGTTAGTTAGGTCAAGTCAGGTTAGGTTAGGTTGGAAAACGGCTTCGCTAAAACTGGCACCACTAAAGTTTATCAGATCTACTTTTTCATTTCTTTATTGTGTCATTTTAGCGATTACCACATTAGTGTCCACGTCATTTTAGCAATTTTTGTGTAGCTAAAATGACGTGGATGCTAAAACGGGGCGTCGCTAAAACGAAATCGCTAAAGTGAAATCGCTAAAACAAGGTGCATTCAGTTGTGCCACTTCAGGACCATTATTCAGCCTATTTCAAAAACCCAACCAAAAGTATGGCCCATCAAGAGATTTTCCTAAAACCACTAGGAACATTCTACTAAAAATCAAGCAAACCATATCCAAAAGTGTACACTGAACACTGCCGTCAAGAAGACGAGCGCCACCGTCAAGAAGACAAGCGCCGCCGTCAAGAAGACGAGCGCCGCCGTCAAGAAGACGAGCGCCGCCGTCAAGAAGACAAGCACCGCCGTCAAAAAGACGAACACCGCCGTCAAAAAGACGAGCAAAGTCGTCAGGAGGACGAACACCGTCGTCAAAAAGACGAATATCATTATGGATATTGTGGTGACTTCAAATATTCTTATTTGAGTGAGCACCATATTTTCAAATCATCTTAAAATCTAGATCAAATATTAATCTATGTTCTATTTCAATGTAAGTTGAAATAAAACATATACTGCCATAGTTTAAATTGAGACACAATATTACGTAAATAATATTGTGTTTTGCAGCAAGTTTTGGCCCAGCAACAGCGTCAACCAATCACGCTGCGGCATGCATTGCTTTGATGATGCTGCTGGCGCATGCCTGGGCGGAGCATCCCCTCCTCTCGCACGTGCCTGGCTCAATTGTTGCACACAACCCGAAGGCGGCCGTGTGTGATCTAAGCGCAACTCGTCATCTGCGCAGCTTTACTGAGCAGATTTCGGAGTGAGCCAAACGGTTTTGGCCCACTTTTCCCGCACTCTTGATTCCACTTCCAAACTGTTCACAACCGTGTCAAACTTATGCCCAAACTTGCTAAGTGTGATCTGTGATATTGGACAAATTGAGACTCATTGCTGGTCTGTACCAACTGTACGGAATAGCGCCTTTCTGCTTACATCACTAAGTGTGATTTAAGCCATTTTCTGTGTGAAACTAACATTGAGCTTGTTCTGTTAGTTTGAAGTGCTTTGTGTTGAGTTTACTCCACAAAGCGAACTGTGTGTAGACGGATTGTTACGTCGAACTTGCTCCGTAATAATCGAGTCGCTGTGTATAAGACATATTCTCGTGTCGAGCGTGCTCCACGGGAATTTTAGGTGTATTTGAAGTTAGGTTTTTGGCATAGAGTTTACTCTGCCAAAATCCGCGCTCACACGACGCCATCGACGCCATCTTGGAGCCAACCGTTAACTGTGAGTGTATATTCGAAGAAAAGCCAGATCGACCCAGTTATTACCACTATTTTGCATCATATTCATCTTGTATATTTGGACAATTAAAGCAATCGTATTATTCCTTTACTTTGTGTTTAAAATCATTCCCCTAGACAACCATTTGGCCACAGAGTAGAAGTCCTAAACGGCATCTCGACGGTGATAACTTGTTAAGTTTACTTAATTTGGCAAGTGAAAACCCGGATCGCCGCAATATCACGAACAACGTCAAAGAGACGAGTGGCATCATAATGACAAACAACGTCGAGCAGACGAACAACGTCGAGCGGACGAACAACGTCGAGCGGACGAACAACGTCGAGCAGACGAGCAACGTCGCGCTGACGAGCGCCAAAGAGAAGAGCACGAAGAGACGAATATTATCGTAATGATGAACAGCGTCAGAGGAATCGTCAAGGTGATGATAGACATCATGGAGATGGATATCGTTACAGCAACGACCCACGTCGAGAAGAAGAGTATCGTCACAGCCAGAGAGAGGGATCACACTATGACGAATACTCAAGACTTAAAGGAGACTCGTGTGGACGTGATGAATCACGACATGAAGAATACTCACGTCAACAAGACGATTATGCACGTCAACAGGAGTGGAACAGACAACGTGCAAATTCTCCGACCAGATCGAGATATCAACAAGAAGACTGGAAATATTCTGAATCTGATCGTTTCCAGCGCAATAACGCCAATTACGCGGGTCGTAGTGGAAATCAACAAGAACGATTCGATTATTCTCGACACAGAGACACACCACCATCTGCTAATGTTCCTGGTACAACGGATAACGCGATGCAGTGGCAGGAATATATTGAAAGGCAGATCGACAAACGTCTATCAAAAATTCCGTCCAGATCACAAGAAATGGAAGAAGTCCTACAGAAACAAATTCGAAAGTACTGTACGTCAAGCTGGATACATTGTTACGCCGCAACAAGTCAAATCAAATGGGACTGAATAACTGCAGATACGTTTGACGGTTCTTGGCGTGCAGGAACACAATTCTTAGACGAAGTTATGCAAGTCGTCAGATGCCACGAGGTAGATCCTTACGACGCATTAAAAAAGATAATTCCTAAAATGCTGACGGGAGGGGCCGCAAATTGGTTTTATGAACATCAATTTCCACATTGGGATGCTTTCGTCAGAGAATTCATGAAAGAATACGGAGAATCACACGCGACTCTCTTAAGCTACTGGGATAATCTGCAACAGATGCTGGGAGAGGATCTGCAACAGATGCTGGGAGAGGATCTGCGATCATATTTGCGTCGAACGGAAGAGCTAATAAACAGTTTGCCAAATTATGTTGGCGATTTCCCAGCCGATAGATAATTTCGACTGGGGCTAACAGAATTCTCTGAAAAGGTGTTGACTATGGTGGTTGCTCCAATGGCAAGTTCATTCGAGAAATTAGCCCAATTCATGCGTGATAATCAGATGTATATTGATGATCGCTACGCAAAGTATTTACCACCAGAAGAGCAGAGAGCTCGTGATGAATTACTGCGAAAACAGTCTGATTACGCACGAGGAAACCCGAAAATGATGTGACTTGGGTCTCTTTTCTCATCGCAAAAGCGAGATAATAGCAGTAGCAGAAACCGAGATAGTGGACAAACGCCCCATCCTGAACATTTGCAGAGAAATGTGAGTGTATTTGTCCCTTTGTGTTGGATAGAAATACTGAAATGTTAGCTAGTTAGTGTAGTGATTGGTTAGTTTATCATGATATTTGGTTTGTTATTTCAAATATCATTTATGTATATTATAGAACTTTTTGGTGTGAACCAGCTTTTCAATGGTAAAAGCAAATGAAATAATTTTTCTTTTCAATTAATATTAGAGAGTAGAATTCAAATAAACTTTGTTCTTTCTTATTTCCATTTTTATGTGTTTGCCTTATTTTAAGTTCATTTTCCACCGAGTTATAAAAACCACATTGCCACAGAGGCTATAAGAGAGGAATTTGAAGGTGAGCCTGAAGAAAAAAGAAAAGGAATTTTGATTTTTGATGAAACCAAATTATCTAAAACTTTGAATTTCAAGAAATCAACATTCAAATTTCATGGATTTGTAAATTTGGGTGAACACACTCCAGAAAATCAAAAATGTGAATATGCCAATCATGCATTAGTATTTATTTTTGTCTGTCTAAGCAAAGAGTGTAAGCAACTAGTGGCTGAATTTTGCTTCACAAAATGCCACACCAGATGATGTTTCAGCAAAAAATTTACTACAAGGCATCATACAATTACATCATGTTGGGGCAGAAGTCAGTGGATTCACTTGTGATGGTTCTACCAGCAACAAGAAAGCATGGAGTGCACTTTCTATTTCTGGAAAGACCAAAAAATTTAGTAATTTTCTCCCACACCAAGTTGACAAAAATAAAAAATATATGCTTTTGGAGATGTTGTTCACATAATAAAATGTATAAGAAACAAATTTTAGATAAAAAAAATTAGCAGTGGTAAGATACCCTTAACCACTAAATATAAAATAAATTGTTTAATATTTACTAAAAATATTTTCAATATCAAGGAGAAGCAATAAGTTATGGTGGTAAGTTTTACTTTAATGATATTTATCAAAACATTTTAAATCTGTGTTATATTTTAAACACATGCGAAAATGAGTGGATAATTTCACCAAACCGTTTTCCATCAGAAACACTGTCAATGTGTCAAAACCTAATCACTATTGTTCTGGAAATCCTCCAAGATGGTCTAATAAGTTTTGAGTTTTACACGTGTCATAAAGAGCATGTCAATAGATAAAAAAATTTCTCAGTCTGTGCGAGGAATTTTTATCAAGAAACAAATAATCTTTGTTATATCCGAAGTCCAAAGTCCATCACCAGGATAGCGGATCAGATTTACACACGCATATTGCCAGTGGAACACCGATGTCGAGGGAGAAAAGCTGAGATTGATGATGACATTTGTAAACTGATATTGAAGATGTGCCATATTGCAAGAGTGTGCAAAATTGGATGGTTTATATCACCAAAGTTAATTCCTCATGTTAGTGTATCACAATCTCAAAAGCTGCTTTTACTTTTAATCGTCATTCTTGAAGATGGACTAAGACGATGGGCTGTTCCTGCAACCTTAACTCGATTGACTTTGAACATCGAAAGAAACACGAGTTCTTGTGTTGACTTTTATAATGACTTTTTATGGGCGATAGAAAATGAAGAACTAATGAAATTGTACAATTTTGTTCTTTCAGCTTTGAATGTTGGACAAATTTGGAGGTTATCGGAAGACAGCTTTGCAACGACGATCCATCGCTGCTGCTGGCTAGCCAATGAAAGCTTACTCGGCAACATTCCCACACTAACTATTTCCCAGAATTCATATTGGTACCTCCCGACCGTGAGAGCATTCTGTGGTGAGAGTCCGAGCGAGTGAAAGACCGCCGCTTCTCTTTTGCAATGGATTTATCGCGCAACCGTCGGAGGGTTCTAAGACAAGAAATTGCAAGAAAATCAGCACAACTGTAGCGACTGCGAGTCATCGCTGGATTCACAACTGTCACGGTAAGTTTCATCTACAGTATTAACGGTGAGTACAGATTTCCCCCCCCCCCTCCGCTTGTAAAACAAAACCAATACTTTACCAATACTTTGTATATTTATGTTCGTAAAGTACAAAGTATCTGTCGCAAAAAAATTTCAAAGTGTTTTTTTTTTCGAGTTTATACCAGTAGTAGTGTTTGGCGACGGCGTGATACTGTAGGTTTATTTATAGAAATATCATCGGTTCCGCCGTTATTTACCCTATCGCAATCCCATGTTTTTGGGCTAATGGCTTACAGCTTACAACTCTCGACATCCCCGGACCACTGAACTCGTTTCAGTGGGCAAGCGAGAGCTCTGATTACTTACTGGTCATGTTATATTTTCTATTGTTCGTTTTTTTTTTCTTTTGATTTATCTTCGATACTGTATCTATATACGGCATTGTAAGCCTGCATTCGAGAGTTCGATGTGTAGCATTTACAATTTGTACAATTAGTATTGTACCGGTATGTGGTTACATATTTTCAAAACAAAGTAATTTGTTGAACCATGACAACTACAACCAATGGAAAGCAAAATTAAGGTTTTATTACACCACCACGACCACTGGTTATTTCTTGTATGATTAGACTTTAGAATTGAAGCCCATGCATCCTGGAGAGAAGAATCGAACGACAAATTAAAAAGGGACGTGCCTACAGCTTAATTTGCTACGGCTTAGAAAAACTCAACGTATAAAATATTTGAGTATACCTAGTTACATAACCAGTGCACACTTTACAATGGTACCACTGAGAAAACTGTTTTCTTATATTGGATCAGTAATTGGTATTCTGACTGGTCGCTCGACATTTTCTAGCATTATTTCATTTGATAGAAACAATAAGCACGGGCATGATTGTAAAAAAAAGCTTACTGTCTTAATCGCTTTTTATCATTTATCATTTTTCTGATGCATCGTTTAGTAATGGCTGGGACTGTTGAAAAAGGCTTTTACCACACAGCCTAACAGATCACGAGGAAGCCAACCACCGTGTTATATTGCGAATGCAATATTTGTCACAAAGTGACCAGAGGCAAATAGGAATTCAACCAATTTCGAAAATTCGAGAAACGTTGGCAAACAGAAATTGAGAAAGTCACCTCAAAGAGAAATGGATAAACAAAAAAAGATTTCACAGGGATGGATTTCGGTTTCGGGGTAAGCCAATTATTGGGGCTTATGAACCATTTAGGAAAGTTTGTACCGCAGTTGTCAGAGATTAGACCAATTTGGGATATATTAAGTGACGAGAAGAAGTTCGTGTGAAGTTGAGATCGATCCCAGGTATCTAGTAAGTAACCAGAGCTCTCGTTTGACCACTGAAACGTGGTCCGGGGCTACTACGGGAGGTCGAGAGTTGGATTTATTAGCCCCCATATACTTTTCGAGAGAGACATGTAGTTGTGCCATTATGATCTGGGGACACTGTACGTTTCAAGTAGGAAAATATTCAGATTTGGATCCCAAAGTTAGAAAATGTGCGAGTTGGCTGACTCAAAATATTCATGGTATGGGATTTGAAAACAGTTTCCACGATTATCCACAATCAAAAGTGTATGATGTTTTGAAGTCTTTACACAGAACATGTAAGGTGGAATTTGGATGTGAAATCATAGCATACAAAGGTGGCCATGTGGAAAAAGATGTGTTAACTGCATGTGGGATTCCCTCTCTGAATTTGGAAGATTACAGTTGCCCAAAGTTTTGTGATTTGTACGATGAGCACGATTTTAACGTGATTTGTGACTTGCACAAATACATCAAAAAAGGAAAAATTGCACATTTTCAGAATTTTTTCAGTTGATCAACGACTCTGGACCCTGAAGGAGTGGGGAACCTATGCTCAAATTTTCAAAATTTCCAACAAAACAAGAAAGGACTGAGGAAAATTAGTGTCACGCGGGCTGAATCACACCGTTAATCGGCTGCATCTTCCTGCTCTGTTTACACCTTTAATTCTTCAAAAACCCACCAGACGGCGCTCACTACAGTTACGCAACAGGCCGAAACTTGTCCGAAACTTGAATGTCTTTATTTCAAAAAATGGTTTCTGAAACAATTTCGATTGTAACCGTTTTATCTCTTTCCTGTATTTTTCTGGTGTTTGTAACAAGTTCAAACTTGCCCGTAACAGTTTTTCGTTTCCGGCTTTGGTCTCAAAGTTCATTCCTGACTTGCATGTAAAACCTGCAACATGTCTTTTTTCAAATGTGACAGTTCACCTAGTATTAAGTTTAACGGACCCCAAGTTTCTTTGTGCTTTCAACAACAACGAGATGATGGACGACATCCAAAGTGACTTCGATTTCTCCCGCACTCCCTGAAACTTGCAAAACTTCTCTTTTCATTTAAAGGTTGAAATGAAGTTGTGCCTTAAAATGTCAAAAACATTTCCTGGAGCTGATGTGACATTTCCATGTGTGAAATATCAACTCGCTTCCTGTTTATCATATGTTTTTTCAATAAAAAAAAGCCAGTGCCTTTTATGAAACAACATTTTCTTTACAAAAGAAAACATGGCCAATTACTATTTTCTTAGGATGCCTTCCGGTTCGTGTGTGGGAGGAACCTCTGCTGGTTGCGACCCACCAATACGTTTCGGTGACGGACGTGAACCAGGGTTAGTGGCAGGATTTCAGCGAGGAGTTGGGGTATTGGTACTCGATTCCACAACCCGCTCTGGATCCTGCCGGGCCGGACGACTTCTGAGACGACATCTTTGACAATGAATCAGCCATCAGAGGCCCTTGCCAATCAGGATGAGACCAGAAGTTTTGTTTTATAAAGTAGAGTTTTTATTATTTTTTGATAACATGGAATTTTATTTAGAAGTAGACAGTAAAACCTTACAATAAAGACAGAAAAAGCTAGAGACATTAGCGTCTATACTCATAAAAAGATGGTCCGGTAGAATCATAAAGGCATTCATACGAAGGACACAATTCCATATTTTTCCCAACTGGAAAAATGTAAACGTGCAGAAGAATTAGAAGCTAATCTCTTGGAATTTTGCCATCATCACAAATTGAAGAGAGTAGTAAATAATCTTTCTTAATTCAAGATCAAAATGACTTCAAATTCCCATCCACATGAGTACAAATTGGATGAAGAAGATTTTTATGCAACTGTGACCAAATTTGAAGGGACGGTTTGGCGTTTAATGAATACATATGGGAGTGTTTTGTTCAGTGCTGGTCAGAAATTAAGCAAGCTGCAACAAAATGCAAAACCGATTCGGCTAATATAAGCATAACTTTTGGTCAGAGGGACCTTCATTGAAATCCAGAAGCTAGAATGGCGCATATTCTTCTTAATTGGGAAAAGCATAAGTCCTTTATTATTATTATTTATTTGATTATAATATTATTTGTTTCTCGTTATAGTTTGACAAAAAGCAAATCGTTTTGAACTTTAACGAGTTCAAGACGCTCGTCAGACTCCGACTGAACATCAGTTGGAGTTAAGTTAACTCAGCTTTTAGCTGAAAAGAAATACAACAAGGTTTAGGAAGCTGTTTCCAAACAAGCGATAAAGTTTAAGAAGTCAAAGCCAGAAGAAAAAACTCCAGCATTGGAGAAGAAGAGAGGCAGACCATACAAAATCAAAGATGAACCGTTGATCAAGAGAACGAAATCCTGCATTGATGATAAAGACGAAGGCTTCGAGATGAGCCAAGGATTGGGCATTCTGGAGTAAAGAATTCATTTTAGCCTTTTCTTTAAATTGCATGTTATCTTAATATTTTTTTCATACAAATTTGCTGTAATTATTACTATCAATACTTAGTTTGATGTATTCCTGAAACGTATTTAATAGGCATGAGAACGGAACCCGTCCCGTGTCCCACAATTTAGAATATTTCAGGCCCCGACCTGTCCCGTGTCCCGCTGTGGGACCAGGACCGGGTCTATCCCGGTCCCATTCTCATGCCTAGTATGCCAATCATGCATTAGTATTTATTTTTGTCTGTCTAAACACAGAGTGTCAGCAACCAGTGGCTGCATTTTGCTTCACAAAATGCCACACCAGGTGATGTTTCACCAAAATATTTACTGCAAGTCATCATACAATTACACCATGTTGGGGCAGAAGTCAGTGGATTCACTTGTGATTGTTCTACCAGCAACAAGAAAGCATGGAAAGACCAAAAAATTTAATAATATTAAAGGGATTACCGGTAAGTAATGAAGTCAAAGGGAAGATTGTTGCGCCTACTGTAAACGTTTCATCCCCTCCTCTTTCCCTACCAACAATGGAAACTGAGGGAAAAAAAGAAGAGGCTTCAAGCCAAAGGATTCACCTATTGTGGCAGCAAAGCCAAAAGACAAGGCATTGCCCCTAGTGTACACGGAAGAATAAGTTGAGTTTCAGCAAATGGATGAAATAAAGAGAAGCTGCCCTTCATGTACATGAGCGTTGTCCATCCGTTGTGCCAATTTTTTACTGGAAAAGTTAATTTTTAAGTGAGATTTTAGTGTCAGTAAATAGTTTATTAAAACTTCTAAATAGTTATATTTAATGTGTGAGAAAATATTCTTGTGATAAACACTGAGTCTATTTTTGGATTTGAGATGAGTCTCCATTGGACTTCGATCCCCATTGTCTTGGCTAGCAATGGGACACCTTGTTTTCAAAGTGAGTGCAGGAAGTGACATCATTCCGTGGAAAAAAGTTGCTTTTGCTTCTCAGTCTGCTCTCAACCATCCAACATGTGCTGTCCTGTTTGCCAAGGAAAATGAATCCTGGAAAATACAGTTGGATTTGTAGACCACCAAATTACTTCAAATCAAGGTAAGACACTTGATGTAAATTCCATGTTTAGACCCTTTTTATTGGGTAAAAGTGATCACCTTTCCTGAAGTTCCTCCAAGAAACTGGAGAAGATGATGATCCTTATGTCCCAACTGATCAAACACACTAAATTTTACAGAATACTCAATGGGCCACTTAAGAATTGCATCGTTCGGACCTTTCACCACGTGAAGATAAATCCTTAAATGCATACCCATCCCAGTACTATTAACATTTAGACAAAGTTCTAGTCGCATTTTATAGCCATTTTGCCTGAGCTTGACGGTTTGCAAACTTCTTCACTTTCCAGATATATTCAAATGGGTAGAGATTTGATGCCAGTTCTAACCTCAACTTGATTAATTCTTGGCTTTGTTTGCCTTCGACAAGAGCTATTCGGCACTTTGTAGTGGTTAAAGTAAAAAAAAGGATATGAGCAACGTCCAGATATGTCGATCAATAATTCAAGCCGAGAGAAACTGCACAATAGAGTGAAGGTAACATTGTTTGTTTAAAAAATTAAATAAAAATCTTATTTCAATTTTATTTAGTTATTCAATAGAAGAAAATGTCAGCACAATGATGCACCGTTAGACGATATATATAGCAGTTGCAGGTAAGTAATTTGATAATACACCTGGCGAGCATCGAACCGCTAAACGACTCTAATTATTTCCTGTGGGAATCTAGAGTGGAAGGCCTGAAATACAGTTAAATACCGTTAAGTTGGCTGTATACCCATAAGTTTCTTATCGTTTCTTATCGTCCAGGGTAATTAAACAAAAGCGGAAAACACCAACTGATACCGACTTTTTACATCAAAGAAAAAAGCAAAGCAAAGAAAATGGATCGAGAGAGTGCACCAAACAATAAACGTAAGCAAAATGACGATGATGGTGATAAAATTCGTCCAGGTCCGTCATCAAGACAAGATGTGCCCGTTGCCAGAGTACAGGGACATCAACAAAATGCAGCAAGGCGTAATGAAAATGAAGATTACAATATACGCCTTCAATCACAGATTCAGAGGTATCCCACACAGTGCGTCCTCTTATTGACAAGAAGGAGATTATTGGTATGGTGGCATGGAGGGCGGGAGAAACGGCAGACCAGGACGACAGAGTTCGTCTCATCGACGTCCCGGAACTCCCACCAGACCTCCAGCGTCGCACATGGCGGGAGGCAAGTTTCAAGACGGAGTTGGCGGCGTTCGCCGAACGATTTTTGTTAAAAATAGTTTAAAAATAGTTTAAAATGTCAAACTCTATTCCTTTGTGTGGTTGGCTATTTTTTGCCCTACACAACCACGCTCATATTTTTGTTATTTTTTGATAACATGGAATTTTAGTTAGAAGTAGATGGTAAAACCTTAGAAGAAAGACAGAAAAAGCTAGAGACATTAGCGTCTATACTCTTAAAAACATGGTCCTGTAGAATCATGGAGATCAATGATAAAGGCATTCATACGAAGGACAGAATTCCATATTTTTCCCCAACTGGAAAAATAGAAACGAGCAGAAGAATTAGAAGCTAATCTCTTGGAATTTTGCCATTATCACAAATTGAAGAGAGTAGAAAATAATCTTTCTTAATTCAAGATCAAAATGACTTCAAATTCCGAGCCACATGAGTACAAGTTGGATGAAGAAGATTTTTATGCAACAACGAAGAGCATCGCGCCATAGCCCGTTCCGCCGTAATGCAAGAAGAAGAACAGGTGGAGCCGCCACCACTGCTGCCACAACCACATCCACAGGAGAGCAACATGGAACCGCCACTGCCACCATCACCACCACCACCGCCACCGCTTCCAGAATATCCTCAGCTCACCGCGGAGGACTTATTCACACTGACTGAAGCAGACATATTATTAGGTGTCGTAATAATCCACCAGCGAAATGCTGCACTGGCAGCGCGCAAGGCAATGGCCATGCTTGGGACAGTGGTCGGGCCGCGGCCAGTGCTCATTAATGAGCCGCTTGTTCGCGTGCTTGAAGGTTTAACAACGAGCATAATTGATCTGTATAACCTGTATAACCTGTATAAACCTTATTTGACCGAACAGCACGCTCCGTGGTTTGTTGCATTATTGCAATAGCAGCCTGCGAGTTTTGTTGCATTGTTATAACATCATTTTCAATGTTTAGAACCACATCCATTTTGTCAAGTAAAAAATGAAAATGCTTGTTGATAAAAAAAAGTAGTGGGATTTGATACAAGGAAGTAAAGGAAGAAGGGAGATAATCCCATACTAATCCCCTCCATCATAGCCAGATCCATTTCAGCCATTGGAAAAAAAAGTAACATTAACCTGGAAATTTTTTAATTTTTTTTACAATTTCATCTCAATTTTTTTTAATTTTTCTTTGAAATCTAAATCTGGATCTATAAAAATAATACATCCCCACAATAGATTACTCGGTATCATTCCGAATGTCACGTTTGGAAAAAATGAATGTCAAGTTTAGATGTTTATAATCTATGTTTTTCAATAAAAAGCCAGTGCCTTTTAGGAAAACATAACATCTTGTTTGCAAGGAAAACATGGCATCGTATTATTGCCTCAGGATGCCGCCCACCAACTTCGGATGATCGGTGTTGGGCGTGAATGGATTGAATTGGACGGAATCGGTTTGTCCACGTTGTTTCGGGCGATGGTTGGGAAAACGCGCAGCCAACTTGGCCTTCCACTGGGGGGCCCACACAGTGCGTCCTCTTATTGACAAGAAGGAGATCATTGGTATGGTGGAATGGAGGGCAGGAGAAACGGCAGACCAGGACGACAGAGTTCGTCTCATCGACGTCCCGGAACTCCCACCAGGCCTCCAGCGTCGCACATGGCAGGAGGCAACCTAACCTAGAGAATGCGATAGAAATTGTGTCAAAGATCGGCATTCTTAGAAATACCTACATTCCATTGATGGAAATAATCGACGAGAAACACCTGTCACATCTATTTCCAAATGCAGTTTGCAGTTTGGAGGATGCAGAAGGCTACTTGGAATTTATTGGAGCACTTCTGTTCTGAAGGTCAGTCACCAATCGGTGAAAGACTTTTCTTTACCATCCCGGCGATGCTTGTAAACCTGATTAAATACATAACAATTCCACTCAAAGTGTTTGCTGATTACTCCATTCATTAAGAAACATGTTATTTGACTTCTCCACCCATGTAAGTTTTAAATTTTAAGTCAAAATTATGTAAACGAAATAATAAAAAATGTGATTTCAATTGAAAAAAGACTTTTTTAAGTGAATTCAAGTGAAAAAAGTGTTTTCAAGTGTCATTCAAGTGAAAAAAGTGTTTTCAAGTGTCATTCAAGTGAAAAAAGTGTTTTCAAGTGTCATTCAAGTGAAAAAATACATTAAATTCAAGCATTATTGCAACAGCAGCCTGCAAGTTTTGTTGCATTGTTGTAACATCATTTTCAATGTTTAGAACCACATCCATTTTGTCAATTAAAAAATGAAAATGCTTGTTGATAAAAAAAGTAGTGGGATTTGATACAAGGAAGTAAAGAGAGAAGGGAGATAATCCCATCCTAACCCCCTCCATCATAGCCAGGTCCATTTCAGCCATTGGAAAATATAGTAACATTAACCTGGAAATTTTTTAATTTTTCTTTGAAATCTAAATCTGGGTCTATAAAAATAATACATCCCCACAATAGATTACTCGGTATCATTCCGAATGTCACGTTTGGAAAAAATGAATGTCAAGTTTAGATGTTTATAATCTATGTTTTTCAATAAAAAGCCAGTGCCTTTTAGGAAAACAACATCTTGTTCGCAAAGAAAACATGGCATCGTATTATTGCCTCAGGATGCCCTTCCACCAACTTACAGACTTTACAAACTCAAATTCAATGTCATCAATAACATCAATCGCTGGAGAAGTTTGTGATTTATTTCTCCCGAGTTGTTTGACAGTTTTCACAATTTTATTCGTTTCCCTGTGTGATTTCACACGCCATCATGCTGGCCATTATGATAAATGATAAAAATGATTTGGGCAAATATTTATTATATTTCATAATTCACTATTCATGATATCACATGTCCAGCAGCTTATTCACCAAGTGTTAGATCTTTTCCATCTGCTTACATATTTTTAAAAGAAAGTAATTTGTTAAAGTAATTTGTTGAACTATGACAACTACAGCCGATGGAAACCAAAATAAAGGTTTATTACAACACTACAGCCACTGGTCATTTCTTGAAAGATTGGACATTGGCATTGAAGCTCATGCATCCTGAAAGGAGCAATCGAACTACAATTTAAAAAGGGACATGCCTGCAGGTAGATTTGCTACGGCTTAGAAAAACCCTACATATAAAATATCTGAGTATACCTAGTTACATAACCAATGCATACTTTACAATGGTACCTCTGAGAAAACTAATTTCCGATATTGGATCAGTTATTGGTATTCTGACTGGTCTCTCGACATTTTCTAGCATTATTTCATTTGATAGAAACAATAAGCAGAGGCATGATTTTTATCATGTGTGGGTTATTCATTATTACCCATTACATATCGCGTTTGTTAATCTGCTCCCCCACTGTAAAAGCTAAATTAAACTAATTTTTAAACTCCATTATATTGCCAGGGAAAACGAAGAAAGGAATTTCAAAGAAAATAGCATTCGACAAGAAAAGACATGATTGAGTGAATGTTTTCAATAGTGCAACCCTAGACCAATACTCAGGCAGAGATTCCGTTTGTAATTTTATTTGAATTCTAATCATGTTTATCTGCGCTCTAAACTGAGAAGTTTTCAATGTAACACGGAAAGTTTTCAATTTAAAACGGGGAAGTTTTCAATTTAAAACGGGAAGTTTTCAATTTAAAACGGGAAGTTTTCAATTTAAAACGGGAAGTTTTCAATTTAAAACGGGAAGTTTTCAATTTAAAACGGGAAGTTTTCAATTTAAAACGGGAAGTTTTCAATTTAAAACGGGAAGTTTTCAATTTAAAACGGGAAGTTTTCAATTTAAAACGGGAAGTTTTCAATTTAAAACGGGAAGTTTTCAATTTAAAACGGGAAGTTTTCAATTTAAAACGGGAAGTTTTCAATTTAAAACGGGAAGTTTTCAATTTAAAACGGGAAGTTTTCAATTTAAAACGGGAAGTTTTCAATTTAAAACGGGAAGTTTTCAATTTAAAACGGGAAGTTTTCAATTTAAAACGGGAAGTTTTCAATTTAAAACGGGAAGTTTTCAATTTAAAACGGGAAGTTTTCAATTTAAAACGGGAAGTTTTCAATTTAAAACGGGAAGTTTTCAATTTAAAACGGGAAGTTTTCAATTTAAAACGGGAAGTTTTCAATTTAAAACGGGAAGTTTTCAATTTAAAACGGGAAGTTTTCAATTTAAAACGGGAAGTTTTCAATTTAAAACGGGAAGTTTTCAATTTAAAACGGGAAGTTTTCAATTTAAAACGGGAAGTTTTCAATTTAAAACGGGAAGTTTTCAATTTAAAACGGGAAGTTTTCAATTTAAAACGGGAAGTTTTCAATTTAAAACGGGAAGTTTTCAATTTAAAACGGGAAGTTTTCAATTTAAAACGGGAAGTTTTCAATTTAAAACGGGAAGTTTTCAATTTAAAACGGGAAGTTTTCAATTTAAAACGGGAAGTTTTCAATTTAAAACGGGAAGTTTTCAATTTAAAACGGGAAGTTTTCAATTTAAAACGGGAAGTTTTCAATTTAAAACGGGAAGTTTTCAATTTAAAACGGGAAGTTTTCAATTTAAAACGGGAAGTTTTCAATTTAAAACGGGAAGTTTTCAATTTAAAACGGGAAGTTTTCAATTTAAAACGGGAAGTTTTCAATTTAAAACGGGAAGTTTTCAATTTAAAACGGGAAGTTTTCAATTTAAAACGGGAAGTTTTCAATTTAAAACGGGAAGTTTTCAATTTAAAACGGGAAGTTTTCAATTTAAAACGGGAAGTTTTCAATTTAAAACGGGAAGTTTTCAATTTAAAACGGGAAGTTTTCAATTTAAAACGGGAAGTTTTCAATTTAAAACGGGAAGTTTTCAATTTAAAACGGGAAGTTTTCAATTTAAAACGGGAAGTTTTCAATTTAAAACGGGAAGTTTTCAATTTAAAACGGGAAGTTTTCAATTTAAAACGGGAAGTTTTCAATTTAAAACGGGAAGTTTTCAATTTAAAACGGGAAGTTTTCAATTTAAAACGGGAAGTTTCCAATTTAAAACGGGAAGTTTTCAATTTAAAACGGGAAGTTTCCAATTTAAAACGGGAAGTTTCCAATTTAAAACGGGAAGTTTCCAATTTAAAACGGGAAGTTTTCAATTTAAAACGGGAAGTTTCCAATTTAAAACGGGAAGTTTCCAATTTAAAACGGGAAGTTTCCAATTTAAAACGGGAAGTTTTCAATTTAAAACGGGAAGTTTCCAATTTAAAACGGGAAGTTTTCAATTTAAAACGGGAAGTTTCCAATTTAAAACGGGAAGTTTCCAATTTAAAACGGGAAGTTTCCAATTTAAAACGGGAAGTTTCCAATTTAAAACGGGAAGTTTCCAATTTAAAACGGGAAGTTTCCAATTTAAAACGGGAAGTTTTCAATTTAAAACGGGAAGTTTCCAATTTAAAACGGGAAGTTTTCAATTTAAAACGGGAAGTTTTCAATTTAAAACGGGAAGTTTTCAATTTAAAACGGGAAGTTTTCAATTTAAAACGGGAAGTTTTCAATTTAAAACGGGAAGTTTTCAATTTAAAACGGGAAGTTTTCAATTTAAAACGGGATGACGTGTCTTTGACAGCAAGGAGAGCCTTTATGGTCGCCGCTCTTAGTTTCCGGCCACCGAGGAGGAACAAAAAGACTGCGATGATTTCTTCAAAACCACAGCTCTAAAAAAGCAATTTTTAGAAACCATCTGGGCTAAGCTACCGCTAACCGTAACAAGCATATGAAATAAAAACATTATCGATTGGTTGACCATTAGATTCAGAATATAATAACACGCTGGTTGCACCTATCCGGAAAAGTACAACATACAAAACGACGCAAATGATAAGCGATGAGAAAACAATGAAACATTAAATTTCCAATCGGAACTCAACTGGTAAGCAGGTGGTTAATCGAATCGCACTCGAATTAATTCATCAATAATGTTGTTTGGGTTTGGTTTAGTCGCGTCTTTCACTGCTAGACAGCTGTTGTTGGGAGGTACATTATTTCAGGATTCAGCAACAAAAAGACTGCGATGATTTCTTCAAAACCACAGCTCTAAAAAAGGAATTTTTAGAAACCATCTGGGCTAGTATAGATGGTAAAACTTTAGAAGAAAGACAGAAAAAGCTAGAGACATTAGCGTCGAAAAAGATGGTCCGGTAGAATCATGAAGGTCAATGATAAAGGCATTCATACGAAGGACAAAATTCCATATTTTTCCCCAACTGGAAAAATGGAAACGAGCAGAAGAATTATAAGCTAATCTCTTGGAATTTTGCCATTATCACAAATTGAAGAGGCTAGTACTATGTAAATAATCTTTCTTAATTCAAGATCAAAATGACTTAAAATTCCCAGCCACATGAGTACAAGTTGGATGAAGAAGATTTTTATGCAACTGTAACCGAATTTGAAGGGAAGATCCTGGTTCATTTAAGACACTATAAAATCCCCAAGGAAACCGGAGATCTTGCTGCCGTTGACGGTTTGGCGTTTAATGAATACATATGGCAGTGTTTTGTTCAATGCTGGTCAGAAATTAAGCAAGCTGCAGCAAAATGCAAAACCGATTCGGCTGATATAAGCATAACTTTTGGTCAGAGGCACTTCATTGAAGTCCTTTATTATTATTATTTATTTGATAATAATATTATTTGTTTCTCATTACAGTTTGACAAAAAGCAAATCGTTTTGAATTTGAACTTTAACGAGTTCAAGACCCTCGTCAGACTCCGACTGAACATCAGTTGGAGTTAAGTTAACTCAGCTTTTAGCTGAAAAGAAATACAACAAAGTTTAGGATGCTGTTTCCAAACAAGCGATAAAGTTTAAGAAGTCAAAGCCAGAAGAAAAAACTCCAGCATTGGAGAAGAAGAGAGGCAGCCCGTACCAAATCAAAGACGAACCGTTAATCAAGAGAACGAAATCCTGCATTGATGAGGATGCAACCCAAAGTTCTCGGGCGATCGAGTGGGATCCGGAAGCCTCTGACGAATGTCTTCTCGAGATAGAAAGACCACCTCAGTGTTTGACCCAACTTTCATCATCAGAATTAGTGGTCATTAATGATTTGGAGGACGCTTCGTTAATACCAGTAAACGGCATCAGAGTGGGGGTCACGTGGGCATGTGAGAAATTTTCAAAGTACTTGATGGGACGAGATTTTCATATCCACGAACCACAAGCCTCTAGTTCCACTGTTAGGGAATAAAAGTTTGAATGCCATGCCTATTCGGACTCAACGTATCCGAATGCAGCTTGTCTGGTGCACCGGTGGGAAGGCCAACGGGGTATGAGCGATTTAATTGAAGCGGCAGAATACCCGTCTGGGAGTGGATTTCCGGCGCCAGACTGGAACAAATCCGAAAGTTGGTACAAGAGGAGTAAGAGAGCCAAGTTTTAACAAAGTACAAAACACGGCTGGTGGCCCAACAAACGTGGTCTGCCCGTGACTCGATGGGGAAGGTAAAGGTCAAACAGAAACTGGAGAAACTATTAGACAAAACATTGGGGCAGATGTAAAGAACAACCAAAACAACTGAGGGGTTTTAGTTTTTACAGCCAAATTCGTAATGACTGCCACCAAAGTTGAATCCAGGTGCGTAAAATCTATAATGACCACTTTCTTTCTTTATTCTACTCGACAATAGACATTTTCTTTCTACATTAGGTTAGGTTAGGTACCTGACCTGACATTGGGGCAGATGTATAGAACCAAAAAAGTTATCATTTTACACAAATGGCCAAATAACAACTAACAAATTTGAAGGAAAAACAGTTGTAGTGTATGTAAAACAAGATCAAGAAACAATCAATCTCAAAAGTTGAATCAAGAACAACCAACAACAAATCTTCTTAAGAAAATATTGGATAAAGTAGATGCCACATTCATGTAACAATGTGGTATAAATTGCGGTATAAAATCATGTAAATGCCACATGTAGGATTGCAGGCTTACAATACAAATAAATGTAAATGCCACAATCTTGTAGGATTTGCAGGCTTACAATACAAATAAATGTAAATGCCACAATCTTGTAGGATTTGCAGGCTTACAATACAAATAAATGTAAATGCCACAATCTTGTAGGATTTGTAGGATTTGCAGGCTTACAATACAAATAAATGTAAATGCCACAATCTTGTAGGATTTGCAGGCTTACAATACAAATAAATGTAAATGCCACAATCATGTAGGGCGTGGGCTTGCAATACAAATGAATGTAAATGCCACGTTAGTTGTAAGAAATGCGAGCTGCATTTGACCAGAGCTCTCTTTTGGTTCCACTGAGACTAGTTCAAGTCGTCAGTTTCTCCAGGGGTGACCGCGTGGAGGTTGAGAGTTGGATTTTACACCCCCTATTTACTATTTGGAATCAGCGACGACCACCAGAACAACAACAACTTCCCTCCTTAATCTACAGCCATTGATCTCTTGTTTTCCGGCATCCGCCTCCATTTCCTCCCAAAACCGTCAACCCCAATCGATTTCCTACCCTTGGTGTATGAAAAAATAAATAAATAAAATTAAAAGAATAAAAATATGAAAAAAGTAAAGAAAAATTAGAAATTTCGTACAGTTTGAGTAATTCCTCCTCACCATTTCCAAATCGAATAATTTACCTGTTTTTTTACTTACAGAAGTAGTTGATATGACATATGGCGAACGGATGGAGTGAAATGTCGATCGACAAAAACAATCTGCGAAATTCGAAATAAGTGGTGAAACAAACCTGACGCAATGCTAAACAAACATACTTTGATATATTACGTTGAATAATTACCCATCTGAGGACAGAAATTAATCGAAATAAACCATGATCAGCAACAACGAGGCGCACTCACGAGCCGCACTCACGAGCCGAGTCGGCCGACGCCTTTTCTTTGTGAGAACAATTAAGTACGGGGTTCACACGAGTAAAAACAGGATATCCGATCAAGAAAGAACAAATCCTTCGTGTCTTTTCTCTGGTGCATCGTCATTTAAAAACAATTTTCGTTTTTGATTTTGTTAACACCAAGAAATTTCCTCGATTATCAGTAATTTTCACAGTAATATTTCCAATCCTCAGAATTTTCCAGTTTTTTTATTGATTTGATAAATGACCACTCGCTTGAAATTCGAAGCACTGATGGAATGCAATAGTGGACAAAATCAAGTCGCAAAATTCAAAAGAAACGGTGAAGTAAATACGTTAGTTAAATAAACTAAGTATGAAGTATTAGATTGAAAAATCGCCCATCTGAGGACAAAATTCAACGAAATAAGCCACCGTCAGCAGCAATGTTGCGCACTCTTGTACGGGGTTCACAAGGGGAAAAACACTGCATCCACTCAAAGTAGAACAAATCCTTCGTCTTTATTTTTTTATTTCTTTATTTATTTATTGGTAAGGATTTAGATTAAACTCTTCTTCTGAATCAGGGATTCCAAATTTCAGTATGATTTATAAATTGATAACTACAGATTTTAATTTCGCGTGATTATTATCAAGAACGGAGAAGGCGGAGTAAAAAACAGGCCTAAATAAATATTCCGTAGTGACAGTTTAGACCACTCGATGGCGCTTCTGTCGCATCGTGTGGGAATGACCGGCGATTTTCAAAAGTTAAATATCGGTATTGATTCTTTTTTTTTTTTTTTAGAAAATACAAATGACAGAGCGCGACACCAATTTTATTTCAAATTCAAATTTTCTCCAGAAACCAAAGCAAAGCGCAATTTCTTTATTTATCTTCCAACGAAGTTTCACACAAAAGCATCAATTACAAAACATTTATTATGTTTGTATTCTTCCCATTAAATGTATATAAAAATTAAAAAATTAAAAAGGTAAAGCAATGTCATAACATTCTATAATCAAATCAATCATGACCTAATTAGCCGCAAAAACTATAGCAAACTTTACTCTCCAGACACTCAGGAGATGGAAAATGTGATATTATTGTATCAATATATAATTTTAAAGATATTAATCAAATAATATCTTGTTACCAGGCGCAACTAGTGACTGTAGTGAGGTCATACGTATGTTTAGATCAGCTTTCAGCTGATAACACCATGCACAACAGAAATTGTTGTTGGAATCAAGGGCAAAGCAAACTAAGCACAAAAATTTAAAATTATTAAATGGATTTTCTCACGTTTATTTTTGATTTTTACCAATACTGGTTAATTACTATCATTGGATCGCTATCAGTATGGTACATGTAAGTAGTTTTATACTTTTAATAGCAGTTTTTGTTTTAATTTTTTTTGTACATGCATGATTGCAAAATCATGATGATGAAATTAAATTAAATTAAATTTAGAAATGTACCAGATGAATAGAAAATCAAACATTTTTTGTCACCATTTTGGTTTTATTTTATCTATATTGCAAAACCACTACAATATTCTTTAGATATTCAACCTGGACATTCGATTATTGGAAGAAACAAGGTGTTCCAGGAGAGAAACCGAGTTTCCTGACTGGAACATTAAAACCACTTTGGAAGTATGTAAGTTTAAGAAGCAGTCATTTAAAAGTAGTAACTGTTTCAATATGATTCAATGTTTACGTTTTAGCCTATGCAAAACCAAGACATGGATGCAATGAAAAAGTTTGGCCACGTGCATGGGTAAGGCTATTCAAGTAAACTAGGAAAATTCGTTATAACGATTTGTAACTGTTTTAACTGCCGTTTCAACTGTTTTAACTGCAATTTCAACCGTTTTAACTGCAGTTTCAACTGTTTTAATTGTAATATCAACAGTTTTTACTGCAGTTTTAAACATTAACAATATTTTTATACTTTTATTTAACAAATTCCACTTCAGAATCAAACGAATTTTGAATTAAATTTTTTTTTTGTGATCTACATGGAATCCAGTCCAAAAATTTCAGCGACCGCATAACGTATACGGCACGTCACATATATGTATATGTATATGGTACGTTTATGTTTCGTACCGTATATGCAGTTGATGTACGTCAATCCAACGTTACGTATTCTAGTCATATATAAGTGCTCCAAACGAGAATACTAGATCATATTACATCTTCTCTTGAGCAAGATAGTACTGGGATCTCCAAAGCAAGATCTCAAATTCATTCGTTTTACTCTCGATTTAAAATCAGAATTAAAATGAAGACAAAAATAGTTTGGTTGCAAGAATTGATCGAAGCTAAAGACAAACACGAAGCAGCATCCGATTTGACAGAAACGGGTCACTTTGAAACGCCTGAACCAACAGATGACATTCATTTTACCGACGCCGAGGAACAGGAAGACCCAGACTCTGACTGCCTGGGTAGTTACTATCCGGTGAAAATTAATGAAACCTACAATAACAGATACAAGATTGTTCGCAAACTCGGACGGGGCAATTTCTCCACCGTCTGGCTGTCCTGGGACCAACTCGAGAAGCGATTTAAAGCGCTGAAGTTTCTCAGAAATGGTCACATCGTCACGAAAGCAGCGATGGACGAGATTGACCTTCTCAAATGCGCCGAATATTACGATTCGCCTGAAAATCGCAAAGTCGTCCACTTACTGGACCGTTTCTTGGTTTCCGGTGAAAACAGCGTGCACGTTTGCATGGTGTTCGACGTTTTAGGGGAAAATCTCTTAAAACCGCTCGTTCGATCGGGATATAAAGCAATGCCGTTGAGCAGTGTCAAAAGCATCATAAAACAGGTTCTGGAAGCGTTAGATTTCTTGCACACGACTTGCAACATTATTCACGCGGATATTAAGCCTGAAAATGTTTGTGTGGATGTCAATGACAATTCGAAAGTGACGTTAGCCGATCTTGGAAATGCGTGTTGGGTGGACCACCACTTCTCGGGTCTTATCCAGACGCGGCCTTATCGTTCTCCCGAAGTTATACTGAACGTTGGTTACGGCACGGCCGCTGATATTTGGAGCACGGCGTGCATGGCGTTTGAATTGGCGACTGGTGATTATCTATTTTCGCCCGATTTCGAATGTCGGTTTTTGTCGGACGATGAGAATCATCTGGCAATGATGGTGGAGTTGTTGGGCGCTGTGCCAAAACCGTGGGCGTACGGTAACAGATTTTCTCGAGGGTTTTTTAATGAAAAAGGTTCACTTTGGAACTTTCCTCACGTTAAATCGTTCGGGCTCAGTCGAGTGCTGAGTGAGGCGTACGGGTGGGATGCCGTTGAGACGCGACAATTTGCTGATTTTTTACTGCCCATGTTAGCACTTGATCCGAATTGTCGGAGTTCGGCAAAAGAATGTCTGAAACATGAATGGCTTCAGTGAAAACGATTTTTGTGTCGATTTTTGATATTTCCCTCCTTTGGATTTCATTTTTAAATTTATATATTTGCAGGGGTTTTGTCGGTCGTGCGCCGGTGCTGTTCGTTTCTGAACCTGACTTGGTGAGGCAGATAATGGTGAAAGATTTTCACGTATTTCCAAATCGAGTTATCATTGCGGATATGGATAAAGACAAATTCTTAGGACAATTTTTAACAGTAATGTCGGGTGAAAAGTGGAAAATGGTGCGAAATACACTAACTCCAACTTACACATCGGGGAAGCTGAAACAGGTGAAACCAATGTTAACATTTTGTCATTTTGTGTCATTCTCACAATAATTATTGCAGATGACTCACCTTATAGAAGAATGTGTTCAGAATTCAATAGATTCTTTAAAAGAGAAAGCAGATGATGGAGAACCAGTGGAAATGACTAGGTGTGTACTGTGGACCATTGAGTGGACTGTCTGACATTTATTTGCAGAGCATTTGCCGTGTTGACACTGGACGTGATTGCAAGTTGTGCTTTTGGAATGAAAAGTGATTGCATTAAAAACCAAAAGAGTGAATTTGTTGTTCAGGCACAGAAGGTTTTTCAGGCAAATCCAAAAGTTTTGTATTACATACGTAAGACGACAGAAACCTTGATTTGGTTTTTTAGGTGTTAAATGACTGTTTTTCATGTTTCAGTCACGTTGCCAATACTGTTTAAGTTGTTAAAGTTGATTCCAAAATCCTGGATACCAAATCCGTTCGACTATTTTCAGAAAATTGCGGGTCAAGCGATCGATATGAGACTTAAAAATAAAGACGTAAAATGAAATTGGGATTGTTTTCAAAATATATTGATTAAAAAGTTTGTTTCAACTAGTTTACAAGAAGGGATTTTCTGCAAATTATGCTCGAAGCTGAAATACCGAGCGAAGAAAGCAACAAAAGTGAAAAAAATGAAAATCAACAAACAGGGACCAAAAAAAGTGATTTCATTATTTGTTTTAATGATATTTTGATCTGTTTCCAACATAATTTCTTTTTCGACATTTCAGCGCTAACACGAGATATTGTCATAGCCCAAACAGTGTTATTCATACTAGCAGGGCATGAAACAACAGCAAACACGTTAACCTTTCTTACTTACGAGCTTGCCTCCAACCAAGACATTCAAGAAAAACTAATCAAAGAAGTGGATGATGTAATGGCAGATTGCAAGGTAATGTCTGATCACTGCAAAGTATTTCTGTATCTAACACTGTGGATTTGTTTCAGGGCAAACTTACTTACGAAGCTGTGTCAGCAATGCAATTTTTGGACATGGCTGTGTCAGAAACGTTAAGAAAATACCCACCAGCTGTTCGGTAACAGATATTTGAATCATTTAAACGTAGTAAAACATATCTTGAATTTTAGTACTGATCGAAAATGTGTGGAAGATGAATACAACTTGAATGGCATCACGATGAAAAAAGGCATGGCGGTTGGAATCCCTATTTACGCCATCCATCACAATCCAGAATTTTATCCCAACCCTCAAACATTTGATCCTGAAAGGTATATTCGTAAAATAAAAGTCTTTAATAAAATGTGTTTTCTTGTGTTATTTTGCTTCAGAACAGGTTTTCTGCAGAAAACAAAGCAAATCGCAATCCTTTTACGTACCTCCCATTCGGGGCTGGGCCCAGAAACTGCATTGCCATGAGATTTGCTTTACTGGAGGCCAAGCTCGTCATGGCACTCATGTTATATAATTATCGCTTTCAAACGTGTGCAGAAACTCAGGTTTGCAAAGAAATATTCGAGTTTCCCACGTTAAAGAAAATAATTAAACATTAATTATTCCAGTTTCCATTACTGTTTAATGCTGGACAAGGTTTGTTGCAGCCACAGTCGGTCAAACTCACACTTCAAAAGAGAGTCGACCAACCACATTTTAATTAAACTCTGAAGGCCATGTTAAATTATAGAAAGTTGTGAATATATTAACCATAATTAAATAAAGTGTTCTGCATGGCAATCTATTTATTTGGAGAAGAAAAAAAATCATTACATATAAATAATAAAATATAAAATATAAAAATCTAAATATAAATATGAGCAAAATGTTTTTCAATTACCGGCATTGTATTGCAACTTGCACACCCCCTGCTCCGGGAAATGCGTGCCACATTTGTAAGATTACTCTGAGATTTCTAATCAGCTTCTTCAGACCACACGGAAGAAAGCTCTTGTTGCGATCACGTTCAAAGCAAACATTCACCAACCACAATGGATCCTTCTGGTTTTTTATTTAATTTGTATCAATACTGGTTGTTAGCCATCATTGGTTTGCTATCGGCATGGTATTTGTAAGTATTTTTTACACATTTTAACCTTTTCTCTGAGGGAGATAAATGTATAATCTAACAAGCAAAGAGGAGATGAGGTATTTAATAGTGGCACTAAAGATAGTTTGAATTCAAAGTGACCTACTATAAGCAACGAAAGTTGATGTCGATAATTAACTTTAGTTTGTCTGGCTTTAGCTTAAGCGACGAATGTTATCTTCAGAGCTATTTTGCAAACATTCTCATTGTTTTTCCAAACAAATAAAAGCCTCGGAGGTTAAAGAATGACGTCACTTGTTGATAGTCTGCTGGGATCGCTGTGCAGCTGCTTATGTATCAGGAAAGTGCATCTTCCTTCAGCACTTCCGGCAAGTGTGTTTAGCATCTGTAGTAATGTCTTCCTCATCTCCAACGATTCGTATCATGCTACAAGCAGTGTGATCATTTATTCCCTCGACTTGTATTTACTTCTAAGTTCATTGTCACTGTTATTGTTGCAAAGATTATTTTTGCTAAAAGCTCTAAAAATTGTTTCAGATATTCAACCAGGACTTTCGACTATTGGAGAAAACAAGGCGTTGCAGGAGAGAAACCGCGTTTGATTATTGGAACACTCAAACCAATTTGGATACATGTAAGTTTGTAAAGCACTCGTTTTAACTGGATTGTGTTATTCAGGCTTTGTCGATGTCTGCCAATTGTAAAAATGTTTCATGTTTAATTTCAGTCTTTTCAAGACCAAGATATGGATGCTATGAAGAAATTTGGCCACGTGCATGGGTAGGTTATGTGTAGAATTTACGTATTTTAGAACCATAATGGCGTCGATTTACTATCGCTAAGATGATGGATTATTTTCAGAGGTTTTGTTGGAACTGCACCAATACTGTACTTATCTGAACCTGACTTATTGAGGCAGGTGTTGGTAAAAGATTTCCACGCCTTTCAAAATCGAAGAAACTTTCCAATTAGGAATAAAAACAACGTACTAGCAAATATATTAACAGGACTGACGGGCGAGAAATGGAAAATGGTCCGAAATACACTTACACATACATTTACATCGGGGAAGTTGAAGCAGGTAATTTTTATATCATCCAATGATGTTATTCAACTAAAAAATGTGCAGATGATTCTCTAATAACACTTGTTGCTGCTAAAATTAAAGAAATTAATTTTTTTCTATAATAACTAATAATAGCTAATGTGGTTCTGGATGCAAACAATATTAAATGTATATTGTAGATGGTACACCTCATAGAAGAATGTATCCAACATTCAGTCAACTCTTTAAAAGAGAAAGCAGATACTGGGGAACCAATAGAATTTACAAAGTAGGTTTCATAACAAAAGACGACAAATTTGTCAATTTCGTGACATTTTTACAGAAGATTTGCTGTGTTGACACTGAATGTGATTGCAAGTTGTGCGTTTGGAATGAAAAGTGACTGCATTAACGACCAAGAGAGTGAATTTGTTTCTCAAGCACGAAAAGCTTTTCAGGCAAATCCTAAAGCCATGTATTTACTGTGTGAGTATATAATTAAAATCTACAATATTATCTTAATTTAATAACTGCTAGGTTTTGTCTACACATTTCAGTCTTATTCCCATTCCAAATACAGTTCTTACCTGAATTCTTACTAATGGGGCCGTTCAAATACTTTGAAAAAATTGCGGGTCAAGCAATTGACATGAGACTGAAAAATAAAGACGTAAAATAAAATCACTATTAAATTTTCAGAAATATATAAATTGTTATATAATTTTAACTAGTTCACAAGAAGGGATTTTCTGCAAATCATGCTAGAAGCCGAAGTACCAAGTGATGAAACAAACATAACTGAAGAAAACGATAACCAACAAACAGAAACAGGGACTAAAAAAAGTAATCATTTTTGACCGACATTCTTTTCAGGATAACAACTTTTTTTTCAACATTTCAGCACTAACAAGACAGATTATAATAGCCCAAACAGTGTTATTCATACTAGTTGGGCATGAAACATCAGCAACCACACTCTCTTTTCTTGCTTACGAGCTTGCCTCAAACCAAGACATTCAAGAAAAACTAATCAAAGAAGTTGATGATGTAATGGCAGATTGCAAAGTAATGTCTGATTAAAGGAAAGAATTTCTGCACGCGTGACTAACTCACACTTGTAGGGCAAACTTACATATGAAGTTGTGTCGTCGATGCAATTTTTGGACTTGGTAGTGTCAGAAACGTTGAGAAAATACCCTCCAGCTATTCAGTAACAGATATTTGAATCATCTAAAAGTAGTACAAAATGTCTGTAATACATTTTTAATTTTAGAACTGATCGAGTATGTGTGGAAGATGAATACAACTTGAATGGCATCAGGATCAAGAAAGGCGTGTTGATTGGTTTGCCTATTTACGCCATCCATCACAATCCAGAATTTTATCCCAATCCAGAAACATTTGATCCTGAAAGGTATATTCATGAGATAGAAGTGAGTATATCTTTGTAATACGTGTTTTTTTTGTGCTATTTTTGTTTGAACTAGGTTTTCTCCCGAAAACAAAGCAAATCGCCATCCCTTTACGTATCTCCCATTCGGAGCTGGGCCCAGAAACTGCATTGCCATGAAATTTGCTTTATTGGAGGCTAAGCTTGTCATTGCACACTTGTTGTATAATTATCGCTTTCAAACGTGTGCAGAAACTCAGGTTGGCAAAGAAATGTTCGAGTTTTCCACATTCAAGAATTATAAACATGATTTATTTCAGTTTCCATTACGGTTCCATGCTGGACAAATTATTTTGCAACCAGAGTCGGTCAAACTCACACTTCAAAACAGAGTGGACCAACCACATTTTCATTAAACTGAAAGTGCAGGACTGTTTAGACGCCGAAAAAAGACACAAAATGTCAATTCTTATTTTACATTTTCGTCTTCTTTTGATGTAGATAAAAACCAATGTATAATCGTGCACGATTTATGCACGCCAAAATAATTCCGCAGGAAAACATGCAAGTTCGTGCACAAATCACCTATCCACAAATATATTCTGCAATAATTGCTCTGTGCACAAATATATTTGCACAAATGTAATTTCAAGAAAGTTTCAAAAAAGTTTTGCTACTCATTCTGTCGAAGATTTATTTCCAACAGAAAAGTAATAAAAACACATTTCATGTGGGATAATTAATAATAAAATATAAAAATATAAATACAAATGTAATAAAAAGTTTTTTAATCATTGCATCGCAACTTCCACACCCCCTTGCGAGCAACCGCTCTGGGAAATGCCACACTGGTGAGGAGGTCACGCTGAGGTTTCTAATCAGTTGTTTCCGACCGCACAGAAGAACGCTCTTGGCCCGATCATCACGGTTAAATCAAACTGGGCCATTTCATTTACCAACCACAATGGACCTGTGTATGTTTATGTTGAATTTGTGTCAATACTGGCCGCTTGCTGTCATTGGATTGCTGTCAGCTTGGTATTTGTAAGTATTTTGACACATTCTGAGGGAAAATGCGATTGCATAATCTAATTACGTGCAATTTATTGTAAGTAGGGTAAGTAGGCTGAATAAGTGAAAATGTAAACAGGAGAAGAAGTATTATAGTGTCATTAAAGATGACCTTGGATTTGAAGTCACGAATGTTGTTGCCTTATCTTCAGTGATAACAATTAGAGGGCTAGTCATATTTTACGTATATTCTCGTTGTTTTTCCCTACAAACAAAAGCGTCAGAGGATAAAGAATGACGTCATTTGTTGATAGCCTGCTGGGACGGCAGCGTAGTTGCTTGTGTAGCAGGAAAGTGCATCTTCCTTCACCTCTGAAAATTGTTTCAGATATTCAACCAGGACTTTCGACTATTGGAAAAAACAAGGTGTTGCTGGAGAGAAACCGCGTTTGATTATTGGAACACTCAAACCAATTTGGATACATGTAAGTTCGAAAAGCACTCGTTGTCGATGTCTGCCAACGCTTTTCTCGTACTTCTCTCAATTCTTTGGTCATAACTTATCCAAATTGTAAAAATGTTTGATATTTTATTTAAGTCTTTTCAAGACCAAGAGATGGATGCTATGAAGAAATTTGGACACGTGCATGGGTGAGTTATGTGTAGAATTTACGTATTTTTGAAACATAATGGCGTCCATTAACTCTCACTAAGATGATGGATTATTTTCAGAGGTTTTGTTGGAACTGCACCGATACTGTACTTATCTGAACCTGACTTAATGAGGCAGGTGTTGGTAAAAGATTTTAACGCCTTTCAAAACCGAAGAAACTTCCCAAATAGGGATAAGAACAACATCATATCAAATATGTTAACAGGACTGACTGGCGAAAAATGGAAAATGGTCCGAAATACACTTACTCCTACGTATACGTCAGGGAAGTTGAAGCAGGTAACGGTGATGTTCTTCAACTAAAAAATGTGCAGATGATTCTCTAATAACATTTGTTGCTGCTAAAATTAAAGAAATTAATTTTTTTCTATATTAATAACTAATAATAATCTATGTGGTTCTGGATGTAAACAATATTAAATGTATATTGCAGATGGTACATCTCATAGAAGAATGTATCGAACATTCAGTCAAGTCTTTAAAAGAAAAAGCAGATGATGGGGAACCAATAGAATTAACTAAGTAGGTTTCATAATAAAATACGAAATTTGTCAAGAGTCTAAAATAAATTTCGTGATGTTTTTGCAGAAAATTTACTGTATTGACACTGGACGTGATTGCAAGTTGTGCATTTGGAATGAAAAGTGACTGCATTAAAGACCAAGAAAGTGAATTTGTTTCTCAAGCACGAAAAGCGTTTCGGACAAACGTCAAAGTCGTGTATTTTATGTGTAAGTATAATTAAAATCTTCAATATTGTCTTAATAATAACTGCTAAGTTTTGTGTACACATTTCAGTCTTATTCCCATTCATAATACAGTACCTACCAAAATACATACTAATGAGTCCGTTCAAATACTTTGAAAAAATTGCGGGTCAGGCAATTGACATGAGACTGAAAAATAAAGACGTAAAATAAATTCACTATTAAATTTTCAGAAATATTTATTGTTATATAATTTTAACTAGTTCACAAGAAGGGATTTTCTGCAAATCATGCTAGAAGCCGAAGTACCAAGTGATGAAACCAACATAACTGAAGAAAACGATAACCAACAAACAGAAACAGGGACTAAAAAAAGTAATCATTTTTAACTGACATTTTCTTTCCATCATAACAACTTTTTTTTCAACATTTCAGCACTAACAAGACAGATTATAATAGCCCAAGCAGTGCTATTTATACTAGCTGGGCATGAAACAACAGCAAACACACTCTCTTTTCTTGCCTATGAACTTGCCTCAAACCAAGACATTCAAGAAAAACTAATCAAAGAAGTTGATGATGTAATGGCAGATTGCAAAGTAATGTCTGAATAAAGAAAAGGTTTTCTGCGTGTATGGCTAACTCACACTTGTAAGTGTGTGCATTTTTACAGGGGAAACTTACATATGATGTTGTGTCGTCAATGCAATTTTTGGACATGGTTATGTCAGAAACGTTGAGAAAATATCCTCCAGCTGTTCAGTAATAGATATTTGAATATTCTAAACGTAGTAAAATATTGTAACCAACCGGCCAACACCGGATATAATAATCCCAAACTGTGTGTTCTCTGTGTTGTTCTTAATCATGAATGGTGTCCAAACGCCTACCGCCACTCACAATATATCTTGAATTTTAGTACTGAGCGACAATGTGTGGAAGATGAATACAACTTGAATGGCATCACAATCAAGAAAGACGTGTTGATTGGTTTTCCTATTTACGCCATCCATCACAATCCAGAATTTTATCCCAATCCGCAAACATTTGATCCTGAAAGGTATTTTCATAAGATAGAAGTGAGTATATGTCTTTGTAATGCGTGTTTTCTTGTTCTGTTTTGGTTTGAACTAGGTTTTCTCCAGAAAACAAAGCAAATCGCAATCCCTTTACATATCTCCCATTCGGAGCTGGGCCCAGAAACTGCATTGCCATGAGATTTGCTTTATTGGAGGCTAAGCTCGTCATGGCACACATGTTGTATAATTATCGCTTTCAAACGTGTGCAGAAACTCAGGTTTGCAAAGAAATATTATTCGAGTTTCCCACATTAAAATATCATAAACTCGGATTATTATTTCAGTTTCCACTACGGTTCATTACCGGCGGACAGGGTTTATTGCAACCATCGTCAGTCAAACTCACACTCCAAAACAGAGTCGACCAACCACATTTTAATTAAACCCAAAGTGCGGGACTGCTTGATCGTAATTCTACATCAAAAAAAAGAAAAACATCAGAGAATTATTTTATTTTATTTACATTTCAAATTAATGAGTAAAAAAAAAAATGTTTTTTGGCAATTATTAAGCTCCTTTTTTCCCATCGTAACAGTAATAAAACAATTAAAATGTAGTGAAAAAGAAAGCAAGAAAACGCTATAATTATACTCAAACACTCCAACTTCTATTTCCTATCCGAAGACCTAACCCTAACGAACGTAGGCGGCAATCGGGGATCGAAGAAAGGCACAATAAATCGTTCCGGTCGCCCGTCCGACGAACCCCCCTTGAAATGGACCATGAAAACACTCCTCGGTAGCCGTCTGCTGTCGTCGCTTTCCGACACGTACCAAACGGCGCTGAAAAATCGCAGCAAAAACGTATTGCTCTGCACGTACGGCAACAGATGCGCCTTCCCGTAAAACCCGTACTCCATCTGCAACGTCCCCGACGTCTTATTGAACAACACGCCGACGTGGCCGAAAAACGGATGCTGGTACGTCGCAACGTGTTCCGGGAACGGATTGACAACCGCCGGCGACTTCTCCTCGCGTTTCGACCGCGCGAGACGGACCCCGAACTTGACCAACGTGTCCGTGACGTCGTCCTCGATCAAACTCGGCGAAGTGACCGACCCGTAATCGTACGTGGACCGCCGCGACTGCCGATGTTGACCGGAGAGTCTCCTCTTGGACGAAAACAACAACCGTTGTCGTTTCGGCGCTTGCAACGTCGGCGTTGTGGTCAGCGCGTACCGAGTGGGCCAAAAACTGGGCGGTAGGTGGAACCCGAGGTTATTCCCGCCAACGGCTTGCGACGATTTGAAGTTGTTCACTTTTTCTATGACCGGAAACTGACCGCTGGTCAAAATGGTGGTCACTTTGGAGGGTCGCGTGACGCTTTCCGCTTTCGTGGTAACGTCGGTGAAGTAACCGGGGATGATCTCAGGGTCCATTTTGGGCTCCGCGGTGCTCGTTTTGATTTTGTTCGTGTCGAACGGATCGGTCAGAATGAAAGCGTCAAAATCGTCGGTCAGTTTGGACGCGCGGGTGGTCGACGTTAGGTATTTCATGACCATTTCGTCCAGGGCCGATATTTGCGTGTTGGTTATCACGGTGGTGGGTCGAGTTTGGTTCCGTCGGTGCCAATTCGGACGGATTCGAGGGTACGGCGTCGTGCTGAGAATCAAAACCGATTCGCTGTGCTGCAGTCGCCCGATCGTGTTGTCTCGCGTGTTGTCGCGCTCGTGCTCGGCAAACGGTTTCGTCTTTTGGTTTTTCGGTTTCGTAGCCTCGGATAACCCGACGGTAGTAGTCGGGAATCTGCTTTGCTTGCTCGGTTGTTTGGTTGCCAATGTTTTTGCAGTTTTGATTGGTTTTGGTGTAGTTTTTGTGTCTATTTCGCCGTCTGTGTCGAAGTCTGTCGGGAGCCGCAAACCAAATATGCCGTCTGTGGTGGCCGGTGGTCACCAACCGGAAGGAAATGACTTTAATTTACAGGAAAAGATTTAAGCTGAGAATTGGCATTATTTTATTTGGCATAAAAAATAAGAAGGTTGCAGCAAGTTCTTGTCTGGGGTGGGTTACCAGGGTAACCAAGCCAGACAGCTGGGAGGCAGGAAGTATTTCCTGCCAACCAGGAAAACTTGCTGAAATCTTCAGTCTAAATTTGAAACCCATTGTGAAAACACCAAGAAAACTTTGTCTGAAAAATCTGAAAATTTCCAGCTGAAGTTAAGGTCATTCCTGTGAGTTTGGACTCATTTTTCCTGTGCAAAAGTTGCATTTGCCACGGGATATTATTCTGCTGTTCCAGCCTGGACCAGTGGGATCACAGCCACGTACAAGCTTGTTGTACGCCGCCGAGCCATTCCAACCACGTCGGGACCACCGCCGCCATTGGAACCACTCGAGGAGAGAAGTTAAGGCCATTCGAACCACGACGAGCCATCGCCGCCATTCGGACCGCCACGGAGAAGTCGAGGTCATTCGGACTACGAAAAGTATCGTCATCCGAACCGCCTGTGTTGAAGGAGAAGTCACGTCATTCAAACTACGGCGAAATCCTGTTTCGCCGTCATTCGAACCAGCGTAAAGAAGGTGAAACCGAATTGTTCGGTGTTGTATGAAGTGAAAGAGTTCACGAAAATATCCGAATTTGTTCGGTGATTCGTCGAGAAGTGCTAACGGCACGATCATCAAGTGCAATTGGAGAGAATTCGCCGTACACGAGCGAATTCCATCGCAGAAACGAATCGTAAGTGTCGAAGAGACGTATTTTGACCGAAGATCGGACGAAAACGTCGCGCAATCGTGCCGAAACCAGCCACGACGCCATTTTACTTTTCCTTTCCATTTAAAATAATTAGTCTTTTGTATAATTTTAGCATTTTAATCATTCAGAGTTTTTATTGTAAAGCGTTTTAATTGATAATAGTAATTTATTCAAAGATTAGAATAAATAGTGTGTGTTTATTTATAAATAACAAGTTTGTTTATTGGATCGGTTGATTTATTCAATTGTAAAATTGGATAAATCAATTGTTGAGTTAGAATAGTAAGAGTATTAGTATTTATTTAAAATATAAGACCCGTCGGGGCATTGAGTAATTTCCACAGCTTATTTTTGATAATTTGAGTGAGGTTTTATTAAGAATAGGCCGGGATTACTACACGTCAACGAATGACGCTTCGATCTCGTCAAAGTCTTCGACCGGTTGAGACGAAATTGGAGTTGTTGATGCTATGGGTGTTGTTGTCGTCTTTTTTGTTGTTGTACTGGTTGTTGTTGTTGTTGTTGTTGTTGTTGTTGTCGTCGTCCCTTTTGTGGTTGAACGATGTCTGGTCGTTAGTGGTTTTGTAGTGATGTCAGTTGAACGATGTTTTGTTGTTTGTGTTGCAATGTTAGTTGAACGATGTCTGGTTGTTAGTGGTTTGGTTGTGATGTCAATTCTGGTTCTGGAGGATGGGAATAGAGTGGGTTTGGTGCGTGGGGGTTTGGTGTTGGTGTTTGCCATGTCTGGTGTCGTTTCGTTTGATTTTGAAGTCGTGCGATTGTGTCGGAAAGATGTCGAGGACACGTAGACCAATGGGCGACTCAATGGGGCATTTTCGTCCGTGTTGTGAGTGGATTTGTTGGGCGATGTTGATCTGGGTGTCTCGCTGCTTATTGTTCGAAGACGGGACTGAGATGTGACGTCGTTTCCGATCGTTTCGTTGCGTAATTCGTGCGGTTTTAAACTGAGTTTCGGACGAAGAGTTGTCTTGATTTGTGTCGTCACTTTCTTCAGCTCAAAAGATGTTGTTGGCTTGAGCAGTTATCGTTTCGGGTTCGTTCGTGACGATTTGCTTCGTTTTATTGGCGTTTATCGAGTCGTTTTGTGGAAAATCGTTCGTCTCGGTCGTCGTCGAAGCCTCGTTTTTGACATTATCCACATCGACAGTCTTTTTAGTCGTCTTGACGCCGTTGATCGTCGGTCTAACCGCTTTCTTTTGCGCCATTATATTTAAAAGAGAAAGCAGAATTAACTAACGTAAGTAGGTTTCATAATAAAAGAGGATAAATTTGTCAAGAGTCTAAAATCGTCTTTAATAATGTTTTTGGTGCCTGGAAGCAAAGCTACTTTGCGCTGGGTGACGCCGTATTCGTTTGGTAGAACTAATAAAAGTTAGAAGTTAAAAATGAGAAATTAGAAATGAAAAAAAGGGAAAAATGAAAAATGAAAAGTGAAATTTGGTTGATACAATTGTGACGATTGACTTTACGAGATATAATTGCTAGAGAATTAAAGCGAGAACTTGTGTGAAAGTGTAAAATACGGAGGCTTGTGATTTCTCAAATCATATGACAATTTATTCCGGTTCGAACTTATATAAATACTAGACCGACAAATGGTCGAAATTCTGCAAGTTAAACTATACAATCGGTCGGCAAAGCCCTATAATAATATCACTTGCGGTTTTCAGTCGAACAATTAAGAATATGTAACGGTCTTATTGTCGGGACGTAAAAGATGTCGTCTTAGTATGGATTCGAATGGTCTCGACATCTAACTGGTTCTGGTTTGGATCTAAAAAAGGTGTGTAATGGTTAGGCTTGGGTGGGTTATATCCGAGAGGTGCGGTTGACTTTTCTGCAGTCGTCACACTTGTAATTATTATATGGATAATAATTGCAAAGCGCGGTCATCAACATGACGAAATAAATTGAATAAATATTCATGTAAATTCGACAGAATTCCACATGATATTATATTCACGAAGCGGGATAAAATAACTGGAAAAAATAAAGAATAAATTAAAATAGCGCCGAGCTATTTGTTGCCCCGAGTGCAATCAACATTTAAGCCTTTTTAAATGTTCCGTCAAAACCAACAACGAATTGAATCAGAAGTCTCTCGTAGGAAGGGTTATCCATTTACCGGGAAATTACTCCGCTCGGTTCTGGCGGGCGGGAGAATAACCGGGAAATTACTCCACGTCGATTACCTAAATAATGTGTCTGTGAAATTGTAATATTCCACTCTAGATTCTACAGTTATTTCTACAACGGAATGTTGGCATGAAGAGGCGGGAGTGTGTCTGTGGATCTTCGACCCACTCTAGATTCTTACACTAAATATCAAGTATTTCTTATCCGGCCTGTACTGAAATTATGAGGAATGAATGTTAAATTGATAAATGTTACTTTCCATAGCTACAGCTATCCATTGCCCCTAAGTGCAACAAAGTGAACTAAATTCACCCAAGTGGCCCTAAGTCCACCAGACCCGGTTCAAGTGGCGTCAGGAACAGAACACCAACAAGAGAGCAAGCGATATATCCGGTTTACACGGGAATATATACTCGTACTGGACAATAGGCTGATTATCGATCCAATGGGATCACTGGTCAGCTAAATCCTTCCAATCCTAGACTCTAGGAAGTGGATAGCCAGGACATAGTCCTCTACTAGGTCCGTTCCAGGAACTGGATACACAGGACACATTTCGGATTAAGTCTTTTGACTGTAATCCGGAATTAGTCCAACTTCCAGTGGGTGGCGAGGGGTGAATATAAGATGTCAAGTTTATACATAATTCAATAGAATTATGTAGTAAACTAGTCAAAACAACATAAAATATATTAAATAACTGTTTAGACTTGAAACAGACTAAAATATAAATAGTAATTTATATTTTAATTACTGAAAATAACCGAACTTCGAAATTACCGCTAAAACGTATCAGTGCCATCTATTGACAGAATAATCGTTCTAAACTAGCAAAATACACGACAGTGTAACCGTCACAAGTCCCCCTTAAATATATGCTAATATGAAGTATTTGCATACTATTTAACATACATCTTTACAAGATTTTAAGGTTACACTGGCATCAGGAACATCTAGCTTCAATCCTAGGTAAGTAAAACTTATTTATACTTAAAATAAATCTCAACTTTAATCAAAAAATGTTTCAGAATTATTTATTAGAAAACAATTTCAATAAAATAAAACTCAAATCCTAATCTCTTTTATAGAATGGACTTATATCTATACCAGAGAAGAAGATAAACTTAAATAACATCAAAATTTGTATCATAAATGATTAATAAAGTTTGACAAATTATTTTACCTATGAAATGACAATTTCTTCTTAAAATGTAATTCACGCAAATAAACCTGTTACGAGTTAAAAGAGTTCCATAATTAAGAATACATAAATTCCAATAAGGAACAACTCGCACAGATAATTCAAAAGAATTAACACATGTTAAAATTTTCGTATATATCTACATAAATCCATCTAACCCTATTTTATTTAGGTCTCTTATTAGAGTCTGAGCTAAGGGCAGATTGGTTAAATCTTTTATTTGGATTTGCTGAATCTGCTTTCCTGGCTAATTTTTTAGCCAGAGCTGGACATTCTTTTTTGAAATGTCCGGGCTTGTGACAATAAAAGCATTTCCCTGTCGTATTTTCGTACTGTGTCTTAAATGATCGATCAAACCTATTGTCATTAGTTGATTCGTCATTTTCTGACTCATTTTCTTCTTTAACCTCATCTTCGGTTCGAGTTAAGCGAAGTGATGGAAAAATCTTAGATTTTTCGTTGGCTTTTGGAGCAGGATTATCTTCTTGATTATCATACTCGAGGTCTGCTGCTAGTTGTGCTGAATTCTCGAACATACAGCGATTCAAGCCGACATATTGCAAAATATCATCGACTGTGTAGTCACCATATAGTCCTTGTGCCATCAATAACGAGAAACTTTCTTGTGTCAAGTTATTGAAAAGGCTTTCGAGTCCTGCCCTGTCCCCACGTGGTATTTCACCTTGTTCTTGGGTGAATCGCAAGAGGAAACAATACAGCGACTCGTCTGCTCGTTGTTTTACATTGGTTAAACGTCTAGATCTTGTAAGAGGCACTAAATCGAAACGTTCAAGAAATTGGGCTTCAAACACTCGCCAATTAATAAATGTGTGGCGTTGTTGATGAAACCATCGTTGTGCATGTCCTAATAGGCGACCTGGTACAGCTTGGTGTACCATTTCGTCTAGTGGAATGCCCTTCCCTGAAGCTACAGCTTTTACAATGTCTAAAAAGCGAGTAACTTCGGATTGTTTTCCATCGAAAATAGGAATCTCTATTCCTTTCCCGAATTTTTGGTTTAAATTAGAGTCTCGACTTTGGCTAGCTAAGCCTTGAATTATTTGTCTTAAATCTTCATTTGACAAATTAGATGTCAAATTCGAATTTGGCGTGGAACGATCTCCTTGAGCCCTAGATGAAGAATTTGGTCTATTAAAATTCTGTCGTCCATTTGGCGGAGGAGAACGGGAATGGTTCCGTTGGTGGAAATTATTATTATGATAATTTCCCCCTCCACCAGCTTGAGAGTCGTCACTGCTCGAATTCGGGTCTGAATCTCGGGGATCACCAGGTGCTCGGGGAAATTGTCGGTTTCCCGGCAGAGCATGTCCTGTTGGAGCCTGATAGGAATTCCTAGAATTTCTAAAGTCTCCATCGGATTGGGAGCGAGATTGAAAATTTTGTGAAAGTTCATTTCTCCCCCTTGGCTGGATTGGAACATTAGTCAGGTTTTCCCTTCGTGGGAGAGGCTGTGGAACTCGAAATGACTCATTCAAATTTCCAGTGTGAGCGGGTAAATTATTATTTCCGACCGTCACACTAGGTAAATTATGAGAAATTGGAACAGAAGAATCTTCGTGTCCAAGATTTTCCACTCTGTCCGTCAAATTTGCTCTCCAAGAAGCAGCAGGTAATTGAATCGCGGGTTGAACAGAAATCGCATGATTTGGTTGTTCATTTGCCTCGCGTGCAACACTCATACGCCATCCAGGCAACTGCTGATAGCGGTAAGCGGCTGGTGTACGAGCACCGGTTAAATCTATCGAAATATTCTGCTCGTTTGATACAACTACATCGGGAGATATTGCACGAATTCTTCCGTGACAATTATTCGCCGTGTATTGTTGCGCTTCGTATAGAGTTGAAAATTGCGTCACTTCCAATTGGAAATGACGGCAGTAAATTTCTAAATCTTGCGAGACTGGAAGTGGTTCTGTCCGAGAACTATTTGGGTTGGAATTGTTTCTAGGCACAACTTCGTCCCCCTGACTTTCTGGATCAGACTCCACAATTTCCCGTGGTGGTTCACGCATATTACCACGTCTACGTGCTCCACGACCTCCACGTGCTCCACGTGCTCTTACAGGTCTACGGGCCATAATACTCGTCGAGAAATACACAAAAAAAAATGAAATTTAAACAAATACTAGCGTCAAATAAAACACGCTTAATTTTTAAACTAAAAAGGAAAATGAAATTATACAACCTTGGCTGCTAAACTGAAGTGGCTACGGTCAAAACTGTCTTGTCTTCGGTCAAGAATGGTCCAGGAAGGCACTGACCACAAGGCACAACTGAACGGTCACGCTGATAGAAAGCAAGTGTGGCAAAAGATTTCTTTGTCCAACTGGTTTCCGGTATTTTCTATTGTTAAGAAAGTCTGCATTGATTGGTGGTACTGAGATATTTCTGACGAATTTAATCCAGAATTCTCAGTAATCCATAATCTGGGTGGCATGTTCAAAACTGCGTCGTGATTGGTTCTCTTTGTCACATTCTTTAACTTGTCACAGATTAAGATTAAAATCCGTAACTTTTAACAGAACAGTAGAATAACTGGCCAAGTTTTAACCAAACTTAAATAAAATAAAATAAGTATTTTATTATTTCCAGTTTTTAGCCACAGAATTATTAATCAATTTTTTTGATTAAAATTCCTAACTTCGAGATTTCCGAAATATAACAATGTATTTTCGGAGAACTTGATCAAAACAAAAGTAGATTTTATTAAAAAAACTCGGAATTTTCTAATTATAATGAATTTATCAAAATAGTCAAATTCTAACCGAACAATAAAATAAATATTTTGGTCTTTTAGCCAACAAAATTGTTAATCTATCTTTTGATCGCAATTCATGGCTTCGAGACTTTCAAAATATGCCAAGAATATTTTTGAAAACTTAAGACGGTCAAAATAGATTATTTCCTTGGAAAATTCGAAATCTTTAGATTATAATGCGTTATCAAAATAATCGAAAAATTTAAACTTAGTCATTTCCAAAAGATAACTTGGATTTTTGGAAATGAATAAATAACACACAGTATTTTTACCAAGAGAAAATCGGAAATTTTCTAATTATAATATCTACGTAAAATAATCAAAAATTCATTTTTTCAAATTTTACACTTTGATCACAGAGTTCACTTTAATAATGCAACCTATCTCGGTGGGACCTCCACGTGTGACGATTGACTTTGCGAGATACAATTGCTAGAAAATTAGAGCGAGAACTTGTGTGAAAGTGTAAAATACGGAGGCTTGTGATTTCTCAAATCATATGACAATTTATTCCGGTTTGAACTTATATAAATACTAGACCGACAAATGGTCGAAATTCTGCAAGTTAAACTATACAATCGGTCGGCAAAAGCCCTATAATAATATCACTTGCGGTTTTCAGTCAGACAACAAGAATGTGTATCGGTCTTATTGTCGGGACGTAAAAGATGTCGTCTGAATATGGACTCGAATGGTTTCGACATCTAACTGGTTCTGGTTTGGATCTAAAAAGGTGTGTAATGGTTAGGCTTGGGTGGGTTATATCCGAGAGGTGCGGTTGACTTTTCTGCAGTCGTCACACTTGTAATTATTATATGGATAATAATTGCAAAGCGCGGTCATCAACATGACGAAATAAATTGAATAAATATTCATGTAAATTCGACAGAATTCCACATGATATTATATTCACGAAGCGGGATAAAATAACTGGAAAAAATAAAGAATAAATTAAAATAGCGCCGAGCTATTTGTTGCCCCGAGTGCAATCAACATTTAAGCCTTTTTAAATGTTCCGTCAAAACCAACAACGAATTGAATCAGAAGTCTCTCGTAGGAAGGGTTATCCATTTACCGGGAAATTACTCCGCTCGGTTCTGGCGGGCGGGAGAATAACCGGGAAATTACTCCACGTCGATTACCTAAATAATGTGTCTGTGAAATTGTAATATTCCACTCTAGATTCTACAGTTATTTCTACAACGGAATGTTGGCATGAAGAGGCGGGAGTGTGTCTGTGGATCTTCGACCCACTCTAGATTCTTACACTAAATATCAAGTATTTCTTATCCGGCCTGTACTGAAATTATGAGGAATGAATGTTAAATTGATAAATGTTACTTTCCATAGCTACAGCTATCCATTGCCCCTAAGTGCAACAAAGTGAACTAAATTCACCCAAGTGGCCCTAAGTCCACCAGACCCGGTTCAAGTGGCGTCAGGAACAGAACACCAACAAGAGAGCGAGCGATATATCCGGTTTACACGGGAATATATACTCGTACTGGACAATAGGCTGATCATCGATCCAATGGGATCACTGGTCACCTAAATCCTTCCAATCCTAGGCTCTAGGAAGCGGATAGCCAGGACATAGTCCTCTACTAGGTCCGTTCCAGGAACTGGATACACAGGACACATTTCGGATTAAGTCTTTTGACTGTAATCCGGAATTAGTCCAACTTTCAGTGGGTGGCGAGGGATGAAATTTATACATAATTCAACAGAATTATGTAGTAAACTAGTTAAAACAACATAAAATATATTAAATAACTGTTTAAACCTGAAACAGACTAAAATATAAATAATAATTTATATTTTAATTACTGAAAATAATCAAACTTCGAAATTTCCGCTAAATCGTTCTAGCGCCATCTATGGGTAAAATAAACGTCTTAACTAGCAAAATGCATGACAGTGTAACCGTCACAAACTATACCACAATCTAACGGATATGATCCATTTAATCCCATCATTAGTGAAGCCATTAACCCATCCACCAATCGACCAGCTGACCAATTAGTTAATCGATCAGTTAACCATTAATCCTTTTTACGGCGACCGTGATTATTATACACACTTACCAATGAATGACACATGTGAAATCGTGAGAAGCTAAATATTCCCTAACTAATTTATTCATAATACCTATTAATTTTAGAACATATGAATGATTATGATAACCCAAACCACATTCCCCCCAAAACCCCCGAAATCCGAATCCTGAAATATGCTTATGTTACAACTCACAATATGACGCACCCACTTGATACGAGAGGGCGCCACGCATCGCGTCCTGTCCTGCTCCACCTTATTTAGTAACCGGCACACTAGATGGCGCTACCGACGTTGAAAATGTCGTCGCTCACCCATAATTTGGTTGCTCACCCCCGTGAGCAACGTGTACCTTTCCCCAAACCGTAAATAAACACTTCTTATACACAATATACACACCCCATGTCCGTTACCCAATCCATAAAGGGCTATTATCTCCAACTACATTAAATGACATCTAAAATTCTCCCAACACCGTTCTCAAAAGATTAAAAGCGAGAATCAAATGCAAAATTTGAATGCACAAGCAAATGTGAATCAAAACTTAAATACGCAAATCAAATGACCGAATCCCGAATATAATCATCCAGCTTAACCCCCAAAATCGTGTAATTTTCGTAAATCCACCTCCAATTCTCCCGATGCTCCCGTGCTACTCCCAACTGACCTCATTCTCCTAGATTAAATATGTGCTTCATTTATTCCAACCTAATCCCTATGTATACTATCCCACTAATTTTTTTTTTTTTTTTTTAAAACAAAAAATGTACACATTCTTTCTCACAACCTATGCTAATGAGATATAATTAATCTTTGCCACCGAAATATGACTCTACGAGGTACATGACAAAAATTGCTAATCAACATTCAAAATAGTTAAAACCTCAAAAACTGCACATATACAGGGTGGAACAAAAGTCTGTTCCCCTCAAATATTTCCTGAGCAATTGCATCTAGGCCAACTTTGATGAAGCGAATGTATAGGAAGTTGGCAGAGAGCAATTTAATGATGTCATCAAATTTGACCTTGAAGGCCATTTTCAAGGTCATTCACTTGCTAACTTCTAAACCAATCAGGTTAGAGCAAAAAAGTCAATTACAAAGTTGTAGAGCACCAGCAAATTAGTACTATCCAACTTATCTTAGTCATCTTAAGTTAAATGTTTTCTTTTTAAAAAGGAGACAAATCAGAAAAAAATCAGCAAAGTGAAATTTTTTTTATCTTGTGATAATTATCGAGGCATTAAAAAAAGGCAGTAGGTGCATTCAAAAACTCTAAAACGCCTCTAAAACTCGTTTTGTGTTTGTACGTGTAACGTCATTCCCATTAAATAACATGGGAATAACGTTACACGTACAAACCCAAAATGAGTTTTAGAGGCGTTTTAGAGTTTTTGAATGCACCTAGTGGTTTTTCTTGTTTACTTGCATAATAATGCACATTTGGATACGTTTATTTAAGTAATTCAGTATTTTTGTAATAGAAATTTAAGTTTTGTCACAATGGCTGGCTTTATTTCAGCTGATTTGCCCCCTTTTTAAAAAGAAAACAGTTAACATAAAATGACTAAAATAAATTGGATAGTACTAATTTGATGGTGCTCTACAACTTTGTAATTGACTTTTTTGCTCTAACCTGATTGGTTTAGAAGTTAGCAAGTGAATGACCTTGAAAATGGCTTTCAAAGTCAAATTTGATGACGTCATTGGATTGCTCTCACCCAACTTCCTATATGATTGCTTCATCAAAGTTGGCCTAGATGCAATTGCTCAGGAAATATTTGAGGGGAACAGACTTTTGTTCCACCCTGTATATACACACATATAATTATTATTTTCTTTTTTTTTCTTCACCGGCGATTCCAATGAAGTTTATCAAGTTGCATCTCGTAATTTACACGAGTTTGAAAACCCGACACCCGCGCCTCCACCCGACCCGGCATCCGCAACTCCCTGATCCCCCCTTCCCAAACCACTTGTGAAGAAATCGTAATCTTGCTTCCTTCTAAATCATAATCCATTAAAACTCGAAAAATTTATTAATTAATCAATTTATTTATTTTATTGAATCCATTAATTTATCACAGCCCAAATTAATGTATTACCCCCAAAAAAAAATTTTTTTTTTTTTATATATATTTTTTCCCAGTCCAAACTTATTAAACTACACTCACGTTTCTTTCTCCCTCCAAAATTAACTAAAACTTCAATCCCATCAAATCCACTGAATCAATTGGTGAAAACACCACCGCTTGCACAACCGCTTTCCCAGGTCAGTGAACCTGATATTTACAACTCAAACATCCATAGCTCTCCTCCCTCCTCCTCTCACCACTTGAAAAGAAACATGAACCTCACCATCACCTCCAAACGAGAACGTTGCATAAGTAAACATTATCCCGTCGTTATGCAAAACCCCATAAATAAATCTACAATGTAACCACAATAACCAAGTTAATGAATTCCGGCACCCAATTCCCAATTAAAATCCAATCACCCATTAAAACCTGAATTTTTTTTTTTTTAAAAAAGATTATTCAAACTACAACCGTTAATAGTTTTTCCCTTTCCTTCTTTCTCTCCCCTTTTTTTTTCTTTTTTTTTTTTCTCTTCTCTCCTTTTCATCTGTTGACCGATACCACTTGATCCAACCATCCAAATTCGTTGTTTACTCCTGCACTTTCTCCTTATGACGGTTTATAAGTGCTATTTATTAATAACACGGCCGAATTTTAAGTGTTTTCGGCGAAACCCGCATTTGTCAATGCTCCGAGTCGCCACTAGATGGCGCGATTATAATTCAGCGGTAAATTCGAATTGCGAGTTAAGAAACTGGTAAATAAATATAAGAATATATTTATTTGTATGAAACGACACTTTATCAGGATTAATATAAATATATATATTAATGATTATTGTTCACACTAAGTGATGGGAATCTCTAGTTCAGCAGAAATGGAGATTTGATATTCCATCAATCAACCGATCGATGTGATTGGTGGATCCATTTCCGGTCCTGGGTATCCAGTTCCGGTTGTGGTGTGAATTAGCATATTGCTCCTCAGTATCCACTTCCGGTGATACGAGATTGGAGGGATTCGTGGAACCCATGTTCCAGTTGGTTGATTGGATTAATCCCTAATCCAGTCAGGTTATATAAACCCAAACAACCGGCCATTCAGCAGCTCTGTTTGATTATTTTCTGTTTGGTATTGTTACTTAAGAAATATGATTCGTTGTTCACGTAAAAAAACCTTTTGGTTCTTTGTTGATTTATTCACAAAGAACCGTTGCATGATTCTACAGAATCATGCCACCGCCGGCAATTGAAGTCGAAGTGCTGGGATCATTATGTTGCATAAATGTTACAGTTTACGGTTGCGACGCCGAAGGAGAACCCGCCGTTGTGCAATTCAGTATCCTCCGGACAGGACCATGTGGTCTTTCTCGGTATGAACGTATTCCGTTACCGCAAGTAGCATCGTTGCTGTTGAGAATTAGTTCCTTCACCGGATGGTGCCAAAGCAGTCTGTTTTACAGTAACCACGAGTAGCACCAAGTGTTTGGCAAGCTGATTCTCATGGTATTCGATGCCAAAGTAGTCGGTCTATTATTAGTACCGCGAGAGATTATACTGCTGTGCGGAGCCGCGAGCTATCGACTCCTGTGTACGTGATACCGTCAATCGCCAGACGAACGACCGTGTCGCGACGCAGGGGACGCTTGATACCGTTCTGCATTGCAAGGCGTATATTTTCTTTCGATGGCAATTGTGTGTTGCGACGGGAAGCCTAATCTTCATTTTATTTATAACAGCTAAATATTAACTTGGCGACAAGTTGATTAACCAAGTCAGAAGACTTAATTACGATCACGATTACATCAAAGACGCAAATGTAACCGATAAGTTGACGACAACTTATCCACAAAATATCTAAATAAGAATTCACAACGATATGAATTAAATATAATTCATAAGCGGAATATTGATAAGTAAATGAATACATTTACTTACACCAATATCCTCCCAAAGTTGTGGCGGTGCAGACAAAGTCAACCGCAATGCTCAGATCATTCGATTTATCGACGTGCGATAATTTACACAGCGAACCAAGGAAACCAGCGAAGCCATATCGGACTCCAGGACACAGCCATCCGGCTTAAGATGACATCTATAATCAGGTCGAGCGATGGGGAAACCGCTCCCATATTCCAGACCCGTAGTGATATTATTCTAGGGCCAGTTGGCTAATTCTTTGTATAGTTTAATAGCTGATTTAACTTGCCAAATGTTGGCATTAGTCTTATGTATAATTTAGCTCACTGCATATTGTTTGCCAACAATAAACTGTCTTGTATTTATCTCGTATTGTATTCACTGTTTATTTATTGCGATCTCTTCCCGGTACCATTGTTAAATGGGAGTTGTGGTCGTCACCGTCACACGTGGAGGTCCCACCGAGATTAGGTTGCAATTAAATTCGATTGAATTACAACAGTGAATATTGGAGATAAATTTTTTAACTAAAAAGATTAGTTAAAGAACAGACAATTAGATTTTCAGTTTATATCTCCGTACGAAGAAAAGTAAACTGATGAAATAGAATTACGTAGTGGATTTTCCTTCATTATTTTCGCTCGAAAATTTAAGGGATCTCGAAGACTACCAACTAATCTCACATGTGAAAGTTCCACTGAAGATTAGGATTTGCAATTAACTCGATAGAATTAAAAAAGTGAATTTTCTCGAGGAAAATGAATAATTCAAATTCTACACGAAAGAATTGCAACAAATTACTGTTAAGATCTATCACATGATGTTGAGATAAGTTTTAATCGAAGTTGTTCAAAAAATTCGGAGAATTGGAAATAACAAGAATTCGTAGAAGAAGTATATTTAGATATTTGCTTTATTCTTAAAAAGATAAAAGTAAAAAGACAAGTCTAAACATGTTTTACGAATCGCAAGAAAAAGAAAAATCTTGCAGAAAAATGGAATTTCGAAGTAAAGTCCAGTCTTTAAGAAAAGTTACAATAATTGGAAACAATTTACAAGAGTTGAAATGAATTTATTTTATTTCATACAAAATTTGGGAAAATATTTACGAAATATCTCTCGAAAGAATTTTATGTTATCGGTAAATTCTAAGATTTCGAAAGGAACGGACTTAGAAGAGAACTGTTAAACGAACATACTACGTCTGACATTTTGTGGTTGATATTGAATCAGCCAATCAGGAGCTAGGAGATCTAGGGATCCCCAGCCCCCTACTATTAAAGAAGGATCAGATCAGTTATTGATCATTCGCTTCCAGACCAGACTTACGAGACGTGCTACAGTAACTATTCTGACCGCACCAACCGATTCTAGTTACGATTCGAAGTTTTCCCATCGCTAATTATTTTAAAGACAGATTCAATTATATTTTTATAAAATGGATCCAAACAATCTTCCTAACGAAGAAAAAGTGGCTGAAGAAAAGGCCGTAGAAGAAATAGTTAGCTTGGATTCAAGTTATGTAAAACTTTGTGACCAAACGGAAATGATTCCCGATGAACTCACACAGTTTTGTACGCATTACGAACTAGATAGAACTCAGTTCAAAACCATAATCGAAGCTTCTGAATTTGTGACGAAGCAGGCGTTACGTAACATACGTATTAATCCAACCCCGGAAAAACGAGCAGAACTTTCGAAGGTGAGCTCGGCGCACCATAATTTTGGAAAGGACCCAACCCCTTCACCAAAAGATCTGCCTGAAGAAAACAGATCACGATCTAAAACTCCACAACGTAAGTTGGGAGATCAAGCAAGAATTAAAACTCCGTCGGTTCGTAACCAAGATATTCGAGAGTTATTTTGAACATCAAGCAAGGAATCGCTTGATCAGTCCAGTTTAGGAAATAGAACTCCTCACTCCAGCAACGCCAGTTGCCACAATACTCCAAGTATTTCGGAGATAGGAGGATCCAATTTTTCAACTTTTCAACCTGAAAATGCTAAAAAGCAGCCCAATCCACATATTTATACGGAGAATGGGACGAGACATTTTGTCAAACAAACCCCTAGAGGGCGAGGCAATAAATCCGCCATTCGACGGAAATTATCTTCACTACCATCTCCAGTCTTACCTCAAACTCGACAAGAACAATCGAGATTAGACGAAGTAGAAAAGGAACGAATTAGGCTGGAAGCAACTAATCAAAAACAGATTAACGACGAAAAGATTCGCCAAGATAAACTTGAAGGAGAAGTTGTCAATCAAAACGAAGTTCGTAAGTCAATAGACAAAAACGATAAAATTCTAATTGATCAATTACGGGCTCAATGGCGACAGGAACACGATGAAAAGTTCCAAAAGCAACAAGATCAATACAATAAGAAGTGGGCGGAAGTGAACAGAATTGAAGACAATCAACGCAAGCGGGAGAAAACCTTACAGGAAAGCATCCGGCTAAATCTCGCGGCGTCCACTCGGGCTAGCCATGGTAGTGAACCCCGAGACCAGACAAATCCGTCACGTGCATCTACCGATGACATTCCAAGTTCACATTCCTCGGCAGAAAGTTCTACAGAAACTAGACTTCCCTCTGACGGAACTAATATTTCACTTGACTATATTTTGAAAATGCAACAAAATATGGCCGCCCAATTCCAAAAACAATTGGATAGTCGAATAGATACATTCGTTCAAACTCAACAAACAGCTGGGCCGCAACGATCTAATAATCCAGGACCCAGTAAAGTCTTTTTCAAAGGACAAGACCTTCCAGTTTTCGATGGAAAACAGGAGGATATAGATAAATTTTTATCAGTAGCTAAAACTGTAGCTATTTCAAAGGGATTAACTCTGGACGAAATGGTTAATCAAGGTATTCCCACCTATTTGTCCGGATTAGCCCAACAATGGTATGACGAGAATAAAACCAAGTTTACCAACTGAGAAACCTTCGTAGAATTATTTCGTGAAGAATTCGACATGATTCCAACTACTCGACTCCGAAATTTACGAAAAGTAATCCAAGGAGACGATGAACCTTTATATGAATTTCTAGTCAGATTCACTAAAGCCCAAGGATCGTACTCCGAAAGAGGAAATGTTGCCACACTTTTCGACAACTTGAATTGGACAAGTTACAATAGATTAATCGATCGAAATCTATACAGGAGCGATTCAGTAGATAAAATTTTCCAATTCGTACGAACGAATAGAGCTCTCTTTGAACCTCAAAGGATTCGTACAGAGAATTCCAAAGAAATTGATAAAGTAGTATCTAACAACCAGAAGTATTCTAAAGATACCAAAAATACGAGACCTTCTGCTCGATCCACTCAAATGATGGAAATAGAGTCGGAAGAAGAAACGATCGAAGTCAATGAATTAACGGAGAATAATGTATCAATGGATAACTTATTATGTGCCATGTCGGAAAATCAGACAGGGAAATGTTTTCATTGTAAACAACCAGGTCATTTCAAAAGAGAATGTCCTCTGCTTCCAAAGCGAAAATTTAGCAATAATTTCCCTGGAAATAATAATTCCAATAACAATGGCGCTAATCAGCAGCCGAACGAATTTAAGCGACCACGCCAAAATTGGGTAACTGCCGAAGCTATTGATCAAAAAATGGAAGAGTTAAAAACTGATATGAATAACAGTATGCAAACAACGATAAGTAAGACAGTGTCGGATTTATTTAGTAAATTCTTAGACCCGAAGAACGCTACTACGGCACCAATTACTGAAACCCCACCGGTTCCAAAAAACTAGTGGCGGGGGTCCTCGAGCCCCCTATCATTAATTCCGAAGGAATTTTACCACCAGACTTAGAACAAGTACTTTCCGAAACTTTGGATAATTTAACTATTCAAGATAAAGAAATTAAGCGTGCTCGTCCCAACCGGAAGACACGGAAAAGAAACTGGAATTACAAGTTTAAAATCGCATCAAATACACCTTTTCCGGCAGAGGAGACAACAAACCCGTTCTTGAATTTTCACGACGACCTGTTTTCTCTAGATAAGGGGGACAAATCTTTAGCTAGATTGATACAAGATACATCCAATCTTAATATTCGTGATGAATCCACCAGTTCTAGTGGAGGAGTATTCGAGAATTTACAATCAATGATTGATAATTTGAATCCCGACTCCAAATCCTCCAGATTTGCGAGATTAAAATCTTACATTAACGAGAATCAGTTAAAACGAAAAGATGGCATCGAACGAATTAATAAATTGGGAAATCACATCGACGACCCCCGAATGAAAATTACAATAGGTGGACTCACCTATAATGCTTTGATGGACTCAGGAGCCACACAGTGTTTTATTGGGTTGCAATTACTAAGTAAAACTTGTGCATCTCCCGATTTCATACAAGATTGTCCAAAACACATGAGAGTTTGTGCAGTTGGAGTTACTCATATTCCACTAGGACAAATTACTTTGTGTGTACAATGTGTACAATGTGTACAATATTAATTCAATGGAGCAGAATTCACACCGATAAATTTTATCATTTTGGATAATAATGTGTGTGGATTAATTATCGGACATAATTTTATGCGCCGAACCAAAATTAATTTAAATCCAGCACGAGCTGTATTTACTTGCGACAGCAAGTCCGACTGGACTGCACCCTACGAAACTGACGAGTTAAATTGTAATTTAGCTCGAGTACAAGTGTTGACTGACAACGCAACAGCCACACACACGCCAGATAATTGGGAAGAATTGCTGGTAAAGGATTGTGACTGTTCAGATGAGGAAAAAAGTAAATTACGCGAAGTAATTGCTAGTGTTAAGAACGTCTTTAGAGATAAAGTCGGATGTACTAACATAATAAAGCATAAGATCACCTTTAAAAAGGATGTAACATGGAAAAAACAACCATTTCGAATGTATAACCCTGCTAAAATAGCCATTATGACTAAATTAGTAGAAGAATTAGAAGCGGATAATTTGATCGAAAGAGCTACTGGACCTTACATAAGTCATCCAGTGATCGTAGCCAAACCAAATGGTACTTATCGTTTATGTATCGATTATCGGTGGTTGAATGCAATCACCGAAATCAACGCCATACAAATGCCAAGTATTGATTTGTTACTCCACAATACAAATCAGGCAAAATATTTCACGTCTCTTGACCTTACCAAAGGTTATTATCAGGTCGAGATGGACGAGGAAGATAGACAGAAAACAGCCTTTTATACTCCGAAAGGCAATTACCAATTTGTCCGCATGCCTTTTGGTCTTTGCAATGCGCCGTGTACATTTCAGTTCTTAATGGAACGAGTGATGGGCGAAGCATTATACAAACACGCGTTAGTCTATTTGGACGACGTGATAATCTTCTCCACCACTTGGGAGAAACATCTGGAACATATCAAAGATGTGTTGAAAAGACTAGATAAGGCCAACTTATCAGTAAACAAGGAAAAATCAAAATTTGGAAAAACTACACTCAAATTTTTGGGTCATTTGATAACTCCAACCGGATTAGCACCTGACCCAGACAAGATAGTATCCGTTAGGAAATATCCAACTCCTAAGAATTCCAAGGATATTCAACGATTTCATGGCTTGTCAAATTTCTTCCGGAAATTTATTCCCGAACATGCAAAAATTGCTAGGCCTCTAACTAGCATGATGCATGATAAAGCAGTGTTCGAATGGGGAGAAGAACAAGAGAAAGCTTTTGAAACAATAAAAAATATTTTATGTGACGAAACACAAGTTTTGTTAATGCCAGATATGATGAAACCATTCGTAATCTTGACAGACGCATCACATGATGGACTTGGTAGTGTGTTATGCCAAGATGTAGAATTCTTCGATGAAGGAAAAAGAGAAATGATCATGACTCCTAGACCCGTAGCTTATGCTAGTCGAGTCTTACGAGGGGCAGAAGTACGCTACTCAACACCCGAACTCGAGTGTTTAGCAGTAGTGTGGGCAGTCGACAAATTCCGACCGTATATCGAATATACGACATTTACTTTGGAATCAGACGCCGAAGCATTAAAATGGCTGATGGGAACACCAGAACCATCGGGACGATTTGGTCGTTGGGCAATTAAACTTCAATGTGGCGCCTTTAAGATTAAATATCGACGGGGTACCCAGAACCAAGTTGCCGACGCCTTCTCGAGAGCGCCTTTGGAGATCGAAGACATTCCAGAGAATGATTATTGTGAGCCAATCGAGATTACTCAATTCTGGCCAGAATGGGACGGAAATCGAGAAATTATTCGAAGGAATAATAAAGAAGATTGCCAATTTCTAACGAATGTGCAGCTTCATTTCGATTATTCCAAATTATTATACAATACTTTGGAAAAGGGGGAGAAAATGGATGAAGCTACAGAAGAAACACTATTTAGTGCTTTAACGGAAGTTTTAAAGGAAGTTCCACCGACTCGAGAAGAAATTATAGAAGCTCAACTAGCCGACAAAGAGTGTAGAATAATAATCGATCATCTGAAACGAGATGAAATCGAACAAAGAAAGTTTAAGAAAACTAAAGAATGGATGAAAGCAGTCCAAGGTTACCAATTAGATTTTCAAGAAGAAAATGGTAATGAAATGCTGATTTATTTCAAACCAACGTTTGAAGAGGAATTGAATGACTCTGGAAACGGATTTAAAGCTGTCATTCCACCGTCATTAGTACGAAGAGTACTGTTTGCCTGTCACGGACATCCATTAAGTGGACATGCAGGGATGAGTAAGACGCTCGAACGAGCAAAACTTATATATTACTGGCCGAAGATGAATAAAGATACTCGCAATTACGTCCGAAGTTGTATTCATTGCCAGCAATACAAGCCCTGTCAACATAAAAAGCATAGAGCGAGTTACACTCCTCATAACATGTCTTACCCGTGGGAAGTAATCTGCATTGATTTAATGGGTCCCAAACCGACAGGAAGAAACCAATACAGATTTGTATTAGTAATTATAGATCAATGTACTAAATGGGTAGAATTATTCCCTTTAAGTAAGGCATCTAGTGAATCTATTGTGAATAGGTTAGGAGAAGTGATTCATAGATGGGGATACCCAAAGAAAATTGTTAGTGATAACGGGAGCCAATTCATATCCACGATTTATGAAGAGTTTTGTAAAAAACACAACATCAGAATGGCTCATGTGAGTCCATATCACGCTCAGGCCAATCCTACGGAAAGGGCCAATAGAGACATCAAAATAATGCTGGCTCTTTATTCAGACATTCACTCCCATTGGCCGAGATTCTTAAACGAATTTGCATTTGCCTCGAGAACGGCTAAATCAGAAGCTACAGGCGCAACGCCATTCTTATTGAACACAGGAAGAAATGTACCTCTTCCCTTTGATCCTCGGATCATTCAACATGCAAATGCATTTGACAAGAATAACCCGGAAGAATACGTATATAATTTACTTGGAATTTTACGTCGAGCACATCAAGAGATGCATTTGCGTATTCAAGCAAATTATGAGAGACACGACAAGATTCACAGAAATAAATTTCACATTTGTGAATATACTGTCGGTGATTTGGTATGGAAAGCCACTCACATCCTTTCAAATAAAGAGAACGGAAAACCACATGATGATATGGTACTCTCGAAGGACGAAGTGCCATGTCCTTTTTGTTCCGCCGTCGGGTGGGTCTCGGGATCGGGAACCGGAGGCCACCTGGCGCAATGTTCCAATTGCGAGGGCACAAAGAAGCGGCCCAAAGGCCAACCTTGGCGCCCCAGCTTTCTGCCATTTGTGGTCATGGGAATTCACCCTCCCCCGGCCAGGTTGTGGGCAACTTGCCCGGAGTGTAAAATTGTCCTCTCCAGCGACGGAAGATCGCCGTACATCAGCCCGGAGTTCTTGAACGCCATAACCACTCCACTAGGAAGGGAAATGCAAGATCTGAGAATTCCGCCAGAAGCTCTAGAGAGTTCCCGAAAACCACAGAGTACGACAGTCATCGATAAAGGATGTCAAACGGTATCCAAGGAGAGCGAAAAAGAAGCCGAAAATGAACTTCTTGTGGAACCCTTTTTCCCTCCACCAGGAGCGAAAATAGCGCATCTCTTCGAATACGAGGTGAGCTACTATTTTCCGACACTTTTTAGAATTGCCGAGAAAATCACGGAACAAATGCGCTCAGACTCTACCGATCCCTCGAATATCAACTATGCTGTCCATGTGATGAAGTTGATATTTAACGCCAATCGAGGCGAATCTTTTGCTGTGCTGGAGCACATATGGACACTGTTAATTGACAGAGTCAACACCGACGGAAGAGGATTAATAAACCCTTCATGGTTCTACGGACTCCCCTGCATTTCGGAGATATACGACGCTTCGAAGAAGGTCATTGAAGAAAGTTATGAGTTAGTTGAGAAGACCCCAGAATATGAACCAAGGTCTCCGGAGTACGCGCCGAAAACTCCACCCGCAGAAGGTATAGATGAAGGACCCAATTTCGTCATCGACCGAAGACCAGCGGAATTTCTTCCCCTAGAAAAGTCCGAAGTCGGCGAGTCCAGTGAGACTCTTAAGAAAGAGAGCGAAGGATCCGAGTCAGATGAGGAGGAAGTCAAGTGACTCGCGGAGTTAATTTCCGAATTTAAAAGAATTTAAGAAAAAAAATGTTAGAATTAACGAAAACTCAAAAGTATTCTGTTTAGTATTTAAATAAGCATTTTGTGATATGAAAAGTCATGTTTTAAAAGGAAATCAAGAGATGATCCTAAAAAAGAATAATTTTTTTAATATTCATTAATGAAAAGCTAAAAAGAAATAATTTACCAAAAAATTATGTTAAAATTCCCGTTATTTGAAATAATAATTGTGTGAAGAAATGAGGCTAAGTGTTGTAAAGTTCCAAGTTTGTTTTATTGTAACCAAATAATATTTTATTCTTGATAATTCATTAAAAAAGAATTGTTGCGCACATCAGAAATATGAAATTTATTTTGAGTCACCCGCATACGCACTCAGCTGTTCGGGATGAAAAAAGTCCTGTTTTTGAGATATTAATAAAATCATTTCGCAAGAATAACATAAACTTATGAATGAAATTTATAAGTTGAGTAATTAAGGGGGATGTATGACGGTTTATAAGTGCTATTTATTAATAACACGGCCGAATTTTAAGTGTTTTCGGCGAAACCCGCATTTGTCAATGCTCCGAGTCGCCACTAGATGGCGCGATTATAATTCAGCGGTAAATTCGAATTGCGAGTTAAGAAACTGGTAAATAAATATAAGAATATATTTATTTGTATGAAACGACACTTTATCAGGATTAATATAAATATATATATTAATGATTATTGTTCACACTAAGTGATGGGAATCTCTAGTTCAGCAGAAATGGAGATTTGATATTCCATCAATCAACCGATCGATGTGATTGGTGGATCCATTTCCGGTCCTGGGTATCCAGTTCCGGTTGTGGTGTGAATTAGCATATTGCTCCTCAGTATCCACTTCCGGTGATACGAGATTGGAGGGATTCGTGGAACCCATGTTCCAGTTGGTTGATTGGATTAATCCCTAATCCAGTCAGGTTATATAAACCCAAACAACCGGCCATTCAGCAGCTCTGTTTGATTATTTTCTGTTTGGTATTGTTACTTAAGAAATATGATTCGTTGTTCACGTAAAAAAACCTTTTGGTTCTTTGTTGATTTATTCACAAAGAACCGTTGCATGATTCTACAGAATCATGCCACCGCCGGCAATTGAAGTCGAAGTGCTGGGATCATTATGTTGCATAAATGTTACAGTTTACGGTTGCGACGCCGAAGGAGAACCCGCCGTTGTGCAATTCAGTATCCTCCGGACAGGACCATGTGGTCTTTCTCGGTATGAACGTATTCCGTTACCGCAAGTAGCATCGTTGCTGTTGAGAATTAGTTCCTTCACCGGATGGTGCCAAAGCAGTCTGTTTTACAGTAACCACGAGTAGCACCAAGTGTTTGGCAAGCTGATTCTCATGGTATTCGATGCCAAAGTAGTCGGTCTATTATTAGTACCGCGAGAGATTATACTGCTGTGCGGAGCCGCGAGCTATCGACTCCTGTGTACGTGATACCGTCAATCGCCAGACGAACGACCGTGTCGCGACGCAGGGGACGCTTGATACCGTTCTGCATTGCAAGGCGTATATTTTCTTTCGATGGCAATTGTGTGTTGCGACGGGAAGCCTAATCTTCATTTTATTTATAACAGCTAAATATTAACTTGGCGACAAGTTGATTAATCAAGTCAGAAGACTTAATTACGATCACGATTACATCAAAGACGCAAATGTAACCGATAAGTTGACGACAACTTATCCACAAAATATCTAAATAAGAATTCACAACGATATGAATTAAATATAATTCATAAGCGGAATATTGATAAGTAAATGAATACATTTACTTACACCAATATCCTCCCAAAGTTGTGGCGGTGCAGACAAAGTCAACCGCAATGCTCAGATCATTCGATTTATCGACGTGCGATAATTTACACAGCGAACCAAGGAAACCAGCGAAGCCATATCGGACTCCAGGACACAGCCATCCGGCTTAAGATGACATCTATAATCAGGTCGAGCGATGGGGAAACCGCTCCCATATTCCAGACCCGTAGTGATATTATTCTAGGGCCAGTTGGCTAATTCTTTGTATAGTTTAATAGCTGATTTAACTTGCCAAATGTTGGCATTAGTCTTATGTATAATTTAGCTCACTGCATATTGTTTGCCAACAATAAACTGTCTTGTATTTATCTCGTATTGTATTCACTGTTTATTTATTGCGATCTCTTCCCGGTACCATTGTTAAATGGGAGTTGTGGTCGTCACCGTCACATCCTGACCTTCCCTCCTTTTCCTTTCTCCAATTGCCATTGGGGCAATCAAAGAATTTCAGGTTTCTCATCTTCCCGCCACACCTCATTCCCGAACCATGAATAAAAACCCCTCGTTCATCCCTTTACCTCCTCAGTTGCACTCCCATCTCCACCATGGCTGTATCCAAACATTGCATTGCACTTAACAACATGAGCACGAGCCCTCGAACCTCTACTCCTAAGGCGCTTTCCATTTCAAACCCAATTTTCCGAAGGATTGAGCTCAGCCAGGACTCAACCTTGCCGCTTCCTTCACCTACGGCGGAGATTTATACGCTCTTGTCAATCACGAGCCCCCAACCATCCCATCTCGTAAGAAGTTTGACCGTTCCGACTCCATTCGCGGGGGGCCGGTAACCCTCCGAGTTATTTTTAACGAGACCGTGGAGGTCCTGGGAGCCTCCGCCAAAACTTCGTCGCCGCGTTTGCCCCTGTCGCACCCTCCACTCTCATCAAGCCCCACCCTTAGCAGAGGGCGCACGTTAAATCGAGATGTCTCTGACACTACCAACTCTTATCGCCGGCGCGAGATACCACGCAATACCGTAAGTGTGTCATTTTTTCCTCTCTTCTCTTCCTCTTCTCCCTTCTTATTTATTTATATTTTTTTTTTCTTTATTTTGTGTATCTATCTTTTTATTCTTATATTTTTCTTTCTCTTTTTTGTCTTTTCAGACCTTCCGTCTCATCTGCTGGATTCTATCCTATGTATTCTGGGCGTGTGTCTTGTCGGTTGGACTGTTTATTTTGATCAAACTGTACCTTGGACAAGAGCGACTCCCTGGTGATGCCCTTTCCAATCTTCGCCCGACACCACCAATCATCACTACCCTGGACAATGCAATTTCACGGGGCGGTCGTCGACGCCCCTCCTTCGCCAAACCAGGCCCCAACCTATCAAGCCGTCGGCCGGGCACTCCTTCCACCACTCGACACCAACTCATTCCCCAATCACAACCGGCCACCCTACTTCCTGTACCGCCCACCAATCCCGTCAGCATCACTCTTCCGACTCGGCACACCTTATCAACCATCATTCCTGCCACCGACGCTCCGCCTCAGCCGCCGGTTGGTCAGCAATCCCCCATCGTGGAAACCTCCTCTTTATCGACCATCCCCGCGGTCTCAACCCTTCCAGATGAGGCCAAGGAGCACAGCGAGGAAAGCGCCAAAGTGTTGATGTGGCTTGACGGCGTACACACCTAAAAATCCACACCCCCTCTGTCGGTATGTGCTTAAAACTGATGATTTCTCCATCACCTCAAAATGTCTTCCAAACATTGTGTATTTTTTTTTTTCTCTTTTTTTTTCTCTTCAGTAGGGCAACATCCTGCATCCATTCCAAACCCTGATGTGAGAGTCATACGTAGGAGTCACATCAACCAGATTGTAATTCTACAGAAATAAAACCAAAACAAAATATCTACCCGGAATCAAGAGTTTTTTTTTTTTTTTTTTTTTTCCCTAAGATATACAGGGTGTCCCAAAAGTCTGAACCTCCCCAAGTAATTTCCAAAATACTTGAGATATCAGAAAACTGAAGAAAAACTCATAGGGGAAATCTTTCATTGCAAATCTGATGGGATCCTCAAATTTGACCTCAAAGGTCATTTTCAAGGTCATTCACTTGCTAACTTCTAAACCAATCAGGTTAGAGTAAAATTTCCAATTTCAAAGTTGTAGAGAACCATCTAATTAGTCTAGAACTGTTCTTAAAAAGATTATTTCTTACGGAAAAGTTTTGAGAAAAAAAGGTTTGAAATGTTAGTCTACTCAGCTTTGTAACCTAAAACTATCATGTGGAATGTATTTCCAAAATAAATTATTTCCTTTCTTTTGTGTTTCCTCTCTTCTACTTACAAGTATGACCCAATAAAGTGTCCTAATTGAGGATTAGCTTGGTTGCCTCAATAGTTTTAAGTTACAAAGCTGAGTTACAAAGCTGAGTAAACTAATGTTTCAGACCTTTTTTCTCAAAACTTTTCAGTAAGAAATAATTTTTTTAAGAACAGTTCTAGACTAATTAGATGGTTCTCTACAACTTTGAAATTGGAAATTTTACTCTAACCTGATTGGTTTAGAAGTTAGCAAGTGAATGACCTTGAAAATGACCTTTGAGGTCAAATTTGAGGATCCCATCAGATTTGCAATGAAAGATTTCCCCCTTGAGTTTTTCTTCAGTTTTCTGATATCTCAAGTATTTTGGAAATTACTTGGGAAGGTTCAGACTTTTGGGACACCCTGTATACAGGGTGTCCCAAAAGTTTTACTTCCTTACGAGTTAGGTCGGTCAGAGGTTGCGCTATTTTAGCGAAATCCTGTATGAACCGCCGATAAAAATTCAGGAATCCCACAAAGGATTGTATGTCTTTAACATTCTGTGGCTGAGGACACTTTGTCACTGCTTTAGTGCGTTCTTCCATTGGCCTTACAGTGCCATTGGTGAAAACGTGCCCCAAGAATACTGCCTCCTCCACTGCAAATTTGCATTTACTCGGCTTTAACTTCAGTTTGGCCTTCCTTAAACGCTGAAACACCTGAGCCACATCCGCTAAATGTTGTTCGAAATTAGCGAAGAAGATCAAAATATCATTTAAATATGCAAAAGATATCTGTCCCAAACCATTCAAAACGCAATCTATTATTCTTTGAAATGAGCTTGGCGAAACCTTAGAACCTTGTGGCATTACAAGGCTCGCATAATTTCCGAAAGGAGTGGCGAACGCAGTTTTGTCAATATCACATTTCCTCATACCGATTTGCCAAAAAGCATTACTTACATCCAGGGCACTTAAGACCCTATTCTGACCTATGCGGTCTGTAACGCTCTCGAGGAGCGGAAGGAGATATGCGTCCCCGACCATGTGTGCGTTTAGTTTCCGATAATCCACACAGAGCCGGGCGCTCCCATCCCTTTTTTGCACTAAAAGACAGGGTGAGCAGTACGGAGAAGCTGACTCCGAAACCAACCCTGCCTCACACATCTCTGATATAAGCTTTTTCAACACCGCTTCTTGCGCCTCGGGGACACGATATGGTCGACTCCTAATAGGAACTTCCATATCCAAATGTATCTCTGCCTCCCCGGCGGTAGTTTTCTCAATCTCCATTAAACTGACGAGGGGAACACATGTATAAGATACTCACAGATTGTTGTAATAATAAACATGGAGAATTGTTGTATCATGCTGAATGCAACCCTAAAATAATTTCATTCCATAAACAGCCAACAATGCAAACAATGAGCTCAAAGTTTGCACTATTTTGTCTGTGTATTCATCTAATCTGAGCAATCAGGCCTAGTGTATGAATACTGTAAACAACAGTTGCTAGGTAAAAAATAGTTCCAAGATCCAGGTTGAATTTTCTTATTTAAGATTCAATGATGTCATTTCCCCTTTTGAGATTCCATGATTGCATGACATCAGAACTTTGTTCACCAACATGAAGACAATAATAGTTTGTCGTGGTGGTCCAGTGGTTAAGGCAATGGTCTAGGAATCTTTCCACACAGGTTCAAATCCTGCTGTTTGTGAAAATTTTTACTTTAATTTTTTAATTTTTTTTAGAAGTAACAGATGGCACCGAAATCCGATTTTTCCTATATCCGATATCCGATTTTTTCTATATCCGATATCCGATTTTTTCTATATCCGATATCCGATTTTTTCTATATCCGATATCCGATTTTTTCTATATCCAATATCCGATTTTTTCTATATCCGATAACCGATTTTTTCTATATCCGATATCCGATTTTTTCTATATCCGATAACCGATTTTTTCTATATCCGATATCCGATTTTTTCTATATCCGATATCCGATTTTTTTTATATCCGATATCCGATTTTTTCTATATTTGATATCCGATTTTTTTTATATCCGATATCCGATTTTTTCTATATCCGATAACCGATTTTTCCTATATCCAAAAACTTTATCCCATCCAAAAACTTTATCCCATACACAAAAACTTTATTCTTTCTCCAAAAACTTTATCCCATCCAAAAACTTTATCCCATACACAAAAACTTTATTCTATTTCCAAAAACTTTATCCCATTCAAAAACTTTATCCCATACACAAAAACTTTATTCTATCTCCAAAAACTTTATCCCATCCAAAAACTTTATTCTATCTCCAAAAACTATATCCCATCCAAAAACTTTATCCCATCCAAAAACTTTATCCCATCTCCAAAAACTTTATCCCATACACAAAAAGATTATTATATGTCATAAAAGAAAACACCATATATTTTAATTTTACAACATACCGTCTGGGACTTATTTTTGGCCCAAACGGCGCCCCATAAATTTCAGTTATTTTATCTGAGATTATTTGGGTGAGGGTGAGATTCTGATGACCTTACGTTCTTGTCGTGAGGGCGCGACGGCTTGGTGTGTGTCGAGTGCGTTGCGTGTGCATGACGTTTCGGCGCCTGGAGCGCCATTTCGTTTGTTTTGCAGTTGTCGTTTATTCCTTTCGTCGAACTTCACGAAGCCGACGTGGCGCCAGTCGACAGGATAACGTTGCTGCTACGTGAAGAGACGTGTAGGACTTCGCTCGCCCCGCGTCGAACGGACATTCGTGCCGCGATAGAAGTGAAAGAATGTTCGTGTGTGTGCGTGGAAAAACTCGCGAAATAACTATGGCAAATATGCAAGGTGTGTTGAATTCGATTTGTGAACCGGTTTTGAACCTTCCCATATGGTCGCAAAATATATTTAAATACGGGTATATTTGAAAAAGTATGAAAATGTATGCCAATATATTTTGAAATATATTGACAATCGTCGTACATTTTGAAATATAGCAAAACAAAAATTGATGGTTTTTATAAAACCTGATAAAATTAAAAACGGAAATTTAATTTTATCAGGTTTTATAAAAACTATCAATTTTTGTTTTGCTATTTTCTTCGCATGTTTCGTTTGTTATTGAATCAATTTGATGCCAAAACGTTGTATACACGTATTGTTTATGTATTTTGCACGATTCATGCACGTTTTGTGCACGTTTTGTGTACGTATTGTTCTTGTTATTGCAAGGGGTCATTTTGACCCCTTTCGGGAGTTCTAAGTAAATTCTCTTTTTTTTCATTATTTCTTAGGAAAAATGCCATGTTCTCTGATTTATGATGGAAAGCATCATAAATCAGTAAAAGTAAAAAAATAACAGCATTGTAAACCCATTGCTTTTAGTGTTACATCTGTTTTAAACTGTCAAAAGGGTAAAAATGACCCCTTTGACAGTTCTAGTGTTAATTTCAATTGTGGAATGTAAAAGCGCGACGTGGAAAAACAACACGAGGGGGCGACAGGATTGCCAAGAAGACACGCGCGCCAACGCGAGGAATGTGAGCAGAGATTAAAAGGATTAAGATTAAAAAGACCTTTGTATATTTTCTGTAAAATAAAACATTCTTGCTTTGAAAATAAGACTGACTGGACGTGTGGCCATTTTGGCAAAAGTCATTTTATTAGTTTTCATCAAGTTTCGAGAGAGAGAAAAGCGATAACTTTACATCAGAAGTGGGATGTTCTACAAAATTGCGAACTGAAAAAGATAAGTGTGGTGACCAGAACCGGAATCCAGCGTGAGCAGAGAGTGGGAAAAGCGGCGCGAGGCCTAAAAAACCCAAGACAAAAGAGCGAAACAGCGACGCGTGGTCGAAAAGTTTTTTTTTGAACGTCAAAAATCACGATGGACATCCCGGCGGTACTTGCGATGATTGCGAAGGGCGAAATACCCACAGTGGAGAACCTTTTGATCCTGAGAACGGAGGAAATGCGCCCCGAGATGAAGAAACTCGGGCTCACAACGTTCCGAAAGCGGAAAGCGGAGATGGCGGTCGAGATGTGGCGAGCGATGCAAAAGGCGGCAGGCGAGACGGTCGCCGACGAGAAGGACGAGGAGGAAGAAGACGACGACCAACCGTTACGAGAGGCGCAGAAAACGGTAGATGCTAATGCGACGGGAGCCGAGAAGGCCGTACAGTTGCTGATTGCACAAATGCAGTTAGAAAACTCGCGGCGCGAGACGCGAACGGCGTCGAAACTGCCAAAATTTTCGGGCGAACGAGACCAGACTAGGACCACGACGGAATGGCTCCAGATAGTCGAGGAATATGCGAAGGACTACCACTGGACGAACACCACGAAGGTGACAAACGCAGCGGCGGCCCTGGAAGGAGCGGCCAAAGTTTGGCAAGAAAATACGGGTGAATTGGAGCGCCATTACAGCGATTGGGCCTGGTGTTTTCTACGTGATTTCCCCGACCAGGAGTTGACCCTTGCTGAAAAGCAAGCCATGATGCAGGCGCCGCAGAAACCCGACGATACGGTTGAAGCGTACGTGCATCGGAAGTGGGCAGTGTGTAGCAAATTAAAGCTAAGTTTGGCGGAGGCGCCTGATTATATCGTGGACGGACTGAAAAACAAAACAGTAATGAGTGCAATATATTTGAAACAATACAGCAGTATCGGTGAAATAATTCGAGACGTTAAAACAATCGAGTCCAGATACGTGAGTGTTAAAAGTGAAGTGAAAAGTGAGTTTAAACCAAAGCTGGTCGTGCCGAGGGAGAAAGTAAGTGTGCGAAAATCACACACGGCCTGTTTTAAATGTGGGGAGGAGGGGCACCGTGCCAACGAGTGTACAGGCGAGACCCGGTGCTTTGGGTGTAAGGAAGCGGGCACATTTCTGCAAATTGCCCAAAAGTCAAGTGCTTCAACTGTGATGCGAGCGGGCATTACGCCAACAAGTGTCCAGAGCCGAAACGCGAGCGGAAATCGACGAGACCAAAGGAGGTGAAGACGCACGCCTGCAAGAAGATAGTAGGAGAAGTTATGATCCCGAAATTCGCAACAATAATGACGGTCGCGGGACGCTCGTGCACGGCAGGCATCGACACGCAGAGTGAGTTGTGTTTAGTCAGCAAGACGTTCGCGAGACAGGCGGGAATCGACGAGCCGAAATTTGCGTATAAAATTCGTGGATTCAACTACGGGGTCAACCAGGATGAACAAGTTTATTTGGGTCGCACGAAATATCGCGGAGTGGCGGTGGATGCGGTGCCATTCTACGTTGTTGACGACGAGGTGATGTCGACGGATATTTGGGTGGGGCAGCCATTTATGGAGCATCAGGGCGTGAAGATGACGGTGGAGAGCGGGAAAATTTCGTTTTGCAACACAACGACGATCGACGGAGGACTTCGACGCATCGAACCGAAGGTGCGAACGAAACCGAGGGCGTTAGTGACGAGTGAAGAGACGGTGATCGACGCACATTCGATAAATTTTATTGAGATGAAGGTGCGAGGCGACGACGGAACTGTTTATTTGTGCAGCGAACTCTTGAACTTTGATGGACTTGAAGTGTTAGAAGGAGTAACGAACGTGGAGGAAGGACGAACGAGAATACCAATAATGAACAGGGGGGTGTCGGCGGTTCGAGTGCGCAAAGAAAAGAAATTGGGACACGTTGAAACAATTAACGACGCACCGTCGTTGCAATGCAGCGAAGTGAAGCGAGTGGAATCGAGGGAATCGAGGGGTGAGTCTATTATTACATTACACGATCTTAAAGTGGGCGAGGGGGTGTCGGAAGAAAACAAATTGAGAATAGTCGAGTTAGTTAACGAATTTAGGGACTGTTTTGCAACAAATTTGTTAGAAGTAGGGAAATTCGAAAATTTGAAAATGGATATTGAATTGACGACGGATAGGGCGGTAAATTTGAGGCGGTATCCATACTCATCGGCGCAACAACGGGAGATCAACGCAATGATTTGCGAGTTAGAGGGGGCAGGATTTATAAAGAAATCGAACAGCGCTTTTAACAGTCCGATAGTTGTGGTGCGGAAAAAAAGCGGGGAGATGCAAATCTGTATTGATTTTCGATGCCTAAATGAAGCGACGGTCAAGGAACATTTCCCTTGCCCGAGAATTGAGGAGATTTTTGACGGCACACATGATTGGGAAATTTTTTCTGTGTTCGACTTGGCTGCGGGGTATTACCAGGTAGAATTAACAGAAGGCGCACAGAGAAAAACAGCATTTTCAACAATGGCGAACAAATGGCAGTTTACTCGAATGCCATTCGGGCTCGTAAATGCGCCGTTTGTTTTTAATCGCATGATGGAAATGGCGTTTGGCCATCTTCCGAGAGAAATAATGAGACGATATATGGATGATTTATTACAGGGGGCTAAAAACGTTGATGAGTTGTTCCAGAAAATGAAAACTTTATTGGTTGAAATGAAAAAGGCGAAGTTAACATTAAAATTAAGTAAATGTCATTTTTTGTGCAGTGAAGTGAATTGTTTGGGGTTACGTTTGGCGGCGGAGGGGTTACGACCAGGGCTGGAGAAAACAAGCGCCATTAGAAATTTTCCAACGCCGAGAGATGTAAAAGGAGTTAGGAGCTTTTTGGGGTTGTGTGGATATTTTAGAAGGTTTGTGGCGGGCTATGCAGCCAAGTGCAAGCCACTGACAAACCTAGCACGCAAGAACGAGCCGTTTATGTGGAAAAAAGAGTGTGAAGCGGCGTTTAGAAACTTGATTGGCGAGTTGGTGTCTGCACCAGTATTGAAGGTGTTTGATAATACACGCCCATGCGAAATACACACAGACGCGTCGCAGGAGGGGTTAGGGGCAATTTTGATGCAGGGGGACGAGAGGGGAATATTGCACCCAGTATTGTACGCGAGCCGAACAACGACGGACTGTGAGCGACGGTACCACTCCACAGAATTAGAATTACTAGCAGTGGTTTGGGCGGTACGACAATTTAGGATGTATGTGTACGGGGCGGAGTTTGTGATCGTTACCGATTGCGAGGCGGTTAGATATGGGTTAAAAAAGAAAGAGCTGACCCCTCGCATAGGCAGATGGGTATTGCAGTTATCCGAGTACGATTTTAGAACCGTACATCGGCCGGGACTGCTAATGAGTCACGTCGACGCGCTCAGCAGAAATGCTGAATCGTGTCAACAGTTGAAAACCAAGGAGAACGAGGTGATGAGTCGGTTTCGAGTGAACGAGATTAGACTAATGGGGGGAGACTGGTTAGAGGCTGCTCAGATGAGCGACATTGAGTGCAGAGAAATTAAAAGTGCTTTACAGCAAAATAATAATGAGGGGTTGACCGAGCGGATGCAGAACAAAATACGGCAGTTCACACTCAAAAACGGACACGTGTACCATATTTTAAGAAGAAAAGGGGAGAAGAAACGAAAACGAATTTACGTGCCAAAAGGGATACAGCGGCAAATAACGAGGGAAGTGCATGAGTCACACGGGCACCCGGCTACAGAGGGGACGATGGATGCGATTCTCAAGAGGTTTTGGTTCCCGAGAATGCGGAAGTTTGTAAAAGCCATCATCGGATCCTGCGTCAAGTGTTTGATTTACAAAGAACCAGGGGGACGGCGACCAGGGGCACTGAACGTGATAATTCGGGAGAAAGTGCCGTGGCACACGGTCCACCTGGACCACGTAGGGCCATTCCCAAAGAGCGGGGGTTACAAATATGTGCTGGTGGCAGTGTGCAATTACTCGAAGGTGACATTTTTGAGGGCGACCAAATCAACAAGCGCAAAAGAGACGTGTCGAAAACTGAGAGAACTGTGTATGCGGATGTGGGTCCCCACACGAGTTATCACCGATAGGGGGACCGCATTTAAGAACAACGAATTTACTGAATTGTGCAACGAATTGGGGGTGGGACATGTGCTGACCTCCACCGAAAATCCGAGGGCCAACGGGCAAGTGGAGCGGACAAACAGAACACTGGTGCCAATGATGGCGAGCTGTGTGGTGAAAGCGGATGGGAGTGACTGGGCGGCACATTTAAACGGAATCGAGATCGCGTTGAATTCGAGAACGAGTAGGAGCACCGGAAAGACACCGATGGAGATTCTCTACGGGTTCCAGCCACGCACCATCATTGAACCAAGACTAGCAGCGGTCGCGGTTGAGGATAACGACGAGGAAGAAGCGGACTTTGAGCGGACGCGAGACGAGGCGCACGACGCACTCACAGCAGCACAGGTGCGTCAAAAGAAAGCTTTTGATCGGCATCGGGGGCCGAATAAAATGTTTAAAGAGGGGGACGTGGTTGTTGTGCGGCGAAAAGCACTCGCAGCGCAAGGGACGGCGGGAAAGTTGTCGGCACTATATCGGGGGCCGTTACGAATCGGGCGCAAGATCTCCGACACGGTGTACGAGGTACAGAGTTTCGAGGACCCACCTCGATATCGTGTCACGGCGCCAACAGACCAAATAAAGCGGTGGGAGATCACCGACGATGCCGACAACGCGAGCGAGGACGAAGATCAGGACGAGTCGGAGGACCGACTCGTGTAGTCGGATGGTCGAGTGTGCAATGTAAAAGCGCGACGTGGAAAAACAACACGAGGGGGCGACAGGATCGCCAAGAAGACACGCGCGCCAACGCGAGGAATGTGAGCAGAGATTAAAAAGATTAAGATTAAAAAGACCTTTGTATATTTTCTGTAAAATAAAACATTCTTGCTTTGAAAATAAAACTGACTGGACGTGTGGCCATTTTGGCAAAAGTCATTTTATTAGTTTTCATCAAGTTTCGAGAGAGATTCATTCTGCTGTTTCCACTGACATTTCGGTGGAACCAGCCCCATTTGCGCTCGTGTGTAACAGGCATCGTCTGTTACATGCACCTTATTCGAATCTCGGGTAACGCCCGATAAACCGCTCACTGTAGGTTATCGTGAGTCCCGTTGAACTATCTAGGACTCACCGTCGCTGATACAGCAACCACGCTTGCCGTGAACCATCGCAAATGATTGTAAGCCACCGCAGCTCCGGAGCTTGCCATCGTACGTACAGTGAAATTTGTATCGGCGGGTCCGTCTCGCCATTTTTGTGTGTGCAACAAACACCGTTTGTTGCGCGCCAAAAGCTTCCTTTGTTTAGCGTGAGCTTTGCCGCTCACGTTTCATTTCTATTCTTTCTTCATTAATTTCTAGTCTTAAATTAATATTATATTTCGTAAAATATATTGTAAATTATCGAATAAAAACAATTGTCATTTTTACTTATTCAAAAAATATCTTTATTTCATTCCCTAGACATTTTTACAGGCAACTGAGTTTAAAGCCTATAAACGGCATCTCGATTGCGATTTGGTTGGTAAAAGGTAAGTATTTATCGACCAAATTCCCGGATCGCATCACTCTTAAGCTTATGCACCCAGTTTGTTTTGAAACTGCAAGTGTATTATCAATCGAAAGAAGGAGAAGAAAGAGCACTCCGAAGAGACCCGAGAGAAAGGTCGTCCGATCAACAAGAAGTTCCAGAAGGAGACGAGGAGAGAAGACCAGTTTGCCTAGAAATGGTGTCCCGAGGAGTACGAGCTGTGCCAGAAGGACGAGGTTGGTCTTTCGGACCAAGACCATCAAGAATTGTTGTGGAAGTGGCTCCAATAAATCAAAGAGAAACCATCGCGAAGGAACGAAGGAAACAAGAGCGCCGACAGATGGAAAAGGCACAAATTCAAATTAAGCAAGACGAAGCTCTATAAAATTAGCTGCGATAACTTTACACAATACATTTCGAATATACAGGGTGGTCAGAAAGTCTGGTTCTATGTAAATAATTCCCAAACTGTTCTAGATGTTGATTCAGCAAAATGATTGTAAGAATAGTATTGTGGGGGAAATCCAATTATGACATCCAATTTGACCTCTGAGGTCATCTTCAAGGTCATCCATATTGTAACTCGAGAACCCTGACAGATAGAGCAAAAAGGTGAATTAGAAAGTTGTAGAGTATCATCCAATTAGTCTAGAACCGTTCTTAAAAAAATTATTTCTTACTGAAAAATTTTGAGAAAAAAGGTCTGAAACATTAGTCTACTCAGCATTGCAACTCAGCTTTGTAACCTAAAACTATTGAGGCAACCAAGCTAATCCTCAATTAGGAAACTTTATTTGGTCATACTTCTAAGTGGAAAAGAGGAAACACAAAAGAAAAGAAATAATTTATTTTGGAAATACATTCCAACATGATTGTTTTATGTTACAAAGCTGAGTAGACTAACATTTCCAACTTTTTTTTCTCAAAACTTTTCGGTAAGAGATAATTTTTTTAAGAACAGTTCTAGACTAATTAGATGGTCCTCTAGAACTTTCTAATTCACTTTTTCTCTCTATCTGTCACGGTTCTCGAGTTACAATGTGGATGACCTTGAAGATGACCTCTGAGGTCAAGTTGGATGTCATAATTGGATTTCCCCCTTCATACTAGCCTGACAATAATTTTGCTGAATCAACATCTAGAACAGTTTGGGAATTATTTACATAGAACCAGACTTTCTGACCACCCTGTATTTTGAAATACATTTTGAAAATGTATTTCAAAATGTATTCTCCGACCATATGGGTTTTAAGGTGCGAAAATATTCGCGACGAGTGCCTGCTACGGGGAATCGACGTTAGTAATTGCAAAAAGAAGGTTGAGTTTCTGGCCACCATTTTGGCGGACAATGTGACAAAGAAGGCGCTCAAGGTCAAGTCAGCCATTGTGGCGACTGCAACGGTACTCGCAGGACAAATTAAAGTGTAACACGAGGTGGACACCACAAAAAGAATACCCGCGGGACAAATTAAAGTGTAACACGGGGTGGACACCACACACCACAAAAAGGGTACCCGCGTTTAAAGGAAAATGCGACGAGAACGTCAAAAATTTCATCGAATGTGTCGAGCATGCTAGGCAAGTGGACCGAGCATGCGAAAATTGCGGTGGCCAACGGCCAGTTAAAGGAGGAAGCACTGTAGTGTATTGGTATGAAATTTTCGGAAAAAAATAGGAAGCGTGGTTGAGCTGAGTGGAGATGATTTTTTGGACGTCGACACCTACGACAGCTGGAGGCAACGGATCGATGCAAGGAAGCAGTCGACGGACGAGATTCCTGCCACATATTTCGCAGCAAAGATTCCATTAATCGAGACATTGAAGAAGACTTATAATTTCTCAACCGCGGACACAATCAACGTTACTATAGAGGGAGTGCGTGACTCGCACACCCGCGACTTGTTTCGTATGGCAAGGTTCGATACATTTATTGAATTAATTAGGAAACAACACCGAAGGAGGCCGCGTGATGAGACATCATACAAAAAGGGGATGGACATGTCGAAGATGCAGTGCTGGCAGTGCAACGAGATGTTAGAGGGTTTTGTTACAATAATTAATGTGTTAGAGATTAAGTTGATTTGTGGAACGAGTTTGTTATTATTAATGTTGAGTAGAATTGCATCATGGGATTGTGTGAACTTGATGATTGTCGTTGAAAATCAGCGGGAAGCGCTTGTGTGTACTTTGAAACTATTTTGGACATTATACCAGTTTGTTTGTTTATCTAAGTGATGTGGGGACATTTATTTCTCAATCTAACATGGTAGCAGAGGAAGGAACTTGCTGAAACTCAACACTGTGGAGAAAAAGGTCAGAAAAAGCAGTAAAACGAAAACCGAAACCAAACAGTGGAAGCGTGCATAAAGCGGGCACGGATGAGCTTTTGGAACAAAAATAGACTAATATCTGAGCTACAAAAGATAATAGAAGAAGAGGAAAGTGCATCAAGCAGCAGTGAGGAAGAAACCACATCAAGCAGTGATAATAGAAAAAGCAACACGGATAGCAACGAGGAAACCACATCAAGCAGTAGTAGTGAAGAGGATCACAAGATGGCGCACCGTAAAGAAAACACGTACGGAATTCCCGCACTTACTGATCAAAATTATGCACTGTGGGCCTGTCGTTTAGAAGACCATTTAAGAGGGAAAAAATTATGGAAACCAGTAATCATAGATGATGAACCGCCACAAGGAAAAGTGAAAGGAGACGATGAAGACCAGGCTTGGAATGATTACGACGACAAGAATGCGAAGGCGAAAATGATGTTAATAGACAATATGAGTGAAAGTAAGCAGATGATATATATGCATGAAAAGAATGCTAAAAAATTATGGAAGCAAATAGAAGATGACATGCAGAGTACAGCAGAAAAAACAAAAATAGAGGCGAACTATGCGGTTTCACACATAACGATGGAGAAACATGAAACCGTCGATGACTACTGTAATCGAGCACAAGGATTACGACAATGCTATCTATAAGGAAGCGAAAAAACGGATAGGAAAATGTACCAAGAACTGTTAGGAAGATTACTATACTTGGCAACGCACACCAGACCAGATCTAAGTTTCACGCTTGGAAACTTATCGCGTTACAACCAGGAACTGAGAGAAATACATCTGGAAGGATTAAAAAGAGTTCTACGTTATCTCAAAGGAACTGAAAATTATGGCATCACATACGGAAGTGAAGGAAAGACGTTAGAAGTATTTACTGATGCTAGCTGGGATAAAACGTTGGACAGGAAATCATTTTCAGGATTATTAGTTTTGTATGGTAAAGATTTAATACATTGGAAATCAAAAAAGCAGAAATTCGTAGCACAATCAACCACCGAAAGTGAATTGGAAGCATTTCATGAAGGCATCAAAGAACTGATCTGGCACAGAGATTTAATTGAGGATTTGAATAAAGAAGACTTGCAGGGAAAAGGAAAAATTTATTGTGATAGTTTGAATGTGATAACACTAATGACTGAAGGGACGCACAAGATGCGAACAAAATTTTTGAATAGAAGAGTTAATTTGGCTAAAGACCTGATAACTAGCCAAGAAGTGAAAGTGAAACATATTCCAGGAGAAAAGCAATTAGCGGATTTCTTAACCAAGAATTTATCCGGAGTGAAGATCAAAGAAGTTATGGATATTTTAATGAACAGTAGTGATTGAATGATTGAAAATGTTGTTTTAAGTGTTTGCATAATTATAATAACAAGGGGGGAATTTGTTAGAGGGTTTTGTTACAATAATTAATGTGTTAGAGATTAAGTTGATTTGTGGAACGAGTTTGTTATTATTAATGTTGAGTAGAATTGCATCATGGGATTGTGTGAACTTGATGATTGTCGTTGAAAATCAGCGCGAAGTGCTTGTGTGTAATTTCAAACCATTTTGGACAATATACCAGTTTGTTTGTTTATCTAAGTGATGTGTGGACATTTATTTCTCAATCTAACACGAGATTGGCCACTGCTCCTTCGATTGCACGAAAGCAAAGAAGCCAGAGCAGAAAGACGAAGAAGCAAAAAGCAACAAAAGGGCGCCACCGGGAAAGTTAACATCTGTATGGTCAAGACGAAGTGCTTGGAGTCAAACCTTGTGGTTGTTAATTGCCAGTTGGCCGAGCTTGGGGGACAGGTGGAGGCTCCGATTGACTGAGGTGCAAATTGCTCGTCTGTGGACCAAGTTTATGTCAGCGATACCGTTGAGATTCGCCCAAACTTGGAGAAGGAATATTTCAAGACTGCAAACGGTGACAAGCAGGTGTTGGGTCACGTAGACTTGAATGTACAAATTGGAAAAATGAGGACTAGGATTAACGATGTAGCCGTGATAAAAGACCTGCCTTTTCCGTTGATCATCAGGATGGACTGGCGTAAGCAGGCGGGCCTGGCGTGGATGATCTCCGGCGATGGGGACGTGACTTTTTACCAGGAAATTAAGGATTCGGTGCCGATGTTAAACTGCCTTCTGCGAGCCAAGCAGCAGACCCCCGCCGAGAACCAGCTGTTCGTGGAGGAGATGGAGGCGCTCGTGGAGGCGGCGGACGAGGATGTTTTGCCGGAGGAGAGAGAGCGACTTAGGCGGGTGCTGGGGAAACACAGGGAGGCGTTCAGCAAGCAAGACGAGCTGGGCGTGTGCGTGGATGAGGAGTGCAAAATTCGCCTGAAGCATGACAATTCAATCAAGGTTAAACTAAGAAAATTCTCGCTGGCAGACGAGAGGGCGTGTTTACATTTCTGTACTTTTCGTTTGATTAAACAGTTTGCACAATACTTTGAACTGAAGCAGTTGTCGTTTATTCCTTTCGTCGAACTTCACGAAGCCGACAGTGGGAGAATTTTATATTCTTAGGGTATAACTTAGAAAGTTAGGAAATCTACTTTATCTGTTGAAGCCTAATTAATCTAATTCCTTGTTGAGATCAGCTTCATGATGAGAACTACAAGATTAATTGTATCGCCGGGAGGAACAGAAAGAGAAGTAATTGAGGAAAATGAAGTCCTTGTAGAAACAATTGCTGGGACTAGTCAACAAAGAAACCCAACTTTATCTCCAGTTGAGAGAGAAGAAAGGGCCAAAGTGGTTGAAGTGAATAGAGAAGTTTGAAAGAACTTAGTGGAATGTTAGGTTTAGATCATAACGAATTCGCCGACATTGATGATTTTTGTTGTGTATGCGGGTGCACCATATGTAATTGATAACAATACCTTGCTGTAAAACAAACAACAATCTTGCACTGAAGTTGCTAGGAGTTTTTACTGCCTAGCAACTTCCCAAAACATGAATAAACAATTCGTAATGCAAATCTGAGCGTGTCAACGACATTTATTTCTACTGGCAGTTCAGCCCTAAACAAGCCCTAGTTCTGCTGCAATATGAAGAAGACCAAGCAATGGCCTTTCTGATGAGTAGTAAATGCCAGAATACTACAATTTTCAATTAAAACCAACTCAACTCACCATCCGTTCCGCCATGGAACAATTCCCCCCTTATTACGAAATAACATTAATTCTGTTTCCGTGTAATTTTCTTTGAAACGCCTTACTTACTGTAACCGTTTTATTTGTATTTTTTCTCGACACCAAACTTGACGAATAATTCTCCTTAACCATGACCAATAAGAACCCCGACAATATGTTATTCCCAGTTTAATTTCAAAAATCGTAACCCTGCTTGAATTAATTTGTATTAAAATTGCATTAAGAAATAACCTTTTTTTTATCGTTACAATAATCTTAAAAATTTCTTTCGAGCTTAAAACTTGTTACATATTGCTGTTGTGCTAAAAGGAAAATCTAAAGAACACAAATCCATTTTATAATTTTGTGTGATTTTAATTTTGGGGGAATATTTGTTGTCATTGAAGTACTTGATTTTGTAATTCAAATAAACGACTTAAACTGTAAATATCACACACTCCACGAAAATCCACACGCCTGTCAGGTGAGCGTTGCCCCTTTTAAGAACTTTACGCGCGGAGATCTAAACCCCAGCTTTACTTTTGAGGCTCAACTCACTACCCATGACTTTTAGTCCTGGATCTTTGCTTTGAGAAATCAAAAATAGGACCCAGGAATAGGATCGACCTGGATTTGACCATGAGACCGGCGCTGTTTACCTTGAATATTCCCCTTACTGGTTATTAAATGTCTTTTTAGACATTGGGTTTGAGAAGAATTTTTTTTTGTTTGTATGTTTGCCTTACCTTTAAAATTAATTAGTTATCTTTTCGCATATTAAGATTAGCGCTGCTTTATTACTTATGTTTTATTTACGGTATATTTCTATTTGGTACTTGAGTGTTTTCTGTTGTTTTTTTTAGCCCACCAACCCCAGTCACCTTTCGATAACCAGCAGCCGCAAATACCAACCATAACATCTCTATCAGTGATGTTTCCGCCGCAACATCAGCAGCAGCCACAGCCGCAACATTAGTTCGAAAAGAAAATTTTATATAATTTCCTATAAAATTCAAAATAACGAAAATGTGTCATTAATTGCAATAAAAATTTGTATTCTTTCTGACTATGTGAAAATTAAGATACAGGAAGATGAGGTTTTATTAGCATCTTGTCTTTGTTATCAAAGTAAGAGTCACATATTAATAAACCTGCTAAATTCCCGTATCCGTATTTCATACATAATATGTATGGAATGCATGTTGTACGCACACAAGCTCGTCAATGCAATGAGCTGAGATAAATTTTGGAGTCACATTAGAACGGAACATATTTTTATCAAGTCAAGAAAAAATTACAAGTACCATCAACATAATCAAGAAACTCAAACCTGTTGATGTATCTGTTTGTGATATTGTCATGCATCGACCTTTATTAAAAGACTCTTTGGCCAACTTTTTATAAGTTAAATACAGAAAGGTTGTGGATATACAGTATAGTATTGCATATGAACAAAAGGTTATAATAAATTGTCCTCAAGAAGAAGGATATGGAAATATAAAAACTTTGAAAGCACTTGCCCCCTTCATGCACACTCATTGGGGAGGGATTCCAGCTGTCTTCCTTTTTTCATGGAACTGCTTCTTTGAATTCCAAAATACAAAATTTTTCTATCCCAGCTAGGTCGCATAATTTGCTTGATTTGAAATTAATGCTTTTATCAGAATTAAAATTAAAAGCAAACACATCGATCATTCAATCATTGTAAAATCTGTTGATTTAATTATTTTTAAGTGTTGAATTTCATTTGTCATGTTAGTTTAAATTAGTCAAATGTTTGTTTTCTTTGAATTTATTGAGTGTTGAATTTATTACAAGCTTTTGATTTATTGAATTTTGTTGTTATTATCGAGGGTTGTTAAGAGAGCCCTCTAGTATGTAAATTTACTGACCGGTCCTTGCTGACCGAAAGTCGAACCCGTTTTTTGGGTCCACCGCCATCTTTTTTGTATGCAAAGATTCGTGATAGCACGCGTTTCTTTCCTATGATAATTTCTGCAATCAATTAAATTAGTTTTACCATTTTTATACTCGAATTGTTATTTGCGCGTGCTGCAATCAGGGGCGGATCTACATAGAGGCTAATGGGGCTTGAGCCCCGGGCCCCCAAATTCTAGGGAGCCCCCAAGACGCAGGGCCATGTACTAAAAAAAAAAAAAAAAAAAAAGGTCGCTAAAAAACAAAAAAGATGAAAGGTCGCTATTAAAAATTTCGATAAAGGAGCCCCAAAAAAACCTCAAGCCCCGGGCCCCCGAAAAGCTAGATCCGCCCCTGGCTGCAATCGCAGCTGGATTATTTCGAAGTCTCGAAAATCATTGATAACTGATATGGGGAGTAATTTTACAAGAGGGGATGGCGTGATCATGAATCACATATAAATGGACTTGAGCAGAATGAATGATTAGGAATCAGTTTACACGGTACACAATAATTTTAATTATCACGTTTTGTCAATTGTCAATATTATTTTGACCTTATTAATTATTCTCTTCATAGTGGGTAAATTTATATGTAATAATTGGAATGTAAAATATCAGGCCTTGAGACATAGAAATAGAAACAAAAGAAACAGGAAGAATAAAAGGCAAAATATAGAAGTTGATTTAGATAATACTGACTTGTGAGTGGGAAGAAGTAGATGAGATTGATAATGTTAGGGGACAAAGTAGTCCTAATGTAACAATTGAAAGGGGAGAAAATTCAGGCAGGACTCCGAGAAGAATTATAGAAACTTGATTTAATAATATTTTTTTTTTGTTGCAGTGCTTAATACTGTTTTGCTAAAAAAATTGTAAGCTTGATGCATAAATTTTGTATTTTATTCAGATAATTATTTAAGACAGTTGTTAGAGTTAAAAAATGTTGAATGTAAACAAATTATTAAGTGAGGTAACCTAAGGAAAAATTGAGTTATTGTGTATATGTGAAAGTGACAGTTGGAAAGGGTGAAATGAGAACGAAGTGTCAGAGAACAAGCAACTGATATCAGAAATTGAATCAGAAGTTGGTGAAGAACAAAGTTCTATAAAAAAAAGTCAAGAGCAAGGAATCATAACATTCACGATGTTTGCCTCATTGGTTCTAGAGTTTGTGTTGTCTCTCTTGTGGTGACCCTGGTTTTATTCCACATAAAATCCTTGTCACCACTTAAATAATTATTTATTTAATTGTTTAATGTGACACACACCGAACACCTGCGAAGTGTGACTTGGAGGTGGAAACTCCCCGGGCACACTTCACCCTCTTTTAGCCAGGGTATTACGCTAGAGCAGCAATTGTGGTGCAATAAATCCTTTTGTGGCACCAAAATTGACTCTCTACGCACATTTTGTGCGCAGGACCTGAGAGTGCATAAAACCCCAAATTTTGGCGGTTTTGCTCACTCTTGACATCATCACCAACAACAACACAACATCACTGCTTTGAAAAGGAAAAACCCTGAAACTTCAAGTATTGACAGTGTTAAGTTTGGTGAGTTGAGATTCATTCTGCTGTTTCCACTGACATTTCGGTGGAACCAGCCCCATTTGCGCTCGTGTGTAACAGGCATCGTCTGTTACATGCACCTTATTCGAATCTCGGGTAACGCCCGATAAACCGCTCACTGTAGGTTATCGTGAGTCCCGTTGAACTATCTAGGACTCACCGTCGCTGATACAGCAACCACGCTTGCCGTGAACCATCGCAAATGATTGTAAGCCACCGCAGCTCCGGAGCTTGCCATCGTACGTACAGTGAAATTTGTATCGGCGGGTCCGTCTCGCCATTTTTGTGTGTGCAACAAACACCGTTTGTTTCCTTTGTTTAGCGTGAGCTTTGCCGCTCACGTTTCATTTCTATTCTTTCTTCATTAATTTCTAGTCTTAAATTAATATTATATTTCGTAAAATATATTGTAAATTATTGAATAAAAACAATTGTCATTTTTACTTATTCAAAAAATATCTTTATTTCATTCCCTAGACATTTTTACAGGCAACTGAGTTTAAAGCCTATAAACGGCATCTCGATTGCGATTTGGTTGGTAAAAGGTAAGTATTTATCGACCAAATTCTCGGATCGCAACACTCTTAAGCTTATGCACCCAGTTTGTTTTGAAACTGCAAGTGTATTATCAATCGAAAGAAGGAGAAGAAAGAGCACTCCGAAAAGACCCGAGAGAAAGATCGTCCGATCAACAAGAAGTTCCAGAAGGAGACGAGGAGAAAAGACCAGTTTGCCTAGAAATGGTGTCCCGAGGAGTACGAGCTGTGCCAGAAGGACGAGGTTGGTCTTTCGGACCAAGACCATCAAGAATTGTTGTGGAAGTGGCTCCAATAAATCAAAGAGAAACCATCGCGGAGGAACGAAGGAAACAAGAGCGCCGGCCGACAGATGGAAGAGGCACAAATTCAAATTGAGCAAGACGAAGCTCTATAAAATTAGCTGCTTATGAAATGGGCTTGGAGGAAGATAAAGGAAATGAAGAAGAATATCTATGGGGATAAGAGCAGTGAAGGAACTAGGTTTTGTTTTTCGTATTAATGTTCTGTTATTCTATTTGCGTATTATATTTTGTATGTTTAGAGTTTTTGTTTGTTTATGTATCACATTTTTTTTCACTTGTATTCTTATCATTAATATTATATTTAAGGGTTTAATCAGATATATATTTTTTAAAGAAGTTTCTTTAGATTTAAGGAGGGGAGGATGTGAGATTTATATTCTATCATTTCCTTTTTATAATATTTTCCCACTAGACTCCAAATTCATTTTTGACTTGGTTTTCATTAACCAAGACGGACCCAGAGAGAGAGAAGACCGGGAACTTCACCACCACTTCAGCATACATTACATCTTTAGAGACCTGGAAATTGCTCAAAACCAACTGGCATTGGAACAGGAGTGTTGCCGAATGGAATTAGCTACGAGGAACCAACAGCAGCAGTCTGTATCCATATAACCTGAAGAACTTATTTACATCTCAGGTGATGAAAACGAAGAAGAAGTGCATCAGCCGACAGCCCATCAGCCATCACCATCACCACCACATCAACCGCAAGAATTGGAACGAAAATTACTAGAGGTAGACTCTACTGAAGATTGCTGTGTCTATCAATTTAATATGAAGAAGGATGAACAAGTGGTTGAATTAAATTGTAGACACACATCTAGAGTGTTTCAGTGCAGTTCATAAACGGACAATTCCGGAAATGTTCTCTATGCTCGATGGCAGGATTGTCTCCGGCTTCCCACTGCCCGACGACTCCGCGACAGAAGAAACACTGGACCTTGTCTTCATCTCGCAAATAGAAAAGGCCGTTTTGAGCCAAATCTCCAGGTTTTACGACCTTCGACGGCCATCCCCGAAATGTTTTGAGTCGTTCGTGTAGAGTTTAGATACAAAATTATATTATATTTCATTTGTCTACTCTTCTCGATACGATATGGATATTTAAATTGTTATATTTAATCCAATGTTTCGGTTTACAGTATAATTTCATTTTATTTCTAGTGATCCATGCACAAAGCATGATGTAACATCATAAATAAATAAATAAATAAAGATAACATCATTGATGTTATCTTTATTTTTCTATAAGCTATTTAATTGTCTATATTTATTTGATATTCTTTATCATTCTGAGCATATTTCCTCATTTTCTGCATAATACTGAATTTTAACACATAGCATCATGCAGATGTTAGTATTATTTACTCTTATCCTCACTAGAGTGCAATATTATTCACTCTATTTCTCTTTTCTCTAATTAGTTGGAGCTCCTATAGCATAGGAGCTTATATAAAAGTTTTCAGAGCTCAGAGAGCTCATTTCAGCCACAGCTTTCACTTGGGCCAGCAACCTCATTGCTTGGCCTAGGTTCAAATCACATTATATTTGATCACTTTTCTATGAGAATTTAACTTAGAATTTTTCTCTTTCTTTTCAGGTTTAAGACTACTTTAACTTAGTTTATTTTTCAGGTTTCTCTAGAATAACTTAGATAATTTTTCTAGTATTTTTCAAATAAACTTTGTCTTTATAAACCTTTTGAATTTAAGATATTATCCATTACTTAGATCAAATTAATCTTTGTTAATATTTAAGTTTAACAATTCAAATTAAATAATTTGTATTTCCTTTTTATCAAGTGTTGAATAAAACATTAACTTTGATTTTATAAAAGGTTTTCTATTTATGTTTATGCTAAAATACACATGTTAACTAGTTTGCATATTGATGAATCATTCAATTGGCATTGCTTTATTATTAGAATCACTTAAATAATATTTACAGTTCGGCCTCGCTTAGTAAGTTGCCGAAACTCTCCCACGTTTTTTCATCCGATCGGTCAGACATGCCGGCAGCGGCAGCTGCTGCCGAAATGGAGAACATAATTCGCAGGTTTTGGGGTCTCGACGTGGAAGCAAGTGTTGAATTGGTCGCATTGGATAGTAAGGATTCTGCCGCTTCACTCAAAGCCGACGTGTATAAACTGGCTCGCTGCATGAAAATCGGTACGTTATCGGATTTGTGCTAGACAAAGTCACAATTCGCACTCAAGATGGCAAGTTTCTGAATGGCTACTTGGTCACCGAAATTCCATTTGTCGATCGTTCGTTTGCAGCTGAAGCATTTGAAATCGAATTCGTTTCCTGTGTAGAAAAAACCGGCTTTGGCTAACTTTTTCGCTTCCATCGGGGCATTTGCAGGCCATGATGTGAATTTTATGTAGTTGCCATTGTTGTCAGTTTCGACTTTGTTGCTGTAATTATTAGCAATGGAAACGGGATGTATGTTCGCCGAAATTGAAGAATCGGTTGTTAAATCGTCATCCATCATCCTGTTATCGCCCATTTTCAGTGGCCTGCTACTACCTAGGTTAGGTAGTTATCCATGGCGTACCTAAACGCCGGCACACCAAGCGTTTCTGCGCCTGTCAAAGTTATCGACACATTTGTATTCTAATTTTTCTTTCTTGTGTGAATCTTTAAGAATTTTTAACAATTTTGGCTGTTTTTGCCTTTTGATAAAAAAAGTCAGGAGTTGTGCTCGGACCCGGTGTTAATATTTTTTATCTTTGATTGAGAAATTAGACAAAGCCTTAAGATATCAACATTTATTGGACTGTTGTTTGCAACTAATGAATTAGTTTTTAGCAGTTTTTGCAGCCTCAGGTAGATGAAAAAGACATGGAGTGTTAATCTTTCAAAAATCAGACAGAATCATTACAAAATATAACAAACGATCAGGCTAAAGGCAATCCAGAAGAGCTTTTGGTCTACAACGCACAAATAATAGATATTTCTATCTCTACATGGGTCATCGACACCAACTGCTCAAATAAAACCAGATGCACATGTAAAAAAAAACGTTTACCATCAATTGTGTAATTATTCTTTATAATTAATTACAATTTTCATAACTTATACTGAGAAAAACTTTGAAAGTTTTTGAAGGAAATGAAGTTTATTGTTCAGAGACGGCGTTGGTGGAAGCAAACAATCAATCAACCCATACACGGTTTGTCAGAAAATTGTTGCTGGCTCTATTTGCTTTATATGCCAATCTAGAGCTTGGTAACGGAATAAACTCGACGATATAAAAGAGAAATTAGGTTGCCACTCAATTCAATAATAAAGGTTTTGGTTCTTACTCGTTAAGTTTTAGATTAGACAAATTTGCATAAACATATTCGTTAGAAAAATAATGATTTTTTTCTCTCCAACATTGCAGTTGCAACGAAGATAAGATTTCCCAGAATCCCGAGATCATTAATCGTGAAAACAATCTCTTCTAAAATTCATGATTTATGATCGAAGTACAAGTAAGAGGTCCGAGATAAGGTTTCCGAATTCCCTAATCTTTAAATTTTATAAAAAATTATAATCTGTGGTGACCCTGAGCCACTTTTATTTAATTTAATGTGTTTTTATTAATAAAAGAGTCACCACGGAAGAAGTTGTATTTTACATTTTATTTCGGTAATATTTGTGTTTGGCACACGCCAAACAATTACATATTTTAGGGGAGAAAAACTCCCCTAACACGGCTCACCACAATGTTATGTGGGGTGAGGCGTTAATTAACCGCTTAGTGAAGCAAAATGCTTTGTTTCACTAAATTACGCTGTCTGCGCAGCATCCGCCACGCAGAATTGAAGTGTGCCAGGGCACACTCCACCCTTCCCATAGCCAACAGTTATGGTGCAATACTAACGGTTTTGGCGCAACAAAATCCTTTGTTGTGTCAAAATTAGCAATCTGCACATATTTAGTGCGCAGATTTCGAGAGTGCATAAAACCCCAAATTTTGGCGGTTTCGCCCCCTCTTGACACAAACACACCAACAACAACCCACATGATCATCGCTGAGAACTTCAAACAAAAGGATTCTAGTGCTGACCGGGTTACACAATTTGGTGAGTTAAGAGACATTGCTGTTTCCACTGAATAAATTCGGTGGAACCAGCCACATTTGCGTACAGAACACGAATTTCGGGTAACGCCCGAGAAACTCTGCTCATCGTCGCCGTCGAGTCCCGTTGACTTGTTCCGAGACTCGCCCTCGCCGATCGAGCAAACCGTCGCCGTGAACTATCGTGAACCACCTGCGAGCTTTCCTCCGGAGTTTACTGTTCATCGCCATCGTACGAGCGAAGAAATTTGTGCCCGCTCGTTGTTGATTAATGTGAGAGCGCCATCGAGTTTAACTCTGGTACTCTCGTCGTCGTCGCCAACGGCAAACTTCTCGTAGAGAACCATCGCCGATATCTGTAAACCACCTGTGAGCCTTCCTCCGGAGTTTACAGATAGAAAGTCATTGTTTTCAACAAGAAATAATATTTCTCAGGCGAGTCCGAGCGCAACAAATAGCCGTTTGTTGCGCGCCAAATACTCGTGCTCAACGACAACCGTCGTTGTCGCGCACTTTCCTTTGTTACGAGTGAGCGTAACCGTTCACTTGTCTTATTTCTCATTCTTTCTCTCACTCTTTCTCCCTAGTTTTAACTGTTAAATTCATTAAACCCTATCACTTAATTCTCTTCTTATATTTCCTACCACAATATTGTAATTTTCGCACCAATAAAGTTCATTTGTCTTTTGATTCAACTCAAACTGTCGTTTTCCTTTCATAAAATTACCCCTAGACACACCACGCAGCCAGCCGAGTATAAGGCCTATAAACGGCATCTCACTTGCGAACCGCTCCCGACAAGGTAAGTATTTGTTTAGAGCGGAAATCCCGGAGGATCGCAACAAATCAACCATATAAGTTTTGGAACACTGCGCACGTGATTGGTTCATCCGGTAAATAAAATGGTTCTTGTTTTGGTTCCAAAATAAAATAAAAATCTTCGGCGATAATTTTTTGATTTCATCTAATCCCTGAGATTGTTGAACTCATTCAACTGAATTTTGATGTTTTCCGGTACAAATTCGCAAGTTGTCGGCATTTTGATGCCTTTGTCCCCGGATCGTAAAGCCTCAATTTCATTTCTTAGTTTTCAACTTGCGATTTGAGTTTCCCAATTTGCGAAGATTTTCAACTGGTACGCAGTACTGGTGAGTCTCAAGTTTGTACATCAAAATTGCTAATTTCCAGCTTTGTTTCCATCAATTCGGACATGGAATTTGTGAAATTCAGAATGGAGTTCGGGAGGAAATTCAGTTCTTTAGGGGGCCAAAAGAAGTTTTTTTGGGGGGAGAGGAGTTTTTTCAGTAACAGTGCAACAGACCACACTACCAAATTTCATGTTAATGTGCAGGATGGTAGCAATACTCACACGCAACACTCATATTGGGCTTGCAGAATGGAATGCTTTTGTGGCAAGCTTGCCAACATGGATGCGACCTGGTCAGCAGAGAAGAGTCAATTTTCATAAACAATGGCAAATTAACCAGAAATAGTTTGTTCTGGTGTTCTGTCACTCTCCACCGGTGTAGCACTAAAATGTCATTATTTCCTCTTGACAATTTACTAGATGTGACATCACCATTGCTGCAGAATTGTACAGAGCATATTTCGTTTGAAGTCCACTGTCATGTCGGACACGTTCACACCAAAACTCAAATATTTTCTTCACATCTTCTATTTTTATAACAATAATTAAGTGATTTTGTCATATAATAATAATTAAGTGATGTTGTCTTTTAACAATCAGTGATATTGTCTTTCATTAAGCGCATGAAAGACAACACTTGTTGTCATTCCTATGGGGAAGTAAAACGTAATCAAGGATGTTGAAAATCAAAACAACACCTGCATGTATAAGAAGAACAAGGAGTAGAGCATATTTTATTTGATGTCTACTATCATGTCGGACACCTTCATATTACGGAAATTTTTATTTAGTGTGAGACGCGCATGTGATGAAGCGCTTGCTGAACTAGAGTAAATTTTTTCATTTTTCATTGAATTTTTTTTAGTTTTTTTGTACTTTTTTATTTTATTTATAGGAAGGGAAGAATGAGTGACATCTACAATGTCCCGAAACAAAGGTAATATTTTCTTTTCAATCATATTTTCTTTCTTTCTTTTTAATCACATTTTTCTTTTTTTAATAACGTTTTCTTCTTCTTTTTTTTTAATAACGTTTTTTTTCTTTCTTTCTTTTCAAAAAGAAATAAAAGAAAAGAAGTAGGCGTTTCATCCTCTCCTCCCCCTCCACCACCGCTACCAGCTACGGACGTAATTGAAAAAAGAAGACTTCTTGTGCCGTGGAAACCGAAGCAGGAGAGTCCACCTGCGCCACCTTTGAAACCAGCCAAGGCACGCGAACCGGGGGCGATCCCGGTTCCAAACAAGGAAGAAATCGCATTCGGGAGAATGGATGCGCTGAGGCGAAGCTGCCCATCGCTGACACGGGTACTATCCACGCGCCGGAGGACAAGATGTGAAGTAAAAACAACAACTGTTTTCATCTTCAATTGTGTGTCTGATTTCTTTGATTTTGCACACTGTCTTACAGTTACTCTGAGCTCAGCATGGCTGGATTTGTTCTGGAGAAATTTTTATTAGAAGTGAAAAAAGCCTGTGAAGTTGCTTTCGCTGAAATGAGGTAGCTATATTTTTCTTTATTTATTTTTTACTTTTTCTGTTTTTAATTTTAATTTTTTCATTATCTGTGTAGTGGAAATGCGGACTCTCCTAAACCGCTCCCACTTCTAGTTTATGATATTCCTATTCACCGGTAAGTTAAATTTTTAAATTTTTTTCTTTTTGTTTTAAAAAATTGATTTTTTCTTTGATTTATTTTACGTAGAGAAAATATTCTTCCGTTTCCGCCGTCGTCTGCACGTGCATTTGCAATGCCACCGCCCCCTTATCCCCTACCATCTGCGGGTGAGATGAAGGAAGCAACAAAGGTGAAGACACCTCCCATTGTTCCATTAAAGCCAATACCAAGGGGGTGTTTCAGCAAGGACCGCCAGAGCCCACTGAGGAAGAAAGTGAATTTGAGAGGCAGGACGTGCTACGATGCAGTTGTCCAGAGCGGATCCACAATTTGTCATGCAAGAGAAAGAATTTTCTGTTAAAAAACTTGATTTTTAAAAAAATATTTTCAATATCAAGGAGAAGCAATAAGTTATGGTGTTGAGTTTTACTTTTATGATATTTATCAAAACATTTTAAATCTCTGTTATATTTTAAACACATGCGAAAATGGGTGGATCATTTCACCGAACCGTCAATGTGTCAAAACCTAATCACTATTGTTCTGGAAATCCTCCAAGATGGCCTAATAAGTTTTGAGTTTTACACGTGTCATGAAGAGTATGTCAACACATGAAAAAATTTCTCAGTCCGTGCGAGGAATTTTTATCAATGATAGAAGAAACAAATAATCTTTGTTATATCCTAAGTCCATCACCAGGATAGCGGATCAGATTTACACACGCATATTGTCAGTGGAACACTGATGTCGATAGAGGAAAGGTGAGATTGATGATGACATTTGTAAACTGATATTGAAGATGTGCCATATTGCAAGAGTGTGCAAAATTGGATGGTTTATATCACCAAAGTTAATTCCTCATGTTAGTGTATCACAATATCAAAATCTGCTTTTACTTGTAATCGTCATTCGTGAAGATGGACTGAGACGATGGACTGTTCCTGCGACCTTAACTCAATTGACTTTGAACATCGAAAAGAACACAAGTTCTTGCGTTGACTTTAATGACTTTATATGAGCGATAGAAAACAAAGAACAAAAGAAGTTGTACAATTTTGTTCGTTCGGCTTTGAATGTTGGACAGTCAAATTTGGAGGTTATAGGAAGACTGCTTTGCAACGACGATCCATCGCTACCGACCATTTATTTGATTCAGCTAGCGGAAAGATTTACCTAATTTCACTGCATTTATTCGGTTTTAAATGAATGACACTCCATTCGATACAGTGATGTAGCGCTTAAGTTTTCTGTATAGCTTTTATTTTAAGTGTTATATCAAAGCAGAATTATCACACTTTCTTTCGCCAAAGCGTATCCCAAGCTTAACATTGACAATGTACCAAAGCTTGCTTCAAATTTTACTAGAGGTACTAGAGGATGCGATAGGAATTGTATCGATTTCGGACTTTATGAACCGTTTATCATCGAAGATCAGCATTCTTAGAAATACCTACATTCCATTGATGGAAGTAATCGACGAGAAACACCTGTCACATCTATTTCAAAATGCAGTTTGCAGTTTAGAGGATGCAGAAGGCTACCTGGACTTGATTGGAACACTTCTCTGTTCTGAAGGTCAGCTACCAATCGGTGAAAGACTCTTCTTTACCATTCCAGTATTGCTTGAAAATCTAATTAAATACATCTCCATTCCACTCTAAGTGTTTGCTGATTATTCCATTCATCACGAGACAAAGTCATTTGACTTCTCCACCCATGTAAGTTTTAAATTTTATGTCCAAATTATGTAAACAAAATAATAAAAAGTGTGTTTTCAAATGAAAAAAGCGTGTTTTTAAGTGATTTCAAATGAAAAAAGTGTTTTTAAGTGTCATTCAAGTGAAAAAAATACATTATGTTTAAGCAAATGTCAGGACACTTCCTTTTTATTTTATTCACAGAACTGCATCCTTTTAAACTTTGAGGTAAGTAATGGAAGAGTTAAAAAAGGGAAATGTCAAGCAAATCCAGGTAGTAAATGACAAAAAGAGATGCTTTTTTAATTTATGTAAACAATATAATAAAAAATGTGGTTTTAAGTGAGTAGTAAGAGGGACCTTTCAGCACAGAATTTTGTGCTATAATCCTGCCAATCAGAAGGCAGGTACAGATATAGCCCAAAATTCTGTGCTATAATTCCTGCAATGAGTGTTCAGCAAAGAATTTTTGTGCTATAATCCTACCAATAGGGCTGTAGGTACAGATATAGCACAATTCTGAACATCAATCAATGAAATAATTCGACCATGTAGATATAGCACGGAATTGTGTTATAAATTTTCTACATTTTTTGTTTTTTATTCCAAATTTGTGTTAATTGTTGTTAATAATTCACACTAAGGGTCGTCACTTTGTTGTGATTTTGTTATTTTTCTCTCTTCAATTCTCCTATGTGTATTTGGCACACTCTCCTGTGATTTTGAAGAGTAAAGAACCTTTTCTGTCGGATATGGAATTACAAAACTTGATGTCAGAAGTTGGATGCATTATTGATTTTGACGGCTTCATGTTTAACAAAAAATTTCTGGTAAAGGAACTTGGCTACGCATTTACGCGTGATGCCACTTACGGCCACTGTACGTTTCAAGTTGGAAAATATTTAGATTTGGATCCTAAAGTTAAGAAATGTGTGAGTTGGGTGAGTAGGAACATTCATGAAATGAGGTTTGAAGACAGTCTGCGCGATTATCCGCAATCAAAAGTGTGTGATGTTTTGAAGTGTTTACATCGAACGTGTAAATTGGAATTTGGAACTGAACTTTTCGCATACAAGGGTGGACACGTTGAACGTGACATGTTAACTGCATGTGGAATTTCCTCTCTCAATCTGGAAGATTACGGTTGCCCAAAGTTTTGTGACTTGTACGATGGACACGATTTTAGCGTAGTTTGTGACTTACACAAATACATCAAAAAAGGAAAAATTGCACATTGTCCAAAACTGGAATGTCTTTATTTTAAAAAATGGTATTTGAAACAACTTCGATTGTAACTGTATTTTCTATTTCCTGTTTTTTATTAAAACTGATGTCTGTAATGTGCTCAAACTTAAGTGTAACCGTTTTTTGTTTCCTGTTATTTAAACTGGTGTTTTTAACAAGTTGAAACTTGCCCGTAACGGTTTTTCGTTTCCGGCTTTTGTTTTAAAGTTCATTCCTGACTTGTGTGCGAAATCTATAACATGTCTTCGTTCGAATATGAGGGTTCACCATCATCTTTTTTTCGCATATGATGGTTCACCTACTATTAAGTTTAATGGACCACAAATTACTTTATGTTTTCAAAAACATCGAGATGACGGGCGAAATTTTTGCTTTCGCCAAGTTGGTCTTTATCCTTATGAATCGTTACTTTTACCTCTGTCTTATCGCGAATGGGTAACTCTGACATCGAAGAAAACGTTGAAACGTGTGATGGATGTCTTCGGAAATCTGACTGTCGAGTGCTTTACGTCACCATCGTGGCCGCACGATTTTGTTCCGGTCTCCATTGAAATCAGCGAGGATCTGATTTTGGAAATTCACTTGTCTGTGGCTACTTACGTGAGGGAAGATCGCGTTATGTCTTTGTATTTACGTCGCGAGATGAAAGATAAGGCGAGTCCTGACTTCATCGTGTTTACTTCTTTTGAATTTATGGGTTTGAAAATGTTAAACAAAGCCGTGAAACGTAATTGGGACATTGCAAAATTATATTCTCAGAAAAAAGACGATTGTAGTCTCTCTCGTAATTAAAGAATTTGAAAGCTAGTAACTTGTTTACTCATTTGGCTTCCGGCATGAGTACGTTGTGGATGGACGTTTCTCATGCTAAAATGAAAAATTTAGTTCAAGACAGAGTGAAAACTTTTGATTCGGAAAACTGGAAGATTGAGTTTCCAGAGAAGGAAAGTTTTGCACGTGCAGGGTTTGTATATACGGGTTTTAAAGATGTCGTGGAATGTGTTTATTGTAACACTCGAATTTGCGACTAGAAGGAAGGTGCGGAAGAAGAAGGGGAGGAGCCACTGATGGTACACCGGGAATTTTCCCGATCTTGTCCACTAATGAGGGCGCTGTTTGAAAAGCGTATAACCGAGGAGCAATTTCTTCAAGACGACGTCAACGAACTCGATTCCGAAGACGACGGATCTAAGTAATGGAGAATGTGATTCAAGAGCCGAAGTGGGAATGTTCACGTTTCACGTAGTTGTCAGGGCGAAGCACGAACATTTACGTTGTTTTGAATGCCGTGAAATCCCTGATCTGCGTTCGCGAATACGTGTTCAAAAATCAAGAGTGGGCAACGTCATCAGAAAATTTCCAGTTCACGCGCGAAGAATGGGACGAAATGAATTCGCTGGAAATCATGTTGGACGTAGAAGAAACTTATTTCAACATCATTACTGGCAAATGTACGGAAGAAAAGGAAATACCCCTCGGTGAAAAAACTACGATCGTGATTCAACCGGCAAATTGTGGAAAGGACGGCGATGTTGCATTCTTCCTGCGTGGGTGTGTGGACGACATTCAAGTTCAGCGTTTAACTCTCACCCCGTGTTTATGGAATCAAATCACCAATCAGAAACAGCAAGTCGAAGAATTGTTTAACGACAAAAAATAAATGCAATTTGTATTTTATTTGATAATTTACAATAATAAATGTTAACCGTGCTCTACTTTTTTCTTGTGTTTTATTTCTTCCAAATTTAATTTAAGATGGCGGTGCATCCTGCATGTCTTGGGTTTTAACCCAACTATCAAACTCAGGACCATAGCCTTGCCATCAAACCAGGTATGATTTCTTATTTCCTTTTCCTCTCGTTTTTAAAATTTTTTCGACCGCGTACACGTCGTCTGTCGATTTTTTTACGTGTTGTAATTCTTCCTGGTAAGAGGTTCCCAGTAAATGTTCGTTGTTGTAATCTTTAAGCCTGTAAACGGGTCGGGACGTGCGCCATAACCTGGCCGTTACGTAATAAATTTCTTGGGTCCATGAGCCTTTGTATTCTTTTCTGAACACGGCTTTCGATTTACTGATTCGTACTTGATCGCCTACGGAAAATTTAAACTTTGCTTGGCGGCTTTTTGGCAAAAGGGTTTCCGTAAAGTCTTTTGAAAACCTCGGTCTGGTTTTTCGCGTTGACTTCAATCGGTTTCATTTTCAAAATCCTGTGTTTGCTGTGATTGTAGGATCGCACGAACGATTGCAAAACGTCGAGATAGTGATGCGTGCCTTTGAATGTAAAATAACGCCACATACGTTCCTTCAACGACCTGTTCCATCTTTCGACCATCGCGGCCTTCGTTTCCGTGTTCTGGGTCACGAAATGCTTGATGTCGTGATTCTTCAAGTATTTTTGAAATTCGGAATTCAGAAATTCCTTTCCCGAATCGGTTTGAAGGAAACCGGGCTGCGTTTTGGCCCTTTTCAAAATGACATTGAACGCTTGCGTCACCTCTCTGCCCGTCTTGCGTTTCAATGGTTCGGCGTACGTCATGCGTGAGAATACGTCCAAGACAGTCAAAAGAAAATGAATGCCGACGTTGTGTTTGGCCAAACTCGCCACGTCAACCAAATCTGCTTGCCATTGCACATTCGCACCACCAACCATGGGTTTTGATCGGTCGAATTTGTATCGGACCAGTTTGTGCAGTGTATAAGTGTCTTGCCCTTTCAACCACTGCTGTATTTCCTTGCGCGTGATTTTTATTCCTCGTTTTCTGGCTTTGCGGTATAATTTTAACTGACCGCCAAACCCCGCAGCTTCTTTGGGATCAAAGTAAATTTTTCTTATTTTCTCGAAAACGACATGTGGAACCCTGATTCTGGTTCGTCTTTCGTGCCTATCGGCGTGGTGAACTCCGATTCGCTGTGAATGGGACTGTACACTCCCTTATCTACCTCTTCGAATCTGTCCTTGGGAATGGGTGTACATTGCAGCTCGCGCGGTAGTAGTCGTTTTTCGAATGACGACATTTGGATTTCTCTCCAATATTTCTTATTTCCAATGTATTCTTGCGGAACGTTTAGTTCACGAAGTACGGACGTAAATTGTTCGATCCTTTTGGGATAGAAATCGTGCTTTGTTCGATCTCGAACCGAATGTCCGATCAAATCTATCATGTTGGAGCCCGGGATCGTCTGGTTGTCTATCACCATCTCGGATTTTTCGTTCCATTCCACTCTGGGATTCTACCTTAACAAATCCATCAATGCCGCCCCCTTCACCCGGGTCGTTTTTGGTAATGCCTGCAATACCGCTTCTTCACTTAGACTCTTTCTTGCGTTCGGACTACCTCTCGCCGCTGCTGTCGGTTGCACTGCCTGTTGCTGAAGGACAGGTGCCGCCTGCACACGAAATTGATTCTTAAACGTTGCAAATTGTCCTTGCAGTTGGGTAAGCAACTTTGCTTTGATTTCTTCGCTGAATTGCGGGTCGTCCATCACTTCACGGATGTCGGCTTCGATCGAGCGCAGTTTCTGAAATTGCGGTTCTATCGTATCGTATTCCGTCCTGGACGGCGGGTCCGGCTGTTGTTGTTTTTGGAGCGCGGCCATCACTTCTTACGGGACCATTAATAATTTTCTAGCCATATTTCTTTATCAAATCGCCGATCAGGCCACCAGCAGCGCCAATCAGCGGTGTCAGAAGTTCGGGTAGAAATCCTCCGGTTTGCAGGACCAGCTTTTTTCTCGATTTTTTGGTGCTGGAAGTTGAAGCGAGACGACGAAGCAAACGTTTCCTTCGCGCTAACTTTTGCTTCTGAGCGGAATTCAAAGGTACGTTATCTCTTAAAATGTTGTAAGAGATTTCGCAGATGGTTTTGCAAAAGTCGTCGTTGGCGTGTTGCAGCAACGCTTTCAGTTTTTTTTTGTTGAAGTGCGGGATTGCTTTCAGTATTTTGACAACTTCGACGCAGTGCGTCCATACGCTCAAATTCCACTTCTTCATCAGTCGGTGCCGGTGTCATGCCGCGAAAGCACCCCCGTACCTTCGGTTTAACAGGTACGGCGGGCGGCGGGTGCCTTTGCCTCCAAAAAATCAGCTTTTTTCTTCATTTCCTCCCCGGTTGACAAGGGGGACGGAGGAAGAGGAGGAGGAGGTGGAGGGGGAATCGACTTGATGGGCACACATGCAGTCGGCGGAAACGGAAGAACTACGTTTCCTCTAATAAATCAAATAATCAATCAAATAAATCAATTTTTTAAAACAAAAAAAAAACAATTTAAAAATTTAACATACCGACGGACAGGGGTGTCATAAACAGGGAGTGGGGATATCATAGGAGGATCCTCATTTCGTCTACGTGAATAATGAAAAAGATTAAAAATAAAAGGCAGAAAAGTAAAAAAATTAATAAAATATATTTACCGTAGTTCCAGCAAGGCGTAGTTCCAGCATGCCTTTTTCACGTCATGTAAAAATTGCTCCAGCACAAACTCACTCATGTTTTACACAGAACAGTAAGGCAGAGAATGAGCAATTCAATCAAAAGAAGTCAAACATTGTGTAGATGTATAAGATGAAACAGGTGCTGTTTTTACTTTAGCATCCTGTACGATGATTAAAGCAGCACAAAAAATCAACACAGATGAAATTCAAGTCATCTTATTTTTTTTTTTTAAATTATTGTTATTATTATTATTATTATTAGGTATTGTCACGTGTACGAACCGTGTCGATAAATGCGCGATTCGTATCACGTAATTCGATTCATTATTAGTTAAATGTTGCTAAATTTCGGTAACAGATGGCGCGGGCGATTGGAAACCGTCATCGTCGTCTGTTGGGCCAATCAATTCGATAAAGGGTAGAATAGGAGATTTCCTATGAACTAACCCACACTAAGACAGCTCACTTAATCTTATGTTGCTTTACAAGAAACATCAATTTAATTTACTAGCCTGATGTCGCCCAATAAACAAAGGGTACGGCTGACGGCTATCTTCTGTGTTTGCAAATTATACAATTTATCACCCAGTTGTTAAAGTGTTTATTTAATTGTAGTGAATTTAGATAATGTAAATGTCATTTCATTCAAAGTTAATAATGTTTGATTACCCGATTTGTAAAGCGCACAATTAAGGAAGGTCGAACAGACTTTGTCTGTCCGGTCTAATAAAGATTAGAGTTGAATTTGAAACATAAACAACGCCTCATTCTTTTCCTCTCACTCATTTAAATAACAGTTGCGTGGGACTCGGATTGGCACCCAGGATCCACGTAACAGTATGCTATTAATAAATTGTAGTGTCAGATTGTAGCACCGACAGGAAATACATTTTAAATTGATTACATACCCACGGACGTTTCATATCGTTCAGAAATTCAAGCACAACAGTCACAAAAAATGAACGCAGAATCGGCATTGACTTTTGCCCAAAAAATTGGTAAGTGATTTAAAGATTTTTTTTTTGTTTTATTAAATGGAATTGATAAATAATTCAAATTTTTAACGCTGTTTTAGAACGGTGTAAAAAGATCCGCAATGAGTTACACCCGGGAGAAATTGGATGTGTTTGCCTGATGTGTGGCGAACATGAAAATAGCCATTACATCTGTGTGAAAATCAGATGCAATCTGACCGATAACCAAATTCAAAGAAGAATCAGACGAGCAGAGCAGAATTGTGATGCCGAGATGTAATGAAAAAATCCACTGTATTTGAATTTTAAAATCTTTACAAAAAAAATTTGAAATTATTCTTTATTATACGACCTGCGACGGTGGTTCCCCCATGCGTCCCGGGTCCGTGTTTTCCGAGTCCAAACTCGAGTGCTCCGAATCCCAAAAAAACTATAACAGAACTACAACAAAATACGAAAAGGATGAAACTCGAAATAAAAATGCTTCAGGAGAAAATTGTTTTCTTGTCATCTGAAAAAAGATATTCACGGTAGTCATAATAATAAGGAGTGCATGAATTACATCCACAGCCAGGTTGAGTCGGCGAAAATTCGGAAAGGAATTAGCTGAAACAACGAATACGAAATAATTTCATTTTTTAGTTTTGATTTCACCCGAATTTATCCGGCAGATTTGGGATTAGGCAAACTAATTAATGTTGCAAAAACTATTAAGTTTTAAAATGGAATAGGAGCCGACTGGGGAGTTCATGAAACGGGAGTCGATATGCACAGAGGTCATGGACAGACATAAAAACTGTTGTCAATTGCTATTGGTGCGCTACTGTTGTTAACAAGTGGTGGAACCTGATACAATTAGAATAATGTGTAACTTTACAACAGGATTACTGAAAACTACTAAGATTCTTGTTAAATGTTACAGTGGGCTTGAAAGATGAGGTATCATCGTCCATGGTCCCCCCTGTGCTTGTGTTAACTGTGTGCGCTGCACCCCTGATTGCTACACCTGTGGTAAATCCTCCCAAAGCAGAGCATAACTTTACTGTTTAATGTTTTCTACACGTAAATAATGAGGAGCACCTTTTTCATTTAATGAGTTGGCGCGAAATGTTTCTACGTGTCCGGCTTCAAACTGTCTTACAATATGACAAATGTAAATTCACATGAAATTTGGACACCGTTTTCAATTCAACTCGTCTGGTCTATTCCAGAGGTTCTAAAACTTTTTAACATTAACGGTACACTTTATACAAAGGCAATCTAACGACTTACGTGAGGATGGTTTTGATGGTCAGTACAGGATGTTGAGACCTCAAATTGCACCACTTGTGGGACATGCATTAAGCAGTCGTGGAAATGTTCCCGACCATCCATGGGTGATGCCGGTCCCAACGCGACAACGCCGATAGTCATTGGCAAAAGAAAAAAAAATTTATACTGTCTAACTGTTGTTGTTCTCTCTTTTTCTATTTCTTATATTTTTGGGGACTATGAATAACTGTTGTTAGGATTTATTTTTGTTTGCTTAATGTTTATTTTGTTTTGGGGCAAAATGGTTTACCAATGTTGCAATCATGCTGTTTGCATTGGATGAAATGCCGGTGATGGGCATCGAGCATATTGACATTTTGCTTCCAAGTGGTTTTTTTTTGTTCACAGGTGCAAGTTAGACAATTGTTCAGGACGTTTCTTTTACCATGTACACTACGATTTTGAAAATGGATGTGGCGTAGTTGGGAGTTCTTTGGAAGGAAGTTGCAAATTGGAAAGAAGAGGGATTTTTCATTTTGCACAAAAATTTGTCTTTGATGGAACTTGACCGGTTTGTAAAGAGGTTGCAACATTCCACGAAGACTTGGAAGACATAAGGATGTCCGTCAAAAAGAAAGAGGTTATGAAACCAAAGTTTCTGTATTTCAATTTAGAAACCACGCAAGATTTGTTGGCAACCGACATGGTGGGAGATTCTCACGTTCCTTTACACAAACATCAAGTCAATTTGATTGTGTTTGTTATGTTGCGACATTTGCAAGTATTTTGAATCCGAGCTCGATTGTTCCGATTGCGGAACAAAATTGCACACCTTTAAAGATTTTAACAGCACACCGAAAAATTTGGGGATTTTCTTTTTCAAAATTACTTTTACAAAAACCTGACCTGCATCACCCATTTTCCCTAGGGTTTCAATAATCACTTTATCATCAGAGATAACTACATTCTATTTCTTGAAAAGAATTGACGAGAAATACCTGTTACTTCTATTTCAAAATGAAGTTTGCAGTTTGGAGGATACAGACGGCAACTTGGACTTTATTGGAACACCACCGTGTTCTGGAGGTCAGCCACTAATCGGGAAAAGACTCTTCTCCTGGTGATAGAATTCGGATATAAAAAGCAAATTTATGAAATGTTTCCTGTTCTTCGTGTATATTAAGACAGTGCTTCAGTGCAGTTCACAAGCATTGTTCGTTACTCAACATCACTGACTGACTGACTGACTTAAAATGCAAGTAATGAATCTTTGGATTTTTTGTTAAAAATAGTTTAAAATGTCAAACTCTATTCATTGTTAATTGTTTTTTTTACCTTTGTGTGGTTGGCTATTTTTTGCTCTACACAACCATGCTCATATTTTTGTAATTTTTTGAAAACAAGGAATTTTATTTAGAAGTAGATGGTAAAACTTTAGAAGAAAGACAGAAAAAGCTAGAGACATTAGCGTCTATACTCTTAAAAAGATGGTTCGGTAGAATCATGGAGGTCAATAATAAAGGCATTCATACAGAAGACAAAATTCCATATTTTTCCCGAACTGAAAAAATGGAAACGAGCAGAAGAATTAGTAGTCTTTTGGAATTTTGCCATCATCACATATTTAAGATAGTAGTAAATAATTTGCAAGACGTTCTGAACGATAGTTTTCATAATGTAAATCCTTGTAACTTAACTTAATGTAACTTATAATTCATTCTCTGCGTACATATTCCTTCAATAATCGTTGCTTGCATTGCTAGATCGGTAATCGGGTAATCAACTGGCAACTGAAAACTGGAAAGTGTACCTGAATACTGATTTTACCTGTTTATATACCCCTGTTGCGCCACATCATTGGCTCGTGTTGCGCCACGTGATTGGCTCGTGTTGCGCCACGTGATTGGCTCGTGTTGCGTCACGTAATTACGACGTGACACAATTCACAATCCCACATAATACCTATGTTGCTCTTAGTAATGCATAAAACTGTTGCTCCACGTCATTTTATTATAATGTCTAAGAGCAATCCCAAATAATACCAATGTTGCTCTTAGTCATGCATAAAACTGTTGCTCTACGTCATTGTATTATAATGTCTAAGAGCAATCTCAAATAATAACAATGTTGCTCTTAGTCATTATTACACGCAACTGCAACTGTCGCTCCACGTCATTTTTTTATAATGTCTAAGAGCAATGTTGCTCTTAACCAATTTTAGACCTAATTTCAACTGTTGCTCTTAGGAATGTTGCTCCCAGTACGCGGCAGCATGCTGAATCACGAATTTTTTATTTGGCAGACTACTGTTTAAATAGTTTTTGAAAGGTTTTTCAACGCGCCATAATTGCATTACATCAAACAAGAAGCTTTCTAAGCTCAAGCAAGACCTCATCCCAAGTGTCCCAAATCAGACCAGACAAAATTGCTATCGATATGAAAATTAAAAATATATTTTTTTTGTAAAACATTTCGTGACCTCATCATGAAATTACAATATTTTACGTTCTTTCAAGCATCCAGTATATTATCGTGTAAACTGCATATCTAAAAAAAAAAAAAAAACACTTGTATGTAACGATGAAACAAAATGAATTGCCGTAAATTTAAATATTTTTTTGGCATTGGAATTTGGAAGGATGAGCTTACGTATTTGCCTGTCACCTCTCTGCGCCGTTTTACATCTTCTTACATTACATTTATGATACAAGAGAGGGGCAGAGGGGTTCCTACTTGTAAAATTCCCCAATCTGGCCTAATCTATGGACGACCCCAAATAATAATAAATTAATTAATTTAATTAATAAAAGTAATTAAAAACATTCTTCCGCGTGTTGATTTTCAATTGTTCGAAATCTTTGAATTTTATATCAGCCTTTCTAATTAATATTTCTTTGTTATATTCGCGGGATATTCGCAAAGACCCGGACTTGATTATGACGCAACTTTTGCACCCTTAATATGCATAGAGACACTGAGGATGTTTTAAGCAAGGCAGCCAAGCGGAATAGACCGGTGAACCAGCATGATGTAAAGGCAGCCTACCTGCATGCCAAATTAAAGGAGGATATAAACACGTCACTGTAAATTCTGTGCAAGTGAACGTTTACGAATGTGTGGTATGACGTCTGGTTGAACCTCAATCGTGTGCGATTCAACGTTGCTCAAACGGTGATTTACTGAGCTGTCAGGTTGAATTTTGATGTTCCACATCGGATAATTTGGCCATACAGAGCCCCATTTGTTGCCAAAACAAATGCAACGATGGTTTGTTGAGATCGGGCGTCTTGTATTTTATGCAAGACGGCTCGATCGTGGACTGGGCCTGGACCACAGTGGTCATACACTGTCAGGGTCTTCAAGGGCAAAGACTCTCGTCTCTTCAAAGTGAGCGATTTTCACAAAGACTCCATCAATCAATCTAGTGTGGGGGATAAATGCAGCCACCATTCGCTGCATACGACTGTGCTCGTTACTGCACATCGCGATCTTCTCGCCACTGCTCTTTCGCCGTCGTCCGGTTCGTGATCCATCTGTGCTTATCACTACGACTGCGTCAGCTGCTCACTTTGCGCCGCGCTTACCACTGCTGCGTTTGTCTGGACGTTTTGAGGCCCACGGCCACTCATTACATCCGTGTGCACGTGCAGCCCTGCAACTGCCGCTAGTGTGCTCCATTTCTTCGGTCGTCAACCAGGTGCTTCTTCGACCGCTTGTGCGCCACGGAAGTGGAGCGACATAAATGTGAAGTTGGCCCGCTCGCCCCCGCCACGCCATTTCGCCCGGTGTGCCCGCCTTCCTCTCATTTCGATGGGGGAAAGTGAGCCGCTCGCCGTTTTTGGGGTTCGTGTTCGACGCCCTGCATCCGCGTTGGCCTGCTCGCCGCCCTTACATCCTAGTGGCTGATCGCCGCCCCGTATCCACGTTGGCCCCCTCGCATTCTGGTGGCCACTCACCGCCGCGCGCTCGCGTGGCCCGTTTGCCACCCCACTTTCGCATCTGCATGGCTCGCAGCGCTACCTCCGCGTCTGCGTGGCACGCTCGCCGCCTTTGCTTTGGCTTCCCCTTGCGTCGGCCATGTGCCGCGCTGGCTCGCTTACTCGCTCATCAGCATGGCCCGCTCGCCGTCATCACACTAGCATGGCCCGCTCGCCGCCATCGCATCCGCGTGGCCCGCTCGCCGCCATCGCATTCGCGTGGCCCGCTCGCCGTCACTGCATCCGAGTGGCTCGCTCGCCGCCCCACGTCTGTGTGCCAGCCAGCCAGGTCGCCGCCGCTCTTCAAGGGACCACGATTCGCCGCCATTGTCTTCCCCTTGTAGTATCATTTCATTACAGGGGGAAGGCATGTTGTGTCTATGCCTTTACAACAATACTATTGTATAAGGTTGCTAGGCACAAAGTTGCCTAGCAACACCCTTTTTGTCAATAAACAGTTGCAACCCAAAATCTACAGTGTGCACACATTCTTCCACAACCTTCTCAAAGAAGGCTTCATGAACTTTAGAATCCAAATTAGGAGTTGTGAACCATAACCACAACAGTATACATGATCCAACCGGAGGGATACAAAGAGGAAAAATATAAAAAAAAATGGTGTGCAAGCTGGACAAAAGTATTTACAGTCTCAAGCAATCAGGAAAATGCTGGTACGAGAAGATGAAAAGCGTACTGGAAAACATTGGATTCACACAGTCACCCGACGATTCATGTTTATTCATTTTGAAGCAAAAAGTTGAATACATGTTTATGGGAATCTATGTAGACATAACTCTCTCCTCATCCGACAAATTCGAAGAAGGGATAATTGAGTTGATAATAGTGGAGATTAAGCTTGTCCTAATTGGACCATTGGAATACATCCTAGGGATTCAAGTCGAATGGGGGAATGGAAGAATAATGATTCACCAGCAAAAATACATTGAGGAGACATTAAAACGATTCGGATTACAAGACTGCAATGCCGTGAAGTCCCCAATGGATCCCAACCAGAAATTCGACAATTGCGAGGACAGTAAGGAAGTAGACCCAACCCACTACCAGGAAATGATTGGAAAACTGATGAACATTGCCACATGTACATGCCCAGATCTCAGCTACGGACTGAGCTTTTTGTCGCAATTTAACTGCAAGCCGCGTGAAGTTCATTTGGCAGACCTGAAACAAATGATGAGGGAACCAAGGACTAACGACTGATTTATCAAAAGGAAGAAAGGAACTTGCATGGATTTAGCGACGCTAGCTGCATGGAATTAGCAGCGAGGAACCAACAGCAGCAGTTTGTGCAACCTGAAGTAGTTATTTACATCTTAGATGATAAAAACGAAGAGGAAGTGCATCAACTGCCAGCCCATCAGCCACCACCATCACCACCACATCAACCGCAAGAATTGGAAGCAAAATTACTAGAAGTAGAGCCTACTGAAGATTACTGTCTGTCAATTTAACATGAAGAAAAATGAACAAGTTGGTGAATTAAATTGTAGACATATCTTTCACAACCACTGTTTCTTGCAATGGGGATGTGAAAATAAAACATGACCCATCTGTAGAATCATGTGGTAATTTAAGTGTTTTATTTAAGTGTTTTTCAAATGTCACACAAAATTATTAATACTAATTTAAAAATAAAATTTTTCTTTTATTCATCATCTCTCATATTCAATTAGATAAAAATTTACATAAGATGCACATCTTTTATTACCTAATAGAAGACTCATGTTTACATTCAATTCAAAAATTAAAAATATCAAAGAAAAATCAAAACATGACATGGCTGAAACGATTGGACAATTACCATCAACACAGAGGCAAATTATTAAAATGATGCCCATGAAAAATGAACGGAAGAAGAAAGGAATGCGATATGATTCAGAATTTCTATTGGAAAGTCTATATTTTCGGATTAAGACACAGATAGGGTATCAGCAAATTAATGAGTGGACTGAGATGTGAATATGGGGTCAATAAAATTACATCAGCGGTGTCACAAGCAAATATTGGCTGTTCATGCATCTCTGTGGGACACATCAACAATACATTTTGATTGGTCAACCTCGTTTTGAAACACTCAGACACATGTTAGATGACTAAGTAATGAGTCATTGATTCTGAGAATGCAAAGAACCAATCAGTTGAAGGATTAAGGAAAAGAGGAGCTAAGTAGGTCATCAGCTCTCTGTTGTACATAGGAATTGGCATGAGTGATGATGCTGCCAGGATTAGCAAGGGTGGGGACTCACATTCCTACACTTGTGAAAAAGGCAGTGAAATCACAGTGTGCAGATCTCAGTATGCAGTAAGCATTTGCCTATACAGTACAAGTTCTACCAGAGAAACAGCTCCAGTCCAGTATAACCAAGCAGTAGAAAGTTGTGCCGGTTTCCTCCTTATTAGCGACGCTCGTTTTAGCGAATTTCCAAATAAAATCCCCATTGTAGCAATCTCGTTTTAGTGACAATGGAGAAATTTTCACGCAAGAATTGCTACGTTTTAGCGACGCTACACAATAGCGATCGACTCATTTTAGCGAATAGCGACCCTGATTGGTTCACTGTAGAGACGCCCGTTGTAGCGACGCCTGTTTTCAGATGCTTAGATGCCGTTAGGTTAGGTTAATTTAGATTATTTTAGGCTAGTTTACGTTAGTTTAAGTTAGGTTAGGTTAGTTAGGTCAGGTCAGGTCAGGTCAGGTTAGTTAGGTCAGGTCAGGTCAGGTTAGGTTAGTTAGGTCAAGTCAGGTTAGTTAGGTTGGAAAACGGCTTCGCTAAAACTGGCACCACTAAAGTTTATCAGATCTACTTTTTCATTTCTTTATTGTGTCATTTTAGCGATTACCACATTAGTGTCCACGTCATTTTAGCAATTTTTGTGTAGCTAAAATGACGTGGATGCTAAAACGGGGCGTCGCTAAAACGAAATCGCTAAAGTGAAATCGCTAAAACAAGGTGCATTCAGTTGTGCCACTTCAGGACCATTATTCAGCCTATTTCAAAAACCCAACCAAAAGTATGGCCCATCAAGAGATTTTCCTAAAACCACTAGGAACATTCTACTAAAAATCAAGCAAACCATATCCAAAAGTGTACACTGAACACTGCCGTCAAGAAGACGAGCGCCACCGTCAAGAAGACGAGCGCCGCCGTCAAGAAGACGAGCGCCGCCGTCAAGAAGACGAGCGCCGCCGTCAAGAAGACAAGCACCGCCGTCAAAAAGACGAACACCGCCGTCAAAAAGACGAACACCGCCGTCAAAAAGACGAGCAAAGTCGTCAGGAGGACGAACACCGTCGTCAAAAAGACGAATATCATTATGGATATTGTGGTGACTTCAAATATTCTTATTTGAGTGAGCACCATATTTTCAAATCATCTTAAAATCTAGATCAAATATTAATCTATGTTCTATTTCAATGTAAGTTGAAATAAAACATATACTGCCATAGTTTAAATTGAGACACAATATTACGTAAATAATATTGTGTTTTGCAGCAAGTTTTGGCCCAGCAACAGCGTCAACCAATCACGCTGCGGCATGCATTGCTTTGATGATGCTGCTGGCGCATGCCTGGGCGGAGCATCCCCTCCTCTCGCACGTGCCTGGCTCAATTGTTGCACACAACCCGAAGGCGGCCGTGTGTGATCTAAGCGCAACTCGTCATCTGCGCAGCTTTACTGAGCAGATTTCGGAGTGAGCCAAACGGTTTTGGCCCACTTTTCCCGCACTCTTGATTCCACTTCCAAACTGTTCACAACCGTGTCAAACTTATGCCCAAACTTGCTAAGTGTGATCTGTGATATTGGACAAATTGAGACTCATTGCTGGTCTGTACCAACTGTACGGAATAGCGCCTTTCTGCTTACATCACTAAGTGTGATTTAAGCCATTTTCTGTGTGAAACTAACATTGAGCTTGTTCTGTTAGTTTGAAGTGCTTTGTGTTGAGTTTACTCCACAAAGCGAACTGTGTGTAGACGGATTGTTACGTCGAACTTGCTCCGTAATAATCGAGTCGCTGTGTATAAGACATATTCTCGTGTCGAGCGTGCTCCACGGGAATTTTAGGTGTATTTGAAGTTAGGTTTTTGGCATCGAGTTTACTCTGCCAAAATCCGCGCTCACACGACGCCATCGACGCCATCTTGGAGCCAACCGTTAACTGTGAGTGTATATTCGAAGAAAAGCCAGATCGACCCAGTTATTACCACTATTTTGCATCATATTCATCTTGTATATTTGGACAATTAAAGCAATCGTATTATTCCTTTACTTTGTGTTTAAAATCATTCCCCTAGACAACCATTTGGCCACAGAGTAGAAGTCCTAAACGGCATCTCGACGGTGATAACTTGTTAAGTTTACTTAATTTGGCAAGTGAAAACCCGGATCGCCGCAATATCACGAACAACGTCAAAGAGACGAGTGGCATCATAATGACAAACAACGTCGAGCAGACGAACAACGTCGAGCGGACGAACAACGTCGAGCAGACGAGCAACGTCGCGCTGACGAGCGCCAAAGAGAAGAGCACGAAGAGACGAATATTATCGTAATGATGAACAGCGTCAGAGGAATCGTCAAGGTGATGATAGACATCATGGAGATGGATATCGTTACAGCAACGACCCACGTCGAGAAGAAGAGTATCGTCACAGCCAGAGAGAGGGATCACACTATGACGAATACTCAAGACTTAAAGGAGACTCGTGTGGACGTGATGAATCACGACATGAAGAATACTCACGTCAACAAGACGATTATGCACGTCAACAGGAGTGGAACAGACAACGTGCAAATTCTCCGACCAGATCGAGATATCAACAAGAAGACTGGAAATATTCTGAATCTGATCGTTTCCAGCGCAATAACGCCAATTACGCGGGTCGTAGTGGAAATCAACAAGAACGATTCGATTATTCTCGACACAGAGACACACCACCATCTGCTAATGTTCCTGGTACAACGGATAACGCGATGCAGTGGCAGGAATATATTGAAAGGCAGATCGACAAACGTCTATCAAAAATTCCGTCCAGATCACAAGAAATGGAAGAAGTCCTACAGAAACAAATTCGAAAGTACTGTACGTCAAGCTGGATACATTGTTACGCCGCAACAAGTCAAATCAAATGGGACTGAATAACTGCAGATACGTTTGACGGTTCTTGGCGTGCAGGAACACAATTCTTAGACGAAGTTATGCAAGTCGTCAGATGCCACGAGGTAGATCCTTACGACGCATTAAAAAAGATAATTCCTAAAATGCTGACGGGAGGGGCCGCAAATTGGTTTTATGAACATCAATTTCCACATTGGGATGCTTTCGTCAGAGAATTCATGAAAGAATACGGAGAATCACACGCGACTCTCTTAAGCTACTGGGATAATCTGCAACAGATGCTGGGAGAGGATCTGCGATCATATTTGCGTCGAACGGAAGAGCTAATAAACAGTTTGCCAAATTATGTTGGCGATTTCCCAGCCGATAGACAATTTCGACTGGGGCTAACAGAATTCTCTGAAAAGGTGTTGACTATGGTGGTTGCTCCAATGGCAAGTTCATTCGAGAAATTAGCCCAATTCATGCGTGATAATCAGATGTATATTGATGATCGCTACGCAAAGTATTTACCACCAGAAGAGCAGAGAGCTCGTGATGAATTACTGCGAAAACAGTCTGATTACGCACGAGGAAACCCGAAAATGATGTGACTTGGGTCTCTTTTCTCATCGCAAAAGCGAGATAATAGCAGTAGCAGAAACCGAGATAGTGGACAAACGCCCCATCCTGAACATTTGCAGAGAAATGTGAGTGTATTTGTCCCTTTGTGTTGGATAGAAATACTGAAATGTTAGCTAGTTAGTGTAGTGATTGGTTAGTTTATCATGATATTTGGTTTGTTATTTCAAATATCATTTATGTATATTATAGAACTTTTTGGTGTGAACCAGCTTTTCAATGGTAAAAGCAAATGAAATAATTTTTCTTTTCAATTAATATTAGAGAGTAGAATTCAAATAAACTTTGTTCTTTCTTATTTCCATTTTTATGTGTTTGCCTTATTTTAAGTTCATTTTCCACCGAGTTATAAAAACCACATTGCCACAGAGGCTATAAGAGAGGAATTTGAAGGTGAGCCTGAAGAAAAAAGAAAAGGAATTTTGATTTTTGATGAAACCAAATTATCTAAAACTTTGAATTTCAAGAAATCAACATTCAAATTTCATGGATTTGTAAATTTGGGTGAACACACTCCAGAAAATCAAAAATGTGAATATGCCAATCATGCATTAGTATTTATTTTTGTCTGTCTAAGCAAAGAGTGTAAGCAACTAGTGGCTGAATTTTGCTTCACAAAATGCCACACCAGATGATGTTTCAGCAAAAAATTTACTACAAGGCATCATACAATTACATCATGTTGGGGCAGAAGTCAGTGGATTCACTTGTGATGGTTCTACCAGCAACAAGAAAGCATGGAGTGCACTTTCTATTTCTGGAAAGACCAAAAAATTTAGTAATTTTCTCCCACACCAAGTTGACAAAAATAAAAAATATATGCTTTTGGAGATGTTGTTCACATAATAAAATGTATAAGAAACAAATTTTAGATAAAAAAAATTAGTAGTGGTAAGATACCCTTAACCACTAAATATAAAATAAATTGTTTAATATTTACTAAAAATATTTTCAATATCAAGGAGAAGCAATAAGTTATGGTGGTAAGTTTTACTTTAATGATATTTATCAAAACATTTTAAATCTGTGTTATATTTTAAACACATGCGAAAATGAGTGGATAATTTCACCAAACCGTTTTCCATCAGAAACACTGTCAATGTGTCAAAACCTAATCACTATTGTTCTGGAAATCCTCCAAGATGGTCTAATAAGTTTTGAGTTTTACACGTGTCATAAAGAGTATGTCAATAGATAAAAAAATTTCTCAGTCTGTGCGAGGAATTTTTATCAAGAAACAAATAATCTTTGTTATATCCGAAGTCCAAAGTCCATCACCAGGATAGCGGATCAGATTTACACACGCATATTGTTAGTGGAACACCGATGTCGATGGAGGAAAGCTGAGATTGATGATGACATTTGTAAACTGATATTGAAGATGTGCCATATTGCAAGAGTGTGCAAAATTGGATGGTTTATATCACCAAAGTTAATTCCTCATGTTAGTGTATCACAATCTCAAAAGCTGCTTTTACTTTTAATCGTCATTCTTGAAGATGGACTAAGACGATGGGCTGTTCCTGCAACCTTAACTCGATTGACTTTGAACATCGAAAGAAACACGAGTTCTTGTGTTGACTTTTATAATGACTTTTTATGGGCGATAGAAAATGAAGAACTAATGAAATTGTACAATTTTGTTCTTTCAGCTTTGAATGTTGGACAAATTTGGAGGTTATCGGAAGACAGCTTTGCAACGACGATCCATCGCTGCTGCTGGCTAGCCAATGAAAGCTTACTCGGCAACATTCCCACACTAACTATTTCCCAGAATTCATATTGGTACCTCCCGACCGTGAGAGCATTCTGTGGTGAGAGTCCGAGCGAGTGAAAGACCGCCGCTTCTCTTTTGCAATGGATTTATCGCGCAACCGTCGGAGGGTTCTAAGAAGACAAGAAATTGCAAGAAAATCAGCACAACTGTAGCGACTGCGAGAGTCATCGCTGGATTCACAACTGTCGCGGTAAGTTTCATCTACAGTATTAACGGTGAGTACAGATTTTTTTCTTTCCCCCCCTCCGCTTGTAAAACGAAACCAACACTTTACCAATACTTTGTACATTTATGTTCGTAAAGTACAAAGTATATGTCGCAATAAAATTTCAAAGTGTTTTTTTTTCGAGTTTATACCTGTAGTAGCGTTTGGCGACGGCGTGATATTGTAGGTACCATCGGTTCCGCCGTTATTTACCCTATCGCGATCCCATTTTAGTGGGCTAATGGCTTACAGTATATGGGGGCTAATAAATCCAACTCGTTTCAGTGGGCAAACGAGAGCTCAGGTTACTTACTGGTCATGTTATATTTTTTATTGTTCGTTTTTTTTCTTTCGATTTATCTTCGGTACTGTATCTATATACGGCATTGCAAGCTTGCATTCGAGAGTTCGATGTGCAGCATTTACAATTTGTACAATTAGTATTGTGTGTGGTTACATATTTTCAAAACAAGGTAATTTGTTGAACCATGACAACTACAGCCAATGGAAAGCAAAATTAAGGTTTTATTACACTACCACGACCACTGGTTATTTCTTGAATGATTGGACTTTAGAATTGAAGCCCATGCATCCTGGAGAGAAGAATCGAACGACAAATTAAAAAGGGACGTGCCTACAGCTTAATTTGCTACGGCTTAGAAAAACTCAACGTATAAAATATTTGAGTATACCTAGTTACATAACCAGTGCACACTTTACAATGGTACCACTGAGAAAACTGTTTTCTTATATTGGATCAGTAATTGGTATTCTGACTGGTCGCTCGACATTTTCTAGCATTATTTCATTTGATAGAAACAATAAGCACGGGCATGATTGTAAAAAAAAGCTTACTGTCTTAATCGCTTTTTATCATTTATCATTTTTCTGATGCATCGTTTAGTAATGGCTGGGACTGTTGGAAAAGGCTTTTACCACACAGCCTAACAGATCACGAGGAAGCCAACCACCGTGTTATATTGCGAATGCAATATTTGTCACAAAGTGACCAGAGGCAAATAGGAATTCAACCAATTTCGAAAATTCGAGAAACGTTGGCAAACAGAAATTGAGAAAGTCACCTCAAAGAGAAATGGATAAACAAAAAAAGATTTCACAGGGATGGATTTCGGTTTCGGGGTAAGCCAATTATTGGGGCTTATGAACCATTTAGGAAAGTTTGTACCGCAGTTGTCAGAGATTAGACCAATTTGGGATATATTAAGTGACGAGAAGAAGTTCGTGTGAAGTTGAGATCGATCCCAGGTATCTAGTAAGTAACCAGAGCTCTCGTTTGACCACTGAAACGTGGTCCGGGGCTACTACGGGAGGTCGAGAGTTGGATTTATTAGCCCCCATATACTTTTCGAGAGAGACATGTAGTTGTGCCATTATGATCTGGGGACACTGTACGTTTCAAGTAGGAAAATATTCAGATTTGGATCCCAAAGTTAGAAAATGTGCGAGTTGGCTGACTCAAAATATTCATGGTATGGGATTTGAAAACAGTTTCCACGATTATCCACAATCAAAAGTGTATGATGTTTTGAAGTCTTTACACAGAACATGTAAGGTGGAATTTGGATGTGAAATCATAGCATACAAAGGTGGCCATGTGGAAAAAGATGTGTTAACTGCATGTGGGATTCCCTCTCTGAATTTGGAAGATTACAGTTGCCCAAAGTTTTGTGATTTGTACGATGAGCACGATTTTAACGTGATTTGTGACTTGCACAAATACATCAAAAAAGGAAAAATTGCACATTTTCAGAATTTTTTCAGTTGATCAACGACTCTGGACCCTGAAGGAGTGGGGAACCTATGCTCAAATTTTCAAAATTTCCAACAAAACAAGAAAGGACTGAGGAAAATTAGTGTCACGCGGGCTGAATCACACCGTTAATCGGCTGCATCTTCCTGCTCTGTTTACACCTTTAATTCTTCAAAAACCCACCAGACGGCGCTCACTACAGTTACGCAACAGGCCGAAACTTGTCCGAAACTTGAATGTCTTTATTTCAAAAAATGGTTTCTGAAACAATTTCGATTGTAACCGTTTTATCTCTTTCCTGTATTTTTCTGGTGTTTGTAACAAGTTCAAACTTGCCCGTAACAGTTTTTCGTTTCCGGCTTTGGTCTTAAAGTTCATTCCTGACTTGCATGTAAAACCTGCAACATGTCTTTTTTCAAATGTGACAGTTCACCTAGTATTAAGTTTAACGGACCCCAAGTTTCTTTGTGCTTTCAACAACAACGAGATGATGGACGACATCCAAAGTGACTTCGATTTCTCCCGCACTCCCTGAAACTTGCAAAACTTCTCTTTTCATTTAAAGGTTGAAATGAAGTTGTGCCTTAAAATGTCAAAAACATTTCCTGGAGCTGATGTGACATTTCCATGTGTGAAATATCAACTCGCTTCCTGTTTATCATATGTTTTTTCAATAAAAAAAAGCCAGTGCCTTTTATGAAACAACATTTTCTTTACAAAAGAAAACATGGCCAATTACTATTTTCTTAGGATGCCTTCCGGTTCGTGTGTGGGAGGAACCTCTGCTGGTTGCGACCCACCAATACGTTTCGGTGACGGACGTGAACCAGGGTTAGTGGCAGGATTTCAGCGAGGAGTTGGGGTATTGGTACTCGATTCCACAACCCGCTCTGGATCCTGCCGGGCCGGACGACTTCTGAGACGACATCTTTGACAATGAATCAGCCATCAGAGGCCCTTGCCAATCAGGATGAGACCAGAAGTTTTGTTTTATAAAGTAGAGTTTTTATTATTTTTTGATAACATGGAATTTTATTTAGAAGTAGACAGTAAAACCTTACAATAAAGACAGAAAAAGCTAGAGACATTAGCGTCTATACTCATAAAAAGATGGTCCGGTAGAATCATAAAGGCATTCATACGAAGGACACAATTCCATATTTTTCCCAACTGGAAAAATGTAAACGTGCAGAAGAATTAGAAGCTAATCTCTTGGAATTTTGCCATCATCACAAATTGAAGAGAGTAGTAAATAATCTTTCTTAATTCAAGATCAAAATGACTTCAAATTCCCATCCACATGAGTACAAATTGGATGAAGAAGATTTTTATGCAACTGTGACCAAATTTGAAGGGACGGTTTGGCGTTTAATGAATACATATGGGAGTGTTTTGTTCAGTGCTGGTCAGAAATTAAGCAAGCTGCAACAAAATGCAAAACCGATTCGGCTAATATAAGCATAACTTTTGGTCAGAGGGACCTTCATTGAAATCCAGAAGCTAGAATGGCGCATATTCTTCTTAATTGGGAAAAGCATAAGTCCTTTATTATTATTATTTATTTGATTATAATATTATTTGTTTCTCGTTATAGTTTGACAAAAAGCAAATCGTTTTGAACTTTAACGAGTTCAAGACGCTCGTCAGACTCCGACTGAACATCAGTTGGAGTTAAGTTAACTCAGCTTTTAGCTGAAAAGAAATACAACAAGGTTTAGGAAGCTGTTTCCAAACAAGCGATAAAGTTTAAGAAGTCAAAGCCAGAAGAAAAAACTCCAGCATTGGAGAAGAAGAGAGGCAGACCATACAAAATCAAAGATGAACCGTTGATCAAGAGAACGAAATCCTGCATTGATGATAAAGACGAAGGCTTCGAGATGAGCCAAGGATTGGGCATTCTGGAGTAAAGAATTCATTTTAGCCTTTTCTTTAAATTGCATGTTATCTTAATATTTTTTTCATACAAATTTGCTGTAATTATTACTATCAATACTTAGTTTGATGTATTCCTGAAACGTATTTAATAGGCATGAGAACGGAACCCGTCCCGTGTCCCACAATTTAGAATATTTCAGGCCCCGACCTGTCCCGTGTCCCGCTGTGGGACCAGGACCGGGTCTATCCCGGTCCCATTCTCATGCCTAGTATGCCAATCATGCATTAGTATTTATTTTTGTCTGTCTAAACACAGAGTGTCAGCAACCAGTGGCTGCATTTTGCTTCACAAAATGCCACACCAGGTGATGTTTCACCAAAATATTTACTGCAAGTCATCATACAATTACACCATGTTGGGGCAGAAGTCAGTGGATTCACTTGTGATTGTTCTACCAGCAACAAGAAAGCATGGAAAGACCAAAAAATTTAATAATATTAAAGGGATTACCGGTAAGTAATGAAGTCAAAGGGAAGATTGTTGCGCCTACTGTAAACGTTTCATCCCCTCCTCTTTCCCTACCAACAATGGAAACTGAGGGAAAAAAAGAAGAGGCTTCAAGCCAAAGGATTCACCTATTGTGGCAGCAAAGCCAAAAGACAAGGCATTGCCCCTAGTGTACACGGAAGAATAAGTTGAGTTTCAGCAAATGGATGAAATAAAGAGAAGCTGCCCTTCATGTACATGAGCGTTGTCCATCCGTTGTGCCAATTTTTTACTGGAAAAGTTAATTTTTAAGTGAGATTTTAGTGTCAGTAAATAGTTTATTAAAACTTCTAAATAGTTATATTTAATGTGTGAGAAAATATTCTTGTGATAAACACTGAGTCTATTTTTGGATTTGAGATGAGTCTCCATTGGACTTCGATCCCCATTGTCTTGGCTAGCAATGGGACACCTTGTTTTCAAAGTGAGTGCAGGAAGTGACATCATTCCGTGGAAAAAAGTTGCTTTTGCTTCTCAGTCTGCTCTCAACCATCCAACATGTGCTGTCCTGTTTGCCAAGGAAAATGAATCCTGGAAAATACAGTTGGATTTGTAGACCACCAAATTACTTCAAATCAAGGTAAGACACTTGATGTAAATTCCATGTTTAGACCCTTTTTATTGGGTAAAAGTGATCACCTTTCCTGAAGTTCCTCCAAGAAACTGGAGAAGATGATGATCCTTATGTCCCAACTGATCAAACACACTAAATTTTACAGAATACTCAATGGGCCACTTAAGAATTGCATCGTTCGGACCTTTCACCACGTGAAGATAAATCCTTAAATGCATACCCATCCCAGTACTATTAACATTTAGACAAAGTTCTAGTCGCATTTTATAGCCATTTTGCCTGAGCTTGACGGTTTGCAAACTTCTTCACTTTCCAGATATATTCAAATGGGTAGAGATTTGATGCCAGTTCTAACCTCAACTTGATTAATTCTTGGCTTTGTTTGCCTTCGACAAGAGCTATTCGGCACTTTGTAGTGGTTAAAGTAAAAAAAAGGATATGAGCAACGTCCAGATATGTCGATCAATAATTCAAGCCGAGAGAAACTGCACAATAGAGTGAAGGTAACATTGTTTGTTTAAAAAATTAAATAAAAATCTTATTTCAATTTTATTTAGTTATTCAATAGAAGAAAATGTCAGCACAATGATGCACCGTTAGACGATATATATAGCAGTTGCAGGTAAGTAATTTGATAATACACCTGGCGAGCATCGAACCGCTAAACGACTCTAATTATTTCCTGTGGGAATCTAGAGTGGAAGGCCTGAAATACAGTTAAATACCGTTAAGTTGGCTGTATACCCATAAGTTTCTTATCGTTTCTTATCGTCCAGGGTAATTAAACAAAAGCGGAAAACACCAACTGATACCGACTTTTTACATCAAAGAAAAAAGCAAAGCAAAGAAAATGGATCGAGAGAGTGCACCAAACAATAAACGTAAGCAAAATGACGATGATGGTGATAAAATTCGTCCAGGTCCGTCATCAAGACAAGATGTGCCCGTTGCCAGAGTACAGGGACATCAACAAAATGCAGCAAGGCGTAATGAAAATGAAGATTACAATATACGCCTTCAATCACAGATTCAGAGGTATCCCACACAGTGCGTCCTCTTATTGACAAGAAGGAGATTATTGGTATGGTGGCATGGAGGGCGGGAGAAACGGCAGACCAGGACGACAGAGTTCGTCTCATCGACGTCCCGGAACTCCCACCAGACCTCCAGCGTCGCACATGGCGGGAGGCAAGTTTCAAGACGGAGTTGGCGGCGTTCGCCGAACGATTTTTGTTAAAAATAGTTTAAAAATAGTTTAAAATGTCAAACTCTATTCCTTTGTGTGGTTGGCTATTTTTTGCCCTACACAACCACGCTCATATTTTTGTTATTTTTTGATAACATGGAATTTTAGTTAGAAGTAGATGGTAAAACCTTAGAAGAAAGACAGAAAAAGCTAGAGACATTAGCGTCTATACTCTTAAAAACATGGTCCTGTAGAATCATGGAGATCAATGATAAAGGCATTCATACGAAGGACAGAATTCCATATTTTTCCCCAACTGGAAAAATAGAAACGAGCAGAAGAATTAGAAGCTAATCTCTTGGAATTTTGCCATTATCACAAATTGAAGAGAGTAGAAAATAATCTTTCTTAATTCAAGATCAAAATGACTTCAAATTCCGAGCCACATGAGTACAAGTTGGATGAAGAAGATTTTTATGCAACAACGAAGAGCATCGCGCCATAGCCCGTTCCGCCGTAATGCAAGAAGAAGAACAGGTGGAGCCGCCACCACTGCTGCCACAACCACATCCACAGGAGAGCAACATGGAACCGCCACTGCCACCATCACCACCACCACCGCCACCGCTTCCAGAATATCCTCAGCTCACCGCGGAGGACTTATTCACACTGACTGAAGCAGACATATTATTAGGTGTCGTAATAATCCACCAGCGAAATGCTGCACTGGCAGCGCGCAAGGCAATGGCCATGCTTGGGACAGTGGTCGGGCCGCGGCCAGTGCTCATTAATGAGCCGCTTGTTCGCGTGCTTGAAGGTTTAACAACGAGCATAATTGATCTGTATAACCTGTATAACCTGTATAAACCTTATTTGACCGAACAGCACGCTCCGTGGTTTGTTGCATTATTGCAATAGCAGCCTGCGAGTTTTGTTGCATTGTTATAACATCATTTTCAATGTTTAGAACCACATCCATTTTGTCAAGTAAAAAATGAAAATGCTTGTTGATAAAAAAAAGTAGTGGGATTTGATACAAAGAAGTAAAGGAAGAAGGGAGATAATCCCATACTAATCCCCTCCATCATAGCCAGATCCATTTCAGCCATTGGAAAAAAAAGTAACATTAACCTGGAAATTTTTTAATTTTTTTTACAATTTTATCTCAATTTTTTTTAATTTTTCTTTGAAATCTAAATCTGGATCTATAAAAATAATACATCCCCACAATAGATTACTCGGTATCATTCCGAATGTCACGTTTGGAAAAAATGAATGTCAAGTTTAGATGTTTATAATCTATGTTTTTCAATAAAAAGCCAGTGCCTTTTAGGAAAACATAACATCTTGTTTGCAAGGAAAACATGGCATCGTATTATTGCCTCAGGATGCCGCCCACCAACTTCGGATGATCGGTGTTGGGCGTGAATGGATTGAATTGGACGGAATCGGTTTGTCCACGTTGTTTCGGGCGATGGTTGAGAAAACGCGCAGCCAACTTGGCCTTCCACTGGGGGGCCCACACAGTGCGTCCTCTTATTGACAAGAAGGAGATCATTGGTATGGTAGAATGGAGGGCAGGAGAAACGGCAGACCAGGACGACAGAGTTCGTCTCATCGACGTCCCGGAACTCCCACCAGGCCTCCAGCGTCGCACATGGCAGGAGGCAACCTAACCTAGAGAATGCGATAGGAATTGTATCGAAGATCGGCATTCTTAGAAATACCTACATTCCATTGATGGAAATAATCGACAAGAAACACCTGTCACATCTATTTCCAAATGCAGTTTGCAGTTTGGAGGATGCAGAAGGCTACTTGGAATTTATTGGAGCACTTCTGTTCTGAAGGTCAGTCACCAATCGGTGAAAGACTTTTCTTTACCATCCCGGCGATGCTTGAAAACCTGATTAAATACATAACAATTCCACTCAAAGTGTTTGCTGATTACTCCATTCATTAAGAAACATGTTATTTGACTTCTCCACCCATGTAAGTTTTAAATTTTAAGTCAAAATTATGTAAACGAAATAATAAAAAATGTGATTTCAATTGAAAAAAGACTTTTTTAAGTGAATTCAAGTGAAAAAAGTGTTTTCAAGTGTCATTCAAGTGAAAAAAGTGTTTTCAAGTGTCATTCAAGTGAAAAAAGTGTTTTCAAGTGTCATTCAAGTGAAAAAATACATTAAATTCAAGCATTATTGCAACAGCAGCCTGCGAGTTTTGTTGCATTGTTGTAACATCATTTTCAATGTTTAGAACCACATCCATTTTGTCAAGTAAAAAATGAAAATGCTTGTTGATAAAAAAAAGTAGTGGGATTTGATACAAGGAAGTAAAGAGAGAAGGGAGATAATCCCATACTAACCCCCTCCATCATAGCCAGGTCCATTTCAGCCATTGGAAAAAAAAGTTACATTGACCTGGAAATTTTTTAATTTTTCTTTGAAATCTAAATCTGGGTCTATAAAAATAATACATCCCCACAATAGATTACTCGGTATCATTCCGAATGTCACGTTTGGAAAAAATGAATGTCAAGTTTAGATGTTTTCATCTATGTGTTTCAATAAAAAGCCAGTGCCTTTTAGGAAAACATAACATCTTGTTCGCAAAGAAAACATGGCATCGTATTATTGCCTCAGGATGCCTCCCACCAACTTACAGACTTTACAGACTCAAATTCAATGTCATCAATAACATCAATCGCTGGAGAAGTTTGTGATTTATTTCTCCCGAGTTGTTTGATAGTTTTCACAATTTTATTCGTTTTCCTGTGTGATTTCACACGCCATCATGCTGGCCATTGTGATAAATGATAAAAATGATTTGGGCAAATATTTATTATATTTCATAATTCACTATTCATGATGTCACATGACCAGCAGCTTATTCCCCAAGTGTTAGTTCTTTTCCATGTGCTTACATATTTTTAAAACAAAGTAATTTGTTGAACTGTGACAACTACAGCCGATGGAAACCAAAATGAAGGTTTATTACAACACTACAGCCACTGGTCATTTCCTGCAAGTAAATTTGCTACGGCTTAGAAAAACCCAACATATAAAATATCTGAGTATACCTAGTTACATAACCAATGCATACTTTACAATGGTACCACTGATAAAACTAATTTCCGATATTGGATCAGTTATTGGTATTCTGACTGGTCTCTCGACATTTTCTAGCATTATTTCATTTGATAGAAACAATAAGCAGAGGCATGATTTTAAAAAAAACTTACTGTCAGTGCTTACCGTACTGCCTCGATTTAACGCCGGGGCGTTTATTAATTTTTTCCAAGCCGACCCCCTCCAGAGCGGGTCGGCTTACGGCGGCATTTAGTGCACTACACGCCTCCTAGGCCCCGGCGTTTAATCGAGGCCCGGCGTTTAGATACGCCCGGCGTTAAATCGAGGCAGTACAGTATTCCCTTTTTATCATGTGTGGGTTATTCATTATTACCCATTACATATCGCGTTTGTTAATCTGCTCCCCCACTGTAAAAGCTAGATTAAACTAATTTTTAAACTCCATTATATTGCCAAGGAAAACGAAGAAAAGAATTTCAAAGAAAATAGCATTCGACAAGAAAAGACATGATTGAGTGAATGAATTCAATAGTGCAACCCCAGACCTATACTCGAGCAGAAATTCCGTTTGTAATTTTATTTGAATTCTAATCATGTTTATCTGCGCTCGAAACTGAGAAGTTTTCAATATAAAACGGAAAGTTTTCAATTTAAAACGGAAAGTTTTCAATTTAAAACGGGAAGTTTTCAATTTAAAACGGGAAGTTTTCAATTTAAAACGGGAAGTTTCCAATTTAAAACGGGAAGTTTTCAATTTAAAACGGGATGACATGTCTTTGACAGCAAGGAGAGCCTTTATGGTCGCCGCTCTTAGTTTCCGGCCACCGAGGAGGAACAAAAAGACTGATGATTTCTTCAAAACCACAGCTCTAAAAAAGGAATTTTTAGAAACCATCTGGGCTAAGCTACCGCGGTGGTACCGTAACAAGCATATGAAATAAAAACATTATCGATTGGTTGACCATTAGATTCAGAATATAATAACGTGCTGGTTGCACCTATCCGGAAAAGTACAACGTAAACAAAACGACGCAAATGGTAAGCGATGAGAAAACAATGAAACATTAAACTTCCAATCGGAACTCAACTGGTAAGCAGGTGGTTAATCGAATCGCACTCGAATTAATTCATCAATAATGATGTTTGGGTTTGGTTTAGTCGCGTCTTTCACTGCTAGACAGCTGTTGTTGGGTGGTACATTATTTCAGGATTCAGCAACAAAAAGACTGCGATAATTTCTTCAAAACCACAGCTCTAAAAAAGGAATTTTTAGAAACCATCTGGGCTAGTATAGATGGTAAAACTTTAGAAGAAAGACAGAAAAAGCTAGAGACATTAGCATCTAAAAAAATGGTCCGGTAGAATCATGAAGGTCAATGATAAAGGCATTCATACGAAGGACAAAATTCCATATTTTTCCTCAACTGGAAAAATGGAAACGAGCAGAAGAATTACAAGCTAGTCTCTTGGAATTTTGCCATTATCACAAATTGAAGAGAGTAGTAAATAATCTTTCTTAATTCAAGATCAAAATGACTTCAAATTCCCAGCCACATGAGTACAAGTTGGATGAAGAAGATTTTTATGCAACTGTGACCGAATTTGAAGGGAAGATCCTGGTTCATTTAAGACACTATAAAATCCCCAAGGAAACCGGAGATCTTGCTGCCGTTGACGGATTGGCGTTTAATGAATACATATGGCAGTGTTTTGTTCAATGCTGGTCAGAAATTAAGCAAGCTGCAGCAATATGCAAAACCGATTCGGCTGATATAAGCATAACTTTTGGTCAGAGGCACTTCATTGAAATCCAGGAGCCAGAATGGCGCATATTTTTCTTAATTGGGAAAAGCATAAGTCCTTTATTATTATTATTTATTTGATTATAATATTTATTTGTATCTCATTACAGTTTGACAAAAAACAAATCGTTTTGAACTTTAACGAGTTCAAGACCCTCATCTGACTCCGACTGAACATCAGTTGGAGTTAAGTCAACTCAGCTTTTAGCTGAAAAGAAATACAACAAGGTTTAGGAAGCTGTTTCCAAACAAGCGATAAAGTTTAAGAAGTCAAAGCCAGAAGAAAAAACTCCAGCATTGGAGAAGAAGAGAGGCAGCCCGTACAAAATCAAAGACGAACCGTTAATCAAGAGAACGAAATCCTGCATTGATGAGGATGCAACCCAAAGTTCTCAGGAGATCGAGTGGGATCCGGAAGCCTCCGACGAATGTCTTCTCGAGATAGAAAGACCACCTCAGTGTTTGACCCAACTTTCATCATCAGAATTAGTGGTCATTAATGATTTGGAGGACGCTTCGTTAATACCAGAGTGGGGGTCACGTGGGCATGTGAGAAATTTTCAAAGTATTTGATGGACGAGATTTTCATATCCACGAACCACAAGCCTCTAGTTCCACTGTTAGGGAATAAAAGTTTGAATGCCATGCCTATTCTGACTCAACGTATCCGAATGCGGCTTGTCAGGTGCACCGGTGGGGAGGCCAACGGGGTATGAGCGATTTAATTGGAGCGGCAGAATACCCGTCTGGGAGTGGATTTCCGGCGCCAGACTGGAACGAATCCGAAAGTTGGTACAAGAGGAGTAATAGAGCCAAATTTTAACAAAGTACAAAAGACGGCTGGTGGCCCGACAAACGTGTTTTGCCCGTGACTCGATGGGGAAGGTAGAAGGTCAAACAGAAACTGGAGAAACTATTAGACCAAAACAATTGGAAAACATTTAGAGGTAATTAACCTTTGAATGGTAATGTGGATAGAAAACCAAATCAAAACCAGAGAGCCAAGATAGTAAAATATAAAAATTATCATTTTACACAAATAGCCAAATAACTACTAACAAATTTGAAGGAAAAACAGTTGCAGTGGATGTAAAACAAGATCAAGGAACAATCAATCTCAAAAGTTGAATCAAGAACCACCAACAACAAATCTTCTGAAGAAAATATTGGATGAAGTAGATGCCACATTCATGTAACAATGTGATATAAACTGCGGTATAAAATCATGTAAATGCCACATGTAGGATTGCAGGCTTACAATACAAATAAATGTAAATGCCACAATCTTGTAGGATTTGCAGGCTTACAATACAAATAAATGTAAATGCCACAATCTTGTAGGATTTGCAGGCTTACAATACAAATAAATGTAAATGCCACAATCTTGTAGGATTTGCAGGCTTACAATACAAATAAATGTAAATGCCACAATCGTGAAGGGTGTGTGGGCTTGCAATACAAATAAATGTAAATGCCACAATCTTGTAGGATTTGCAGGCTTACAATACAAATAAATGTAAATGCCACAATCTTGTAGGATTTGCAGGCTTACAATACAAATAAATGTAAATGCAACGTTAGTTGTGAGGTATGCGGGCTTACAGTACAAAATATATCAACCACAAAATATATTTTTTTAAATTGAAAACAGGACAAATTGCGTGCAGCTGCATTTGACCAGAGCTCTCTTTTGGTTCCACTGAGACTAGTTCAAGTCGTCAGTTTCTCCAGGGGTGACCACGTGGAGGTTGAGAGTTGGATTTTACACCCCCTAATTTACTAACTTATTTACCATTGACTTTGTTCGCAGAATCAAATCCATTTTGGGAACAATCATACTTAACCGACCGACCCCCCCCCCCTTCCCACTAACACTGTAAAACCAGCAATAACAACTTCCCCCTTAACCTATAGCCATTTATCTCGTTTTCCTGCCTGTTTCCGTTTGCGTCCAAAATTGTCAACGTCATTGATTTCCGGCCTTCATTAGCCCTAAATCCAAATTTTGGAGATGATCTGAGAAGTATAAGAAACCAAATTTGTCTAGCAATACTACTAGCAATTATTGCGTGTGTAGAAAAATAAATAAATAAAACTTTTAAAAAAATAAAATAAAATAAAAACATAAAAAAGTAAAGAAAAACTAGAAATTTTCGTACAGTGTGATTAATTCCCCCTCACCATTTCCAAATCGAACAATTTTGCTGCTTTTTGACTTACCACTCCCTTGAAATATGACACACGGATGGAATGAAATGTTCGATCGATAAAAACAAGCTGCGAAATTCGAATAAGTAGTGAAACAAACCTGACGCAATGCTAAACAAACATACTTTGGTACATTTTGTTGAAAAATTACCCATCTGAGAGCAAAAATTAATCGAAATAAACTATGATCAGCAAGAACGAAGCGCACTCACGAGCCGAGTCGGCCGACGCCTTTCCGTTGTGAGAACAAGTACGGGGTTCACACGAGATAAAACACGATCTCCAATCACGATAGAACAAATCATTAGTGTATTTTCTCTTGCGCATCCGCCTCATTTAAAAACAATAAGTGCGGGGTTCACACGAGAAAAAACACGATATCCGTTCAAGTTAGAACAAATCCTCAGTGTATTTTCTCTTGCACATCCTCATTTAAAAACAATTTTTACCTTTGATTTTGTTTGCACCAAGATTTAGTGTTGTTTTATGAATGTCATATTCCTCACCGCCAGGTGTCTTTCCCACCTGTGCACTTGTATTTAGTACCAACCAATCGGTGCTTCGTATTGTATTTGGTGCTCTACGCACTTTTTCACATCTGTTTTGTATTAAATGAATCACTGTAAAATATTCACCCAAAAGCCACGCGTATTCACTTTGTGTCTCCAAAATATATTCGAACCAAAACTACAGGTTATGGGCCCAGGACTCTTATAACTGCGCACAAAAACGAGATTTTGCAGAACGAAACGATTGAGAAGAAATTGAAAAGTTTTCAACACGTAAATCGATTTCAAATAAGAATCTTGAAAAATGACGACAGCGAAAGAAAGTTCGGGGAGAATCGAGGCGCTAGGAAAAGAAAATTTTGACGTTTGGAAGATCCAGATGGAAGCAATCTTGGGTCACCGAGACCTCCTCGCACACGCAGAAGGGACATCAAAGCGACCAGAAACCATCGAGGGCAACGCGAAACGAATGAAGGAGATTGAAATTTGGGAGAAAAGTGATCGAACGGCCAAGTACGATATCTTGCTGAATATAAAGCAATCCGAACTCCGAATGACTAAAAATTGCGGCACCGCAAACGAATTGTGGAAGAAGCTGCACAGTGTTTTTCAATCGAGAGGGCCAGCGAAAAAATCCACGCTGTTGAAACGACTGGCGACGTACAAAATGGCCGAAGGTGAAAACGTGGAAAACCACCTAAAAGAATTTTTCGAGGTGGTGGACAAGTTACTGGACATGGACTTCAAAATCCCCGAGGATCTTACGTCGATATTATTGCTGCTAAGTTTACCAAAATCATATGAAAACTTTCGATGCGCGATGGAGTCTCGAGACGAGTTGCCGTCGCTGGAAATTTTGGAGAGCAAAATAAAAGACGAATCGATCGCTCGAGGAAAGGGAAAGGAAGACGTGTCCGACGCGATGATGGCGAAAAAGTCGTTCCAGAGGCGAGGTCAGTCGAAGAAAAATAACGACGAAAAATTCAATTCTGGTGAGAAGTCGACTTTCAAGTTTAAATGTCACGGCTGCGGAAAACTTGGCCACAAAATCGCGGATTGTTGGAGCAAGAATAAGAAAAAAAACTGCGTCGAGAGCCGAAAAATTTAAACACGACGCGTATTGTTGTGAATGGATGGAAACGGCGATGAAATGTGAAGCGCCAAAATCAAGAAAATGGTGTTTAGACAGCGGCGCCAGTTCTCACATGTGCTCGGACGAATCGACATTCACGAACATTAAAACTTTGGAGAACCAAAAATTGAATTTGGCCAGCAACGCGAGTACGAAAATTGACGGAAAAGGAACAGTAAAGATCGTAATTGGTTCCGAAGACGACAATCTACATTTGGAATTGGAAGAAACGTTGTTGGTACGTGATTTGCGAACGAATCTAATGTCCGTCGGAAAAATAACCGACCGAGGCGACAAAGTTATTTTCGAGAAAAAGACCGCAGAAGTTATAAAACCAAATGGAGAAGTCTCTTTCACCGCGGAGAAACGAAACGGCCTGTACTACATTGTCGACAAAAGCGAAGGAGCCGCAGTAGCAGACGAAATCGTGAAAACCAAGAGCGCAAATACGGAAGTCGAGAAGACGAGAACCGGGAACGTGAAAATTCGCGAATGGCACGAGAAGTTTGGACATTTGAACGAGTCAAATTTGAAGTTGCTGCGAAACGACGGAAAAGCGTACGGAATTGATTTTGAAAAGGACGCGAAACTGCCGACTTGCGAGACGTGCATTAAAGGGAAACATGCAAGCAAAAAATTCCCAGTCTCAACAACAAGAAGCAAAAATCACCTTGAAATAATACATTCCGACGTGTGCGGACCAATGCCATCAAAATCACTCAACGGTTCGAGATATTTCGTAACATTCATCGACGACAAGACCAGATGGTGCAAGGTTTATTTCCTCAAACACAAAAACGAGGTTTTCGAAGCTTTTAAAACATTTAAAGCACTTTGCGAAAATCAAACTGGATGTCGAGTAAAGACAATTCGATCAGACAACGGAAAAGAATACAGAAATAAAGAATTCGACGATTATTTGAAGATGAACGGCATACAACGACAACTCACCGTCGAGTACACCCCCGAGCAGAACGGCGTATCGGAACGCATGAACCGGACATTACTAGAAATGGCACAATGCATGATTATACAATCGAAATTGTCGGGTGCATTTTGGGCGGAAGCAATAAACACCGCATGCTACATTCGAAACAGATGCCCAACAAGAAGCTTGGAGAACGAGACACCGTATCAAGCTTTAACTGGAAAGAAACCGGACGTTGGCCACTTTAAAATTTTCGGAAGTCGAGCTTTTGTGCTAGACAAGAAACCAGGAAGAAAGAAATTTGACCCAAAGTCAAAAGAATGCATTTTTGTCGGCTATTGGGAGGGATCAAAGGCGTATCGAATGTGGTCAAAAGATGAACGGAAAATGATCAAAAGTCGAGACGTAAAATTTGTCGGAGAATTGGATGAAGAATCAAACAAGAAATTAGAAGTGGAACCGAACGAAGACGAAAACGAAGTCACCATTGAATTCGGAACCAGCCTAGATGAATTTGAAACATCCGAGAACGACGAAAACAACGCCGACATCGAAAACGAGACTGCAAACGAAAACGGAAACGAATCGGAGCCAGAGCAAGGGGAAGTCGAAACCCCACAAATTGAGAACATGCAACCGCCACCACGACGATCCGCAAGAACGCCAAAACCTTACCCAAATCGAAATGGGGACCCACCCAGTAAGAAATACACCAGAAAGAACTTGCCAACCGCTGATGAAATTTTGGACGAGATTGCACAAATAGCAACCCCCGACGATCCGACGACAGCAACCGAAGCATTAAACGGAAATGACCCGCAGGAATGGATGAAAGCGATGAGGGAAGAGTACGACGCTTTAATTGAAAACGAAACATGGGAAGAATGCGATCGCCCGAAAAATCGAAATGTAATTGGATGCAGATGGGTTTTGCGCACGAAATTTGAAGCCGATGGATCAATTGAGCGCAGAAAGGCCCGACTGGTCGCCAAAGGATATGCACAGCAGCCAGGCATCGACTACTTTGAAACCTACGCGCCCGTCGCACGACCGGGGTCAATTCGAATGATAATGGCAATCGCGGCCGAGCTAGGACTAACCGTGCACCAAATGGACGCCATAACGGCATACTTGAATGGCGAAATTGAAGAGGAAATATTTATGGAATTCCCTGAATTTTTGGAGTTCATTGCCGGAATAAAAATCAAGAAAGGAAAAGTTTGCCGAATGAAAAAAGCGTTATACGGATTGAAACAGTCGGGCCGGCAGTGGTACAAAAAGCTGGACGAGAAGCTGCAAAAGCACGGACTGAAGCCAACAAATGCAGACCCATGCGTGTATTACCAAATGGATGAAGAAGTTATCACGCTTGTTGCAATCTACGTGGATGACTTCATAATTGCAACGAATTGCAAAAGAAATATGGACACAATAAAATCGAAATTGAAGAGCGAATTCAAAATGAAAGACCTGGGAAAAATTCACTATTGTTTGGGAATCGAGTTTAAACAGGACGAAAAGACAAAATCGATCACGATGACGCAGAAAAAATACGTGAAGGACGTACTGAATCGATTTGGAATGCAAAACTGCACGACAAACACAACTCCACTCGATGCAAATCAGAAGTTGCAGAAAAATAAGAAAAAAGAGGACGGGACCAATGAAGAACTACTCGATCCGGAGAAGTTCCCGTACCAAAGTTTGATCGGATCACTTATGTACCTCGCTGTTTGCACTCGACCCGACATTTCCTACGCCGTCAGTGCATTAAGCCAATATAACACGTGCTTTACTGGAACCCATTGGACAGCAGCGAAGCGTGTTCTAAGATATTTGAAACACTCAACAAATCTCGGGCTAAAATTCGAAAGAACCGGAGAAGACCTGATTGGCTACACAGATGCGGATTGGGGAGCAAATTTAGACGACCGCCGCTCGTACACCGGCTACTGCTTTATACTGGCGAACGCGACGATATGCTGGGAAGCAAAAAAGCAAAAGACCGTCGCTACGTCATCGACCGAAGCAGAATATATGGCGTTGGCCGACGCGTCAAAAGAAGCAATCTACTTGCGAAATTTCTTAGACGAAATTGAATATATCGACAAAACTAATGAAACAACTCTTATTTATAGCGACAATCAGGGGGCGCATAAACTGGTGCGAAACCCAGTTTTCCACTCCAGGACCAAACACATTGACATTCGGCACCACTTCGTTCGAGAAACATACGAGCGGGGGGACATCGACATAGAGTTCCTGCAGAGTGAGAAGATGGTCGCTGATGTGTTGACCAAGGGGCTTTTCAAGCCGAAACACGAAGAGTTGATTGCCGAATTTGGGTTGAAAGAAATTGTTTAAGAAAAGATATTTTTTTTTAAAATACTTGAATTGTTTGGAACAGAATACTTTAATATTTTAATGTCAGAATTGTTTAGAAAAATGTTTTAATTTTTGAAATGTAGAAATGCAGGAATATTGTCATTCAGGGGAAGTGTTGTTTTATGAATGTCATATTCCTCACCGCCAGGTGTCTTTCCCACCTGTGCACTTGTATTTAGTACCAACCAATCGGTGCTTCGTATTGTATTTGGTGCTCTACGCACTTTTTCACATCTGTTTTGTATTAAATGAATCACTGTAAAATATTCACCCAAAAGCCACGCGTATTCACTTTGTGTCTCCAAAATATATTCGAACCAAAACTACATTTAGACAGCTTACAGTTGTAACTTTCACGTATCAAAATTGATGAGTAGGTGAAAAAATCAATAAAGAACAAATATATATTGAAATAAAATAAAAATTGGACGAAATATTAGAAATTTCATAGATTATCAGTAATTTTCACAGTAATATTTCCATTCCTCAGAATTTTCCTGTTTTTTATTGATTTGATAAATGACCACTCCCTTGAAATTCGAAGCACGGATTGAAATTGAATGCAAAATTTGATAAAATCAAGTCGCAAAATTTAAAAGAAACGGTGAAGTAAATACGATACAATGTTAAATAAACTATAAGCATGTATTTTATCAGAATTTTGCTATCTTATGCATAACTTGAGTTCATTATTTTTATTTGTGGCTCGTTTGAAGAGCCTTTGTACACCTATGGCCAAAAAAATCTTCACTTGCTCTCACACTGCTACAGCTCTAAATGAGCAGTTCAATTTTCTGCCACCGGCGGCCAGAGCAGTCTACTTTTCCTGGGGGCAACTGCAAGTTTAAATGCAACTAACACTTAGATTTTTAGTGAATTTAAAAGCAAATTTACCATGTTTTTGCACATATTTTAACACGTTTTTGCACACATTTTACCACGTTTTTGCACACATTTTACCACGCTTTTGCACACATTTTGCCACGTTTTTGCATGCATTTTACCACGTTTTTGCAGACATTTTATCACGTTTTGGCACACATTGTGCCTAGTTTTTGCACACATTTTATCACGTTTTTGCACACATTTTACCAAGTTTTTGCCGACATTTTACCACGTTTTTTTTGTTTCCTAAGAAAAGTTGTGATTTCAAATAATAACAAACTTTTCAAATTAAAAAATTTATTTTAGAATTTGCTTCTTTCAATAAAATAAAACTATTACTAGATTTTCAGGTTTATTATTTGTTTTTATGATGAATTTCTTCTTCTATACAGTTTGATGTGAACATTAAATAAATATCATTCCAAATCCACTTAAACAGGACCAGGTTATTGTAAATTAAATTTTTGAATATATAATAAAAAATAAATCATAACTTTTGTTGTATTTTATTTTCTTGACTTCACACAAAATTTGCATACTCCTAACATGGTTAAAGGAAAAGAATTAAACACTTTGTTTTGCAAAAAATGGCACCAAAATTAAGTGTAGAACAGCAAAATCGATTAACTGGACTTCTGGATGGAGGGGTGAGAGAACAACATGAAATATTTCCTAAAGAATGGAGAATTAAGCTTGCAAAATATATAAAAACATCTAAAAAAAATTCTAGCCATACATATAAATACATGATGAGTTTTTTAGTATTTCTTCAGAAAATGCCAATGAAATTAACTTTTATTATGAAAATTGGGCACTGGATCAGAAGTAAAAAAAAATAGCATGTATCTTTGATATTTTTGGTGTAAAAATACATTTTTCGGGCAAAAAAAAACACTTTTTGAGCAAAAAAAACACTTTTTGGGCAAAAAACAATTTAAAATTCAAAAACACTATTTTCAGCAAATAAAAATACAATTTTTGATTAAAAAACACCATTTTGGCCTAAAAAAAACATATTTTTGTTCTGTTGAAAACATTACTTTTGTTGAAAAACACCATTTTTGTGCGAAAACGTATTAAAATGTAGCAAAACTTGGCACAATGTGTGCCAAAATGTGTGCAAATCCGTGGCAAAATTTGTGCAAAAACTTGGCACAATGTGTGCCAAAAAGTGGCACAATGTGTGCAAAAACTTGACAAAACGTGTGCCAAAACGTGGCAAAATGTGTGCAAAAGCGTGGTAAAATGTGTGCAAAAACGTGATAAAATGTGTGAAAAAACATGGTAAAATATGTGCCAAAACTTGGCAAAATGTGTGCCAAAACGTGGCAAAATGTGTGCAAAAACTTGGCACAATGTGTGCAAAAACGTGGTAAAATGTGTGAAAAAACATGGTAAAATATGTGCCAAAACGTGACAAAATGTGTGCAAAAATGTGTTAAAATGTGTGCAACAACGTGGTAAAATGTGTGCAAAAACTTGGCAAAATGTGTGCCAAAACGTGGCAAAATGTGTGCAAAACGTGGCAAAATGTTTGCAAAAACTTGGCAAAATGTGTGCAAAAACGTGGTAAAATGTGTGCCAAAACGTGGCAAAATGTGTGCAAAAACTTGGCACAATGTGTGCAAAAACTTGGCACAATGTGTGCAAAAACATGGTAAAATATGTGCCAAAACGTGACAAAATGTGTGCAAAAATGTGTTAAAATGTGTGCAAAAACGTGTTAAAATATGTGCAAAAACATGGTAAATTTGCTTTTAAATTCACTAAAAATCTAAGTGTTAGTTGCATTTAAACTTGCAGTTGCCCCCAGGAAAAGTAGACTGCTCTGGCCGCCGGTGGCGGAAAATTGAACTGCTCATTTAGAGCTGGAGCAGCGTGAGAGCAAGTGAAGATTTTTTTGGCCATAGGTGTACATATTTATTTTATATTTGACGTGTGATTAATGCGTTTCAATTTTTTTAGCATTTAGTTGCATTCATAAGCTGTCTTGTACGGAAGTGTGCTTGTAACACCCATTTGTTTGTTGTTATCATTTCTTTTTACCAATAATTGTATAACATAATAGTCTATTGTTGTCAGTACGTGTAGCACGCGCTCCGACATTCAAATGATGAATTTGTGTAGTGGCTTTTTACCTGCATCTAGGGCGGTTGATGTATTTCTCGCATTTGGAATAAAATGCGCCATTTTTGTGTGTTCTTTTTCACTTAGGCGTCGTTTTTCTTGATTTTTCAACTGGTGTGCGAGCAAAGACGGGGTAAGTTATATTTCAAGTCTCACAATTATCGTTCGTACGGCCAGGAATCTGTAAATATTCACCTTTAATTTGGTTTTTGAAAATTTCCATAACATGGGAAGAAAAAATCTGTCAATATTCCTGCTTGTTCCTGCTAGGCGAGGTTTCCACATCAAACGTCGAATTTGCAAATATCACAAACATAAAAACCCCCCCAAAAGTCAATAAGGTCAGTGTGTTATTACATTTTCTGTTGTGTTTGGCCATTTTGAGGGTAGTGACACTCAGATTCGTTCGTTTGGAACGACTTTGTCACTCTTGAAATAAGGATGCAGACTCTTGAAATGTACTGTACTCCTCATGTCATTCTTAAAATGTACAAATTTATTTTGTGGTGAGGAGCATCTGATTTTTTTTTGCTCGGGGTGCTAAAAAGTGTTAAGACTGGTCTATGTCTAGATGGTGAAAACTCCCATCCCATTTGGCTGAGGTTAGGTGCCGTTCATAAATTATGTACCGGTAAACCAAATTTTTGGATTTTTAGACTCTTCCCCTCCTGTGACAAGGTCGTTTCAAGGCTGACCACCCCCCTCCCCCCTAAATTTTGGATATCTAATACAAATTCAGTAATTTTTAATTTCAATTTTCAAATTCACAATTTACTAAACAAAATACCAGTAATAATACATTAAAGCAATTTAAGTAAAATTTTCAATTTTGCAATAATGTTATGAAACAATATTGAAAACCCTATCCCCCTCTTAAACAGTTGCTTGTAACCATTTATTAATTGGTGCACCTAATTGAAGATGAGTTTGAATTATCTTCTAAGTGAAAATGTTAACTACCGTACTGCCTCGATTTAACGCCGGGGCGTTTATTCATTTTTTCTAGTTGACCCCCCCGGCGTTCATTCAAAGCCCGGCGATTATTCGCGCCGGGCGTCTAACCGAAAAAAAAAATTGGAAAGCCACTCATTGCTAGCTATTCTTCGATGTTTCGACCAAAAGACCTCTCAAAACGTTTAAAAAACGTTTCAACCCGGCGTTTAAACAAACCCGGCGTTCATTTAAGGCCGGCGTTTATTGCCATTTCGTCCTCAGTTTGCCCGGCGCTTAATCAGGAGCCGGCGTTTAGATACGACCGGCGTTAAATCGAGGCAGTACGGTAAGTTCAATTACAATATTCTTGAAAAGACTAATTTCATTGATATTTCTATTTTAGATACAAACTTCTGAACGAATTCAAGTTGTCATAGAGAACGTTCAACTTGTGCTTTCCACAGATGAGGAAATGCTGATTGAACCCGTGGAAAATGCAAACCAATTAAAGGTATGAATTTTCTTGATTGTTTTCATACATGTTTATTTCACCAAAGTTGGAAAAAATGTCAACTTTGTGAAAAAATTCATTCCCAATGAATTTTAAAATGGTGGTGTTCTGCCCTTCATATCTGAGCGACAAATCAACAACGAAGAGGTCAGACAACACCGACTGGCTGAGCAAGCCCGACTACTCGCAACTTTCGAAGCAACGCCAGGCACATGGGTGAATCGTTTGCTCGCATTCCTATGCAACATAGACCCACTGCATCCCAATTCGCAGCAAAAGAATTTGTACCTTCACAGTAAGCAGGGTGTCAGCGTGAGGTCACAAAAAATAATGGTGGTTAATTAATTAATCAATTAAGCAATTAATGGGCACCTAACCTAATGTTTTAGACGGATCTAACATAAAGTTTCACATTAAATAAAAAAAAGTTTATTCTAAACAGAAAAATTATTATGACACAAATTATTTAAAACAAAAATGTTCTTTCCAAGCGAAAAATAAAGAGTTTCTTTGCAGATCGAAATGCAGTCGAATTGGACGCGGGCAAGTCAGACGTCCCCGTGTTGGACCAAGTAATTTCTCAGCCACAGGCAAAGGAACATCCAGACTGGGTGCCTCAATGTCTCTGGCCATTTTTGCTGCCAGCTGAAAACGCAGCAGCATTGCACAGCTTCGAGGTGTGGGCCAAAAGCGAGGCTGGATTAGCAACTGCAGAACGCACAGCCAGACAGCACACCCAACAAGTGTCGGCATTTCTATCAGTAACTTGGGGTTGCAACGAGGAAACATTATTGCAGAGCAGCGAGGCCTGGTTCATCCAAGTGCTAGATGAGCACCCGCCAGGAACAATAGCAAGTATTTTCAGTTCGATATGGCATTGTGCGATGTTCGTTCAGGTGGCATCAAGACCGCACGCAAGGCCGTGATTTGATAACGGCTATCGAAGGTGAACTTTCCCGCTGGAGTCGAAACCTGACAAGACGGAGGGCACGCCGACAGCGAGAACGCATCCGAATGGAGCGGGACAGACTGGAAAGGATGAGTAAAATTTTGCTTTCGTGAAATAGGTTCATGTGCGACAAATGCACAGCTAGCTGGACCAGCCAGAGGCAATACAAAACTGGATGGCCAAAACGATTTCCGACGTCAGATGTTCTGGTGGCCGAAATCATCATGTCTAATGCTTCGCGTCAAGGTTGTGCTACTCGGATGACTCTAGGCGAGTGGACGGCAAAAGAACAAGTGCAAGGTCACTGTGATGGAAGTGGCCTCCGTCAAGAATGTTGTCCAAAAGGGTGTGTCGGACGTGGTCTTTTCGGCGAAATTGGCTCAAAGAATCGACCATAACATCCAACATTTCAGGCGTCGCTGTTTTGTCAGCGAGGATGCCGCGATTAGGCGACGGGACCCAAATACTCTGCTGTTTGTTACTGGCGTAGGGAAAGCAATGGGCAAAACCACAACCGCCCGCTGCACTTTAAATGCATGGGTGCGTGTCAGCGTCAAACCCATGATGGCCATGCTTTTCCAAAAGAGCGTTGTAACGCACATATATCATCATGATTGTGGGATGGCTGCAGACTTGGCTGACCAGATTGGACATAGCGTCCAAACAGCTGACCGCTATTACCGGGCAAACAGTTCAGCTCTTCGTGCAGTAAAGACTGTACGACGAATGGCCGACCACATGGGCACAGGTGCCCTACTTGATGGCAGTTCGGGTGATGAAAGTGAAGAAAGTAATTCCCAATCCCAACCATACAATTTGTTTTGGTCCAAACCAAACTCACAAACCAATCACCCTAGGCAACCACCGTCCAGTTACCGACGGGCAGGAAAGACAAAGATGAGAACGCGGAAGAGCAAGGCGACGACAAGTTAGATCACCCACGCCCACCACAGACAATGCTCCCGTCATCTCGCCACTCAGCAGATCAACAATGCCCTGTGCTGGAGGTAAATCAGGCAACACACACACCAAACCGAAAGATTAATTCTGTTTTATTTCCTAGGTTCCAGCACCTCAACAGTTAGGCCTCGTCTGCATGAAGCACACACACCGCGGGTGTCCGAATCACCGAGATCTCTGATGCACACTGCACAATGCCGTCCAGCACATCCATCAGGCGCCGAACCAAGCCAGGAATGCCACAGTGGTTCGTCTGTCAATCCCCCATCTGTTTCCTAAAAAAAAGTGATTAATTCCTATTTAATCATTTCCAGACTCAACTACGGAAAAAAAACAACTGACAGCTGACACCAGTGTAAAGAGAAGTTGCCCTTGTCCCATGCAGACTTCGCCCTGTGGTTCAGGTCTCATGACCTCGTGTCATTGCTCTAAACCGCACACTCATACCAGTTCAGCACCCAGCTACCCAGCCACACCACATCGCCCAGCCACGTCTGATCATCCAGCCACGCTTTATCGCCCAGCCATGCCTCATCACCCAACCACACTGCACCGCCCAGCCAGCCACGCCTTATTATGCCAGGGCCGCCCGCTGCCGAACTACCGCCCAAGCAAGAAATGCAGATAGAGATGCCAGCGCCAGCGCCACAGCGGCAGCATCTGCTCTCGAATCTGTTTTTAATTACCTTTTCCCGCAGCAACATAACACGTCGCAAAGCTTTCGATGCACTGAGACCAATTTGCCAGGAATTAATTGTGGTCAGGGAACACCAACTGGCCGAACATGCCCAACTACTCACTGCATTTGAAGCGACGCCAGGCACATCGGTGAATCGACAAAAAAATCTTTACCTCCACGGTGCGCCGGGTGTCGGGAACACACGACTAACAGAGATGTTCTGTCCTCTCACCATCACAGCATTCATCCCGTGCCTGGCGGAAGGCCGTTTCGCATTCAGTGGCCTCAGACACCACCACACCACTGTCTACATCCCAGACGCCCCAAGAAACGGGCTCAGCGAACGACATATCCGCGAAGACAAGAGCTCTAAAGTATGCAATGAACGACCAGCGTATATGAAACACGATTACCAGATTTAAGAACGATCTGCTGACCATTCCCCAATTCCTTACAAGCTTGGTTCATGCGTGGCCAAACTTCGAAACTACGTTAGCAGTCAACCGGTGGCAAGTGGCACGTCTGTATACAGATGACTCAAGCTTTAAATTGAGAAAAATTAATTTTAAAAGAGTACATGTTGTTTTTGGCTGTCAGTCTTTGACTAGACAGTAAAAAGCAACATCCATGCCCCTAGTGCACACAAAAGAATAAGTTGAGTTTCAGTAAATGGATGAAATAAGGAGAAGCTGCCCTTAATGTACACGAGCATTGTCCACCTGTTGTACCAATTTTTTACTGGAAAAGTTAATTTTTAAGTGTGATTTTAATGTTGGTAATTAGTTTATTAAAACTTCTAAATAGTTATATTTAATGTGTGAGAAAATATTCTTGTGATAAACACTGAGTCTATTTTTGGATTTGAGATGAGTCTCCATTGCACTTTGATTCCCATTGTCTTGGCTAGCAATGGGACACCTTGTTTTGAAAGTGAGTGCAGGAAGTGACATCATTCCGTGGAGGAATTAGCACAGCAGCAGTTTGTGCAACCTGAAGAAGTTATTTACATCTTAGATGATGAAAACGAAGAGGAAGTGCATCACCTGCCAGCCCATCAGCTGCCACCTTCACCACCACTACATCAACTGCAAGAATTAAAACCCAAATTACTAGACGTAGACTCTACTGAAGATTGCTGTGTCTGTCAATTTAATATGCAGGATGAACAAGTTGTTGAATTAAATTGTAGACACATATTTCACTACCACTGTTTCTTGCAATGGGGATGTAAAAATGAAACATGACCCATCTGTAGAATCAAGTGGTAATTTAAGTGTTTAATTTAAGTGTTTTTCAAATGTCACACAAAATTATTAATATTAATTTAAAAATAAAATTTTTCTTTTATTTATCATCTCTCATATTTAATTAGATAAAAATTTACATCAGATGCAAATCTTTTATTACCTAATACAAGACCAATGTTTACATTCAATTCAAAAATTAAAAATATGAAAGAAAAATCAAAACATGACATGGCTGAAAGGATTGGGCAATTACCATCAAAACAGAGGTAAATTATTAAAATGATGCTCATGAAAAATGAACGGAAGAAGAAAGGAATGCGATATGATTCAGAATTTCTATTGGAAAGTCTATATTTTCGGATTAAGACACAGAAAGGATATCAGGAAATTAATGTGTGGACCGAGATGTGAATATGGGGTCAATAAAATTACATTAGAGGAATTTAAAGGTGAGCCTGGAAAAAAAAAAGAATTTTGATTTTTGATGAAACCAAATTATCTGAAACTGTGAATTTCAAGAAATCAACTTTCAAATTTTATGGATTTGTAAATTTGGGTGAACACACTACAGAAAATCAGAAATGTGAATATGCCAATCATGCATTAGTATTTATTTTTGTCTGTCTAAGCAAAAAGTGTAAGCAACTAGTGGCTGTATTTTGCTTCACAAAATGCCACACCAGGTGATGTTTCAGCAAAAAATTTACTGCAAGTCATCATACAATTACATCATGTTGGGGCAGAAGTCAGTGGATTCACTTGTGATGGTTCTACCAGCAACAAGAAAGCATGGAGTGAGTGCACTTTCTATTTCTGGAAAGACCAAAAAATTTACTAATTTTCTCCCACACCAAGTTGACAGAAATAAAAAATATATGCCTTTGGAGATGTTCACATAATGAAATGTATAAGAAACAACTTTGAGATAAAAAAAATTAGCAGTGGTAAGATAAAACCACTAAATAAAAAATAATTTTTTGTATATTTACTAAAAATATTTTCAATATCAAGGAGAAGCAATAAGTTATGGTGGTGAGTTTGACTTTATGATATTTATCAAAACATTTTGAATCTGTGTTATATTTTAAACACATGCAAAAATGAGTGGATCATTTCACCGAACCGTTTGCCATCAGTAACACTGTCAATGTGTCAAAACCTAATCACTATTGTTCTGGAAATCCTCCAAGATGGCCTCATAAGTTTTGAGTTTTACACATGTCATAAAGAGTATGTCAACACAAAAAATATATATAAGTCCGTGCTAGGAATTTTTATCAATGATAGAAGAAACAAATAATCTTTGTTATATCCGAAGTCCATCACCAGGATAGCGGATCAGATTTACACACGCATATTGTCAGTGGAACACCGATGTCGATGGAACAAAGGTGAGATTGATGATGACATTTGTAAACTGATATTGAAGATGTGCCGCGCCGTATTGCAAGAGTGTGCAAAATTGGATGGTTTATATCACCAAAGTTAATTCCTCATGTTAGTGTATCACAATCTCAAAAGCTGCTTTTACTTTTAATCGTCATTCTTGAAGATGGACTGAGACGATGGACTGTTCCTGCAACCTTAACTCGATTGACTTTGAACATCGAAAGAAACACGAGTTCTTGCGTTGACTTTAATGACTGTTTATGGGCGATAGAAAGCGAAGAACTAATGAAGTTGTACGATTTTGTTCGTTCAGCTTTGAATGTTGGACAGTAAAATTTGGAGGTTATCGGAAGACTGCTTTGCAACGACGATCCATCGCTACCTACCATTTATTTTTATAACACCCCAGCAATGCTGGAAACATACACTTTGTGTGTTCAACACTGTATGAAAGCTCTTGCTAAATATTCGATTCAGCTATCGGAAAGATTTACCTAATTTCACTGCATTTATTCGGTTGGAAGTGAATGATACTCCGTTCAATACAGTGATGTAGAGCTTAAGTTTTCTGTATAGTTTTTATTTTAAATGGTGTATCAAAGCAGAATAATCATATTAAAGTGAACACCTAATGAAAAGAAATGTCACACAAAAGTAGGAAAAGACAAAAGTCACACAAAAGTAGGAAAAGACAAAAGTCAAAAGACAAATATCAACAAGAACGCACAGAAAAAAAAACAAGAAATAAGAAACAATAACAAACAGAAATGTATTTGACGAACTGGAGAATTTATTTCAGTGTTACAGAGCAGTGTTGTTTTGAGGTTAATGTGCAGTTAATATGTGCCTTGATGCCCAATTTCGATTGTAACCGTTTTTTTCTATTTCCTGTATTTAAACTGGTGTTTGCAACAAGTTCAAACTTGCCCGTAACGGTTTTTTGTTTCCGGCTTTTGTCTTAAAGTTCATTCCTGTGACTTGCGTGCGAAACCTGCAACATGTCTCCCAAATTTCTTTGTGCTTTCAACAACGAGATGACGAATGACATCTTTGCTCTCGCCAAAACGGTTTTTATTAATCAATGCTTTTATCTATCTCATACCCCGAATGGGTAATTCTCCCGGCCTCAAGGAGACAGGCGAGAAAGACAAAACTTCCAATCGGATAATATAGATCCGCCTCCTACGAATTCTCGTACTTTGTCAAACAGTACAGAAGAATTGGAAGATATTATCGCTCGACAAATCGATTCACGCCTAGCAAAGCTCCCTTCGAGGTCAAAAGAGATGGAAGAAGTGCTCCAGAAACAAATTCGCAAATATTGTGAGGCAAATTGGGTCCATCCATTTGGAACTTCGCAAATTAAATGGGATCGCCTAACACCTGACGTATTTGACGGCAGTTGGAGAGCAGGCACTCAACTTCTTGACGACGTCCTGCAATTGGCAAGAGGCCACGGAATGGATCCATACAATGCTCTGAAAAAGTTAATTCCAAAAATGTTGATATGAGGAGCTGCAAACTGGTTCTAGAAGAATGCTTTCACATCTTGGGACGATTTTGTTCGAGCCATCATGAAGGAGTATGGAGAATCCAATGCCACGTTAATCAAGTATTGGAATGGATTGCAACAAATGCTTGGAGAAGATCTTCGAACATATTTAAATAGAACTAAAGATCTGATGGCTCAACTCCCATATCACGTCGGAGACTTCTTTGCAGATTACCAATTCAGAAATGGTCTGACGGAATTTTCCGAAAAAGTGTTACAAATGGTCGACGCACCAATGGCAAGCTCGTTTGAAAAGCTAGCCCAATTCATGAGGGACAACCAAATGTACATTGCCGATCGGTACGCAAAGTATTTGCCGGTAGGGGAACAGCGAGCACGCGACGAAAGACAACGACAACAGTCAGGTTATGCTCGAGGAAACGCCAAAATGATGCGCCCACGATCACAATTCGTGCCACCTCGAGACGCTGCTAGTGCAAAGAATAAAGAAAGTGGACCGTCACCTTATCCAGAGCCAAGAATACCGATGCGACCAACAGGACCCTAATGAGAGTAGTGAAGTCGAAGGGAGCCAAATAATGTTGGCAGATGTCACAAAACAGAAGGTCGACAAATTGATGGATGCGGCGAGCGTATTGTTTACGCGAAATAACCCTGCAATAGCTAAATACAAGCCACAAATGCAGGGGAGAACACCATATCCAATGGTCGGGCCACAACAAATGACAGGAAATTCGTCCTCCGCAACAAAGCCTTTTTCTGTCAACTTCAACTCAAAAGCCAACGCTGACAAGTCAAAATTAGCCGAAGCTGTTAGCCAGACTTCCACTACGAAAGCTACTGGAGATGGCAATTCAGCCAGTCAATCAAAATTGACACCCGAAAACGAGCCATGTCATAACTGCGGGCAACTTGGACATTGGGTACGGCATTGCCCACAACCAAGGAAAGTAATTTCAGAGCAAGAAATGGAACGCATTGTCAATGCATTAACCGATTGCATTCAAAAAAACTCAGAACAAACAATAGAGCTCGCGCCACCAAAAAACTCGGAAACCCCAAAGGAAGCCCAACCGATAGAGGAACCAGCAGTAGAGACACAAGAAATTGACGATGACTCCAAAGTTCGAACCCATATACCACCTCAGTTGGCTGAAACACCATATGAAGTAATTGGAACAGTAAAAGGTGGTTAAGGAACAGTAATTGTTTACTTGGAAAATGGTCAGGTCGTTGGAATGAAATTTCCATCGGCCGAACCCACAAGCGATCCGGAAGAAGCCGGGTCCGTGACAATAACAGACATTCCAAAGGACGCTAAAACATCAAAAAAATTGCCTATCCCCATGGTGTTGACACCAGCAGAAGCAATAGGCACAATGCAAAATCGAGGTGAAATGATTTGCGACATTGAATGCGGACAGATCGTCGGATTCAGATTTACACCAGTAGAATTAAAAGATTGTCCAAAAATGAACGAAGTCTATCGGACGAACGAATCCTACTTTACAGCTGAAGTAGCAGAAGCACTGAAAGACGTAAAGTTGGTACAAGAAAATAAAGCAACCATTTTTTGGTCAAAAGTAAAAGAGACTTACGAGGATTCCCCAACCGAAGCTGCATGGATGATGAAAACTCCAACTGAACCGGTGGAATGGGATGAATTCCTAAAAGAATTGACAATTCTGGAACCTGAAGAACCACACATTACAGTCTTCAACATACTACTTCCAGAAGAAGACGTCCTAGAAGGGATGACGACAATCGACAGCCTTACCGAACAAGGATCAATTGCAGCAATGCTTGACTCTGGGGCCAACCGTAGCTGTATTTCGTGGCCATTGGTACAAGCCATGGGACTGGAAAAGGAAGTTTGTAGCGTTAAGCCAAACATGGCGGTAAACACTGCCGACAAAAAAGTACAGCCCCTTGGAACAATAAGAATTATGATTCGTTGGACTCATGGTATGATGAACCAAAATTTTCTCGTACTACCACATGACATGAAGTTCATGCTAGTCGGCAATGATGCCATGAAACGGATGAAGATTTAGCCAAATCCTCTTAATGGCAGGTGGAACTTCATCTCAACAATCAATGTGCTGCAGCCCTATGTACCACCGTACATCCTCGACAAATTTGAACAGAAAATGGACGAACCGGAATCATTACGAAAAACATTCCGAAAACAAAATAGTTTCTGTGCCTTTGAGGCAAGGCTGAAGGTCGGAAATGGGCTGCACGACATGATTGAAGAGGCACAACTGCAACTTACGGAGGCGCTGCAACTGGAACATGTATTAAAAAAATATGAGAAAATTCTCAGCAAAGTTCCAGGAAAGACACGCGTGTTGCAACACACTATTGAATTGGACACCTGCATCTTCTGTAATTAAGAAGAACATATTTCGTTGGATGTCCACTGTCATGTGTGGTGACCTCAAATATTCCCATTTGAGTGCGCACCATATTTCCAAATTGTCTTAGAAACATATTCAACAAGTTTATATGTTTTGTTTCAATGTAAATTGAAATAAAATATATATTAATTAAATATAAAACAAGACACAATATTACCCAAATAATATTGTGTTTTGCAGCAAGTTTTGGCCCAGCAACAGCGTCAACCAATCGCGCTGCAGCGTGCATTGCTTTGATGATGCTGCTAGGCGTGTGCCTGGGCGGAGCATCCCTTCCCCTCGCGCGTGCCCGGTTCAATTGTTGCACACGACCCGAAGGCGGCCGTGTGTGATCTTTGTGCAACTCGTCATCTGCGCAGCTTTTCTGAGCAGATTTTGGAGTGAGCCAAACGGTTTTGGCCCACTCTTCCCGCATTCTTGATTCTGCTTCCAAACCATTCACATCTGTGTCAAACTTATGCCAAACCCTGCTAAGTGTGATCTGTGATATCTGGAAGAGTTGAGATTCATTGCTGGTCCGTGCCAACTGTACGGAATAGCGCCTTTCTGCTTGAATTACTACACGTAATTTAAGCCATTTCTGTGTGGAATTGACATTGAGCTTGCTCTGTCAATTTGAAGGCTTTGTGTCGAGTTTAACTCCACAAGGCGAACTGTGTTAAGACGGATTGTTACGTCGAGCTTGCTCCGTAATAATCAAACCGCTGTGTGCAAGACGTATTCTCGTGTTGAGCTTGCTCCGCGAGGATTTTAGTATATTTTAGCAACGTATTTTAGCGTTGAGTTTACTCCGCTAAAATCCCGCGCTCACGCGACGCCATCGACGCCATCTTGGAGCCAACGGTCAACCGTGAGTGTAGATACTGAAGAAGAAGCCAGATCGACCCCCAAACATTATCTTTTGCTAAATAATACCTCCTCTGTATTTTGAACTAATTAAAACTATCTAATTTTTCCTTTACTCTGTGTAAAATCATTCCCCTAGACAAACATTTGGCCACAGAGTAGAAGTCCTGTACGGCATCTCTACGACGATTGCTTGATAATTCTCCTCGATTTATTAAGTAAAAACCCGGATCGCCGCACTTGGGGGCCCGTCCGGGATAGTTTTGATTGTTAAAATCCGATTTTTGCAAAAAGATCCTTTATTTCCATTGTTCTTTTTCAATTTGACAAAATGGCGACGCCAATGCAAATTGTAAAACGACAGCGAGGTCGACCAAGCACTCAGAAACGAGCAGCGACGGTTTTGCCGGCTCTCGAGCCTGAAATGCTTGTGGAGAAAATTATTTCCGAAGAAATAACACCAGTTCCAGATCCGAAACAACTTAAGGACGCTGAAAATGAAGTTGCTCGAGCCCTGAGCGCATCAAGTGCGAGTTCTAACGAACAAGAACTCCCGCCACTTCCACTGGAGGAAGTGGAAAATACGTTACGAGAAATGGAAAGTGAATCGTCTCACGAATCACCTCCTCGCATGACCATGCTGGATGCTTTGAGAAATCAAGCACGCCAGGATGGCGCCCAAATAACGGACAACATGACGGTGGAAGAGATTCATCGCGCCATGATACGACTTCACACTGATCGTGCCGTTTCAAATTTACAATTTGAAATGGAACGAAAAGAAGCTGAGCTTCAACAACAAAAAACGGAGGTTGAGCTTCAACACATGGAACTCAATCGACAAAATGAAGAATTTCTAGCCCAAAAAGCTAGGGAATACAGATTAAAAGGTGAAGTGGAAGATCTTTCAAAAATGAATGTTAGAAATGAACTTTCAATTCGCTCACACCAAGAGGCGCGAAGGCAGCTCGAACTTACCAAAAATAAGTTGGAGCAGAAAAATAAAGAACTGATTGATTTGGCAGACCACTACCAACGCAATCATAATCAACTAGTAAGATATGCTGCTGAATTAGACACACGTGCTAAAACGAGAGCTAAAACGAGAGCAAAATAGCCAAGCGTGAAGACGAGATTTTCCACTCGCTGAATCAACCCAGTACGAGCGGACAAGTCAAGTCCAGCGGCCCTGCTAAGCGATTACAACCGGACGAATCGCAAAATCAAATAAATGAGAATGAAATTCTCCGAGCTGATTTGTTGCGCGCTCAAGAAGAGCTTGCAGAAATGAAAGATCGTTTGCAAGCAAGAAATTATACTGACCAATTGGTGCAACCAGAAATGGCTGCGCCGACTGTTCCTATTTTAACTCCAGAAACAATAACAATTTCTGTTGTTTCAGAGTTAAGTAGCCAATCTGGATTGTCGAGTGATGACGACCAACGTTCACGTCGTCGCCATCGCTCAAAAAGAAAACGTCCTTCAGATTCTGAGGAACGGAGAGCTGATCGCAATCCGCTCCCTGGTAATCGAAACCCTAATTTTCACAATAGTGACCGACTGTTGGGAATGGTAGACGATCGAAACAAACAACATGAAACAGGTATTCACGTTGCCCGAACGATACCATTGGCTCAACAGCAAGATTCGTCGAAAAGAAGTCGACGAGACACCAATCCAGCACGCGAACCGCCCGACGGACATGAAAGCCCACCAGGTGGAGGTCAGTATAGGAGAAATCCACCAGATGGAAGAAATCCAGAGGGACATGGAGATGGACCGCCTGGAGGTGGACGTCGACCGCCAGATGACGATGACGGCGATCCACCCGACCCACCTGAAACACCACATTTTAACACGCCTTCAAATTCACAATCTGATTCACGGTCGGATTCTGATGTGAATGCGCAACAAGAACGCGATAATCGACATCGATCTCATCGACGTCAACATCGAGGCCATTCTTCGCGGCGTAATACTCATTATTACACTGCTGAGGAAATTGATCGATTATTAGCTGATCGTCGATCTTCTGATCGATCTGACGCTACTGCCGATAATGCTGACATTGCATTACGACAGAAAATTGCACAATACACTGCCAACAACTGGACTCACGATCTAGTTGATGAAAGAACTATTAGATGGGATCACATCAAACCCGCTTTATTCGATGGAGAATGGGAAGCTGGATCCACTCTTTTAGATGAAGTTTTACGAATTTCAAGGTTGAATGGCATTGCATGTCACACTGCTTTGAAAAGAGTAGTACCTAAAGCTCTTATAGACCGAGCTGAAAAATGGTTTTATTCAAAACAATTTCAAAATTGGAATCACTTTGTAGAGGAATTCATGACTGAATATGGAGAGTCAAGTGAAGACTTACTACAAATGTGGGATAATCTTTCTCAAAATAAAGGCGAAAGTCTTCGCTCTTATTTAAGAAGGACTGAAGATTTATTGGTAACTCTCCCTTATACGATGGGAGACGCAGCCATTGATCGTCAATTCCGTCGTGGATTGACAGATTATTCCAAAAATGTTCTACTTTCAGTACGAGCACCTTATCCGGGTGGTTTAGCTGAATTAGCCAAATTTATGCGAGCCAATCAGATAAGGATTGACGAAAATTACAAAGCTTACTTACCAGCTGATGAAAAAATTGCGTACGCTAAGCGACAGCAACGGAGAAAGGAGTTGGCAAAAGACACACGTTTTGCTAACACCCCTCTTTTGCAACCCCCAAAACAAGGAGATTTTTTGGCAGAGACTGCCAAGGAATCGAAAAAGGGATCGGATGGAAAAAATCCTCATCCAACCCCTAAAGCTCACTTGGCTGAAGTGACCGAAATGGAAACTGCTTCTGAACCGGAGAAATCTGACTCGGAACCAGAAAGCGAGGCTGCAGCTGCTTTATTAGCCCGTAATAACGCAGTAGCTAGAAAATTTGGACCAAAGATGGCGCCTAAAAACGTTACTTTTGGTTCACCAAAAACAGACGCACTCAGTAGATCGAAGTCGCCGACCCCTAAAAAGGATGAAGCCAAACGTTCAAGTTCACCTTCACCAAAGGTCGCTAAATCGCCCGCTACTGATCCATGTAACATCTGCAAAAAATTGGGACATTGGGCTAAAGAATGTCCTGATAGAAAAACAAGCAAAGACAAGATTATTGAGGAGTTCGAAAAATCGATGAAATCAATCGGCGAACTTCTAAAAAACTTGTAAGCGCGCATCCAGACGGCCTAGTGGATGCGACGCCTACCGCCTCGGAAAATGAACTAACACCATCTCAAATTTTAGATGAATTTTTGAATACTCAGATTAAATTAGAAATCGAAAATAATTTAATATTTCCAAAAATTGATGTTTCCAGTTTAAAGCTTGTGCTGCAAAATGAAGACATCACTGAGGAATTTTTTAAAGAAAAAGTTCAACAAATAAAAGTTGATTGGGAATTTAAAATAAAAGATGCTGTTACTTTGCTAGATGGAAAAGCTAGGCCAACACCGGAAATTGTTGAAAGGTCAGATAAAATTGATTTACCTGGTCTTGACGATTGTATTGAAAAGTTAATGGCTACAACGCTAGTCACTAATGATTTATTGGACGAATTACCATTGGATCCGCCGATAGAAATTAAGCCACCGCGACGTTTTAAGTGCAAGTACGCGGACATACCAAACAGCAATGATTTGCCGACGATTCGATTGCAGACGGCAAATGGTATGATAACAGGGATGTTAGACTCTGGAGCTAATCGAAGCTTCATGGCCTACTCCGTAGTAATTTCGCTGAAACTGGAAGATGAAATTCGACCAATTGGACCAGATGTGAGAGTTACAACTGCTTCAGAAGATGTAGTCCCAGAAGGAACTCTCCTGCTTTCTTTTGCGTGGACACACGGGATGTTAAGTCATCCATTCATAATTTTGAGAAATAAATATCCTATTATTTTATTAGGATGTGATTTCATGAATCGACTCAATATTCAACCAAATCCTAAGACCATGTCTTGGAATTTTGTTAAGACTTTGAAGGAAGATTTACCTTTTGTTCCTCAAGCGATTCTTGATCGTTATCAAGAGTTCCTTGATCCACCCGAAGAAATCATGAAACGCGACTTTATTAAAGCAAATCACATGAAAGCTGGTTCCGCCACTGCATGTCAAGCTAAAGTTGCCAATGAAGAAAATATAGTACAAAGACTTGTTAGCGACGCTAATTTGTCAATGGAAAATAATTTAATGCTTGAAAAAGTATTAAAGAAACATGAAAAGATTTTGTCACGCCGACCAGGTAGAACACACCTCGTTAGGCATGAAATTAAACTGGACACTAAAGTTCCTATTAGAGTTCCGTTTAAAAGCGTAAATCCACAGAAACGTGAAATTATCCGTCAAATCTGTCAAGATATGTTGGATAATGGGTACGTTGAACAAGCCACTGGAGACTATGGGATGCGAATAGTTCTAGTGATGCGTCCGGATTGTGATCCGAGACTCTGCATTGATTTTAGACCACTCAATGCACACACATTATACGACCCTCCTCAAATGCCGAGCATCGAGGAAATCTTGCGAGAACTCGGAAGATTTGAATGGGTCACAACGATAGATTTGTCAAAAGGCTATTGGCAAATAGAGGTTCATCCGAACGACCGTGCTAAAACTGCGTTTTGGAGCCCTTTGGGTCGACTACAATTTCGAGTCATGCCCTTTGGTCTCGTAAATGCGCCGTCAACTTTTCAAAAGTTGATAGAAAAAATTTTGGGGGATGCCTATCGAAAATTCGCATGGGCATACCTCGATGATATAATTATTATATCTAAAAATTTTGAAGAACACATGATTCATCTGGAAGAAATTCTGAGTAAACTTGAAAATGCAAATCTTCATGTTCATCCAGAAAAATCAAAATTTGGCAGAAAAGAATTAACTTTTCTTGGTTACAAGTTAAGTGTTCAAGGAGTTAGTGTCGACCCTAAAAAAGTCGCCGCTATTAAAGAAATGCCAGCTCCTTCAAATTTGAAAGAGTTGCAGAGATTTTTGGGAATGGTGAACTTTTTTCACCGATTGCTTAAAAATCTAGCAGTAATGACAGAACCTCTACGTCCTTTGCTCAAAAAGGATGTGGAATTTATTTGGTCGGAAATTCATCAAAGAGCTTTTGATCAAATAAAAGATGCTTTAACAAATGCAGAAACAATGGCCATGCCCGATTTGACAGAACCATTCATTGTGCATACTGACGCTAGTCGAAAAGGATTAGGCGCCGCGCTTATGCAAATGAGGGAAATCGATGATCAAAGTATCGAAGTGCCTTGCGTTTATGCCAGCAGAAGTTTGCAACCTGCTGAGATAAATTACAGCGCCACAGAATTAGAATGCCTAGCGGTAATCTGGGCATTACGTAAATTCCGACATTATTTGGAATTCACAACATTCATAGTAAGGACTGACCATCAAGCATTAAAATGGTTGATGCAGTTAGACGAACCTGCCGGAAGGTTAGCACGTTGGCAAATGGAGCTGATGCGCTATTCTTTCGAAATTCAATACATTAAAGGTCCACTAAATGTTTTAGCGGATGCTTTATCCAGATCACCGATTGATAAACCGGAAAATCCTGAAGACGACGGAGATAATGATGAATTATTATCTTATTGTCCATCACCACAAAGAAATTGGAAAATGGGAAAATTTCATGAGCTTCCTATCTCCACGCTGGAGGAAAAGGAAGATCACGAATTCGTCAACTATTGGACTAAAATTTATGACCCCTCTGAGGAATCAGATGACGTCATAAGAGCGCAGATTTCAAGGAAATTCCAAGTTCCTTCGTCAAATGTTTTAATAAAAGCATTTGTCGCCAAAATCGTAGAACGTCTTGATTGTGAACCTCCCACAAGGGAAGACATAATTAAGGCACAAAAAGAAGATAAAGTTTGCCAATTGATGCGTAATTTTTTAAATTGTAATCAATTTCCGCCTGACGTCACAACGCGACTACAGAGGAAACAATATAGAAAATACGCAACCACCTTCTTAATTGAAAATGACTTATTAATGCAATTTCATCCCACAATGTCTGATGAATTGGGGGAGGATGGGAGAGCACTCAAAGTTTTTGTACCTCAGACATTGAAGTATAAAATTATTTGGCTGATGCATGGCCACCCATGTGACGGTGACGACCACAACTCCCATTTAACAATGGTACCGGGAAGAGATCGCAATAAATAAACAGTGAATATAATACGAGATAACTACAAGACAGTTTATTGTTGGTAAACAATAATATCAATGCTAAATTGTACATAAGACTAATGCCGACATTTGGCCCGTTAGATAACTACTAAACTATACAAATGGTTTGGCCAAATGACCCTAAAATAATATCATTACGTGTCCGTGGGATGGGAGCGGTTTCCCCATCGCTCGACCTGATTATAGATGTCATCTTAAGCCGAATGGCTGCGTTCTGGAGTCCGATACGGCTTCGCTGGTTTCTTGGTTCGCTTGTGTAAATTATCGCACGTCGATAAATCGAATGATCTGAGCATTGCGGTTGACTTTGTCTGCACCGCCACAACTTTGGGAGGATATTGGTGTAAGTAAATGTATCTATTTACTTATCAATATTCCGCTTACGAATTATATTTAATTCGTGTCGTTGTGAGTTTCTATTAGATATTTCGCGGATAAGTTGTCGTCAACTTTATCGGTTATATTGAGTTAAATATAAGATTAAGTCTTTAGACTTGATTTGTCCAACTGGTTGTCAAGTTAAGTTTTGCTGTTATAAATAAAATGAAGATTAAGCTTCCCGTCGCAACACACAATTGCCATCGAAAGAAATATACGCCTTGCAATGCAGAACGGTATCAAGCGTCCCCTGCGTCGCAACACGGTCGTTCGTCTAGCGATTGACGGTATCACGTACACAGGAGTCGATAGCTCGCGGCTCCGCACAGCAGTATAATCTCTCGCGGTACTAATAATAGACCGACTACTTTGGCATCGAATACCATGAGAATCAGCTTGCCAAACACTTGGTGCTACTCGTGGTTACTGTAAAACAGACTGCTTTGGCACCATCCGGTGAAGGAACCAATTCTCAACAATACCGATGCTACTCGCGGTAACGGAATACGTTCATACCGAGAAAGACCACATGGTCCTGTCCGGAGGATACTGAATTGCACAACGGCGGGTTCTCCTTCGGCGTCGCAACCGTAAACTGTAACATTTATGCAACATAATGATCCCAGCACTTCGACTTCAATTGCCGGCGGTGGCATGATTCTGTAGAATCATGCAACGGTTCTTTGCGAATAAATCAACAAAGAACCAAAAGGTTTTTTACGTGAACAACGAATCATATTTCTTAAGTAACAATACCAAACAGAAATAATCAAACAGAGCTGCGGAATGGCTGGTTGTTTGGGTTTATATAACCTGACTGGATTAGGGATTAATCCAATCAACCAATTGGAACATGGGTTCCACGAATCCCTCCAATCCCGTATCGCCGGAAGTGGATACAGAGGAGCAATATGCTAATTCACACCACAACCGGAACTGGATACCCAGGACCGGAAATGGATCCACCAATCACATTGATCGGTTGATCGATGGATTATCAAATCTCCGTTTCTGCTGAACTAGAGATTCCCATCACTTTAGTGTGAACAATAATCATTTAATATATATTTATATTAATCCTAATAAAGTGTTGTTTCATACAAATAAATATATTCTTATATTTATTTACCAGTTTTCTTAACTCGCAATTCGAATTTACCGCTGAATTATAATCGCGCCATCTAGTGGTGACTCGGAGCATTGACAAATGCGGGTTTGGCCGAAAACACTTTCAATTCGGCCGTGTTATTAATAAATAGCACTTATAAACCGTCATACATCCCCCTTAATCACTCAACTTAGGAATTCTTTTCATAAGTTTATGTTATTCTTGCGAAATGACTTTATTAATATCTCAGAACAGGACTTTTCCATCCCGAACAGCGGAGTGCGTGTGCGTGTGACTCAAAATAAATTTCATATTTCTGATGTGCGCAACAATTCTTTTTTAATGAATTATCAAGAATAAAATATTATTTGGTTACAATAAAACAAACTTGAAACTTTACAATACTTAGTCTCATTTCTTCACACAATTATTATTTCAAATAACTGGAATTTTAACATAATTTTTTGGTAAATTATTTCTTTTTAGCTTTTCATTAATAAATATTAAAAAATTATTCTTTTTTTTAGGATCATCTCTTGATTTTCCTTTAAAACATGACTTTTCATATCACAAAATGCTTATTTAAATTGTTTTTAAACAGAATACTCTTGTATTTTTACGTTAATTCTAACATTTTTTAAAGTTTTCTAATTTTAGCACTTAACTCCGCGAGTCACTTGACTTCTTCTTCATCGGACTCCGATCCTTCACTTTCTTTCTTAAGAGTCTCGCTGGACTCGCCGACTTCGGATTTTTCTAGTGGAAGAAATTCCGCTGGTTTTCGGTCGATGACGAAATTGGGTTCTTTTGAACCTTCACCTATATCTTCTGTGGGTGGAGATTCCGGCGCGTACTCTGGAGACCGTGGTTCATATTCTGGCGTCTTCTCAACTAACTCATAACTTTCCTCAATAACCTTCTTTGAAGCGTCGTATATTTCCGCAATGCAGGGAAGTCCGTAGAACCATGAAGGGCTTATTAATCCTCTTCCGTCGGTGTTGACTCTGTCAATTAGCAGTGTCCAAATGTGCTCCAGCACGGCAAAAGATTCGCCCCGATTGGCGTTAAATATCAACTTCATCAGATGGACTGCATAGTTGATGTTCGAAGGGTCAGTAGATCCTTGGCGTATTTGTTCCGTAATTTTCTCGGCAATTCTAAAAAGTGTCGGAAAATAGTAGCTCACCTCGTATTCGAATAAATGCGCAATTTTCGCTCCTGGTGGAGGGAAAAAGGGTTCCGCAAGAAGTTCATTTTCGGCTTCTTTTTCGTTCTTCTTGGATACCGTTTGACATCCTTTATCGACGACTGTCGTACTTCGTGGTCTTTGGGAGCTCTCTAGAGCTTCTGGCGGAATTCTCAGATCTTGCATTTCCCTTCCTAGTGGAGTGGTTATGGCGTTCAAGAACTCCGGGCTGATGTACGGCGATCTTCCGTCACTGGAGAGGACAATTTTACACTCCGGGCAAGTTGCCCACATCCTGGCTGGGGGAGGGTGAATCCCCTTGACCACAAATGGTAGAAAGCTGGGGCGCCAAGGTTGGCTTTTGGGCCGCTTCTTTGTGCCCTCGCAATTGGAACATTGCGCCAGGTGGCCTCCGGTTCCCGATCCCGAGACCCACCCGACGGCGGAACAAAAAGGACATGGCACTTCGTCCTTCGAGAGTACCATATTGTCGTGTGGTTTGCCGTTCTCCGAATCTCGTTTACATTGATCACGTCTTTTCTGAATCTGACGGACTTTATTCGCCAACTTTTGGCGATCTGACCATGCGCTGGTATTTGGCCTATTCCTAGGTTGGTCGGACCTTCGGTAGGAAGAATACGACCTCTTTTCCCGATCTCGGTCTGGTGAATCGTTAAACCTAACGTATTCTCTTTTTGAACGCTCCTGACCAGTACAAGAGGAAGGTGTAGCGTCTTCAGAGGTTCGGCGGCGTTTAGTTTCCGCTGGAGGAGATTTTCTTCTTCGTTCCGGCGACTTGACTCGGTTGTACACAATCTCCACCTTTCGTGATTGACTAGTACTCGGCTGATTTTTCTCTATAGGCGGATTATTTCTGCTGAAATCATCCGTCTTCTTTGTTATCTTCGGGATAACAAATTGTTTTGAAACAGTTTCCTTTTTCGCAGGCCCTTCTTGTAAGGTGGGGACCCCGGGTGGTCCAAGTTCGGCGGGGAGCAGTTCGGGATGCTCACGGGCCCAACTTAAAATGTCCCATCCTCGTGCGTTGATGATCACAGGTGTTTTGGGACACCCTTCTACGAATACGGCGGCAGACGTAGGAGGTTCCACCACTTCCTCATCGGAGGAGGAGGATTCAATCAGCACATACTTCCTCTTCTTTTCTATCTTTTTTCCCATTTTTCTAGAGAAAAATAACATAGAAAACTTATCAATACGATTTTAACTGACTAAATTTATACCGCCATCTATCGTGAAAATTTATCAACTTCCTCGATGGTTTCGATATATTTTTATATCGGAGTCATGCGCGGCTTTTTATTATTCGTAATATTCGATAGAATTATCTTTAGAATACTTACACTAGGAATCTCCGGAATCCACTTAAGTATTCACAATGATGTGATGTCGATTTTTTAATTGACAAAACTCGTTGCTTTTAGCGAAGATGTTCTCTGCCAACGTAGAATTCTAATTTTATATATAAAATAGTCGTGAATATCTCTTGATATATTTAAATTTATCACTACTTACACGTAACACTCTAGTACAGCGTTGAACCGTCGTGATGATATTTCGAATTTTCTCGAAAGAGAAATTTTTCTTCCTCACGCCGAGGTCACGTGTTCGTCTCTTTTCAGACGAAAATAATCACCGAAGTTTTCTCGTCCTTTTCTATCATTAGAGGATTATAACATTTAAATCTTGGTACCTACTTTCCAATTTTATTGGTAATACATGATTCTTACTATGAATCTCGAGGTTTTCTTTGAAAGAAATCGCGACGAACTTCTCTATCGACACAGGTGTCAAAGTTGGCTCGCACATGTGTGTGAAACTTGTGAGAGAACAAATCTTCTACTCTCTACCCGGGGTATTTTTACCATACTCTCCTATAGGTTATGATTTATCCATAATTAATTTGTGGGTCAAAAGTGACCCGATTTTTTATCTTTTAAATACTTTATATTTTATTTAAAAAAATACGCTATCACTAGCGGCGATCTTGAATCAGATGTATAAAATCTGTTGTGTATTCTTGATCTGTCGTAGAAATTCGCTTCGTACGAGGTTGCAGTTGTGAAAGTTCACAACTTCTTTTCCTTTTCCTAAGGTTATAATCATGTTTTGGATTATCAACTATGATGTCGCTTTCTTTTGAAGCGGGAGCCGTAACTTTTTCGGGGTCTAATTCCATGTTAGTAGAATTATCTCCTAATTCTTGATTATTTAATTCACTTGAATTATTTATGATCGAACTTTCGTTCATCCAATCAGGGTTTGGATGATTCTCTACTTTTCCACTCTTTTGATCGAGTGTCCAAGTTTCAATCGGGTAGGATGGGATATACGGTGAGAGATCATCAGTATTTATGGATGGTTCTATTGACCCATCAACTAACTTTCTCAACTTATAAGCACCTCCTGGTAAAACTTCCGTAATTTCCCATGGTCCATCTCGTTTCTCTGCGAAACCTTTAGTAATTCCTTTCTCTTTATTTGAAAGAATGTGAGTGGCCTTCCATACTAAATCACCGACAGTATATTCGCAAATGTGAAATTTATTTCTGTGAATCTTGTCGTGTCGCTCATAATTTGCCTGGATACGCAAGTGCATCGCTTGATGTGCTCGACGTAAAATTCCAAGTAAATTATATACGTATTCTTCCGGGTTATTCTTGTCAAATGCATTCGCATGTTGAATGATCCGAGGATCAAAGGGAAGAGGTACATTTCTTCCTGTATTCAATAAGAATGGCGTTGCGCCTGTAGCTTCTGATTTAGCCGTTCTCGAGGCAAATGCAAATTCGTTTAAGAATCTTGGCCAATGGGAGTGAATATCAGAATAAAGGGCTAACATTATTTTAATGTCCCTATTGGCCCTTTCTGTAGGATTGGCCTGAGCGTGATATGGACTCACATGAGCCATTCTGATGTTGTGTTTTTTACAAAACTCTTCATAAATTGTGGATATGAATTGGCTCCCGTTATCACTAACAATTTTCTTTGGGTATCCCCATCTATGAATTACCTCTCCTAACCTATTCACGATAGATTCACTAGATGCCTTACTTAAAGGGAATAATTCTACCCATTTGGTACATTGATCGATAATTACTAATACAAATCTGTATTGGCTTCTTCCTGTCGGTTTGGGACCCATTAAATCGATGCAGATTACTTCCCAAGGGTAAGACATGTTATGAGGAGTATAACTCGCTCTATGTTTCTTATGTTGACAGGGCTTGTATTGCTGGCAATGAATACAACTACGAACATAATTGCGAGTGTCTTTATTCATTTTCGGCCAGTAATATATGAGTTTCGCTCGTTCGAGCGTTTTACTCATCCCTGCATGTCCACTTAATGGATGTCCGTGACAGGCAAACAGTACTCTTCGTACTAATGAAGGTGGAATGACAGCTTTAAATCCGTTTCCGGAGTCATTCAATTCCTCTTCAAACGTTGGTTTGAAATAAATCAGCATTTCATTACCATTTTCTTCTTGAAAATCTAATTGGTAACCTTGGACTGCTTTCATCCATTCTTTAGTTTTCTTAAACTTTCTTTGTTCGATTTCATCCCGTTTCAGATGATCGATTATCATTCTACACTCTTTATCGGCCAGTTGAGCTTCTATAATCTCTTCTCGAGTCGGTGGAACTTCCTTTAAAACTTCAGTTAAAGCACTAAATAGTGTTTCTTCTGTAGCTTCATCCATCTTCTCCCCCTTTTCCAAAGTATTGTATAATAATTTGGAATAATCGAAATGAAGCTGCACATTCGTTAGAAATTGGCAATCTTCTCTATTATTCCTTCGAATAATTTCTCGATTTCCGTCCCATTCCGGCCAGAATTGAGTAATCTCGATTGGCTCACAATAATCATTCTCTGGAATATCTTCGATTTCCAAAGGCGCTCTCGAGAAGGCATCGGCAACTTGATTCTGGGTACCTCGTCGATATTTAATCTTAAAGGCGCCACATTGAAGTTTGATTGCCCAACGACCAAATCGTCCCGAAGGTTCTGGTGTTCCCATCAGCCATTTCAATGCTTCGGCGTCTGATTCCAAAGTAAATGTCGTATATTCGATATACGGTCGGAATTTGTCGACTGCCCACACTACTGCTAAACACTCGAGTTCGGGTGTTGAGTAGCGTACTTCTGCCCCTCGTAAGACTCGACTAGCATAAGCTACGGGTCTAGGAGTCATGATCATTTCTCTTTTTCCTTCATCGAAGAATTCCACATCTTGGCATAACACACTACCAAGTCCATCATGTGACGCGTCTGTCAAGATTACGAATGGTTTCATCATATCTGGCATTAACAAAACTTGGGTTTCGTCGCATAAAATATTTTTTATGGCCTCAAAAGCTGTCTCTTGTTCTTTTCCCCATTCGAACACTGCTTTATCATGCATCATGCTAGTTAGAGGCCTAGTAATTTTTGCATGTTCGGGAATAAATTTCCGGAAGAAATTTGACAGGCCGTGAAAACGTTGAATATCCTTGGAATTCTTAGGAGTTGGATATTTCCTAACGGATACTATCTTGTCTGGGTCAGGTGCTAATCCAGTTGGAGTTATCAAATGACCCAAAAATTTGAGTGTAGTTTTTCCAAACTTTGATTTCTCTTTATTTACTGATAAGTTGGCCTTATCTAGTCTTTCTAACACATCTTTGATATGTTCAAGATGTTTCTCCCAAGTGGTGGAGAAGATTATCACGTCGTCCAAATAGACTAACGCGTGTTTGTATAATGCTTCGCCCATCACTCGTTCCGTTAAGAACTGAAATGTACACGGCGCATTGCAAAGACCAAAAGGCATGCGGACAAATTGGTAATTGCCTTTCGGAGTATAAAAGGCTGTTTTCTGTCTATCTTCCTCGTCCATCTCGACCTGATAATAACCTTTGGTAAGGTCAAGAGACGTGAAATATTTTGCCTGATTTGTATTGTGGAGTAACAAATCAATACTTGGCATTTGTATGGCGTTGATTTCGGTGATTGCATTCAACCACCGATAATCGATACATAAACGATAAGTACCATTTGGTTTGGCTACGATCACTGGATGACTTATGTAAGGTCCAGTAGCTCTTTCGATCAAATTATCCGCTTCTAATTCTTCTACTAATTTAGTCATAATGGCTATTTTAGCAGGGTTATACATTCGAAACGGTTGTTTTTTCCACGTTACATCCTTTTTAAAGGTGATCTTGTGCTTTATTATGTTAGTACATCCGACTTTATCCCTAAAGACGTTCTTAACACTAGCAATTACTTCACGTAATTTACTTTTCTCCTCATCTGAACAGTCACAATCCTTCACCAACAATTCTTCCCAATTATCTGGTGTGTGTGTGGCTGTTGTATTGTCAGTCAATATTTGTACTCGAGCTAAATTACAATTCAACTCGTCAGTTTCGTAGGGTGCAGTCCAGTCGGACTTGCTGTCGCAAGTAAATACAGCTCGTGCTGGATTTAAATTAATCTTAGTTCGGCGCATAAAATTATGCCCGATAATTAATCCACACACATTATTATCCAAAATGATAAAATTTATCGGTGTGAATTCTGCTCCGTCTGCCCATTGTACACACAAAGTAATTTGTCCCAGTGGAATATGAGTAACTCCAACTGCGCAAACTCTCATGTGTTTCGGACAATCTTGTATGAAATCGGGAGATGCACAAGTTTTACTTAGTAATTGTAACCCAATAAAACACTGTGTGGCTCCTGAGTCCATCAACGCATTGTAGGTGAGTCCACCTATCGTAATTTTCATTCGGGGGTCGTCGATGTGATTTCCCAATTTATTAATTCGTTCAATGCCATCTTTTCGTTTTAACTGATTCTTGTTAATGTAAGATTTTAATCTCGCAAATCTGGAAGATTTGGAGTCGGGATTCAAATTATCAATCATTGATTGTAAATTCTCGAATACCCCTCCACTAGAACTGGTGGATTCGTCGCGAATATTAAGATTGGACGTATCTTGTATTAGTCGAGCTAAAGATTCGTCCCCCTTATCTAGAGAAAACAGGTCGTCGTGAAAATTCAAGAACGGGTTTGCTGTCTCCTCTGCCGAAAAGGGTGTATTTGATGCGATTTTAAACTTATAATTCCAGTTTCTTTTCCGTGTCTTCCGGTTAGGCCGAGCACGCTTAATTTCTTTATCTTGAATAGTCAAATTATCCAAAGTTTCGGAAAGTGCTTGTTCCAAGTCTGGTGGTAAAATTCCTCCGGAATTGATGATAGGGGGTTCGAGGACCCCCGCCACTAGTTTTTTGGAACCAGTGGGGTTTCAGTAATTGGTGCCGTAGTGGCGTTCTTCGGGTCTAAGAATTTACTAAATAAATCCGACACTGTCTTACTTATCGTAGTTTGCATACTAGTCTGCATGTCAGTTTTTAATTCTTCCATTTTTTGATCAATAGCTTCGGCAGTTACCCAATTTTGGCGTGGTCGCTTAAATTCGTTCGGTTGCTGATTAGCGCTATTGTTATTGGAATTATTATTTCCAGGGAAATTATTGCTAAATTTTCGCTTTGGAAGCAGAGGACATTCTCTTTTGAAATGACCTGGTTGTTTACAATGAAAACATTTCCCTGTCTGATTTTCTGACATGGCACATAATAAATTATCCATTGATATGTTATTTTCTGTCAAGTCATTGACTTCAGTTGTTTCCTCTTCCGGCTCTATTTCCATCATTTGGGTGGATCGGGCAGAAGGTCTCGTGTTTTTTGTATCCTTAGAATACTTCTGGTTGTTAGATACTACTTTATCAATTTCTTTGGAATTCTCTGTACGGATTCTTTGGGGTTCAAAGAGTGCTCTATTCGTTCGTACGAATTGAAAGATTTTATCTACTGAATCGCTCCTGTATAGATTTCGATCGATTAATCTATTGTAACTTGTCCAATTCAAGTTGTCGAAAAGCGTGGCAACATTTCCTCTTTCGGAGTACGATCCTTGGGCTTTAGTGAATCTGACTAGAAATTCATATAAAGGTTCATCGTCTCCTTGGATTACTTTTTCGTAAATTTCGGAGTCGAGTAGTTGGAAACATGTCGAATTCTTCACGAAATGATTCTACGAAGGTTTCCCAGTTGGTAAACTTGGTTTTATTCTCATCATACCATTGTTGGGCCAATCCTGACAAGTAGGTTGGAATACCTTGATTAACCATCTCGTCCAGGGTCAGTCCCTTGGAAATAGCTACTGTTTTAGCTACTGATAAAAATTTATCTATATCCTCCTGTTTTCCATCGAAAACTGGAAGGTCTTGTCCTTTGAAAAAGACTTTACTGGGTCCTGGATTATTAGACCGTTGAGGTCCAGTAGCTTGTTGAGTTTGAACGAATGTATCCATTCGACTATCCAATTGTTTTTGGAATTGGGCGGCCATATTTTGTTGCATCTTTAGCATATATTCAAACGACATATTGGTTTCTTCCGAGGGAAGTCTAGTTCCGGTAGAGCTTCCTGCAGAAGAGTGTGCACTTGGAACGTCACCCGTTGACGCACGTGAGGGGTTTGACTCGTCCCGAGGTACACTTCCGTTACTAGCATGGGTGGATGACGCAAGATTAAGACGAGAATTTAAGAGTTTTTCTCTATCCCTTTGGCTGTCTTCGGCGCGATGTAAAAGAGTTGTCGTTTCTTCGAGTTCTTTTTGTCGTTGGTTCAACTCATCCCGTTGTCTCTGGATTTCGTCTAAGAGTTTGTTAAAATCTAAATTCAACACTTGACCTGGTGAGGTCTTATCTTGGCTGCTGGCAACTTGTTGGATTTCTTCGTCTTCTGCCGCCTTCTTACGAACTTCGGCTTGTTTAGCAGCTTCTTCGTTGAGCTTATTTTGACGAATTTTTTCGTCATTAATCTTCTTTTGATTAATTGCTGCTTGACGAAGTCGCTCTTTTTCCACTTCGTCTAATCTTAATTGTTCTTGTCGATTTTGAGGTAAGACTGGAGATGGTAGTGGAGATAACTTCCGTCGAATGGCGGATTTATTGCCTCGCCCTTTAGGGGTTTGTTTGGCAAAATGTCTCGTCCCATTTTCCGTATAAATATGCGGATTGGGTTGCTTTTTAGCATTTTCAGGTTGAAAAGTTGAAAAATTAGATCCTCCGGCCTCCGAAATACTTGGAGTATTGTGACAACTGGCGTTGTGGGAGTGAGGAGTTCTATTTCCCAAACTGGACCGATCAAGCGATTCCTTGCTTGATGTTCGAAATAACTCTCGAATATCTTGATTGTGAACTGACGGAGTTTTAACTCTTGCTTGATCTCCCAACTTGCGTTGTGGAGTTTTAGATCGTGATCTGTTTTCTTCCGGCAGATCTTTTGGCGAAGGAATTGAGTCCTTTTCAGAATTATGTTTTGCCAAACTCTCCTTCGAAAGTTCTACTCGTTTTTCCGGAGTTGGATTAATACGTATGTTACGTAACGCCCGCTTCGTCACAAATTCAGAAGCTTCAATTATGGTATTGAACTGTGTTCTATCTAGTTCATAATGCGTACAAAACTGTGTGAGTTCATCGGGAATCATTTCCGTTTGATCACAAAGTTTTACATAACTTGAATCCAAGCTAGAGACTTCTTCTGCGGCTTTTTCTTCGGCCACTTTCTCTTCGTTAGGAAGATTGTTTGGATCCATTTTTATAAAAATATAATTGAATCGGTCGTCTTACTAATTTAGCGAGGGAACTTCGAATCGTAACTAGGATCGGATGGCGCGGTCAGGATGGTTACTGAAACACGTCTGCTGGTCTGGTCTGGAAGCGAATGATCTCAGTCTGATCTGGCTCTCCTTTAATAGCAGGGGGCTGGGGATCCTTAGATCTCCTAGTTCCTGATTGGCTGGTTCGTTATCAAATGATTGTATAACGAACGTATCATTTTCGTTATCAGTTCTCTACTAAGTCCGTTCTTTTTGACTTTTTTAGTTTTTTTTTTTTTTTTTCACCGATAAAATAAAATTCCTTCGAGTGATATTCGTAAATATTCCCAAAAATTGTACAATTCACGAAAAATAAAATAAATTTACTGTTAATAAATTTTGTTAATTGTTTCCAATCATGTAACTTCTCCTTAGTACTGGATTTACTTCGAAATTCCATATATTTATCAAGATTTTCTTTTCTTGTGATTCGTTTAAAACATGTTCAAACTCGTTTTGTATTTCTATATTTTCAAAATAAAATAAATACCAAAAATACAGCTATTCTGTAATTATATTCATCGAATTCTCCTGGAGTTTTTAGTATTTAATACTTCGAATAAACCTATCTCAGCCATCGTGTGATAGATTTAAAAATCTGGTTGCAATTCCTTTGTCTAGAATTGTATAATCCTGTTTTCTTCGAGAAAACAAAATATGCTTTCTAAAACTGTATTTTGTAAAATTTTATTTACAAAATTTTCTGGTCTTTATTTATCTCAAAAAGAAATTCACTTTTACAATTCAATCGAATTAATTGCAACCTGATCTCCGTGTGAGATTAGATGGTAGTCTTTGAAATCCCTTAAATCTTCGAACGAAAATAATTAAGAAAAATCTACTACACATTTCTATTTCATCAGTTTAACTTCTTCACATGGAAATATAAACTGAAAATCTAATCTGTCTATTTTTAACTAAATCTTTTAGTTAAATATTTATCTCCAATATTCACTGTTGCAATTCAATCGAATTTAATTGCAACCTAATCTCGGTGGGACCTCCACGTGTGACGGTGACGACCACAACTCCCATTTAACAATGGTACCGGGAAGAGATCGCAATAAATAAACAGTGAATATAATACGAGATAACTACAAGACAGTTTATTGTTGGTAAACAATAATATCAATGCTAAATTGTACATAAGACTAATGCCGACATTTGGCCCGTTAGATAACTACTAAACTATACAAATGGTTTGGCCAAATGACCCTAAAATAATATCATTACGTGTCCGTGGGATGGGAGCGGTTTCCCCATCGCTCGACCTGATTATAGATGTCATCTTAAGCCGGATGGCTGCGTTCTGGAGTCCGATACGGCTTCGCTGGTTTCTTGGTTCGCTTGTGTAAATTATCGCACGTCGATAAATCGAATGATCTGAGCATTGCGGTTGACTTTGTCTGCACCGCCACAACTTTGGGAGGATATTGGTGTAAGTAAATGTATCCATTTACTTATCAATATTCCGCTTACGAATTATATTTAATTCGTGTCGTTGTGAGTTTCTATTAGATATTTCGCGGATAAGTTGTCGTCAACTTTATCGGTTATATTGAGTTAAATATAAGATTAAGTCTTTAGACTTGATTTGTCCAACTGGTTGTCAAGTTAAGTTTTGCTGTTATAAATAAAATGAAGATTAAGCTTCCCGTCGCAACACACAATTGCCATCGAAAGAAATATACGCCTTGCAATGCAGAACGGTATCAAGCGTCCCCTGCGTCGCAACACGGTCGTTCGTCTAGCGATTGACGGTATCACGTACACAGGAGTCGATAGCTCGCGGCTCCGCACAGCAGTATAATCTCTCGCGGTACTAATAATAGACCGACTACTTTGGCATCGAATACCATGAGAATCAGCTTGCCAAACACTTGGTGCTACTCGTGGTTACTGTAAAACAGACTGCTTTGGCACCATCCGGTGAAGGAACCAATTCTCAACAATACCGATGCTACTCGCGGTAACGGAATACGTTCATACCGAGAAAGACCACATGGTCCTGTCCGGAGGATACTGAATTGCACAACGGCGGGTTCTCCTTCGGCGTCGCAACCGTAAACTGTAACATTTATGCAACATAATGATCCCAGCACTTCGACTTCAATTGCCGGCGGTGGCATGATTCTGTAGAATCATGCAACGGTTCTTTGCGAATAAATCAACAAAGAACCAAAAGGTTTTTTACGTGAACAACGAATCATATTTCTTAAGTAACAATACCAAACAGAAATAATCAAACAGAGCTGCGGAATGGCCGGTTGTTTGGGTTTATATAACCTGACTGGATTAGGGATTAATCCAATCAACCAATTGGAACATGGGTTCCACGAATCCCTCCAATCCCGTATCGCCGGAAGTGGATACAGAGGAGCAATATGCTAATTCACACCACAACCGGAACTGGATACCCAGGACCGGAAATGGATCCACCAATCACATTGATCGGTTGATCGATGGATTATCAAATCTCCGTTTCTGCTGAACTAGAGATTCCCATCACTTTAGTGTGAACAATAATCATTTAATATATATTTATATTAATCCTAATAAAGTGTTGTTTCATACAAATAAATATATTCTTATATTTATTTACCAGTTTTCTTAACTCGCAATTCGAATTTACCGCTGAATTATAATCGCGCCATCTAGTGGTGACTCGGAGCATTGACAAATGCAGGTTTGGCCGAAAACACTTTCAATTCGGCCGTGTTATTAATAAATAGCACTTATAAACCGTCATACCCACTTTCTGGTCACCCAGGAATTGCAAGAACTCTTTATCGAGCACGCCGAATTTATACCTGGAAAGGCATGAAATCGGACATTACGAGATTCATTCGACACTGCGAGCGTTGTCAAGCTTGCAAACCTCGAACGAAAGGACAAATTGAAGCAGCGCAAATGGGTCCTTACAGCCCATTTGACTGCCTAAGTGTTGATTTGACCGGCCCGAAACCTCGGACGCGCAAAAACAACACACATATTTTAGTCATACTTGACGTGGCAACTCATTGGCCAGAATTATATCCAATGTGTAACCCCACTGCTGGAAAAGTAGCAAATTGCATTTATCACCTTTCCATGAGCATGGGATTCCCTCGAAAAATTATTTCTGATAACGGCCCGCAATTCCGTGCCCAAGTCTTTAAAAAAATTTGTGAAAAGTTCAAGATGGTTCCAACACCAACTTCAACGTATCACCCACAAGCTAACCCGGTTGAAAGGGTTAACCGTGACATCAAATATCTTGTTGCAATTTATTCATCTGTTCATTCCAAATGGGACGAATATTTGCGTGAATTCGCATTTAGTTTGAGAACTACGGTGACGAGAGGAAGAGACTTCTCTCCCGCATTTCTTAACTTTTTTCGCGAACTCAGAGTACCTTGGGATCCAAGAATACCTGAAGGAATTTTGGTCGTAGATCCAAAAAACCCACATTTATACGTGCAGAAATTAGAAGCCGTTATCGCCGAAACATATCAACACATGATGTCACATGTGTTAGATTTGCGTAGACGAGTTAATCTTAAAAAAGGTGAGAAGTTCTCCAATTTTAAATTAAATAATTTAGTTTGGAGAGATTCTCATGTTTTGTCGAGTGCTGCCCGCAGCATTGCAGCTGGCATCGCTGATAAAAGAACAGGACCTTATGTAATAACCAAAGTATTACAGGGAGGATCCGTAGAATTGAGAAAGCTAGAGAATAACGAAATATTTCCAGCTGTCCATTCGTCGGAATTAACCCCGTATTTCCCGAGTTTCGATCAGGAAGTATGGTTAGAAGGCGAAGAAGTCGGTCAAAAGACTGAAAATATAATTAATACGTTAGATGACGATGAATTAAAGAAAATACCTGTCGATAATTCATCCAAACCACAAATAGAGTCAGACCTCGTGAATAACGACGTTGAACTTCGTGACAGTTTCAAAAAGCTTGAAATTGCTAAAAAATTAAATAAAAAGGTGTTTTTAGAAAAGAAACAAAAAACATCTGAAATAAAAGACTCATCTGACTCAGTCTCCGATGACAATGAAGACGGCGATTTAAATACAATAAATCCCTCGCCGACAAAGAGATATAATCTTCGGACTCGTAAACCGAGAGGAAAAAACAACATGTGTCTTCTCCCCTCGATAACCTCGAGATCCAGAGATCAGCCGTATGACGTAAGGAGCAATTCCCCAAGCCATACGCAAACCAATCAAACGATAAGATTGGATGACGTCACTAACAACGACGTTACCCAAACGTAACTTCCGGTATTTGAACTGATCACTTCGCGTCTGAGTTCACTTCGATCTCACACGTGTGTTAAGTGCTCATCTCCAAAAAACCAAAAGCGAAACAATCGGATTATTTCAACGAGATTCTTCACTTGTAAGTAGTTTTTTCTTTGAAATTTTCCAAGGAAAAACTAATAAATTAGTTTTCATTTTTCTTCTCCATTTGGATTAGTCGTTCAAATGGAAGAAGAGGAACCGAAAGAAGGAAGCGAAGCCGGCGCCAACAGCCTCGAATTAGAAACAAATTCGACGTTGCTTGGTTCTGCAAACACTTCGAATGCATCCGTGGATGTCACCGAAGAGTCCGCCGAAGCGTCCGCCGAAGCTCAAGCCGCTCTGGCCGACGCTGCTGCCCATTTACCGGTCACGCCGCCCCAACCCCGCCTACGAGGAGGTCTATTCGCCGATCCGAATGGCGAAACGCGTGCACAAAGACACGATCGGGTAAATTAGTTAAAATAAAATTACCTTTCAGTCATGAAAAGTAATTAAAAGTGCATTTTTCGCTCAAAAAAGCAAAAAGTTCGTTGGTAACGTCTTCATAAGAAGGCGCCGCCATTTTTATCACCAGATGGCGCTGTGTCCCGTTTTTGAGGCGTTGCTACGGTAACGCTCCAACATTGAAACATAGCCGTCGAAAACAACGTTTTTCACGATTTTTCAAATATTTTGAAAAATTTAATGAATCTAAACTATCGAATGAAATCTCACCCGTGATTTTATTCACTGAAAATTCGGAAATAATTATTTTACACGAAAAAATGGATTTTAATTATTTCTTCGAATATTTTACAGATCATCCAGCTTCGGGAGACGCATCTCGAACTGCACCCCGATGTTCCGACCGATCCTGGAGTCTGGCGACATGCATTGCCGCCGGAAATCATCAAGTCCAAGGGGAGACTGACGTTTTGGGCGGCCCGCCACAAGTTCTCCAGATCCTTAAACAAGCGATGGGGAACGAAGTTTCGGATCGCCTATTTAATCGATGGATTTGGTCATCGCGACGCCCTCGAGTGGGCAATGAAGCGCGACACCTTCGGACCACTGCGAAACGTGTTGCTCGACTTCGCCTTCACAGTGATCGCTCAAGAAACGCGAGACCATCGCCGTTACTTCAACGCTCCTGCGTGGGAGCGTCGACAGATTTTGGAGGACATCTTCCAACGTCTTGACCAAACCAAGGCCGAGGTTGTACGCCTCTACCACGAATCTTTCCGTGTAACAACAGACGGAAAGAAACGTTGGGTGCCGACATGCCAGTCGGAAATGCATCAATTAGCCATGGGCGGATGTTTCCATGCTGATTTCGTGCCAAACCCGTATCCAGAGCCTGAGCCCCGGGTACAGGTCGCTTCCACCATCCACGTGGTGCCACCGCGCTCCACGTCGAGGTCACGATCATCGAGGTCGCCTTACAGTGGCCGTCGCTCCTCCCCAACACAGTCGTCGGGGGAAGGCGCCATTGGAGGGTTACCTCCACTTCAAAAGACTCGTCATCGCTCGCATCACCGACGCGAGTCGACGCCGCCAAAAAGACATTCGAAGTCCGTGTCGAGACCCACATCCCGAAGCCGACCTCGAGTGCAATCGCGCCAATCTTCCACGAGGAGTTCACTCTCGTCGCGTGAAGAACGATCCAACGCTTCACAGCTTAGCGCTTCCTCCTCCGGCCGGATTGACTGGTCGGACGAGATAGCGAAAGAAGATAGACGCATCGCCGCATTGCAAGCCGGTCAAGGAGACGTCAACACCTCTTTGCCGTTCGCTTGCCGTCCAGTCACCAGCGACATGCGACCAGACCCATCAGTGCCCGTGCCACAAGTGACAACGGTCATTCGTTTTGAGAGATCACACATCTCTCCGGAACCATTTCCCGCACAGGAGTGCGCTGATCTCTGGAGACGATTCTCATCATTTCCCGAGACAGCCCAAACGATGTACCTCGCGCATCTGGACGAATACCAGCTCGCTCAGATCCGCGAAGGTGAGAAGGAATGGCAATGGCTTGCCCGAGAATTGGAGTCGTGCAAGTCCGACAAGCAACTGCAACGAATGTTGCAGAAGATGCACAGGAAGCTGTCGGAAGGACTACTTAGAATCCTGTTCCAAGGAGTCTTTCCTGACCTACGAATGGCTCTGGCGGCCGCCACCCGATTGTGGACCGTGCCGTTAGGGCTTCCACGAGCCTTGCTGGACGATTGGGAGTCAGTTCGCCCCGATCCTCCAACGATGCTCGCCGAATTGACGCAACAAGCCGAGGCGACTGGCGAAACTCCGGCTGGATCCGCCATTCGACTACGGCAGGAATGGGCTGCGCTGAAGCAGCGACGCGCAGCGGAACGAGCTACCGCCCGTCCCGCTGGCGCACCACCGTCATCCGCAGCTCCACTCCACGCTGCCATCACGGCAACGTCGAGTGTTTCCCGTGCAACCGAGGCACCGAGTTGCAACATCTCGTCTCCAATGGAGTGGATCGACAGCGACGATCGCGAGTTCGTCGTGCCTGTGGCCAGCGGTGCAAGACCAAAGACGCGCGCCCCGGCTTCGCGCAGATCCAGATCGCTCTCGATCTGCAAGAAATCGCCGCCACCACCGCCACCTCCAAAGGATTCGCCGCCAAGAGATAGGGGATTGAATATGGCCACCTACCTCACAGCCTATCAACGCTTACGCTCGATATACGCCTTCTGCTTCATAACGAGCGCAACGAAGACGATTCTCCAAAACAACGAGGATCTCTGCAATCGAGTCCTCGCGTGGCTGGAGAACCACATCAAAGAACAACAGCCGTGGATCCTGCATCAACGCCTGGTGTTCGCCCGAATTACGCCTCAAGACCCGCAGGAGTATTTCGAGATGGGTTTTGGACGAAGGGATGGTGTGAACCGCATAAAACAAGTGTGGCTTCACATCAACCCCGGCTTCCGGTCAGGACCGAACGCCGGCCGATCTTTGTGCACCGTCACCGAGCACAAAGATCCAAACGATCATTCGACGGACATGTTGCCTAAATAATTAGGGAACATACCCGTCCATTAAAAATAATTACTTTTTTATTTTTATATTGTAATAAAAAAGAATAAATATATATCCTGTTCCATTTTACTTTGAAACCTTGTGTATTTATTCTCATACTTACCTGTCTCTTTTAGAAAAGAATAGGATTCTTTCTTAAAAAGGGGGGAAGTGTGGTGACCTCAAATATTCCCATTTGAGTGCGCACCATATTTCCAAATTGTCTTAGAAACATATTCAACAAGTTTATATGTTTTGTTTCAATGTAAATTGAAATAAAATATATATTAATTAAATATAAAACAAGACACAATATTACCCAAATAATATTGTGTTTTGCAGCAAGTTTTGGCCCAGCAACAGCGTCAACCAATCGCGCTGCAGCGTGCATTGCTTTGATGATGCTGCTAGGCGTGTGCCTGGGCGGAGCATCCCTTCCCCTCGCGCGTGCCCAGCTCAATTGTTGCACACGACCCGAAGGCGGCCGTGTGTGATCTTTGTGCAACTCGTCATCTGCGCAGCTTTTCTGAGCAGATTTTGGAGTGAGCTAAACGGTTTTGGCCCACTCTTCCCGCATTCTTGATTCTGCTTCCAAACCATTCACATCTGTGTCAAACTTATGCCAAACCCTGCTAAGTGTGATCTGTGATATCTGGAAGAGTTGAGATTCATTGCTGGTCCGTGCCAACTGTACGGAATAGCGCCTTTCTGCTTGAATTACTACACGTAATTTAAGCCATTTCTGTGTGGAATTGACATTGAGCTTGCTCTGTCAATTTGAAGGCTTTGTGTCGAGTTTAACTCCACAAGGCGAACTGTGTTAAGACGGATTGTTACGTCGAGCTTGCTCCGTAATAATCAAACCGCTGTGTGCAAGACGTGTTCTCGTGTTGAGCTTGCTCCGCGAGGATTTTAGTATATTTTAGCAACGTATTTTAGCGTTGAGTTTACTCCGCTAAAATCCCGCGCTCACGCGACGCCATCGACGCCATCTTGGAGCCAACGGTCAACCGTGAGTGTAGATACTGAAGAAGAAGCCAGATCGACCCCCAAACATTATCTTTTGCTAAATAATACCTCCTCTGTATTTTGAACTAATTAAAACTATCTAATTTTTCCTTTACTCTGTGTAAAATCATTCCCCTAGACAAACATTTGGCCACAGAGTAGAAGTCCTGTACGGCATCTCTACGACGATTGCTTGATAATTCTCCTCGATTTATTAAGTAAAAACCCGGATCGCCGCACATGTCGGACACGTTCACGCCAAAACTCAAATATTTTCTTCACATCTTGTATTTTTATAACAATAATTAAGTGATTTTGTCGTATAATAATAATTAAGTGATGTTGTCTTTTAACAATCAGTGATATTGTTTTTCATTCAACGTATGAAAGACAACACTTGTTGTCATTCCTATAGGGAAATAAAACGTAATCAAGGATGTTGAAAATCAAAGCAACACCTGCATCTTCAGTATATAAGAAGAGCAAAAAAGTAGAGCATATTTCATTTGATGTCCACAATCATGTCAGACAGCTACATATTGCAGAAATTTTTATTTAGTGTGAGACGCGCTTGTGATGAAGCGCTTGCAGAACTAGAGTAAGTTTATTCATTTTTCATTGAAATTTTTTAGTTTTTTGTATTTTTTTATTTTATGTATAGGAAGGGAAGAATGAGTGACATCTACGATGTCTCGAAACAAAGGTAATATTTTCTTTTCAATCATATTTTCTTTCTTTCTTTTTAATCACATTTTTCTTTCTTTTTTTAATAACGTTTTCTTCTTTTTAACAACGATTTTTTTCTTTCTTTCTTTTAAAAAAGAAGTGAAAGAAAAGAAGTAAGCGTTTCATCCTCTCCTCCCCCTCCACCACCGCTACCAGCTACGGGCGTGATTGAAAAAAGAAGACTTCCTGTGCCGTCGAAACCGAAGCAGGAGGACCCACCTGCACCACAAACGAAACCAACCAAGGTACGCGAACCGGGGGCGATCCCGGTTCTGAGCGAGGAAGAAATCGCATTCGACAGAATGGATGCGTTGAGGCGAAGCTGCCCATCGTTGACACGGGTACTATCCACCCGCCAGAGCGATATGCTCCGTAAAAATTTAATTTTTCGAAAAAAATAAAAAAAAGAAAGCTGTTACACCATCTAGTGTTAATTGTACTCATTTTATTATGTATTTGTGTTCGAGGCTACGTACGAGTCTGAGATTAAAAACGTGTTTAACATTGCACCATCATGGTGTCTCTACGTGTATAAATGTATATTTTTTAGTTATTCAAATTTCAATCAAGATGAAGCTTTTCATAAAAAAAACCTTCTACACTTGGTTTTTCACATTTACGAGTTATTGTAGAAGTAGAAGGTTGTCAACCAATCTCACAATGCTGTGTTCCACAGACATTATGCCAGGCTTGGCTTACTCATTCGCTTTGTTATATCCGAAGTCCATCACCAGGATAACGGATCAGATTTCCACACGCATATTGTCAGTGGAACACCGAGGTCGATGGAGGAAAGGTGAGATTGATGACATTTGTAAACTGATATTGAAGATGTGCCATATTGCAAGTGTGCGAAATTGGATGGTTTATATCACCAAAGTTAATTCCTCATGTCAGTGTATCACAATCTCAAAATTTGCTTTTACTTTTAATCATCATTCTTGAAGATGGACTGAGACGATGGACTGTTCCTGCAACCTTAACTCGATTGACTTTGAACATCGAAAGAAACGAGTTCTTGCGTTGACTTTAATGACTTTTTATGGGCGATAGAAAATGAAGAACTAATGAAGTTGTACGATTTTGTTTTTAATATTAATATTAATATTAAAAAAGCTCAAAACTAACATTTCCTGTTATGTATTGGATGCAGAAATTCATTCATTCACTGAAAATTTCTTTTATTATCTGATTAAAATTTTTGACAAAATTCTTTTATTTTCTTTTGGGCATAATGTCAACTTTTTAAAAAACTGATAACAAAAAAAAAAAAAAAAAAAAAGGGGGGGAGGGCTTTATCATCCACCAATTAGTGATTTCCTATCGATAGTAAACAAAAATAATTAGAGTCATGATACGAAAAAGGAAAATTTTCAAATACAAAATGAACGCCGATAACTGTGAAACGTTCCGACAAAAATACGGTAAGTACTTTAAAGATTTTTAATGGACCTGACAAAAAAAAATTCAATTTTTCACCATTTTAGAACGGTGCAAAGCAATACGCGACGATGTACCGCCAGGGTTCACGGGCTTCGTGTTGCTGATGTGCGGGGCACATGAGAACAGACATTATATTTCGGTGAAGATCGTTAGAGAGCTGACAAACGCGCAGATAGGTCGACGGATTCGTCGTGCCGAGATAGAGTGTCCTCGTGAATAATTGATGTAAAAAAACTTTATTTTTAATCAATTTATTTTATTTATTTTTATTTTTTTTTATTTTTACAGAATAATAATAATAATCATCATCATCAATTTATCATCATTTATGTGATTGTCTATTAAGACAATATGATTTGCAACATTAAAACCTTTTTAACATTAAAAATCCAACAGGCAAAACCATAGTGATCCCATCAAACAATTGTAAACAGTGTTGGCGGGATGGAACCAGCACCGCCACTTCCAGAATATCCCCAACTCACCGCAGAAGATTTATTCGTATTGACGGAAGCAGACATACTGTTAGGTGACCAGAGGAATGCCGCACTGGCTGCACGTAAGGCAATGGCCATGATAGGGACGGTGGTCGAGCCACGGCCGGTACTTGTTAATGAACCAAGAAAATATGGATGAATCGAATTTTTGTACTTTATATGTTATAAAACCATTTAATAAAACAAATAATTCAAATTTTAAAGTGGCGCCTAACAAAACAGAATATAGAATGTTAATTAGTTATGATTTTAGAAATTATATTATAAATACAAAGGATGGTTAGGTTACTTGAAGGCCTATCAATGGGTATAATCGATTTGTATAACCCTCAAAATCCCGTTGAATAAAATTTTACAATCTGTAAAGACCCTAATATGAAAAATATAGAAAATTTTTTTAAAATTAAATCTTTACAAAAAATTATTGTTTAGTATAGAACACACAGACAGACGTGCGCATGTCGAGCGATGGCTAGACAGACGCGCAGCCGACTTGGCCTTCCGCTGGCGAGCCCACACAGTGCGTCCTCTTATTGACAAGGAGGAGATTATTGGTATGGTGGCGTGGAGGGCGGGAGAAACGGCAGACCAGAACGACAGAGTTCGTCTCATCGACGTCCCGCAACTCCCACCAGGCCTCCAGCGTCGCACATGGCGGGAGGCAAGTTTCGAGACGGAGTTGGAGGCGTTGTTATTTTTTGATGGAATTTTATTTAGAAGTAGATGGTAAAACTTTAGAAGAAAGACAGAAAAAGCTAGAGACATTAGCGTATATACTCTTAAAAAGATGGTCCGGTAGAATCATGGAGGTCAATGATAAAGGCATTCATACGGAGGACAAAATTCCATATTTTTCCCGAACTGGAAAAATGGAAACCCGCCGACGAAACGCGCTGATCTAGTTCGTCAAGCGCGAGACAGAGGTGAACAACCCATCGGGTTGGCCATCCGACTCAGGCACGAGTGGGTGAAGGCTAAACGTCAACCCGCCAGCCCCACCGGAGCCCCACTACCCAGTGAAGTTTGGCTTAGCCGTCGAAGCTCCCGGCTACCAGCCATCATTTCCAATGAGTCTGACACCAGCGATTTCGCCGTTCCCGGGGTCAGCGGCGCTCGCCGAAAGGATTAAAACCCCGCCGTCAGAATATCGAGACCGCTCTCGATCTGGGAGAAGTTTCCGCCATCGCCGCCACCTCCCCGAAACTGACCACCTTTTTAGAGGGGAACGGACGTTGCATCATATTGACTGCGTACCAGAAGCTACGCTGGTTGTATCCATTCTTCCATATAACGGTCAGAACAAGAAAAAATCTTGCAGTACAACGCAGATTTAAGCAACCGAGTGGTTGCTTGACTCGAAGCCAAGATCCAATGCATACTTTACAATGATACTTCTGAGAAAACTAATTTCCGATATTGGATCAGTTATTGGTATTCTGACTGGTCTCTCGACATTTTCTAGCATTATTTCATTTGATAGAAACAATAAGCACAGGCATGATTTTAAAAAAAATTACTGTCAGAGCTTATTCCCTTTTTATCATGTGTGGGTTATTCATTATTACCCATTACATGTCGCGTTTGTTAACTTAGTTATGCTCCCCCACTGTAAAAGCTAAATTAAACTAATTTTTAAACTCCATTATATTACCAGGGAAAACGAAGAAATGAATTTCAACGAAAATAGCATTCGACAAGAAAAGACATGATTTGATTGAATGTTTTCAATAGTGCAACCCCAGACCTATACTCGGGCAGAAATTCCGTTTGTAATTTTATTTGAATTCTAATCATGTTTATCTGCGTTCTAAACTGAGAAGTTTTCAATTCAAAACGGGACTGTTTTCAGAAATAACCCAACACTCATTTCTAACATTACCAACCACTCATTTCCAACACACCTGACACTCATTTCCAACATGGCGCAAGCACTGCAACAACCACTATCGTTAGACGGAAAACTTTGTAAGTAAATTAATTACTTTTTATATTTTGTTACGGAAAAATTTAAATTATTTGACATCAACAGTATCGTGCATGGCTTTACGACAGAGCTTGCCGGAGGGGATGAATGGGGATCGTCTGCTTGTGGTGCGCGAAAGACGACAACAGACATTTATATAATCGTAATAGTCAAAGAAGAAATGACAAATGCACAGATTCGCAGCCAAATTTTGAGGGATGAGAGAAACTGCACGAACAACAAGGTAAATTTCATCTTATTTTTTTATTTAAAAAAATAAAGTAGAAATCTTAATTTTAATTTTTTAAAGTTACTTGAAGTATTCATGTCTACTGAAACTTTGACTTCAAGAAATCAACATTCAAATTTGATGGATTTGTAAATTTGGGTTAACAAACTCCAGAAAATCAGAAATGTGAATATGCCAATCATGCGTTAGAATTTATTTTTGTCTGTGTAAGCAAAGAGTGTAAGCAATCCGTGCCTGTATTTTGCTTCACAAAATGCCACACTAGATGATGTTTCAGCAAAAGATTTACTGCAAGTCATCATTCCTGCATGATACAAATAGCTAAGCTTAAAATGTACCGCATTATAAAACCGTGTTTCGGATGCTGACAAGCCTACACTTAGATTTGTATCCAAGAGGAAGAGATTCGCACCTTTATTAAACGTAGGTCCCAACATATTACATCATGTTGGGACAAGTCAATGGATTCAATTGTGATGGTTCTACCAGTAACAAGAAAACATGGAGTGCACTTTCTATTTCTGGAAAGACCAAAAAATTTAATAATTTTCTCCCACACCAAGTTGACAAAAATAAAAAATATATGCCTTTGGAGATGTTCACATAATGAAATGTACAAAAAACAACTTTGAGATAAAAAAAAAAATTAGCAGTGGTAAGATAAAACCACTAAATAAAAAATAATTTTTTTTATATTTACTAAAAATATTTTCAATATCAAGGAGAAGCAATAAGCTATGGTGGTGAGTTTGACTTTATGATATTTATCAAACATTTTGAATCTGTGTTATATTTTAAACACATGCGAAAATAGGTGGATCATTTTACCGAACCGTTTGCCATCAGTAACACTGTCAATGTGTCAAACCCTAATCACTATTGTTCTGGAAATCCTCCAAGATGGCCTCATAAGTTTTGAGTTTTACACATGTCATAAAGAGTATGTCAACACAAAAAATATATATAAGTCCGTGCGAGGAATTTTTATCAATGATAGAAGAAACAAATAATCTTTGTTATATCCGAAGTCCATCACCAGGATAGCGGATCAGATTTACATACGCATATTGTCAGTGGAACACCGATGTCGATGGAACAAAGGTGAGATTGATGATGACATTTGTAAACTGATATTGAAGATGTGCCGTGCCATATTGCAAGAGTGTGCAAAATTGGATGGTTTATATCACCAAAGTTAATTCCTCATGTTAGTGTATCACAATCTCAAAAGCTGCTTTTACTTTTAATCGTCATTCTTGAAGATGGACTGAGACGATGGACTGTTCCTGCAACCTTAACTCAATTGACTTTGAACATCGAAAGAAACACGAGTTCTTGCGTTGACTTTAATGACTGTTTATGGGCGATAAAAAAAGAAGAACTAATGAAGTTGTACGATTTTGTTCGTTCAGCTTTGAATGTTGGACAGTAAAATTTGGAGGTTATCGGAAGACTGCTTTGCAACGACGATCCATCGCTACCTACCATTTATTTTTATAACACCACAGCAATGCTGGAAACATACACTTTGTGTGTTCAACACTGTATGAAAGCTCTTGCTAAATATTCGATTCAGCTATCAGAAAGATTTACCTAATTTCACTGCATTTATTCGGTTGGAAGTGAATGATACTCCGTTCGATACAGTGATGTAGAGCTTAAGTTTTCTGTATAGTTTTTATTTTAAATGTTATATCAAAGCAGAATAATCACATTAAAGTGAACACCTAATGAAAAGAAATGTCACACAAAAGCAGGAAAAGACAAAAGTCAAAAGACAAATATCAACAAGAACACACAGAAAAAAGAAGAAGAAATAAGAAACAATAACAAAGAGAAATGTATTTGACGAACTGGAGAATTTATTTCAGTGTTACAGAGCAGTGTTGTCTTGAGCTTAATGTGCAGTTAATATGTGCCTTGATTGAGGCTAGTGTTTTTGTATTATCACGTGGTGACGCCCATCTATTTTTGGCGCTGCCACATTCTTTGTATCATTCTCAACTTAATGTAACCCAGTGTAGACGTGCTTAATTGCATTAAATCCAATCCATTCGTTTGTTCACATTATAACAAATGGTAGCAGAGGCCGAGGAGCGGCAGATTACGATGCGAAAGAAAAAGTGTGGAACGAGTGGGACGACAAAAACGCAGCCACATATGTCACAATGTTAAACATGATGACAGCTCCACAAGTGTTGAAATATTCCCAGATAAAAAGAGCGAGGCAACTATGGGAGCAGATAAAGATGAACATGGCCGCCACAACAAAAAATTTACAAATGAGGAGTGCTTGCGAATTAACCCAGCTGAAAATGAGCAGTAAAGAACACGTAGACACTTACATTAACAGAGCCGAAGCAATACTCAATCGATGCGCAAAATTAGGCAAGCCAATTGACGATTGTGAGTACAAGCTTCACTATCTTCTAAAATGTAGTCTGAACTGCATTCAACGACTGTTGGAATCTAATGGCTTTTAATTCACACCCTCATTCCTACATCATAAATTCAGATTTGTATGCACCAGTTAACAAGTTTAAAGTGTCGAATTTTGGTGCACATTCGTCATTACAAAACCTCACCCTTCAACGACGCATTGATTCCTACTGTCAATGGGCTCGCTTTTAACGAAGAATGTTGGGATTCATTTGTGAAGGCATAGAGGACATGGACAGAGGTAAAAGATGTTGCCAACAGCAGTTGGTGCACCACTGTTGTTAACAAGTGGTGACACCTGTTACAATTAGAATATTGTCAAGAGCGGTCCAACTTATTTTCACAAATGTCTTTGAAATGACTCCGCTCTTGTACGGTTTTTTCGAACCTATTACGTGTGCGTTGGTAAAGGTATCTGGGCACACTGGGCCGTGTCCGGACCTTTGTAACCTTTCGTCAGATAGAAGGGCGAGATTCGCGAGAAAACTGCAGGTACGAAAACTGCTCGTCAGGGAATGTTTGGAAATCCTTTATCCTTACGTAAGTTCCACAGACGCCGAATGAGTACACGGTTGGTCTGATGGTGATGAGGTTTTTTAGAATATTAGAATATAATTAAAATATTGCGTAAATTTACAATAGGATGACTGGAAACTCCTCAAATTCTTGATAAATGTTACAGTGAGCTTGAAAGATGAGGTATTAATTTGCAGTTTTGCAATCTGTGTGTAATCGACTCATTTCAATGCTAACTAATATGACATCATAACTACTCATTATTCATAAATAGTTATTTAGTAGAATTAAACCTAAAATAACTCTTCAAATAAAGCAGTAGCTATGAAAGAATTAAATTTCAATTATCACTGAAAACATAACTCGTAAATGACGGGTTTGTCCTTTTATATTGAACGTGGAAGTATGGCTGGAAGACTCAGTTTCTTTCCTTCCCGTCGCCTTCATTTTCAGTTTCTAAGGGTTTTCACGTTCCTTGTTCAAAATGGGAGTTTCTGGTGAAATTTTCCTTAATTTCTTTACATTGAACGATTTCATTCCAAAACATGAATTCTTTCGTTTTCTTATATCATTATCGGACGGACACGTTCCTTTCAAATCGCTCTTAACGGCACTGGATAAGGATAACACACTTTTATCACTTTTTAAATTCGGTTTAATTAGCTTTTTTTCACCGAGTTCTTTGACAAAAACTATCAAATTTAACGTTACTACTTCGAATAGTTGTTTCTTTTAAATTTACAGACTGAATTCAATGTCATCAATAACATCAATCGCTGGAGAAGTTTGTGATTTATTTCTCCCGAGTTTGACAGTTTTCACAATTTTATTCGTTTTCCTGTGTGATTTCACACGCTATCATGCTGGCCATTATGATAAATGATAAAAATGATTTGGGCAAATATTTATTATATTTCATAATTCACTATTCATGATGTCACATGTCCAGCAGCTTATTCACCAAGTGTTAGTTCTTATCCATGTGCTTACATATTTATAAAACAAAGTAATTTGTTGAACTGTGACTACTACAGCCGATGGAAACCAAAATAAAGGTTTATTACAACACTACAGCCACTGGTCATTTCTTGAAAGATTGGACATTGGAATTGAAGCTCATCATGCATCCTCCAAATTCCAAATTCAAACGAAAATACCATTGAAAAACACACTAGTTTTCCTTCTAATGAAACTGTCAAACAGGAATTATTAGGAAATTTCTTTCAGAATAATTCCCATAGTGTTTTAAAATGCAAAGAACAATCAAACTACAATTTAAAAAGGGACGTGCCTGCAGGTAAATTTGCCTCGGCTTAGAAAAACCCAACATATAAAATATCTGAGTATACCTAGTTACATAACCAATGCATACTTTCCTAAACCAACATCCGTGAAACAGTTGCAAGGTTTTCTTGGATTATGTTCTTATTATCGCAACTTTATTCGTGGTTTTTCGGACGTTTCCAAGCCCCTTGTTAACTTGACAAAGAAGGGAGACAAGAATCGAGGACAGGGAGCACCGCTTCCCAACGTCGTCCCCACGCCAAACATTGAGGTGAAGAAGCCCACTGGAATCAAGATCTCCACAAACCCATCTGAGGAGAAGAACGATCCAATGTATGTGGACGCTTTTCTCGTTGACGAAGGAACAATCCTCGCTCAGATTCCTGGCATCAAAGAATTTGCACCGACCTTTGACGGATTAATGACCATCATCTCGCCAACTTACAATGAGATGTCAGTTGCAAACAATAATTTAAGACGAACCCTCCTTGAATCAGCCTTTGCATACTATATCATGATACATGTTTGGGCAAGGCTCGCAGCAATTCGTCGCCATCACGGACTCATTACCGTTGATGAAGATTCGCTCAACGATTTGATGAAAGGTGACTTCGAGTTACCTGAGCCTATTGAGAGTTATCTCAGGGCATTCGGTGATGTTATTGACAAAGAGGGGGTCGCTCAGTTCAACGTTTCACCAACTGTAAATATGGTTGGCGACATGTGTGGTGGATGGTTTGGTCTAGTTGGCCCACTTACTCATCATATGTACGAGTCCTGCCCTGCATCTCCACCACTTTGATACGTGTGAGATAAACACACATAACAATTATTAATTATAAATGCTAGAGACCTTGGAAATCTTAGGTGAAATGAATTGAGAAGTCTTTGATTTAACTTTTAAATTAAATCTCCTTTATTCATGGGATTTATTACAATAAATCAATCATAACTTAACCTAAATTAAACCTAAATGATAAAGCAAGAATGATAATCAATGTAAAGCCATTTCAATTATGTCTAAGCCAAATTAGAGCCATGTTAACTGCTTCAGATCCCAAACTCTTCTGCCAAGTCTAAGTTAATTTGCTTAGCAAGTAAGCTATAAAACTACCCCCGCTCTACTAGTTGATCAGCCCAGTTACGTCAAGTGCAACACAGAGACCTTGGTAAACCGGTGGTGAGAGAATCCAGAAACTTAATTAAACTAGTGAGGGAATTCGGAATCGTTTCATTAAACTGAGCGTTTAGGCCCGCTGTCTTTCAGCGAGGTCTTTTCCATAATGATTATTCAGATTTTAAAGTTTTAGTAGTCAGAAAGTTTTAGTAATCAAGAAAATGATGAATGCTGGGAAACGACGGCATTCGTCACATGCGAAACAACAGGTGGGAGAGCCGTGTCAAACAAAAACCCTACACCAAAAAAGAAGAAAAGAAACAAAAACTCAGAGAAACAACACGACCAACACTTAGCGACGTCAGACAGTGATGCGAACGAAATTCAAACAAACTGCACCGACACCAGCACCAGCAACAGCTCGAGCGATACCAGCAGTGATCCCGAGGCGCCAGATCTACCTGTGGAAATGATAAAATACCTAGATTACAGGCAAAACGGCACATCAATCGACAAATTCGAGAAGTGGCTATGTAACCCAGCTGGACACAACAAAGGCATTCGAACTGCACGCCAGCACGTAAAGCAAACCAAGCGCTTCTTAGCATCCCTCTGTGGAAAAAGATCAATGCTCCAAGGAGCAAAGGCCTGGTTCATACGCTCCAGGATCTGTCCTCAGCCATGTATCATCAATACGCCTCTATTTAAATTATATAAAATTTACACAAATTTCAGACTGGAAAGAAAACTCAGCCTGGGATTTATCGTTGTCACTAGACTACATGATCTCAATTTGGCTAAAGAATATTAAAAAAGATACAAATCGCCGCATTAAAGAGGTGGCTCAACGAGATTCGGTCTGCGCTCCCACGCCCGATATGATGAGACATTGCCTCGGCACACGTAAAAGAAATACACAGGTCTCTCGACCGAGGACGAATCCCCAAAGCCGAATGGGAAGGAAAAACGGCCACGCACATAAGAGACGTTCTCATATCCGAACTGTTGATGCTAAACGGTGCGCGCCAGGGCAATGCCACACAAATGACCATTGGAGAGTGGAATCTTCGACGCAAAGTCGACGGACAGGCTGTGGTGACCGAATTCAAGATCCGAAGTAGAATCGACTCTTCACGCTTTGTTAGAAACTCTTTCGTTCAAACCTACGCCCAAGTGCGACTGATGTGGCCAGGGACAGCGCAACCTGTCGTCCAGACACGACCGACGTGGCCAGGATAATTTCATAAAATTTGGTCTCGGGCTGGAAGGAAAACGCAGCGTGGGATCTGGCCTTGTCTCTCGACTACATTGTCTCCATGTGGTTGAGAATCAAAAAGGATACAAATCGTCATATCAAAGAGGTGGCGCAACGACTCACTCCGCGTCCCCACACCGGCTAAACTGACGAGTTGGCCGAATTGGCAAGGCATTATACCATTAGTCAGATACGTGAGAGAGCTAGAACCTTTGTACGGGAGAAAGAATTTTGTTATTCTCCAGACCATAGTACGTAAAAGGAGAAGTAGCCAAACTCCTTAGTTTTTCGACTCGGCGCATGTGAAAGAAATATACCATGCCAATTCCAGTACCGCGAGTAAAGAAGCAGCTGGATTCAATGTTGGAATAGGGAGTGATTAGTTGGGTGGAGGGACCTACAAAATGGTTGGCGGGAATGTTCACAGCAAAAAAGGGGGATCGATGCATTCGAATTTGTGTGCATTTGATACTGCTAAACCGGGGTGTCCGGAGGCTAAGGACGGTGTTGCCGAATGTCTACACTACTATATCGTTTGTCGTGAGATCGAGATTTGTCACCAAGTTTGCTGCATTTAACAAATTCTATGGGGCTGTTGGAGAGGAGTCAGCTGTTGACCATCTTTATAACACCATTTGGGCAGTTTTGCTTTAACTGGCTGCCATTTGAGATAACGTCGGTGTCGGAGGCGAATGAACCTTAATTTGGGTGGCTACGAAGGCCTCACTAATTTGCGAGTTTGTTTTAGGCGACTCGCCTGTGCAAACAGCTACCCTCCCAGCCTTTCCCTCATGGATGGACTGGACCAGCGTGTTGGCAGCATCGCTTAGCAACTCCCAACAACTGTTTCCGGCGGCCAAAAAGAAACGAAGAGCACATTTGTTCGAAAAAACCAATTCTTACCAACTAATTGGACGAGTGATGATGAAATTTGAGTGGGCAAATCAGGGATTCCGAGATTCCCTTTATCGTTGTACCGAAGCGTATCGAAAATCTTGTCTTGGGATGAACATCCACCCGCAGATCCGCAACCCATACCAGAAAATGCGTGGCCGCCATACTTAAACCAATCAGGATGAAACACTAAATTTCCTTCTGGAAAAGGATGCAACCCAAAGTTCTCAGGAGATCGAGTGGGATCCGGAAGCCTCCGACGAATGTTTCCTCGAGATAGAAAGACCACCTCAGTGTTTTGACCCAACTTTCATCATCAGAATTAGTGGTCATTAATGATTTGGAGGACGCTTCGTTTATACAGGTAAACGACATCAGAGTGGGGGTCACGTGGGCATGTGAGAAATTTTCAAAGTACTTGATGGGACGAGATTTAAATTTCCACGAACCGCAAGCCTCTAGTTCCACTGTTAGGGAATAAAAGTTTGAATGCCTTGCCTATTCAGACTCAACGTATCCGAATGCGGCTCGTCAGGTGCACCGGTGGAGGCCAACGGGGTATGAGCGATTTAATTGGAGCGGCAGAATACCGTCTGGGAGTGGATTTCCGGCGCCAGACTGGAACAAATCCGAAAGTTGGTACAAGAGGAGTAAGAGAGCCAAATTTTAACAAAGTACAAACACGGCTGGTGGCCCGACAAACGTGGTCTGCCCGTGACTCGATGGGGAAGGTAGAAGGTCAAACAGAAACTGGAGAAACTATTAGACCAAAACATTTGGGAAAAATTTAGAGGTAAATTAACCTTTGAATGGTAATGTGAATAGAAAACCAAATCAAAACCAGAAAGCCAAGAAAGTAAAATATAAAAATTATCATTTTACACAAATGGCCAAATAACTACTAACAAATTTGAAGGAAAAACAGTTGTAGTGTATGTAAAACAAGATCAAGGAACAATCAATCTCAATAATTGAATCAAGAACCAACAACAACAGCACCTGCACAAATATTTCAAAAATCTTCTGAAGAAAATATTGAATAAAATAGATGCCACATTCATGTAACAATGTGGTATAAATTGCGGTATAAAATCATGTAAATGCCACATGTAGGATTGCAGGCTTACAATACAAATAAATGTAAATGCCACAATCTTGTAGGATTTGCAGGCTTACAATACAAATAAATGTAAATGCCACAATCTTGTAGGATTTGCAGGCTTACAATACAAATAAATGTAAATGCCACAATCTTGTAGGATTTGCAGGCTTACAATACAAATAAATGTAAATGCCACGTTAGTTGTGAGGTATGCGGGCTTACAATACAAAATATATCTACCACAAAATATATTTTTTTTAAATTGAAAGCAGGATAAATTGCATGCAGCTGCATTTGACCAGAGCTCTCTTTTGGTTCCACTGAGACTAAACTCTATTCCAAAAAGTATTACAAATACTCCCATTGGTTGGTTGGTTGAGACACATTAAAAATCTTCGCACAAGTCTACTGGAATCTGAAAACAGCATCATATTCAAGACACAACTGAACTGTGAATCTCCCAACCAATGGGAGTATTTGTAATACTTTTTGGAATAGAGTTTAGTTCAAGTCGTCAGTTTCTCAGTTTCTCCAGGGGTGACCACGTGGAGGTTGAGAGTTGGATTTTACACCCCCTAATTTACTAACTTATTTACCATTTTGGGAACAATCATACTTAACCGACCCCCCCCCCCCTTCCCACTAACACTGTAAAACCAGCGATAACAACTTCCCCCTTAACCTATAGCCATTTATCTCGTTTTCCTGCCTCGTTTCCGTTTGCGTCCAAAATTGTCAACGTCATTGATTTCCGACCTTCATTAGCCCTAAATCCAAATTTTGGAGATGATCTGAGAAGTATAAGAAACCAAATTTGTCTAGCAATACTACTAGCAATTATTGCGTGTGTAGAAAAATAAATAAATAAAACTTTTAAAAAAATAAAATAAAATAAAAACATAAAAAAGTACAGAAAAACTAGAAATTTTCGTACAGTGTGATTAATTTCCCCTCACCATTTCCAAATCGAACAATTTTGCTGCTTTTTGACTTACCACTCCCTTGAAATATGACACACGGATGGAATGAAATGTTCGATCGATAAAAACAAGCTGCGAATTCGAATAAGTAGTGAAACAAACCTGACACAATGCTAAACAAACATACTTTGGTACATTATGTTGAAAAATTACCCATCTGAGAGCAAAAATTAATCGAAATAAACTATGATCAGCAAGAACGAAGCGCACTCACGAGCCGAGTCGGCCGACGCCTTTCCGTTGTGAGAACAAATACGGGGTTCACACGAGATAAAACACGATTTCCGATCACGATAGAACAAATCATTAGTGTATTTTCTCTTGCGCATCCGCCTCATTTAAAAACAATAAGTGCGGGGTTCACACGAGAAAAAACACGATATCCGTTCAAGATAGAACAAATCCTCAGTGTATTTTCTCTTGCTCATCCTCACTCATTTAAAAACAATTTTTACCTTTGATTTTGTTTGCACCAAGATTTTTTAGACAGCTTACAGTTGTAACTTTCATGTATCAAAATTGATGAGTAGGTGAAAAAATCAATAAAGAACAAATATCTATTGAAATAAAATAAAAATTGGACGAAATATTAGAAATTTCATAGATTATCAGTAATTTTCACAGTAATATTTCCATTCCTCAGAATTTTCCTGTTTTTTATTGATTTGATAAATGACCACTCCCTTGAAACTCGAAGCACGGATTGAAATTGAATGCAATATTTGATAAAATCAAGTCGCAAAATTCAAAAGAAACGGTGAAGTAAATACGATACAATGTTAAATAAACTAAGCATGAAGCATTAGATTGAAAAACCACCCATCTGAGGACAAAATTCAACGAAATAAGCCACCATCAGCAGCAACGTTGCGAACCCACAAGGTTGGTTATTTTGGACGCCATGTTGGTTTGCAACGATCTTGCCCACAGATTAGAGGAATACCCCCATTTGTTTGTGTAACATAATAGTCTATTGTTGTCGGTACGTGTAGCACGCGCTCGGACATTCAAATGATGAATTTGTGTAGTGACTTTTTACCTGCATCTACTGGCGGTTGATGTATTTCTCGCATTTGGAATAAAATGCGCCATTTTTGTGTGTTCTTTTTCACCCAGGCGTCGGTTTTCTTGATTTTTCAACTGGTGTGCGAGCAAAGACGGGGTAAGTTTTATTTCAAGTCTCACAATTATCGTTCGTACAGCCAGGAATCTGTAAATATTCACCTTTAATTCGGTTTTTGAAAATTTCCATAACATGGGAAGAAAAAATCTGTCAATATTCCTGCTTGTTCCTGCTAGGCGAGGTTTCCACATCAAACGTCAAATTTGCAAATATCACAAACATAAAAATCCCCCTAAAAGTCAATAAGGTCAGTGTGTTATTACATTTTCTGTTGTGTTTGGCCATTTTGAGGGTAGTGACACTCAGATTCGTTCGTTTAGAACGACTTTGTCACTCTTGAAATAAGGATGCAGACTCTTGAAATGTACTGTACTCCTCATGTCATTCTTAAAATGTACAAATTTATTTTGTGGTGAGGAGCATCTGATTTTTTTTTGTTCGGGGTGCTAAAAAGTGTTAAGACTGGTCTATGTCTAGATGGTGAAAACTCCCATCCCATTTGGCTGAGGTTAGGTGCCGTTCATAAATTATGTACCGGTAAACCAAATTTTTGGATTTTTAGACCCTTCCCCCCCCCCCCCCTGTGACAAGGTCGTTTCAAGGCTGACTACCCCCCTCCCCCCTAAATTTTGGATATCTAATACAAATTCAGTAATTTTTAATTTCAATTTTCAAATTCACAATTTACCAAACAAAATACCAGTAATAATACATTAAAGCAATTTAAGTAAAATTTTCAATTTTGCAATAATGTTATGAAACAATATTGAAAACCCTATCCCCCTTTTAAACAGTTGCTTGTAACCATTTATTAATTGGTGCACCTAATTGAAGATGAGTTTGAATTATCTTGTAAGTGAAAATGTTAACTAAGTTCAATTACAATATTCTTGATGAGACTAATTTCATTGATATTTCTATTTTAGATACAAACTTCTGAACGAATTCAAGTTGTCATATAGAACGTTCAACTTGTGCTTTCCACAGATGAGGAAATGCTGATTGAACCCATGATAAACGAGAAGCAATTAAAGGTATGAATTTTCTTGATTGTTTTCATACATGTTTATTTCACCAAAGTTGGAAAAAATGTCAACTTTGTAAAAAAATTCATTCCCAATGAATTTCAAAATGGTGGTGTTCTGCCCTTCATATCTGAGCGGCAAATCAACAACGAAGAGGTCAGACAACACCGACCGGCTGAGCAAGCCCGACTACTCGCAACATTCGAAGCAACGCCAGGCACATGGGTGAACCGTTTGCTCGCATTCCTATGCAACATAGACCCACTGCATCCCAATCCGCAGCAATAGAATTTGTACCTCCACAGTAAGCAGAGTGTCAGCGTGACGTCACAAAAAGTAATGGTGGTTAATTAATTAATCAATTAAGCAATTAATGGGCACCTAACCTAATGTTTTAGACGGATCTAACATAAGGTTTCACATTAAATAAAAAAAAGTTTATTCTAAACAGAAAAATTATTATGACACAAATTATTTAAAACAAAAATGTTCTTTCCGAGCGAAAAATGAAGAGTTTCTTTGCAGATCGAAATGCAGTCGAAATGGACGCGGGCGAGTCAGACGTCCCCGTGTTGGACCAAGTAATTTCTCAGCCACAGGCAAAGGAACATCCAGACTGGGTGCCTCAATGTCTCTGGCAATTCTTGCTCCCGGCTGAAAACGCAGCAGCATTGCACAGCTTCGAGGTGTGGGCCAAAAGCGAGGCTGGATTAGCAACTGCAGAACGCACAGCCAGACAGCACACCCAACAAGTGTCGGCATTTCTATCAGTAACTTGGGGTTGCAACGAGGAAACATTATTGCAGAGCAGCGAGGCCTGGTTCATCCAAGTGCTAGATGAGCGCCCGCCAGGAACAATAGCAAGTATTTTCAGTTCGATACGGCATTACGCGATGTTCGTTCAGGTGGCATCAAGACCGCACGCAAGGCCGTGATTTGATAACGGCCATCGAAGGTGAACTTTTCCGCTGGAGTCAAAACCTGACAAGACGGAGGGCACGCCGACAGCGGGAACGCATCCGAATGGAGCGGGACAGACTGGAAAGGATGAGTGAAATTTTGCTTTCGTGAAATCGGTTCATGTGCGACAAATGCACAGCTGGCTGGACCAGCCAGAGGCAATACACAACTGGATGGCCAAAACGATTTCCGACGTCAGATGTTCTGGTGGCCGAAATCATCATGTCCAATGCTTTGCGTCAAGGTTGTGCTACTCGGATGACTCTAGGCGAATGGACAGGGAAAGAACAAGTGCAAGGTAACTCTGTGGTGGAAGTGGCCTCCGTCAAGAATGTTGTCCAAAAGGGTGGGTCGGACGTGGTCTTTTCGGCGAAATTGGCTCAAAGAATCGACATTTCAGGCGTCTCTGTTTTGTCGGCGAGGATGCCGCGATTAAGCGACGGGACCCAAATACTCTGCTGTTTGTTACTGGCGTAGGGAAAGCAATGGGCAAAGCCACAGCCGCCCGCTGCACTTTAAATGCATGGGTGCGTGTCAGCGTCAAACCCATGACGGCCATGCTTTTCCAAAAGGGCGTTGTAACGCACATATATCATCATGATTATGGGATGGCTGCAGACTTGGCTGACCAGATGGGACATAGCGTCCAAACAGCTGACCGCTATTACCGGGCAAACAGTTCAGCTCTTCGTGCAGTAAAGACTGTACGACGAATGGCCGACCACATGGGCACAGGTGCCCTACTAGATGGCAGTTCGGGTGATGAAAGTGAAGAAAGTAATTCCCAATCCCAACTATACAATTTGTTTTGGTCCAAACCCAACTCACAAACCAATCACCCTAGGCAACCACCGTCCAGTTACCGACGGGCAGGAAAGACAAAGATGAGAACGCGGAAGAGCAAGGCGACGACAAGTTAGATCACCCACGCCCACCACAGACAATGCTCCCGTCATCTCGCCACTCAGCAGATCAACAATGCCCTGTACTGGAGGTAAATCAGGCAACACACACACCAAACCGAAAGGAAATTCTGTTTTATTTCCTAGGTTCCAGCACCTCAACAGTTAGGCAACGTCTGCATGAAGCACACACACCGCGGGTGTCCGAATCACCGAGATCTCTGATGCACACTGCACAATGCCGTCCAGCACATCCATCAGGCGCCGAACCGAGCCAGGAATGTCACAGTGGTTCGTCTGTCAATCCCCCATCTGTTTCCTAAAAAAAAGTGATTAATTCCCATTTAATCATTTCCAGACTCAACTACCGAAAAAAACAACCGTCACAGCTGACACCAGTGTAAAGAGAAGTTGCCCTTGTCCCATGCAGACTTCGCCCTGTGGTTCAGGTCTCATGACCTCGTGTTATTGCTCTAAACCGCCCACTCATACCAGTTCAGCACCCAGCTATCCAGCCACACCACATCGCCCAGCCACGTCTGATCATCCAGCCACGCTTTATCGCCCAGGCACGCCTCATCACCCAACAACACTGCACCGCCCAGCCAGCCACGCCTTATTATGCCAGGGCCGCCCGCTGCCGAACTACCGCCCAAGCAAGAAATGCAGATAGAGATGCCAGCGCCAGCGCCACAACGGCAGCCTCCGCTCTTGAATCTGTTTTTAATTACCTTTTCCCGCAGCAACATAACACGTCGCAAAGTTTTCGATGCACTGAGACCAATTTGCCAGGAATTAATTGTGGTCAGGGAACACCAACTGGCCGAACAAGCCCAACTACTCGCCGCATTTGAAGCGACGCCAAGCACATCGATGTATCTTTACCTCCACAGTGCGCCGGGTGTCGGGAACACGCGACTGACAGAGATGTTCTGTCCTCTCACCATCACAGCATTCATCCCGTGCCTGGCGGAAGGTCGTTTCACATTCAGTGGCCTCAGACACCACCACACCACTGTCTACATCCCAGACGCCCCAAGAAACGGGCTCAGCAAACGACATATCCGCGAAGACAAGAGCTCTAAAGTATGCAATGAACGACCAGCGTATACGAAACACAATTACCAGATTTAAGAACGATCTGCTGACCATTCCCCAATTCCTTACAAGCTTGGTTCATGCGGGGCCAAACTTCGAAACTACGTTAGCAGTCAACCGGCGGCAAGTGGCACCTCTGTATACAGATGACTCAAGCTTTAAATTGAGAAAAATTAATTTTAAAAGTGTACATGTTGTTTTTGGCTGTCAGTCTTTGACTAGACAGTAAAAAGCAACATCCATGCCCCTAGTGCACACAAAAGAATAAGTTGAGTTTCAGTAAATGGATGAAATAAGGAGAAGCTGCCCTTAATGTACACGAGCATTGTCCACCTGTTGTACCAATTTTTTACTGAAAAAGTTAATTTTTAAGTGTGATTTTAGTGTTGGTAATTAGTTTATTAAAACTTCTAAATAGTTATATTTAATGTGTGAGAAAATATTCTTGTGATAAACACTGAGTCTATTTTTGGATTTGAGATGAGTCTTCATTTCACTTCGATTCCCATTGTCTTGGCTAGCAATGGGACACCTTGTTTTGAAAGTGAGTGCAGGAAGTGACATCATTCCGTGGAGGAATTAGCACAGCAGCAGTTTGTGCAACCTGAAGAAGTTATTTACATCTTAGATGATGAAAACGAAGAAGAAGTGCATCACCTGCCAGCCCATCAGCTGCCACCTTCACCACCACTACATCAACTGCAAGAATTAAAACCCAAATTACTAGACGTAGACTCTACTGAAGATTGCTGTGTCTGTCAATTTAATATGCAGGATGAACAAGTTGTTGAATTAAATTGTAGACACATATTTCACTACCACTGTTTCTTGCAATGGGGATGTGAAAATGAAACATGACCCATCTGTAGAATCAAGTGGTAATTTAAGTGTTTAATTTAAGTGTTTTTCAAATGTCACACAAAATTATTAATATTAATTTAAAAATAAAATTTTTCTTTTATTTATCATCTCTCATATTTAATTAGATAAAAATTTACATAAGATGCAAATCTTTTATTACCTAATACAAGACCAATGTTTACATTCAATTCAAAAATTAAAAATATGAAAGAAAAATCAAAACATGACATGGCTGAAAGGATTGGGCAATTACCATCAAAACAGAGGTAAATTATTAAAATGATGCTCATGAAAAATGAACAGAAGAAGAAAGGAATGCGATATGATTCAGAATTTCTATTGGAAAGTCTATATTTTCAGATTAAGACACAGAAAGGATATCAGGAAATTAATGTGTGGACCGAGATGTGAATATGGGGTCAATAAAATTACATTAGAGAAATTTAAAGGTGAGCCTGGAAAAAAAAAGGAATTTTGATTTTTGATGAAACCAAATTATCTGAAACTGTGAATTTCAAGAAATCAACTTTCAAATTTGATGGATTTGTAAATTTGGGTGAACACACTACAGAAAATCAGAAATGTGAATATGCCAATCATGCATTAGTATTTATTTTTGTCTGTCTAAGCAAAAAGTGTAAGCAACTAGTGGCTGTATTTTGCTTCACAAAATGCCACACCAGGTGATGTTTCAGCAAAAAATTTACTGCAAGTCATCATACAATTACATCATGTTGGGGCAGAAGTCAGTGGATTCACTTGTGATGGTTCTACCAGCAACAAGAAAGCATGGAGTGAGTGCACTTTCTATTTCTGGAAAGACCAAAAAATTTAGTAATTTTCTCCCACACCAAGTTGACAAAAATAAAAAATATATGCTTTTGGAGATGTTGTTCACATAATGAAATGTATAAGAAACAACTTTGAGATAAAAAAAATTAGCAGTGGTAAGATACAACCACTAAATAAAAAATAAATTGTTTAATATTTACTAAAAATATTTTCAATATCAAGGAGAAGGAATAAGTTATGGTGGTGAGTTTTACTTCATGATATTTATCAAAACATTTTATATCTGTGTTATATTTTAAACAAATGCGAAAATGGGTGGATCATTTCACTGAACTGTTTGCCATCAGTAGCACTGTCAATGTGTCAAAACCTAATCACTATTGTTCTGGAAATCCTCCAAGATGGCCTAATAAGTTTTGAGTTTTACACGTGTCATGAAGAGTATGTCAACACATAAAAAAATATATAAGTCCGTGCGAGGAATTTTTATCAATGATAGAAGAAACAAATAATCTTTGCTATATCTGAAGTCCATCACCAGGATAGCGGATCAGATTTACACACGCATATTGTCAGTGGAACACCAATGTCGATGGAGGAAAGGTGAGATTGATGATGACATTTGTAAACTGATATTGAAGATGTGCCGTGCCGTATTGCAAGAGTGTGCAAAATTGGATAGTTTATATCACCAAAGTTAATTCCTCATGTTAGTGTATCACAATCTCAAAAGCTGCTTTTACTTTTAATCGTCATTCTTGAAGATGGACTGTTCTTGCAACCTTAACTCGATTGACTTTGAACATCGAAAGAAACACGAGTTCTTGCGTTGACTTTAATGACTTTTTATGAGCGATAGAAAACGAAGAACTAATGAAATTGTACGATTTTGTTCGTTCAGCTTTGAATGTTAGACAGTCAAATTTGGAGGTTATCGAAGGACTGCTTTGCAATGACGATCCATCGCTACTGTCGCAAGCAAATAATGGCTGCTCATGCATCTCTGTGGAACACATCAACAATACAATTTGATTGGTCAGCCTCGTTATGGAACACTCAAGACACCTGCTGTGACACCTGTTATGTGACTAAATGATGATTCACAAATTCTGAGAATGCAAGGAACCAATCAGTTAAAAAGATTAAGCAGAGGAGGAGCTAAGTGAGTCATCAACTCTCTGTTGTGCATGGGAAATGGCATTGGCGATGACACTGTCGGGATTAGCAAGGGTGGGAAACTCACATTCCTACACTTGTGAAAGAGACAGTGAAATCACAAGTGTGCAGAGTACAGTGTGTAGTAGACACAGTGTGCAGAGTACAGTGTGCAGTATGAAGTTGACTAGACCAGTTCACCCAGAGAGCAGCTCCAAGCCAGTCCAAACCAAGCAGTAGAAGTTAGGCCACTTCAGGACCAGTTCCAGTCTATTTCTAAAAACCAACTAGAAATATGAACCAAGGAGAGACCTTCCTGAAACTACAAGGGACATTTCACTAGAAATCAAGAAAGCCACATCTAAAGTTGAACATTAAACATTTTGTGAAGAAGTGTGAAATGTTGTGTCTTTGTGTGAAACAAACAAAGGAAATAGTGAGTACCAAGTTTTTGCCACCATTTGCATTTTTCTTATTCTTTGTAATGACTAGATATATCGAATGTTAGCTTTGTGTATTTCAATTTAGTTTAGTATGGTATTTTGCCTTGTTATTGCATATATCATTTGGTTAGAATTATAGGGACTTTTTGGTGTGAACCAGCCTTTAGTCAAAAAGGCAAATGAAACCTTTTTCTTTTCAATTTATAGTAGTGAGTAGAAGTTAATAAACTTTTTGTTCTTTCTAATTTCTGTTTCCATGTGTTTGCCTAATTTAAAACCATTTTTCCACCGAGCCATAAAAACCGCAATGCCACACAACCGAACTAGTCAGTTTTGAGTTGTTAATTTTAGTGATTGTAATTATTAACAGCCAGGATCACTACAGTAGAAGTGTGGGTGTAATTTTAAAAAAACAAAAAAATGAATGTTTTTACTTCATTTTTGTATTTTGAAGAGTAAAGAACGTTTCTGATGGTGATGGAATTACAAACTTTGATTTCACAAGTTGGATGCAAATCGTCCAGGTCCGCCATCAAGACAGGATGTGCCCGTTGCTACAGTACAGGCACATCGACACGTATCGTCAGAGGATCAAAATAGTGTAAGGCGCAATAAAGATGATGAGTACCGAATACGCCTTCAATCGCAAGTTGACATATATCGGCGAAATAACGAAGAACATCGTGCCGTAGCCCACCCTCTTGAAATACAAGGAGAACAGGGGGACAGCATGGAACCACCACCGCCACTTCCAGAATATCCCCAACTCACCGCAGAAAATTTGTTCGTATTGACTGAAGCAGACATGTTGCTAGGCGATGTAATAATTCACCAGAGAAATGCCGCACTGGCAGCACGCAAGGCAATGACCATGCTTGGGACTGTGATCGGGCCACGGCCAGTAGTTGTTAATGAACCGCTGGTTCGGGTACTTGAAAGCCTATCAACGGGTATAATTGATTTATATAACCCACATAATCCTGTTGAATAAAATTTTACAATCTGTAAAGACCCGAATATGAAAAATATAGAAAAATTTTTTAAAACTAAATCTTTACAAAAAACTGTCATGATGTTGTCAAGACTAACAGAAAAAAAATCTTGTAATTAATTAATTTTGAGCTTTTTTAAATAAAGATTTACATTTTTAATCGGGAAAAATCAGATCGTGATTGATTTTTTAATGGAGTTGGTAAAAAATTCAATTTTTTTTCCACCATTTTAGAATGGTGTAAACAAATTCGCGATATTATACCGCCGGGGCGTACGTGGTTTGTATGCCTCAAGTGCGGCGAACATGAGAATGATCACTTTGTTGCAGTGAAAATCGTAAGCAACCTAACAGACGTTCAAATACGACGACGAATTCGTCAAGCAGAGATGAACTGTTAAGAAATTTTTTTTAAATTTGTCTGATTTTTTGTTTTGTTTTGTTTCATTTTTACAATTTGATAGAAGAGAACAATAAAAAAAATGATTGACATGCTCCCCAAGCTTTGTCAGCATAGTTAAATATGTCAGTTGTCTTTGTAATACCCCATATTAATATTGGAGGCCTTGTCATGCGCTCACTACCAGTTGTATATATAAATATATATATTTATATGCAAATCGCGGTGAACGTGGATTTGGTTTTTCCGGGATGAATTGAAGAATTTAGTTTATTGTGTTTAAAGGAAGGTTGTGTTGAATTAATTATAACACACTCAAATAAAAGAGTCAATAATTAAGAATTCCATCACCGTGTTTTTTTTTTGAAAATTCCAAGATGCAAATGGAATAGATGGTTTTTTTGGATTAAACCATCACTTTAATTGATGTATATTGTGTGTACTATTTTGTGTTTTGATTGTGTATTTTATTATGTAATAAAATATTATTTCTGTGCATGTAATTAATGTGTAGTCTGTACTCTAAGGCCAGACAGAGTATACAGTATATATTATAATTTCAATCTTATATTTAATACAACAATATTCCTATCAAATACTTTGATTTCATCATTTATTATCATGAATTATAAACAGTTCCGCACCATCAGATGCTACAACCCGTCCACAAAAAAACGTTTGCTGTGACCCTTCGGCAGTACGGAAAAGTTGGCAAGGCTGCCTCAAGTTCTTGACAAGTGAGTGGCAACACAGGAAAGTTCTGTTTTCTCCGCTTACACATCGCCGGGGCAATCTGTCTGAATGCTACTGCGATTGAAGAAATAAGAGCACACCGTCATCGTAGATCTCACGTAGCCCAGTAGATGGTTCGGCTTCGGCCTTCCGTTTAACCGAAGACGCAACAGGCCGATTTGCGATCTGGCTTGGCGCGGAAGGTAATGCGGTTGTGACAACTCGCTCGTCATGGTGTCCATATATGAAATGGCACGTCCGCTGCAATCATCGTGATTACAACGCAAGTAATGCGAGTTCAGGTACTTATTGTCACACCGATAAATCACTCCGTCAGCAACGTAGAGCTTCGGATTCTTGCGTAATCCTTCAATCACTGTTGTCTCCATGTTTAGCACAGGTTGTTAGATGCCCTCCACGCCACCATGCCGCGGACCAGGACGGCAGAGTTCGTCTCATCGACATCCCCGAACTCCCATCGGGTCTCCAGCGTCGCGCATGGCGGGAGGCAAGTTTTGAGACGGAGTTGGCGGCGTTCAACGAACGGTTTGCAGACGAACCAGCCATGATGCCGGAAGACCCTGTGATTGTGGGTTTTCCATATGATCACAACGTGTGTGTTGCTCGTATCCAGATGGACGAATTCAATCACATGGCGAGTGTTCATCCGGTTCGTGTGTGGGAAGAACCACTGCTGGCTGCAACCCACTTATACGTTTCGGTGACGGACCTGAATGAGGCAGGAATACAGCGAGGAGTCGGGGTATTGGTACTGGACCCTGCCGACCCGGAGGATTGCTGAGACGACGAGCTCATGGTGGATGAACCGGCCATCAGAGGTCCTTGCCAATCAGGATAAGACCGAATGTTTTTTTTAAGAAAGGACGGTTTTTGTGTGAGTGTTAGAAAATTTCAAATTATTGAAATTTTTTTCGAAATCTTGTAATTAAACTTGAACTTTTTAATATAAATTAAACGTTTACAAAATTGAGCAATGTTACACTCGGATATAAATTATTGTTCATGTATTTTTTTTAATTTTAACACTCATGACAGGGTGCAAGAAAAAAAGTTTAAATAAAACAAAAAAATTAAACTAAAAATGACACATCAATCAGAAAATATATAATCTTCAAAAACGAGTGCACGAGACGTTATATCCTGAACCGGAAGAGCGCAGGCACAACACACAGGAGTAGGCTTATTTGGAACGCCAAAACTATGTTTTTATTTATATTTTACAAAATAAACCTTTCAACCTATAAAATAGGTACGGTTCAGCCTACATTTCAACTGGGAGATGAGGTGTGGTTGGAGTTGGTTTTCCTCCTAAGCTAGCGCCTAAGTAGAACGGGTCTATCCCGGTCCCATTCTCATGCATAGTGTTTAATAATGGAAGATAATAATGACAAAACACATCGATCTTCTGATACAGAAGATGAAACAAATGGCAACCCGCCATTCCGTATTCGAACCTACGTAAAACCGTTTGCACTTGTCTGAAAACAAAGTCCAAATGGATAATCGATTTTTGTAATATTTAGACATTCCCAACTTACTACTGTAAAGAATTGTCTCCATAATTTTCCCGTTGTTAAGTTATTTAAATGCCCTTGATCAATGGAGCCAATTTTGGCAGAAAAGTTGAAACTTGAAATCGGGATACCGCCGGTATAACGAAATCCGAGTGGAATGCACTTTTTTGCTCTGCACGGTCGACATTTCCTAATGAAAATGTGCCGTACAATCTTCTACTTGTGTATTGAAAAAGAGAGAATCAATCCCACTCGCTGCAATAACACGTCTCTTTCCACGTGTCCTCATTTGTAGGCGATAAATTTAGCTCTAAATTACATTTTACACGTTCGATGTACACGTTCGATAGAAGCATGTGGGTTTCGTAATTTATGCAAAAACGTGAAAACAAATAAAATTGTAAAATATTTTTTTTTTGTAAAAAAAAAATCTTTTATTAATGTTTAGAAGTATTTTGTTATTATTATTTTGTTATTATTTTGTTATTATTTACATTGCGTTCCAAAACTTTTGAAGGAGCCAAGTTGCCAATTGGTAAAGTGTCAATGACTGGAAGTGGCCAATGTATGAACCAATTTTTAAAGTTTTTTGAAATTTGGGTGTTTTGAAGTTTCTGGGGCTTTTATTATTGCCACAGTAAGATGACATCTCTTTAACCTCTTTTGCCTGATTTCTAATGTTTGCAATAAGCTGATTCTTTACGGCTTCTACCTGCGATGTTTTTGTTCTTTTCTTGTGTGTGCACACTGGCAGTTGGGTGTAAAAGAGAAGAACTTAGTATCGCCTAAAAACGAAAAAAAAAGAAAAATCTTTTTCTTTTTTTTTAAAAAAAATCTTTTATTAATGTTTGTTATTAATATTTTTGTTATTATTTACAATGCGTTCCAAAACTATTGAGCATGATGTAAGGCGATCTTCTGCGTCCCACTACTGTACTGTACATCTATCGGCGCTTTATTTTTTTCAAAAAAGGAAACTACTAAAATGAAATAATTTATAAAATTGTGCATAAAAAACTTAGTAATGTATACCTTTTATGTCATTTTGTAAACATAACTTAATGTACCTTGGGCAATCGGAGTCATTGCTTGAAATTTATTTTGAAATTTATTTTGAAATGCTGCCTGTGTCTGCTCCATTAAAACGAAACGAAACGTCGAAGCAATGAAATGTTGTTAATGTCCACCAGCCTTGCAATTAATGTATAGGTACCGGTATCAGTAGTTATGGTATCAGTATCATATGGTATATCATATCATATGGTAGCAGTAGTTGTCAAAATCTAGATTTGCTGCCTGTATCTGCTCCATTAAAACTAAATGTTGTATAGCAATGAAATGTCGAAGCAACGAATTTCCTTACAATCGGTCCAAAGAAATGGTTGCAAAAATACGGTATTCATGGCGTCGCAGCAGCGACTAGGTACAGTATGTGCGCGTTGCCAAAATAAAGGCCAACGTTATTTTTTTTTGGTGATAACGCAACGCATTATTGTCGGAATAACGCATAATTTTTTTTTAAAACAAATTTCAGCACTGTACTACACCAAAAACGATGTTTTTTGACTGTAGTTATTGCTATCTTTTGGAACGTGCGCGGTATTTGCGGTATTTGGCGTTTCTTTTTTTTTTGTTAGCATGGTATAGAGTTTTTTTGGCGTTGCCGCATTGTTCAGTGTTGTTGCGTTGTTGCAAAATAAAGCAGTTTTCACGATTTTCCCACAATCAAAAGTGTGTGATGTATTAAAGTCCTTACACAGAACGTGCTAGGTGGAATTTGGTGTGAAATTATAGCCTGCAAAGGTGGCCATGTGGAAAAAGACATATTAACTGCATGTGAAATTCCCTCTCTCAATTTAGAAGATTACGGTTGCCCGAAGTTTTGTGACTTTTACGATGGGAACAATTTTAACGTGATTTGTGACTTGCACAAATACATCAAAAAAAAATTGCACATTGTCCAAAACTAGAATGTCTTTATTTCAAAAAATGGTATTTGAAACAAGTTCAGACTTGTTTGTAATAATTTTTTCTATTTCCTGTTCTTAAACCGGTGTTTGGAACAAGTTCAAACTTGCCCGGATCCGTTTTATGTTTCCTGTTTTTGTTATCGTTGTAAAAGTTTCATTCTTGACTCGTGTGTTGAACCAGCAACATGCCTTTTTTCGTATATGATGGAACGCCTACTCTTAGACTGAATGGACCACCAATTACTCTAAGCTTTCAACTAGATGCTTATCATTCTGATCGACATCTCTACCTTCGCCAGATCTGTGAAGATGGATCGAGACTTTTACCGATCTCTAATCCCGAATGGGTAACTTTAACGTCTAAGAAAACACTGGATCGTGTGGAAGAAGTCGTCAGAATCCTGAGTCCCACTCAAAAGAAAACATGGCAAACAGAGCACAGTGGACTCCATCACCACCACCACAGAACCTGCCACCACTTGCACCACCCCAATGGATGCACCGACAGCCAAGTGACAGGGAAATCCAGTTTGTATATGGTCATGTGCTAGAACGACTTACCCAACAACTGCACAAATAACAACATTAGAGAGAGAGAGTTGGAATTCTCTCAAAACCATTTAGCCATGGTGCAAGAGCGACTCCGGATTGCAGAAACAGCATTGTCAAATCAACTACAGCAACATTTTGTGCAGCCGGAAGAAGTTATCTACATCTCAGACGATGAGCCGCCAGTACATCAGGTACCACCTCCACTTCCACATCAACCTCAAGAATTAGACCCAAAAACACTAGAGGTAGATTCCACTGAAGATTGTGTCATCTGTCAGTATAAGATGAAAAAGGCTGAAGTTGTCATGAAATTAAACTGCAGACACTCCTTCCACTACCAGTGTTTTTTGCATTGGGGTTGTGAGAACGAAACATGTCCCAACTGTAGAGTCAAATGGTAAACATGTACTGTAAGTGAAATGCTTATATTTTTTTATTAATATGTAATTTTTTTATTTTATTCTTCATATTTTTTATATAAAATTCACTTATTTAAAATAGATTTTATTTAAATATCAAAATAAATGACATTAGCGTCTATACTCTTAAAAAGATGATCCGGTATAATCATGGAAGTCAATGATAAAGGCATTCATACGAAGGACAGAATTCCATATTTTTCCCGAACTGGAAAAAAGGAAAATAGCCATGATAGGGACGGTGTTCGAGCCACGGCCGGTACTTGTTAATGAACCGCTGGTTAGGGTACTTGAAGGCCTGTCAATGAATATAATCGATTTGTATAACCCTAAAAATTCCGTTGAATAAAATTTTACAATCTGTAAAGACCCGAATACGAAAAATATAAAAAAAAATTTTTAAATTGAATCTTTACAAAAAATTATTGTTTAGTATAGAACACACAGACAGACGTGCGCATGTCGGGCGATGGCTAGGCAGACGCGCAGCTGACTTGGCCTTCCACTGGCGAGCCCACACAGTGCGTCCTCTTATTGACAAGGAGATTATTGATATGGTGGCGTGGAGGGCGGGAGAAACGGCAGACCAGGACGACAGAGTTCGTCTCATCAACGTCCCGGAACTCCCACCAGGCCTCCAGCGTCGCACATGGCGGGAGGCAAGTTTCGAGACGGAGTTGGCGGCGTTGTTATTTTTTGATAACATGGAATTTTATTTAGAAGTAGATGGTAAAACTTTAGAAGAAAGACAGAAAAAGCTAGAGACATTAGGTCCGACTCAGGCATGTCACATGTCCAGCAGCTTATTCACCAAGTGTTAGTTCTTTTCCATGTACTTACATATTTTTTAAAAATAAGTAATTTGTTGAACTGTGACAACTACAGCCGATAGAAACCAAAATAAAGGTTTATTACAACACTACAGCCACTGGTCATTTCTTGAAAGATTGGACATTGGAATTGAAGCTCATGCATCCTGAAAAGGACAATCAAACTACAATTTAAAAAGGGACGTGCCTGCAGATAGATTTGCTACGGCTTAGCAAAACCCAACATATAAAATATCTGAGTATACCTAGTTACATAACCAATGCATACTTTACAATGGTACCACTGAGAAAACTGATTTCTAATATTGGATCAGTTATTGGTATTCTGACTGGTCTCTCGACATTTTCTAGCATTATTTCATTTGATAGAAACAATAAGCAGAGGCATGATTTTAAAAAAAACTTACTGTCAGTGCTTATTTCCTTTTTATCATGTGTGGGTTATTCATTATTACCCATTACATGTCGCGTTTGTTAACTTAGTTCTGCTCCCCCACTGTAAAAGCTAAATTAAACTAACTTTTAAACTCCATTATAGAGAAAACGAAGAAAGGAATTTCAAAGAAAATAGCATTCGACAAGAAAAGACATGATTGACTGAATGTTTTCAATAGTGCAACCCCAGACCTATACTCGGGCAGAAATTCCGTTTGTAATTTCATTTGAATTCTAATCATGTTTATCTGCGCTCTAAACTGAGAAGTTTTCAATTTAAAACAAGAAGTATTCAATTTAAAACGGGAAGTTTTCAATTTAAAACGGGAAGTTTTCAATTTAAAACGGGAAGTTTTCAATTTAAAACGGGAAGTTTTCAATTTAAAACGGAAAGTTTTCAATTTAAAACGGGAAGTTTTTAATTTACTACAAGCCATCATACAATTACATCATGTTGAGACAAGTCAGTGGATTCATTTGTGATGGTTCTATCAGTAACAAGAAAGCATGGAGTGCATTTTCTATTTCTGGAAAGACCAAAAAATTTTCTCCCACACCAAGTTAACAAAAATAAAAAATATATGCCTTTGAAGATGTTGCTCACATAATGAAATGTATAAGAAACAACTTTGAGATAAAAAAAATTAGCAGTGGTAAGATACAACCTCTAAATAAAAAATAAATTGTTTAAAATTTACTAAAAACATTTTCAATATCAAGGAGAATCAATAAGTTAAGGTGGTGAGTTTGAGTTCAATGATATTTATCAAAACATTTTGAATCTGTGTTATATTTTAAACACACGCAAAAATGAGTGGATCATTTCACCGAATCATTTGCCATCAGTAACACTGTCAATGTGTCAAAACCTAATCACTATTGTTCTGGAAATCCTCCAAGATGGCCTAATAAGAAATTGGATGGTTTATATCACCAAAGTTAATTCCTCATGTTAGTGTATCACAATCTCAAAAGCTGCTTTTACTTTTAATCGTCATTCTTGAAGATGGACTGTTCTTGCAACCTTAACTCGATTGACTTTGAACATCGAAAAAAACACGATTTCTTGCATTGACTTTAATGACTTTTTATGGGCGATAGAAAACGAAGAACTAATGAAGTTGTACGATTTTGTTCGTTCAGCTTTGAATGTCGGACAGTCAAATTTGGAGGTTATCGGAAGACTGCTTTGCAACGACGATCCATCGCTACCTACCACTTATTTCTATGACATTTCGGCAATGTTGAAAAATAATACTTTGTGCATTCAATCTTGCATGAAGGCTCTTGCTAAATATTCGATTCAGCTAGCGGAAAGATTTACCTAATTTCACTGCATTTATTCGGTTGGAAATGAATGACACTCAATTCGATACAGTGATGTAGAGCTGAAGTTTTCTGTATAGTTTTTATTTTAAGTGTTATATCAAAGCAGAATAATCACATTAAAGTATAAACACATGCGAAAATGGGTGGATCATTTCACCGAACCGCTTGTCACCAGTAATACTTTCAATGTGCCAAAACCAAATTACTATTGTTCTGGAAATCCTCCAAGATGGATTGAAAAGTTTAAGTTTTACACGTGTCATGAAGAGTATGTCAACATACACAAAAAAAATGTTTAAGCTTATGCGAAGAATTTTCATCAATGATAGAAGAAACAAATGAACTTGCAACATTACACAAGCTAATTCATTCAACTTTGTTAACGAGCAGGAAGAGTTGATTTTATTTAAATTATTATTATTATTTATATTATTTTAATTAATTCATCCATAATGTTGTTTGGGTTTGGTTTAGTCGCGTCTTTCACTGCTAGACAGTTGTTGTAGGGAGTGTCGTGATCTTATGTATTGCCACTAGAGGGCACTACTTGTTTGTGTATACACCTGACCAGGTGAGGTCACGTGGTGACCTTGCACTAGAAATAAAGTCACTTTATGTTATAGCATTCAATCTGGCTGGACTCACTGTCATTCGATCCTACAAATTGGCGACGAGGATATTTAGTGAAAGGAATCCACGAATATCAGTGAAAATAAGGGCCATCCAAAGGAAATTGGACTTGAATGGGAACTGTGAGTGAGGAAATATTCATCAAGTGTTGTTATATTGTGAGAATTTTGCAAACGAACATTTTTAATGGCGGTGGCGAATTTAAATTTGCCCACATTGGCAAAATTCGAAATTGGTGAAGGTAACATGGATCAAAGGTGGAAGTCCTGGACAAACGCATTTACATACTATCTCTCGGCGGCGAATATTATAGAAGATAAACAGAAACTTGCTTTATTGTTACATTTGGCAGGTATTGACGTGCAAGCGATTTTCGAGACATTTCCAGAGGATAAAAGGAAGAATTACGTGGAGGCGTCTGCAGCGCTTGCTGCGTACTTCAATCCGAGGAAAAATTTAAGATTTGAGCGGCACGTTTTCAGGCAATTTTCGCAGGAAGCGGGAGAAGTAATGGACACCTATGTTACGCGTTTGAGGACCGCCGTGAAAAATTGTGAGTTCGATACTTTAGAAGATGATATGATTATTGATCAGGTGCTCGAAAAGGGCAAGGATAAAAGCCTGCGTCGACGACTGTTACGTGAGGATAAGTTAACCCTCGAGTCGTTGTTAAAGCTCGCACGAGCGTCAGAAGCTAGCGAGCGACAGGCGACGACAATGGAAAAGGATAATAATGGAAAAACGCCTAAAGAAGACGTAATAAGTCAAATATCACGAGGAAAGTCGAATTTTCGTGGACGGAACGGCGGAAAGTCAAGGCGGAATTTTCGGCAGAATAAAACGACGCAAAATCGAGAAGAAGAAAGGAGAAGCAACAAAACGGGCGGAGTTTTGGAGTGTTTTCGATGCGGTCGTGAGGGACATTTCGCGAACGAATGTACGGTAGCTCGGGATAAGGAATGTTCATTTTGCCACAAAAAAGGACATTTTGAGAAGGTATGTCGGTTAAAACATAATAGGGGACGTGGCCGAGCTACGGCGGATCGTGTCCAGTACGTCGGGGTTAATGAACGTGACGCTGACGTGTATGAAGAAGATGAATACGCGTTCGGAATTGATTCCGCGACAAGGAAACATTGCGTTTCGGTACGAATTGCAACGAAAGAGGTTGAAGTTTTAATCGATTCGGGCGCAAATGTAAACCTAATTGATAAAAAGACGTGGGATTTATTAAAACAACAAGGGATTAAATTAAAACCACCAACTACGAGGTTATTTGCGTATGGTTGCGAGACGCCATTGAAGACCAGTGGACAGTTTTCAGCCGAAATTGAAGCGAAAGGAAAGAAAATGATTTCGAATTTTATAGTGGTTCCATCCGGGAATATCTCCTTGTTGGGGAAGATAACTTCAGAACAGCTTGGTTTCGTTAGATTTAGCGAAGAGTCGATCGGCGCAGTCGAAGATAGGAAGACGGATGCGACTTTCGACGCTATTATGGCGGATTTAACCGAGGAGATTAAACGGATAGTTGAGCCACACGGGAAATTATTTGAAGGTATCGGGAAATTAAAAAATTTTGAACTTGATTTGCATATAGACCCATTAGTGAGACCCGTGGCGCAATCCGTGAGGAGAGTGCCGTTTCATGTAAGGAAAAAAGTTGACGTGGAGTTAGATGTCCTATTAGATCAAGACATTATCGAACCAGTAACCGGCCCCACCGATTGGGTTTCGCCGTTGGTGCCGGTGGGTAAACCTGACGGCTCAGTACGCATATGTTTGGATATGCGTGCCGTGAATAAAGCGGTGCGACGATGCCGTCATCCTCTTCCAACAATGGAGGAGATACTTGAAGAAATCGACGGTGCAGCTTTAATTAGTAAATTGGATTGCAGATGGGGGTACCTGCAAATACCGCTGAGAGAGGACTCCCGTCGTTACACGGTATTCGTCACACATCGCGGTTTATACCGTTACAAACGATTGTTTTTCGGGGTGGCTTCGGCCCCCGAAGACTATCAACGAATTATTCAAACGGTCTTAGAAGGGTGTTCAGGTGTAAAGAATAGTTTAGATGATATTATCGTCTATGGAAAAACACCGAAAGAACATAACGACAGATTAAAGAAGGTGTTACAGGTTCTCGAAGACAACGGGTTAACTTTGAACCTAAATAAATGCAGATTTGGACTTACGAAATTAAACTTTCTGGGACACATAATTTCAAGTGACGGTATTGCAGTTGCCGACCAGAAGGTCGTAGCGGTGAGAAGTGCAGTTCCACCGAAAAACGAAACAGAGGTGCGTAGTTTTTTGGGACTTGTTAATTATTGTGCTAGATTTATTCCAGACTTTGCCTCGTTGGCCGAACCCTTACGACAAGTAGCGAGGAAAGATGTCGTCTTCACATGGGGAAAACAACAGGACGTCGCTTTCAAAGCGTTGAAAGATGCATTGTGCGCGGCGAGCACATTGGCGTTTTTTAAGAAAGACGCCGAAACACGTTTAACAGTCGATGCGTCGCCCGTCGGACTCGGTGCGGTGCTAACTCAACGTCAGAGCGATGGTTTGATGCGACCAGTGGCGTACGCAAGTCGGACGTTATCGTCGGTCGAACGTCGCTACTCGCAGACCGAAAAAGAGGCTTTGGCGGTCGTATGGGGATGCGAAAAATTTCGCATCTACCTGATAGGTTTAAAATTTGAATTGATCACCGACCACAAAGCTCTTGAGGTCATTTACTCGGCGCGTTCAAAGCCTTCAGCTCGAATAGAACGATGGGTTCTTAGGCTGCAGCCCTACGAATTTTCGATTAGGCACAAACCTGGAACCTCGAACATTGCCGACGCGCTCTCCAGATTGTTACCGGAAGACGAAGGAAAGGCAGTAGTCGGAGAAAGTGAGAAACATGTTCATTTTGTTTTAAATAGTGCAATTCCGAAGGCGATGACGGTGGATGAAGTCGAAAAAGAATCAAGAGTCGACGACGAGATTGAAGAAATAAAGAAGTCATTACAACAGACGAAGGATTTCCCGAAAGTAATAACTCGATTTAATGCAGTAAGAAGTGAATTGTCCGTAGTGAAGGGGATCTTGATGCGAGGAACGAGAATCATAATTCCGAAGAATTTGCGCGCGAAAGTCATTCAATTGGCACATATCGGTCATCAGGGGATCGTAAAAACAAAACAACGTTTAAGAGAAAAAGTATGGTGGCCGGGAATAGACGGAGATGTTGAGCGTGCGATTCATTCGTGTAAGGCTTGTCAATACGGTGGACAGACGGAAAGAACGGAACCGATTCGTAGCACCCCTTTACCGAAGGCAGCGTGGAAAGAACTCGGAATTGACATTTGCGGGCCGTTCATGGACGGAAATTCCATCATAGTAGCGGTGGATTACTTTTCACGGTGGCCAGAAGCTAAAATATTGAAATCCACTAAGGCAGAGGAAATAGTTGAATGGTTGAGGTCAATTTTCGATTCGTGGGGAATTCCGGACGTCGTGACATCTGATAACGGACCACAATTCGTATCCGACCATTTTGGACAGTTTATGTTGGAATGTGGAGTTACACATCGGCGAGTGACCCCATACTGGCCTCAGGCCAATGGGACCGTTGAGAGACTGAATAAGTCGTTTGTTAAGTCATTTAGGGCCGCTTTGGTGGAGGGAAGAAACTGGAAAATAGCGCTTGGCGAATTTTTACAGTCATATAGAAGTACGCCACACCGAACAACTGGTTCTTCCCCGCACGAATTAATGACAGGGAGAATTATGAAGAATAAGTTGCCACAACTTCTAAAAAACCCAACTAGTAAATTAATAAGGGAAGTTAGAGCAAGAGATGCGGCAGAAAAAGAAAAATCGAAGGTGTACGCAGATCAAACGAGACGGGCGGAACAAAGCCGGATTCGAGTGGGAGATAAAGTGCTGCTCTCTAAAATTAGGAAACACAAATTAGATTCTGCATTTCATAATGATTTAATGATTGTTAAAGATAAAAAGAAAAACTGTGTAATTTTAGAAACTCCAGAAGGCAGAGTGATAAAACGAAATATCACACATGTCAAGCGGTTTATTCAACACGAGGACGAGTACCTGGACAACACACACCATACTGAGATGACATCACCCCCTGAGGCGTTGATGATTCCAGACGGACTAGACGAAACCGAACCGAGACAGATTGTGGAGCAAAACCCAATTCCCGAACCGACACCTGTAATCGTACAGCCAGCTGAGCCAGAGATTCCATTGAGGCGTTCCGCAAGAGACAGACACCCACCGGAGTTTTATGGCAGATGAAAGCCAGTGTACGATGTTGAAGTTGTATTGTTATTATTTGAAGATTAATAAGTACTAGTATTGTTTAAATTTCTTTAGTTCGGGCCTGAACACAATTGTAAAAGTTCATTTCATTAATTTATTGTTTAACATTTTATTGTACATTTGAGAATTGATTTATTGAGGAAAAAAGATGTTGTCGTGATCTTATGTATTGCCACTAGAGGGCACTACTTGTTTGTGTATACACCTGACCAGGTGAGGTCACGTGGTGACCTTGCACTAGAAATAAAGTCACTTTATGTTATAGCATTCAATCTGGCTGGACTCACTGTCATTCGATCCTACAGGGAGATACTATCTTTCAGGATTCGTTGTCGCCAATGGTTTGTCGGCCACCGAGTAGGAACAAAAAGACTGCGATAATTTCTTCAAAACCACAGCTCTAAAAAAGGAATTTTTAGAAACCATCTGGGCTAAGCTTCAGATAACCACTGTCATAAGCTATGTACAAGAAGAGCTGAGGTACTGGACCGAACAGGGTCACCCCGGCAATTTAACACGGTGGGCCTATTGCCAGTATAATATATGTAATTAAACTTTTTTGATAACATGGAATTTTATTTAGAAGTAGATGGTAAAACTTTCGAAGAAAGACAGAAAAAGCTAGAGACATTAGCGTCTACGATACTCTTAAAAAGATGGTCCGGTAGAATCATGAAGATCAATGATAAAGGCATTCATACGAAGGACAGAATTCCATATTTTTCCAAAACTGGAAAAATGGAAACGAGTAGAAGAATTAGAAGCTAGTCTCTTGGAATTTTGCCATTATCACAAATTGAAGATAGTAGTAAATAATCTTTCTTAATTCAAGATCAAAATGACTTCAAATTCCCAGCCTCATGAGTACAAGTTGGATGAAGAAGATTTTTATGCAACTGTGACCGAATTTGAGGGGAAGATACTGGTTCATTTAAGACACTATAAAATCTCTAAGGAAACCAGAGATCTTGCTGCCGTTGACGGATTTGCGTTTAATGAATACATATGGCAGTGTTTTGTTCAATGCTGGTCAGAAATTAAGCAAGCTGCAGCAAAATGCAAAACCGATTCGGCTGATATAAGCATAACTTTTGGTCAAAGGCACTTCATTGAAATCCAGAAGTCAGAATGGCGCATATTCTTAATTGAGAAAAGCATAAGTCCTTTATTATTATTATTTATGTGATTATAATATTATTTGTTTCTCATTACAGTTTGACAAAAAGCAAATCGTTTTGAACTTTAACGAGTTCAAGACCCTCGTCAGACTTCGACTGAACATCAGTTGGAGTTAAGTCAACTCAGCTTTTAGCTGAAAAGAAATACAACAAGGTTTAGGAAGCTGTATCCAAAACAAGCGATAGAGTTTAAGAAGTCAAAGCCAGAAGAAAAAACTCCAGCATTGGAGAAGAGGAGGCAGACCGAATGTGTTTATTGCAACAATCGACTTCGCGACATGTGAGGAACAAATGTTGCTTTTAAAACAATTACGTTGTGCTTCAAACAGCCTGCTCGCTGTTTGTAACATCTCGTGCGAACAATTTAAAACACTCAGTTGTGTTTTAAATGGCCGTTGCTAAACAAAATAAATGATTTAATTCAGACAAAAGCTTAAAAGTACAAAATAAAATTACTTCTAAACAAATGGAAATGGTTGAAGTGGACTTCCTTCCAACCAAATGCTTGACGAGTTTGTCTAAATAGCAATCCAAAGTGACTTCAATTTCTTCCGCACTCCCTGAAACTTGCAGAACTTCTCTTTTCATTTAAAGGTTGAAATGAAGTTGTGCCTTAAAATGTCAAAAACATTTCCTGCAGCTGATGCGACATTTCCATGTGTAAAATATCAACTCGCTTTCTGTTTATCAAATGTTTTTCAATAAAAAGCCAGTGCCTTTTATGAAAATATCGTGAACGCCAATCACAAGAAAGAATGATAAGACACTTCCATTCTGCACCCAATCAGCTCACAGATGGTCATCATCCGAGGCTATATGAATTATAAATCCGTCAAACATAAAGATTTAATCGTTTACCCTGTCACTTCCCCGAAACGGACCACCTTTTTAGAGGGAAACGGACGTTGCATCATATTGACTGCGTACCAGAAGCTGCGCTGGTTGTATCCATTCTTCCATATAACGGTCAGAACAAAAAAAAAATCTTGCTGTACAACGCAGATTTATGCAACCGAGTGGTTGCTTGACTCGAAGCCAAGATCCGGACCCAGCAATCCTCCTTCATCAGTCATTAACAAAAAAAAAAACTTTCTTTCAGTTTACAAGTAGCTGTTTCAATTTAATGTACGCCTGCATAGTACCAAAAAACCCCAGCAACACTCTTGAGATGGGGTTCGACAATCAAAAAAGCGCCAAATTTATTAGACAAGTTTTGACTCAATATTAATCCAAGGATTCGACTCCGGGCCGTGCGCTGGGGGTCCTCTGTGCATTGTCACCGAGCGCAGAGAAGGAGATTATTGGTATAGTGGCGTGGAGGGCGGGAGAAACATCAGACCAGGACGACAGAGTACGTCTCATCGACGTCCCGGAACTCCCACCAGGCCTCCAGCGTCGCACATGGCGAAAGACAAATTTCGAGACGGAGTTGGCGGCGTTCGCCGAACGATTTGCAGACCAACCAGCCATGATGCCGGAAGATCCAATGATTGTGGGTTTTCCGTATGACCACAACGTTTGTGCTGCTCGTATCCAGACGGGCGAATTCAATCACGGGGCGAGGGTTCACCCGGTTCGTGTATGGAAGGAACCACTGCTGGCTGCAAACCCACCAGTACGTTTCTGTGACGGATGTGAATGAGGGGTGGTGGCAGGATTTCAGCGAGGAGTTGGGGTATTGGTACTCGATTTTCCACCACCCCCCTCTGGACCCTGCCGGCCCGACATCTTTGACAATGATAGATGGTAAAACTTTCAAAGAAAGACAGAAAAAGCTAGAGACATTAGCGTCTATACTCTTAAAAAGATGGTCCGGTAGAATCATGGAGATCAATGATAAAGGCATTCATACGAAGGACAAAATTCCATATTTTTCCCAAACTGGAAAAATGTGATTTTAATATTATTTGTTTCTCATTACAGTTTGACAAAAAGCGAATCGTTTTGAACTTTAACGAGTTCAAGACCCTCATCAGACTCCAACTGAACATCAGTTGGAGTTGAGTTAACTCAGCTTTTAGCGATAAAGTTTAAGAAGTCAAAGCCAGAAGAAAAAACTCCAGCATTGGAGAAGAGAGGCAGACCGAATGTGTTTATTGCAACAATCGACTTCGCGACATGTGAGGAACAAATGTTGCTTTTAAAACAATTACGTTGTGCTTCAAACAGCCTGCTCGCTGTTTGTAACATCTCGTGCGAACAATTTAAAACACTCAGTTGTGTTCTAAATGGTCGTTGCTAAACAAAATAAATGATTTAATTCAGACAAAAGCTTAAAAGTACAAAATAAAATTACTTCTAAACAAATGGAAATGGTTGAAGTGGACTTCCTTCCAACCAAAAGCTTGACCAGTTCGTCTAAATAGCAATCCAAAGTGACTTCAATTTCTTCCGCACTCCCTGAAACTTGCGAAACTTCTCTTTTCATTTAAAGGTTGAAATGAAGTTGTGCCTAAAAATGTCAAAAACATTTCCTGCAGCTGATGCGACATTGGTGCAAATGGTGCAAGGCGCAATGAAGATGATGAGTACCGAATACGCCTTCAATCGCAAGTTGACATATATCGGCGAAATAACGAAGAACATCGTGCCGTAGCCCAGCCCGTTGTAATACAAAGAGAACAGGGGGACAACATGGAACCACCATCGCCACTTCCAGAATATCCCCAACTCACCGCAGAAAATTTATTCGTATTGACATCCTGTTAGGTGACATGATAATACACCAGAGGAATGCCGCACTGGCTGCACGTAAGGCAATGGTCATGATAGGAACGGTGGTCGAGCCATGGCCGGTACTTGTTAATGAACCGCTTGTTCGAGTACTTGAAAGCCTATCCACAGGTATAATTGATTGATATAACCCACAAAATCCTGTTGAATAAAATTGCGCAGGACCTGAGTGTGCATAAAAACCCCAAATTTTGGCGGTTTTACTCACTCTTGACATCACACACCAACAACACACAACATCACTGCTTTGAACCACCCAGAACTTCAAGTATTGATAGTATAACATTTGGTGAGTTGAGACTCTGCTGTCTCCACTGATTTTCCAGTGGAACCAGCCACATTTGCGCTGGTGTGTAACATACACCGTCTGTTACACGCACTATTACGAATCTCGAGTAACGCCTGAGAAAAACCTGCTCACTGTCGGCCATCGTGTGCTCCTTTGACTTGTCCGGGCACTCCAACGTCGCCACAGCAAACACACTTGCAGTGAATCAACGTGAACGACTGTAAACCACCGCGGAGTTCCTCCGGAGTTTACAAGTCTTCACCATCGACCGAGCCGTTAAATATTTTCAGGCGAGTCCGTCTCGCTATTCTGCGTGAGCTTTGTCGCTCACATTGTATTTCTATTTCTATAACTTTTTTTTTCTAACTAACTTTTTTTTTCTTTATTTTTAAAAAACTTTTATTTCTGTCTTAAAACTTGAAAGGAAGTTGTGCCTTAAAAATGTCAAAAACATTTCCTGGAGCTGATGTGACATTTCCATATGTGAAATATCAACTCGCTTCCTGTTTATCAAATGTTTTTCAATAAAAAGCCAGTGCCTTTTATGAAAACATCGTGAACACCAATCACAAGATAGAATGATGGACACTTCCATTCTGCACTCAATCAACTCACAGATGGTCATCATCCGAGGCTATATGAATTATAAATCCGTCAAACATAAAGATTTAATCATTTACCCTGTCAAAGAGAATTATGTGGTCTACAGCCATATTAATCATCTTGCAAAACGTGCAAATGTGTTTGTTGATGGATTTGTTAAGTTATGCTTAATATTATTATAATAACTATTTTCATGCGGGTAGAGAGGGAATGGCGAAAATTTAATTCTTGGGGTTTAATGATGGCATCGCAACTGGTTTTCTCTCGTTTATCTTTAAATATATTTTTGAACATGACGTCTAATTGACATTTCTTGATTTTTAAGAACATTTGACCCCGGATTTTAAAATAAATTTGGTTAAATAATATTCTTTACATATTTATTTTTATATCCCCAGACAATTTAACACGATGGGCCTATTGCCAGTATAACATGCGCGAGACAAGAATACGATAAGCGACTGTCAAATGTATTGTGAGATTGAATAGGGAGGTCTACAAATTTTGGCCAGCAAATATCAAGTTTGTGGGAGTCTACATTGGCAAACATGGGGTGCAACCAGAACTGGAGAAGGTGACGGCATTCATAGAGATGGAGCCGCCAAATTCGGTTTCAGGGGGAAGCCAGCTGTTGAGGCTCATCAACCATTTAGGAAAGTTTGTACCGCAGTTGTGGGAGATTAGACCAATGTGGGGATTATTAAGTTCTTGTGAAGTTGAGATCGACCCCATGTATCTAGGAGGCACTTTCGAGACGTGGAGTTGTGCCATTACGATCCGGGGGCAGAGATAATAGTGTCAGCAGATGCATCATCGCTTGGGCTGGGTGCAGGCCTGCTGCAGCAGACGGAGAGGCTACCTGCACCCAGTTCGAGGAAGCAGCTTTGGCCGTCACCTGGGCATGTGAGAAATTTTCAAAGTACTTGATGGGGCGAGATTTTCATACCCACGAACCACAAGCCTTTATTTACACTGTAGGGGAATAGTTTGGATGTCATGCCGATTAGGACTCAACGTTTCCGAATGCGGCTTGTCAGGTGTGCACCGGCGGGGAGACCAACGGGTATGAGTAATTTGAGCGGCAGAATACCATTGGGGGGGGTGGATTTCCGGCGCCAGACTGGAACAAATCCGAAAGTGGGTACAGGAGTAAGAGCCAAACACGACTGGTGGACCAACAAGCGTGGTGATAAAATTTAGAGATAATTAACCTTTGAATGATAATGTGAATATAAATCAAAACCAGAGAATCAAGATAGTAAAATATAAAAATTATCATTTTACACAAATGACCAAACAACAACAAACAAATACGAAGGAAAAACAGTTGTACTGTATGTGAAACAAGATCCAGGAACAATCAATCTCAAAAATTGAATCAAGAACCACCACCTGCACAAATACTTCAGGAATCTTCTGAAGAAAATATTGGATAAAATAGATGCCACATTCATGTAACAATGCGGTATAAAATGCGGTATAAAATCATGTAAATGCCACATGTAGGATTGCAGGCTTACAATACAAATAAATGTAAATGCCACAATCTTGTAGGATTTGCAGGCTTACAATACAAATAAATGTAAATGCCACAATCGTGTAGGGTGTGGGCTTGCAATACAAATGAATGTAAATGCCACGTTGGTTGCGAGCTTACAATACAAAATATATCAACCACAAAATACATATATTTTTAAATTGAAAGCGGGACAAATTGCATGCAGCTGCATTTGACCAGAGCTCTCTTTTGGTTCCACTGAGACTAGTTCAAGTCGTCAGTTTCTCCAGGGGTGACCGCGTGGAGGTTGAGAGTTGGATTTTACACCCCCTATTTACTATTCAAGGGGGGGGAGAGCCGCCCCAACTGAACCCCCCCCCCCCCCCCCCCCCCCCCCCCCCCCGCCTGCCCACTTACCACTGTGGAATCAGCGGCGACCACCAGAACAACAACAACTTCCCCCCTTAACCTGCAGCCATTAATCTCTTTGTTTTCCTGCATCTGCTTCCATTTCCTCCCAAAACCGTCAACGTCATTGGTTTCCTTCCCTTGGTGTATGAAAAAATAAATAAATAAAATTAAAAGAATAAATATATGAAAAAAGTAAAGAAAAATTAGAAATTTCGTACAGTTTGAGTAATTCCTCCTCACCATTTCTAAATCGAACAATTTACCTGTTTTTTTTACTTACAGAATTAGTTGATATGACCACTCCCTTGAAATATGGCGAACGGATGGAGTGAAATGGCGATCGACAAAAACAATCTGCGAAATTCGAAATAAGTAGTGAAACAAACCTGACGCAATGCTAAACAAACATACTTCGATACATTACGTTGAAAAATTACTCATCTGAGGACAAAAATTAATCGAAATACACCATGATCAGCACTCACGAAGCGCACTCACGAACCGACCGACCGCCGCCTTTCCTTTGTGAGAACAGTTAAGTACGGGGTTCACACGAGAAAAAACAGGATATCCGATCAAGAGAGAACAAATCCTTAGTGTCTTTTCTCTCGTGCATCCTGATTTAAAAACAATTTTCGTTTTTGATTTTGTTTACACCAAGAAATTTCATATATTATCAGTAATTTTCACAGTAATATTTCCAATCCTCAGAATTTTCCTGTTTTTTCATTGATTTGATAAATGACCACTCGCTTGAAACTCGAAGCACGGATGGAATGCAATATTGGACAAAATCGAGTCGCAAAATTCAAAAGAAACGGTGAAGTAAATACGTTAGTTAAATAAACTAAGCATGAAGCATTAGATTGAAAAATCACCCATCTGAGGACAAAATTCAACGAAATAAGCCACCATCATCAGCAATGTTGTGCCATAGAGTAAAGAAGATATCTTCTTCAAGGTTGCGCACTCTTGTACGGGGTTCACAAGGGGGAAAACACTGTATCCACTCAAAGTAGAACAAATCTTTCGTTTTTATTTATTTATTTCTTTATTTATTTATTGGTAAGGATTTAGATTAAACTCTTCTTCTGAATCAGGGATTACAAATTTCAGTATGATTTAGAAATTGATAACTACAGATTTTAATTTCGCATGATTATTATCAAGAACGGAGAAGGCGGAGTAAAAAACAGGCCTAAATAAATATTCCGTAGTGACAGTTTAGACCACTCGATGGCGCTTCTGTCGCATCGTATGGGAATGACCGGCGATTTTCAAAAGTTAAATATCGGTATTGATTTTTTTTTTTTTTTTAGAAAATACAAATGACAGAGCGCGACACCAATTTTATTTCAAATTCAAATTTTCTCCAGAAACTAAAGCAAAGCACAATTCTTTCATTTATTTTCCAACAAAGTTACACACAAAAGCATCAATTACAAAACATTTATTATGTTTGTATTCTTCCCATTAAATGTATATAAAAATTAAAAAATTAAAAAGGTAAAGCAATGTCATAACATTCTATAATCAAATCAATCATGACCTAATTAGCCGCAAAAACTATAGCAAACTTTACTCTCCAGACACTCAGGAGATGGAAAATGTGATATTATTGTATCAATATATAATTTTAAAGATATTAATCAAATAATATCTTGTTACCAGGCGCAACTAGTGACTGTAGTGAGGTCATACGTATGTTTAGATCAGCTTTCAGCTGATAACACCATGCACAACAGAAATTGTTGTTGGAATCAAGGGCAAAGCAAACTAAGCACAAAAATTTAAAATTATTAAATGGATTTTCTCACGTTTATTTTTGATTTTTACCAATACTGGTTAATTACTATCATTGGATCGCTATCAGTATGGTACATGTAAGTAGTTTTATACTTTTAATAGCAGTTTTTGTTTTAATTTTTTTTGTACATGCATGATTGCAAAATCATGATGATGAAATTAAATTAAATTAAATTTAGAAATGTACCAGATGAATAGAAAATCAAACATTTTTTGTCACCATTTTGGTTTTATTTTATCTATATTGCAAAACCACTACAATATTCTTTAGATATTCAACCTGGACATTCGATTATTGGAAGAAACAAGGTGTTCCAGGAGAGAAACCGAGTTTCCTGACTGGAACATTAAAACCACTTTGGAAGTATGTAAGTTTAAGAAGCAGTCATTTAAAAGTAGTAACTGTTTCAATATGATTCAATGTTTACGTTTTAGCCTATGCAAAACCAAGACATGGATGCAATGAAAAAGTTTGGCCACGTGCATGGGTAAGGCTATTCAAGTAAACTAGGAAAATTCGTTATAACGATTTGTAACTGTTTTAACTGCCGTTTCAACTGTTTTAACTGCAATTTCAACCGTTTTAACTGCAGTTTCAACTGTTTTAATTGTAATATCAACAGTTTTTACTGCAGTTTTAAACATTAACAATATTTTTATACTTTTATTTAACAAATTCCACTTCAGAATCAAACGAATTTTGAATTAAATTTTTTTTTTGTGATCTACATGGAATCCAGTCCAAAAATTTCAGCGACCGCATAACGTATACGGCACGTCACATATATGTATATGTATATGGTACGTTTATGTTTCGTACCGTATATGCAGTTGATGTACGTCAATCCAACGTTACGTATTCTAGTCATATATAAGTGCTCCAAACGAGAATACTAGATCATATTACATCTTCTCTTGAGCAAGATAGTACTGGGATCTCCAAAGCAAGATCTCAAATTCATTCGTTTTACTCTCGATTTAAAATCAGAATTAAAATGAAGACAAAAATAGTTTGGTTGCAAGAATTGATCGAAGCTAAAGACAAACACGAAGCAGCATCCGATTTGACAGAAACGGGTCACTTTGAAACGCCTGAACCAACAGATGACATTCATTTTACCGACGCCGAGGAACAGGAAGACCCAGACTCTGACTGCCTGGGTAGTTACTATCCGGTGAAAATTAATGAAACCTACAATAACAGATACAAGATTGTTCGCAAACTCGGACGGGGCAACTTCTCCACCGTCTGGCTGTCCTGGGACCAACTCGAGAAGCGATTTAAAGCGCTGAAGTTTCTCAGAAATGGTCACATCGTCACGAAAGCAGCGATGGACGAGATTGACCTTCTCAAATGCGCCGAATATTACGATTCGCCTGAAAATCGCAAAGTCGTCCACTTACTGGACCGTTTCTTGGTTTCCGGTGAAAACAGCGTGCACGTTTGCATGGTGTTCGACGTTTTAGGGGAAAATCTCTTAAAACCGATCGTTCGATCGGGATATAAAGCAATGCCGTTGAGCAGTGTCAAAAGCATTATAAAACAGGTGCTGGAAGCGTTAGATTTCTTGCACATGAAGTGCAACATTATTCACGCGGATATTAAGCCTGAAAATGTTTGTGTGGATGTGAATGACAAATCGAAAGTGACGTTAGCCGATCTTGGAAATGCGTGTTGGGTGGACCACCACTTCTCGGGTCTTATCCAGACACGGCCTTATCGCTCTCCCGAAGTTATACTTAACGTTGGTTACGGCACGGCCGCTGATATTTGGAGCACGGCGTGCATGGCGTTTGAATTGGCGACTGGTGATTATCTATTTTCGCCCGATTTCGAATGTCGGTTTTTGTCGGACGATGAGAATCATCTGGCAATGATGGTGGAGTTGTTGGGCGCTGTGCCAAAACCGTTGGCGTACGGTAACAGATTTTCTCGAGGGTTTTTCAATGAAAAAGGTTCACTTTGGAACTTTCTTCACGTTAAATCGTTCGGGCTCGGTCGAGTGCTGAGTGAGGCGTACGGGTGGGATGCCGTTGAGACGCGACAATTTGCTGATTTTTTACTGCCCATGTTAGCACTTGATCCGAATTGTCGGAGTTCGGCAAAAGAATGTCTGAAACATGAATGGCTTCAGTGAAAACGATTTTTGTGTCGATTTTTGATATTTCCCTCCTTTGGATTTCATTTTTAAATTTATATATTTGCAGGGGTTTTGTCGGTCGTGCGCCGGTGCTGTTCGTTTCTGAACCTGACTTGGTGAGGCAGATAATGGTGAAAGATTTTCACGTATTTCCAAATCGAGTTATCATTGCGGATATGGATAAAGACAAATTCTTAGGACAATTTTTAACAGTAATGTCGGGTGAAAAGTGGAAAATGGTGCGAAATACACTAACTCCAACTTACACATCAGGGAAGCTGAAACAGGTGAAACCAATGTTAACATTTTGTCATCCTGTGTCATTATCGCAATAATTATTGCAGATGACTCACCTCATAGAAGAATGTGTTCAGAATTCAATAGATTCTTTAAAAGATCAAGCAGATGATGGAGAACCAGTGGAAATGACTAGGTGTGTACTGTGGACTATTGAGTGGACTGTCTGACATTTATTTGCAGAGCATTTGCCGTGTTGACACTGGACGTGATTGCAAGTTGTGCTTTTGGAATGAAAAGCGATTGCATTAAAAACCAAAAGAGTGAATTTGTTGTTCAGGCACAGAAGGCTTTTCAGGCAAATCCAAAAGTTGTGTATTACATACGTAAGACGACTGAAACCTTGATTTGCTTTTTTAGGTGTTAAATGACTGTTTTTCTTGTTTTAGTCACGGTGCCAATTCTGCTTAAGTTGTTAAAGTTGATTCCAAAATCCTGGATGCCAAATCCATTCGACTACTTTCAGAAAATTGCGGGTCAAGCGATCGATATGAGGCTTAAAAATAAAGACGTAAAATAAAATTGGGATTGTTTTCAAAATATATTTATTAAATCGTTTGTTTCAACTAGTTTACAAGAAGGGATTTTCTGCAAATTATGCTCGAAGCTGAAATACCGAGCGAAGAAAGCAACAAAAGTGAAAAAAATGAAAATCAACAAACAGGAGCCAAAAAAAGTGATTATTTTTTATATTCTGATATTTTGATCTGTTTCCAAAATAATTTCTTTTTCGACATTTCAGCACTAACACGAGATATTGTCATAGCCCAAACAGTGTTATTTATACTAGCAGGGCATGAAACAACAGCAAACACGTTATCCTTTCTTGCTTACGAGCTTGCCTCCAACCAAGACATTCAAGAAAAACTAATCAAAGAAGTGGATGATGTAATGGGAGATTGCAAGGTAATGTCTGATCACTGCAAAGTATTTCTGTATCTAACTCACACTTGCAGGGCAAACTTACTTACGAAGCTGTGTCAGCAATGCAATTTTTGGACATGGCTGTGTCAGAAACGTTAAGAAAATACCCACCAGCTGTTCGGTAACAGATGTTTGAATCATTTAAACGTAGTAAAACATATCTTGAATTTTAGTACTGATCGAAAATGTGTGGAAGATGAATACAACTTGAATGGCATCACGATGAAAAAAGGCATGGCGGTTGGAATCCCTATTTACGCCATCCATCACAATCCAGAATTTTATCCCAACCCTCAAACATTTGATCCTGAAAGGTATATTCGTAAAATAAAAGTCTTTAATAAAATGTGTTTTCTTGTGTTATTTTGCTTCAGAACAGGTTTTCTGCAGAAAACAAAGCAAATCGCAATCCTTTTACGTACCTCCCATTCGGGGCTGGGCCCAGAAACTGCATTGCCATGAGATTTGCTTTACTGGAGGCCAAGCTCGTCATGGCACTCATGTTATATAATTATCGCTTTCAAACGTGTGCAGAAACTCAGGTTTGCAAAGAAATATTCGAGTTTCCCACGTTAAAGAAAATAATTAAACATTAATTATTCCAGTTTCCATTACTGTTTAATGCTGGACAAGGTTTGTTGCAGCCACAGTCGGTCAAACTCACACTTCAAAAGAGAGTCGACCAACCACATTTTAATTAAACTCTGAAGGCCATGTTAAATTATAGAAAGTTGTGAATATATTAACCATAATTAAATAAAGTGTTCTGCATGGCAATCTATTTATTTGGAGAAGAAAAAAAATCATTACATATAAATAATAAAATATAAAATATAAAAATCTAAATATAAATATGAGCAAAATGTTTTTCAATTACCGGCATTGTATTGCAACTTGCACACCCCCTGCTCCGGGAAATGCGTGCCACATTTGTAAGATTACTCTGAGATTTCTAATCAGCTTCTTCAGACCACACGGAAGAAAGCTCTTGTTGCGATCACGTTCAAAGCAAACATTCACCAACCACAATGGATCCTTCTGGTTTTTTATTTAATTTGTATCAATACTGGTTGTTAGCCATCATTGGTTTGCTATCGGCATGGTATTTGTAAGTATTTTTTACACATTTTAACCTTTTCTCTGAGGGAGATAAATGTATAATCTAACAAGCAAAGAGGAGATGAGGTATTTAATAGTGGCACTAAAGATAGTTTGAATTCAAAGTGACCTACTATAAGCAACGAAAGTTGATGTCGATAATTAACTTTAGTTTGTCTGGCTTTAGCTTAAGCGACGAATGTTATCTTCAGAGCTATTTTGCAAACATTCTCATTGTTTTTCCAAACAAATAAAAGCCTCGGAGGTTAAAGAATGACGTCACTTGTTGATAGTCTGCTGGGATCGCTGTGCAGCTGCTTATGTATCAGGAAAGTGCATCTTCCTTCAGCACTTCCGGCAAGTGTGTTTAGCATCTGTAGTAATGTCTTCCTCATCTCCAACGATTCGTATCATGCTACAAGCAGTGTGATCATTTATTCCCTCGACTTGTATTTACTTCTAAGTTCATTGTCACTGTTATTGTTGCAAAGATTATTTTTGCTAAAAGCTCTAAAAATTGTTTCAGATATTCAACCAGGACTTTCGACTATTGGAGAAAACAAGGCGTTGCAGGAGAGAAACCGCGTTTGATTATTGGAACACTCAAACCAATTTGGATACATGTAAGTTTGTAAAGCACTCGTTTTAACTGGATTGTGTTATTCAGGCTTTGTCGATGTCTGCCAATTGTAAAAATGTTTCATGTTTAATTTCAGTCTTTTCAAGACCAAGATATGGATGCTATGAAGAAATTTGGCCACGTGCATGGGTAGGTTATGTGTAGAATTTACGTATTTTAGAACCATAATGGCGTCGATTTACTATCGCTAAGATGATGGATTATTTTCAGAGGTTTTGTTGGAACTGCACCAATACTGTACTTATCTGAACCTGACTTATTGAGGCAGGTGTTGGTAAAAGATTTCCACGCCTTTCAAAATCGAAGAAACTTTCCAATTAGAAATAAAAACAACGTACTAGCAAATATATTAACGGGACTGACGGGCGACAAATGGAAAATGGTCCGGAATACACTTACACATACATTTACATCGGGGAAGTTGAAGCAGGTAATGTTGATATCATCCAAAGATGTTCTTCAACTAAAAAATGTGCAGATAATTTTCTAATAACACTTGTTGCTGCTAAAATTAAAGAAATTAATTTTTTTCTATAATAACTAATAATAGCTAATGTGGTTCTGGATGCAAACAATATTAAATGTACTACTCAAACCCAGGTGTAAGTGGTCACCTCTTTTCAGTGTGTAATCAAATGTTTATTTCAAGTTTTTCAGGTTTAGTGTAATAAATAAATAAATTTGCACATGAGGGTTGAAAAATACACTGAATTTACTTTAATTCAAAAAAAACAAAACCAAAATAAACAAATAAACAAAAAAGTTATGACTGATTTCAGTTGAGTTATTTGACACAAGTGAAAGTGGTCACTGCACTACTTGACTCATGTGAAAGTGGTCAAGTCATTTTAATATTTTGTAACATCATCTTTAGCATTAATTCCTGCCTGAATACGGTCTGACATGGTTTCTATTAGTTCTTGACAATATTCTGGAGTGATCGAGCCCCACAGGCCAAGTCAAAACTTAAATGTGATGGGTTTGAAAACTGAGCAATTGACTTGACTTTATGTTTAGAATCATTTTCCTACTGAAATATCCATTTCAAAGCCAGTTTATCACCTGCAAATTGAAGCATAACAATCCTTCAACACTTTGTTATAAGTATATTGGTCCATGATACCCTTAATTTAATGTTGTGAACCGATACACATAGAGAAAACCATCCCCAAGCCATCCCAATAGTAAAATGGCTTGGGGATGGTTTCCTGTATGTGTATCAGTCCACAACATTAAATTAAGGGTTTCACAGACCAATATACTTATAAAAAAAGTGTTGGAGGATTGTTATGCTTCCATTTGCAGATGATAAACTGGCTTTGAAATGGATATTTCAGTAGGAAAATGATTCTAAACATAAAGTCAAGTCAATTGCTCAGTTTTCAAACCGATCACATTTAGGTTTTGACTTGGCCTGTGGGGCTCGATCACTCCAGAATATTGTCAAGAACTAATAGAAACCATGTCAGACCGTATTCAGGCAGGAATTAATGCTAAAGAAGATGTTACAAAATATTAAAATGACTTGACCACTTTCACATGAGTCAAGTAGTGCAGTGACCACTTTCACTTGTGTCAAATAACTCAACTGAAATCAGTCATAACTTTTTTGTTTATTTGTTTATTTTGGTTTTGTTTTTTTTGAATTAAAGTAAATTCAGTGTATTTTTCAACCCTCATGTGCAAATTTATTTATTTATTACACTGAACTTGAAAAACTTGAAATAAACATATGATTACACACTGTAACGAGGTGACCACTTACACCTGGGTTTGAGTAGTATATTGTAGATGGTACACCTCATAGAAGAATGTATCCAACATTCAGTCAACTCTTTAAAAGAGAAAGCAGATACTGGGGAACCAATAGAATTTACTAAGTAGGTTTTTCGTAATAAAAGACGAAATTTGTCAAGAGTCTAAAATAAATTTCGTGACATTTTTACAGAAGATTTGCTGTGTTGACACTTAATGTGATTGCAAGTTGTGCGTTTGGAATGAAAAGTGACTGCATTAACGACCAAGAAAGCGAATTTGTTTCTCAAGCACGAAAAGCTTTTCAGGCAAATCCTAAAGCCATGTACTTACTGTGTGAGTATAATTAAAATCTACAATATTATCTTAATTTAATAACTGCTAGGTTTTGTCTACACATTTCAGTCTTATTCCCATTCCAAATACAGTTCTTACCTGAATTCTTACTAATGGGGCCGTTCAAATACTTTGAAAAAATTGCGGGTCAAGCAATTGACATGAGACTAAAAAATAAAGACGTAAAATAAATTCATTATTAAATTTTCAGAAATATATATTATTACATAATTTTAACTAGTTTACAAGAAGGGATTTTCTGCAAATCATGCTAGAAGCCGAAGTACCAAGTGATGAAACAAACATAACTGAAGAAAACGATAACCAACAAACAGAAACAGGGACTAAAAAAAGTAATTATTTTTGACCGACATTTTCTTGCCAGCATAACAACTTTTTTTTCAACATTTCAGCACTAACAAGACAGATTATAATAGCCCAAACAGTGTTATTCATACTAGTTGGGCATGAAACATCAGCAACCACACTCTCTTTTCTTGCTTACGAGCTTGCCTCAAACCAAGACATTCAAGAAAAACTAATCAAAGAAGTTGACGATGTCATGGCAGATTGCAAAGTAATGTGTGATTATAGGAAAGGTTTTCTGCACGTGTGACTAACTCACACTTGTAGGGCAAACTTACGTATGAAGTTGTGTCGTCAATGCAATTTTTGGACATGGTAGTGTCAGAAACGTTGAGAAAATATCCTCCAGCTATTCAGTAACAAATATTTGAATCATCTAAACGTAGTAAAACGTGTGTGTAATACATTTTTAATTTTAGAACTGATCGAGTATGTGTGGAAGATGAATACAACTTGAATGGCATCAGGATCAAGAAAGGCGTGTTGATTGGTTTGCCTATTTACGCCATCCATCACAATCCAGAATTTTATCCCAATCCAGAAACATTTGATCCTGAAAGGTATATTCATGAGATAGAAGTGAGTATATCTTTGTAATACGTGTTTTTTTTGTGCTATTTTTGTTTGAACTAGGTTTTCTCCCGAAAACAAAGCAAATCGCCATCCCTTTACGTATCTCCCATTCGGAGCTGGGCCTAGAAACTGCATTGCCATGAAATTTGCTTTATTGGAGGCTAAGCTTGTCATTGCACACTTGTTGTATAATTATCGCTTTCAAACGTGTGCAGAAACTCAGGTTGGCAAAGAAATGTTCGAGTTTTCCACATTCAAGAATTATAAACATGATTTATTTCAGTTTCCATTACGGTTCCATGCTGGACAAATTATTTTGCAACCAGAGTCGGTCAAACTCACACTTCAAAACAGAGTGGACCAACCACATTTTCATTAAACTGAAAGTGCAGGACTGTTTAGACGCCGAAAAAAGACACAAAATGTCAATTCTTATTTTACATTTTCGTCTTCTTTTGATGTAGATAAAAACCAATGTAAAATCGTGCACGATTTCTGCACGCCAAAATAATTCCGCAGGAAAACATGCAGGTTCGTGCACAAATCACCTATCCACAAATATATTCTGCAATAATTGCTCTGTGCACAAATATATTTGCACAAATGTAATTTCAAGAAAGTTTCAAAAAAGTTTTGCTACTCATTCTGTCGAAGATTTATTTCCAACAGAAAAGTAATAAAAACACATTTCATGTGGGATAATTAATAATAAAATATAAAAATATAAATACAAATGTAATAAAAAGTTTTTTAATCATTGCATCGCAACTTCCACACCCCCTTGCGAGCAACCGCTCTGGGAAATGCCACACTGGTGAGGAGGTCACGCTGAGGTTTCTAATCAGTTGTTTCCGACCGCACAGAAGAACGCTCTTGGCCCGATCATCACGGTTAAATCAAACTGGGCCATTTCATTTACCAACCACAATGGACCTGTGTATGTTTATGTTGAATTTGTGTCAATACTGGCCGCTTGCTGTCATTGGATTGCTGTCAGCTTGGTATTTGTAAGTATTTTGACACATTCTGAGGGAAAATGCGATTGCATAATCTAATTACGTGCAATTTATTGTAAGTAGGGTAAGTAGGCTGAATAAGTGAAAATGTAAACAGGAGAAGAAGTATTATAGTGTCATTAAAGATGACCTTGGATTTGAAGTCACGAATGTTGTTGCCTTATCTTCAGTGATAACAATTAGAGGGCTAGTCATATTTTACGTATATTCTCGTTGTTTTTCCCTACAAACAAAAGCGTCAGAGGATAAAGAATGACGTCATTTGTTGATAGCCTGCTGGGACGGCAGCGTAGTTGCTTGTGTAGCAGGAAAGTGCATCTTCCTTCACCTCTGAAAATTGTTTCAGATATTCAACCAGGACTTTCGACTATTGGAAAAAACAAGGTGTTGCTGGAGAGAAACCGCGTTTGATTATTGGAACACTCAAACCAATTTGGATACATGTAAGTTCGAAAAGCACTCGTTGTCGATGTCTGCCAACGCTTTTCTCGTACTTCTCTCAATTCTTTGGTCATAACTTATCCAAATTGTAAAAATGTTTGATATTTTATTTAAGTCTTTTCAAGACCAAGAGATGGATGCTATGAAGAAATTTGGACACGTGCATGGGTGAGTTATGTGTAGAATTTACGTATTTTTGAAACATAATGGCGTCCATTAACTCTCACTAAGATGATGAATTATTTTCAGAGGTTTTGTTGGAACTGCACCGATACTGTACTTATCTGAACCTGACTTAATGAGGCAGGTGTTGGTAAAAGATTTTAACGCCTTTCAAAACCGAAGAAACTTTCCAAATAAGGATAAGAACAACATCATATCAAATATGTTAACAGGACTGACTGGCGAAAAATGGAAAATGGTCCGAAATACACTTACTCCTACGTATACGTCAGGGAAGTTGAAGCAGGTAACGGTGATGTTCTTCAACTAAAAAATGTGCAGATGATTCTCTAATAACATTTGTTGCTGCTAAAATTAAAGAAATTAATTTTTTTCTATATTAATAACTAATAATAATCTATGTGGTTCTGGATGTAAACAATATTAAATGTATATTGCAGATGGTACATCTCATAGAAGAATGTATCGAACATTCAGTCAAGTCTTTAAAAGAAAAAGCAGATGATGGGGAACCAATAGAATTAACTAAGTAGGTTTCATAATAAAATACGAAATTTGTCAAGAGTCTAAAATAAATTTCGTGATGTTTTTGCAGAAAATTTACTGTATTGACACTGGACGTGATTGCAAGTTGTGCATTTGGAATGAAAAGTGACTGCATTAAAGACCAAGAAAGTGAATTTGTTTCTCAAGCACGAAAAGCGTTTCGGACAAACGTCAAAGTCGTGTATTTTATGTGTAAGTATAATTAAAATCTTCAATATTGTCTTAATAATAACTGCTAAGTTTTGTGTACACATTTCAGTCTTATTCCCATTCATAATACAGTACCTACCAAAATACATACTAATGAGTCCGTTCAAATACTTTGAAAAAATTGCGGGTCAGGCAATTGACATGAGACTGAAAAATAAAGACGTAAAATAAATTCACTATTAAATTTTCAGAAATATTTATTGTTATATAATTTTAACTAGTTCACAAGAAGGGATTTTCTGCAAATCATGCTAGAAGCCGAAGTACCAAGTGATGAAACCAACATAACTGAAGAAAACGATAACCAACAAACAGAAACAGGGACTAAAAAAAGTAATCATTTTTAACTGACATTTTCTTTCCATCATAACAACTTTTTTTTCAACATTTCAGCACTAACAAGACAGATTATAATAGCCCAAGCAGTGCTATTTATACTAGCTGGGCATGAAACAACAGCAAACACACTCTCTTTTCTTGCCTATGAACTTGCCTCAAACCAAGACATTCAAGAAAAACTAATCAAAGAAGTTGATGATGTAATGGCAGATTGCAAAGTAATGTCTGAATAAAGCAAAGGTTTTCTGCGTGTATGGCTAACTCACACTTGTAAGTGTGTGCATTTTTACAGGGGAAACTTACATATGATGTTGTGTCGTCAATGCAATTTTTGGACATGGTTATGTCAGAAACGTTGAGAAAATATCCTCCAGCTGTTCAGTAATAGATATTTGAATATTCTAAACGTAGTAAAATATTGTAACCAACCGGCCAACACCGGATATAATAATCCCAAACTGTGTGTTCTCTGTGTTGTTCTTAATCATGAATGGTGTCCAAACGCCTACCGCCACTCACAATATATCTTGAATTTTAGTACTGAGCGACAATGTGTGGAAGATGAATACAACTTGAATGGCATCACAATCAAGAAAGACGTGTTGATTGGTTTTCCTATTTACGCCATCCATCACAATCCAGAATTTTATCCCAATCCGCAAACATTTGATCCTGAAAGGTATTTTCATAAGATAGAAGTGAGTATATGTCTTTGTAATGCGTGTTTTCTTGTTCTGTTTTGGTTTGAACTAGGTTTTCTCCAGAAAACAAAGCAAATCGCAATCCCTTTACATATCTCCCATTCGGAGCTGGGCCCAGAAACTGCATTGCCATGAGATTTGCTTTATTGGAGGCTAAGCTCGTCATGGCACACATGTTGTATAATTATCGCTTTCAAACGTGTGCAGAAACTCAGGTTTGCAAAGAAATATTATTCGAGTTTCCCACATTAAAATATCATAAACTCGGATTATTATTTCAGTTTCCACTACGGTTCATTACCGGCGGACAGGGTTTATTGCAACCATCGTCAGTCAAACTCACACTCCAAAACAGAGTCGACCAACCACATTTTAATTAAACCCAAAGTGCGGGACTGCTTGATCGTAATTCTACATCAAAAAAAAGAAAAACATCAGAGAATTATTTTATTTTATTTACATTTCAAATTAATGAGTAAAAAAAAAAATGTTTTTTGGCAATTATTAAGCTCCTTTTTTCCCATCGTAACAGTAATAAAACAATTAAAATGTAGTGAAAAAGAAAGCAAGAAAACGCTATAATTATACTCAAACACTCCAACTTCTATTTCCTATCCGAAGACCTAACCCTAACGAACGTAGGCGGCAATCGGGGATCGAAGAAAGGCACAATAAATCGTTCCGGTCGCCCGTCCGACGAACCCCCCTTGAAATGGACCATGAAAACACTCCTCGGTAGCCGTCTGCTGTCGTCGCTTTCCGACACGTACCAAACGGCGCTGAAAAATCGCAGCAAAAACGTATTGCTCTGCACGTACGGCAACAGATGCGCCTTCCCGTAAAACCCGTACTCCATCTGCAACGTCCCCGACGTCTTATTGAACAACACGCCGACGTGGCCGAAAAACGGATGCTGGTACGTCGCAACGTGTTCCGGGAACGGATTGACAACCGCCGGCGACTTCTCCTCGCGTTTCGACCGCGCGAGACGGACCCCGAACTTGACCAACGTGTCCGTGACGTCGTCCTCGATCAAACTCGGCGAAGTGACCGACCCGTAATCGTACGTGGACCGCCGCGACTGCCGATGTTGACCGGAGAGTCTCCTCTTGGACGAAAACAACAACCGTTGTCGTTTCGGCGCTTGCAACGTCGGCGTTGTGGTCAGCGCGTACCGAGTGGGCCAAAAACTGGGCGGTAGGTGGAACCCGAGGTTATTCCCGCCAACGGCTTGCGACGATTTGAAGTTGTTCACTTTTTCTATGACCGGAAACTGACCGCTGGTCAAAATGGTGGTCACTTTGGAGGGTCGCGTGACGCTTTCCGCTTTCGTGGTAACGTCGGTGAAGTAACCGGGGATGATCTCAGGGTCCATTTTGGGCTCCGCGGTGCTCGTTTTGATTTTGTTCGTGTCGAACGGATCGGTCAGAATGAAAGCGTCAAAATCGTCGGTCAGTTTGGACGCGCGGGTGGTCGACGTTAGGTATTTCATGACCATTTCGTCCAGGGCCGATATTTGCGTGTTGGTTATCACGGTGGTGGGTCGAGTTTGGTTCCGTCGGTGCCAATTCGGACGGATTCGAGGGTACGGCGTCGTGCTGAGAATCAAAACCGATTCGCTGTGCTGCAGTCGCCCGATCGTGTTGTCTCGCGTGTTGTCGCGCTCGTGCTCGGCAAACGGTTTCGTCTTTTGGTTTTTCGGTTTCGTAGCCTCGGATAACCCGACGGTAGTAGTCGGGAATCTGCTTTGCTTGCTCGGTTGTTTGGTTGCCAATGTTTTTGCAGTTTTGATTGGTTTTGGTGTAGTTTTTGTGTCTATTTCGCCGTCTGTGTCGAAGTCTGTCGGGAGCCGCAAACCAAATATGCCGTCAACGAATGACGCTTCGATCTCGTCAAAGTCTTCGACCGGTTGAGACGAAATTGGAGTTGTTGATGCTATGGGTGTTGTTGTCGTCTTTTTTGTTGTTGTACTGGTTGTTGTTGTTGTTGTTGTTGTTGTTGTTGTCGTCGTCCCTTTTGTGGTTGAACGATGTCTGGTCGTTAGTGGTTTTGTAGTGATGTCAGTTGAACGATGTTTTGTTGTTTGTGTTGCAATGTTAGTTGAACGATGTCTGGTTGTTAGTGGTTTGGTTGTGATGTCAATTCTGGTTCTGGAGGATGGGAATAGAGTGGGTTTGGTGCGTGGGGGTTTGGTGTTGGTGTTTGCCATGTCTGGTGTCGTTTCGTTTGATTTTGAAGTCGTGCGATTGTGTCGGAAAGATGTCGAGGACACGTAGACCAATGGGCGACTCAATGGGGCATTTTCGTCCGTGTTGTGAGTGGATTTGTTGGGCGATGTTGATCTGGGTGTCTCGCTGCTTATTGTTCGAAGACGGGACTGAGATGTGACGTCGTTTCCGATCGTTTCGTTGCGTAATTCGTGCGGTTTTAAACTGAGTTTCGGACGAAGAGTTGTCTTGATTTGTGTCGTCACTTTCTTCAGCTCAAAAGATGTTGTTGGCTTGAGCAGTTATCGTTTCGGGTTCGTTCGTGACGATTTGCTTCGTTTTATTGGCGTTTATCGAGTCGTTTTGTGGAAAATCGTTCGTCTCGGTCGTCGTCGAAGCCTCGTTTTTGACATTATCCACATCGACAGTCTTTTTAGTCGTCTTGACGCCGTTGATCGTCGGTCTAACCGCTTTCTTTTGCGCCATTATATTTAAAAGAGAAAGCAGAATTAACTAACGTAAGTAGGTTTCATAATAAAAGAGGATAAATTTGTCAAGAGTCTAAAATCGTCTTTAATAATGTTTTTGGTGCCTGGAAGCAAAGCTACTTTGCGCTGGGTGACGCCGTATTCGTTTGGTAGAACTAATAAAAGTTAGAAGTTAAAAATGAGAAATTAGAAATGAAAAAAAGGGAAAAATGAAAAATGAAAAGTGAAATTTGGTTGATACAATTGTGACGATTGACTTTACGAGATATAATTGCTAGAGAATTAAAGCGAGAACTTGTGTGAAAGTGTAAAATACGGAGGCTTGTGATTTCTCAAATCATATGACAATTTATTCCGGTTCGAACTTATATAAATACTAGACCGACAAATGGTCGAAATTCTGCAAGTTAAACTATACAATCGGTCGGCAAAGCCCTATAATAATATCACTTGCGGTTTTCAGTCGAACAATTAAGAATATGTAACGGTCTTATTGTCGGGACGTAAAAGATGTCGTCTTAGTATGGATTCGAATGGTCTCGACATCTAACTGGTTCTGGTTTGGATCTAAAAAAGGTGTGTAATGGTTAGGCTTGGGTGGGTTATATCCGAGAGGTGCGGTTGACTTTTCTGCAGTCGTCACACTTGTAATTATTATATGGATAATAATTGCAAAGCGCGGTCATCAACATGACGAAATAAATTGAATAAATATTCATGTAAATTCGACAGAATTCCACATGATATTATATTCACGAAGCGGGATAAAATAACTGGAAAAAATAAAGAATAAATTAAAATAGCGCCGAGCTATTTGTTGCCCCGAGTGCAATCAACATTTAAGCCTTTTTAAATGTTCCGTCAAAACCAACAACGAATTGAATCAGAAGTCTCTCGTAGGAAGGGTTATCCATTTACCGGGAAATTACTCCGCTCGGTTCTGGCGGGCGGGAGAATAACCGGGAAATTACTCCACGTCGATTACCTAAATAATGTGTCTGTGAAATTGTAATATTCCACTCTAGATTCTACAGTTATTTCTACAACGGAATGTTGGCATGAAGAGGCGGGAGTGTGTCTGTGGATCTTCGACCCACTCTAGATTCTTACACTAAATATCAAGTATTTCTTATCCGGCCTGTACTGAAATTATGAGGAATGAATGTTAAATTGATAAATGTTACTTTCCATAGCTACAGCTATCCATTGCCCCTAAGTGCAACAAAGTGAACTAAATTCACCCAAGTGGCCCTAAGTCCACCAGACCCGGTTCAAGTGGCGTCAGGAACAGAACACCAACAAGAGAGCAAGCGATATATCCGGTTTACACGGGAATATATACTCGTACTGGACAATAGGCTGATTATCGATCCAATGGGATCACTGGTCAGCTAAATCCTTCCAATCCTAGACTCTAGGAAGTGGATAGCCAGGACATAGTCCTCTACTAGGTCCGTTCCAGGAACTGGATACACAGGACACATTTCGGATTAAGTCTTTTGACTGTAATCCGGAATTAGTCCAACTTCCAGTGGGTGGCGAGGGGTGAATATAAGATGTCAAGTTTATACATAATTCAATAGAATTATGTAGTAAACTAGTCAAAACAACATAAAATATATTAAATAACTGTTTAGACTTGAAACAGACTAAAATATAAATAGTAATTTATATTTTAATTACTGAAAATAACCGAACTTCGAAATTACCGCTAAAACGTATCAGTGCCATCTATTGACAGAATAATCGTTCTAAACTAGCAAAATACACGACAGTGTAACCGTCACAAGTCCCCCTTAAATATATGCTAATATGAAGTATTTGCATACTATTTAACATACATCTTTACAAGATTTTAAGGTTACACTGGCATCAGGAACATCTAGCTTCAATCCTAGGTAAGTAAAACTTATTTATACTTAAAATAAATCTCAACTTTAATCAAAAAATGTTTCAGAATTATTTATTAGAAAACAATTTCAATAAAATAAAACTCAAATCCTAATCTCTTTTATAGAATGGACTTATATCTATACCAGAGAAGAAGATAAACTTAAATAACATCAAAATTTGTATCATAAATGATTAATAAAGTTTGACAAATTATTTTACCTATGAAATGACAATTTCTTCTTAAAATGTAATTCACGCAAATAAACCTGTTACGAGTTAAAAGAGTTCCATAATTAAGAATACATAAATTCCAATAAGGAACAACTCGCACAGATAATTCAAAAGAATTAACACATGTTAAAATTTTCGTATATATCTACATAAATCCATCTAACCCTATTTTATTTAGGTCTCTTATTAGAGTCTGAGCTAAGGGCAGATTGGTTAAATCTTTTATTTGGATTTGCTGAATCTGCTTTCCTGGCTAATTTTTTAGCCAGAGCTGGACATTCTTTTTTGAAATGTCCGGGCTTGTGACAATAAAAGCATTTCCCTGTCGTATTTTCGTACTGTGTCTTAAATGATCGATCAAACCTATTGTCATTAGTTGATTCGTCATTTTCTGACTCATTTTCTTCTTTAACCTCATCTTCGGTTCGAGTTAAGCGAAGTGATGGAAAAATCTTAGATTTTTCGTTGGCTTTTGGAGCAGGATTATCTTCTTGATTATCATACTCGAGGTCTGCTGCTAGTTGTGCTGAATTCTCGAACATACAGCGATTCAAGCCGACATATTGCAAAATATCATCGACTGTGTAGTCACCATATAGTCCTTGTGCCATCAATAACGAGAAACTTTCTTGTGTCAAGTTATTGAAAAGGCTTTCGAGTCCTGCCCTGTCCCCACGTGGTATTTCACCTTGTTCTTGGGTGAATCGCAAGAGGAAACAATACAGCGACTCGTCTGCTCGTTGTTTTACATTGGTTAAACGTCTAGATCTTGTAAGAGGCACTAAATCGAAACGTTCAAGAAATTGGGCTTCAAACACTCGCCAATTAATAAATGTGTGGCGTTGTTGATGAAACCATCGTTGTGCATGTCCTAATAGGCGACCTGGTACAGCTTGGTGTACCATTTCGTCTAGTGGAATGCCCTTCCCTGAAGCTACAGCTTTTACAATGTCTAAAAAGCGAGTAACTTCGGATTGTTTTCCATCGAAAATAGGAATCTCTATTCCTTTCCCGAATTTTTGGTTTAAATTAGAGTCTCGACTTTGGCTAGCTAAGCCTTGAATTATTTGTCTTAAATCTTCATTTGACAAATTAGATGTCAAATTCGAATTTGGCGTGGAACGATCTCCTTGAGCCCTAGATGAAGAATTTGGTCTATTAAAATTCTGTCGTCCATTTGGCGGAGGAGAACGGGAATGGTTCCGTTGGTGGAAATTATTATTATGATAATTTCCCCCTCCACCAGCTTGAGAGTCGTCACTGCTCGAATTCGGGTCTGAATCTCGGGGATCACCAGGTGCTCGGGGAAATTGTCGGTTTCCCGGCAGAGCATGTCCTGTTGGAGCCTGATAGGAATTCCTAGAATTTCTAAAGTCTCCATCGGATTGGGAGCGAGATTGAAAATTTTGTGAAAGTTCATTTCTCCCCCTTGGCTGGATTGGAACATTAGTCAGGTTTTCCCTTCGTGGGAGAGGCTGTGGAACTCGAAATGACTCATTCAAATTTCCAGTGTGAGCGGGTAAATTATTATTTCCGACCGTCACACTAGGTAAATTATGAGAAATTGGAACAGAAGAATCTTCGTGTCCAAGATTTTCCACTCTGTCCGTCAAATTTGCTCTCCAAGAAGCAGCAGGTAATTGAATCGCGGGTTGAACAGAAATCGCATGATTTGGTTGTTCATTTGCCTCGCGTGCAACACTCATACGCCATCCAGGCAACTGCTGATAGCGGTAAGCGGCTGGTGTACGAGCACCGGTTAAATCTATCGAAATATTCTGCTCGTTTGATACAACTACATCGGGAGATATTGCACGAATTCTTCCGTGACAATTATTCGCCGTGTATTGTTGCGCTTCGTATAGAGTTGAAAATTGCGTCACTTCCAATTGGAAATGACGGCAGTAAATTTCTAAATCTTGCGAGACTGGAAGTGGTTCTGTCCGAGAACTATTAGGGTTGGGATTGTTTCTAGGCGCAATTTCGTCCCCCTGACTTTCTGGATCAGACTCCACAATTTCCCGTGGTGATTCACGCATATTACCACGTCTACGTGCTCCACGACCTCCACGTGCTCCACGTGCTCTTACAGGTCTACGGGCCATAATACTCGACGAGAAATACACAAAAAAATTAAATTTAAACAAATACTAGCGTCAAATAAAACACGCTTAATTTTTAAACTAAAAAGGAAAATGAAATTATACAACCTTGGCTGCTAAACTGAAGTGGCTACGGTCAAAACTGTCTTGTCTTCGGTCAAGAATGGTCCAGGAAGGCACTGACCACAAGGCACAACTGAACGGTCACGCTGATAGAAAGCAAGTGTGGCAAAAGATTTCTTTGTCCAACTGGTTTCCGGTATTTTCTATTGTTAAGAAAGTCTGCATTGATTGGTGGTACTGAGATATTTCTGACGAATTTAATCCAGAATTCTCAGTAATCCATAATCTGGGTGGCATGTTCAAAACTGCGTTGTGATTGGTTCTCGTTGTCACATTCCTTAACTTGTCACGGATTAAGATTAAAATCCGTAACTTTTAACAGAACAGTAGAATAACTGGCCAAGTTTTAACCAAACTTAAATAAAATAAAATAAGTATTTTATTATTTTCAGTTTTTAGCCACAGAATTATTAATCAAATTTTTTGATTAAAATTCCTAACTTTGAGATTTCCAAAATATAACAATGTATTTTCAGAGAACTTGATCAAAACAAAAGTAGATTTTATTAAAAAACTCGGAATTTTCTAATTATGATGAATTTATCAAAATAGTCAAATTCTAACCGAACAATAAAATAAATATTTTATTAATTTTGGTCTTTTAGCCAACAAAATTGTTAATCCATCTTTTGATCACAATTCATGGCTTCGAGACTTTCAAAATATGCCAAGAATATTTTTGAAAACTTAAGACGGTCAAAATAGATTATTTCCTTGGAAAATTCGAAATCTTTAGATTATAATGCGTTATCAAAATAATCGAAAAATTTAAACTTAGTCATTTCCAAAAGATAACTTGGATTTTTGGAAATGAATAAATAACACACAGTATTTTTACCAAGAGAAAATCGGAAATTTTCTAATTATAATATCTACGTAAAATAATCAAAAATTCATTTTTTCAAATTTTACACTTTGATCACAGAGTTCACTTTAATAATGCAACCTATCTCGGTGGAACCTCCACGTGTGACGATTGACTTTGCGAGATACAATTGCTAGAAAATTAGAGCGAGAACTTGTGTGAAAGTGTAAAATACGGAGGCTTGTGATTTCTCAAATCATATGACAATTTATTCCGGTTTGAATTTATATAAATACTAGACCGACAAATGGTCGAAATTCTGCAAGTTAAACTATACAATCGGTCGGCAAAAGCCCTATAATAATATCACTTGCGGTTTTCAGTCAGACAACAAGAATGTGTATCGGTCTTATTGTCGGGACGTAAAAGATGTCGTCTGAATATGGACTCGAATGGTTTCGACATCTAACTGGTTCTGGTTTGGATCTAAAAAGGTGTGTAATGGTTAGGCTTGGGTGGGTTATATCCGAGAGGTGCGGTTGACTTTTCTGCAGTCGTCACACTTGTAATTATTATATGGATAATAATTGCAAAGCGCGGTCATAAACATGACGAAATAAATTGAATAAATATTCATGTAAATTCGACAGAATTCCACATGATATTATATTCACGAAGCGGGATAAAATAACTGTAAAAATAAAGAATAAATTAAAATAGCGCCGAGCTATTTTTTGCCCCAAGTGCAATCAACATCAAAATAATAATTAAGATGTTCCATCGTCCAACAGCGAATTGAATCAGCAGTTTCTCGCAGGAAAGGTTGTGCCATCGCCGGGAAATTACTCCACTCGGTTCTGACTGGCGGGAGAGTAACCGGGAAATTACTCCACGTCGATTACCCAAATAATGCGTCTGTGAAATTGCAATATTCCACTCTAGATTCTACACTTATTTCTACAACGGAATGTTGGCATGAAGAGGCGGGAGTGTGTCTGTGGATCTTCGACCCACTCTAGATTCTTACACTAAATATCAAGTATTTCTTTATCCGGCCTGTACTGAAATTCTGAGAATAAATGTTAAATTGATAAATGTTACCTTTCCATAGCTACAGCTATCCATTGTCCCTAAGTACAACAAAATGAACTAAATTCACCCAAGTGGCCCTAAGTCCACCAGACCCAGTTCAAGTGGCGTCAGGAACAGAACACCAACAAGAGAGCGAGTGATATATCCGGTTTACACGGGAATATATACTCGTACTGGACAATAGGCTGATCATCGATCCAATGGGATCACTGGTCACCTAAATCCTTCCAATCCTAGGCTCTAGGAAGCGGATAGCCAGGACATAGTCCTCTACTAGGTCCGTTCCAGGAACTGGATACACAGGACACATTTCGGATTAAGTCTTTTGACTGTAATCCGGAATTAGTCCAACTTTCAGTGGGTGGCGAGGGGTGAAATTTATACATAATTCAACAGAATTATGTAGTAAACTAGTTAAAACAACATAAAATATATTAAACAACTGTTTAGACTTGAGACAGACTAAAATATTAATAGTAATTTATATTTTAATTACTGAAAAAAATCAAACTTCGAAATTTCCGCTAAATCGTTCTAGCGCCATCTATGGGTAAAATAAACGTCTTAACTAGCAAAATGCATGACAGTGTAACCGTCACAAGAGAAAGCAGATACTGGGGAACCAATAGAATTTACTAAGTAGGTTTTTCGTAATAAAAGACGAAATTTGTCAAGAGTCTAAAATAAATTTCGTGACATTTTTACAGAAGATTTGCTGTGTTGACACTTAATGTGATTGCAAGTTGTGCGTTTGGAATGAAAAGTGACTGCATTAACGACCAAGAAAGCGAATTTGTTTCTCAAGCACGAAAAGCTTTTCAGGCAAATCCTAAAGCCATGTACTTACTGTGTGAGTATAATTAAAATCTACAATATTATCTTAATTTAATAACTGCTAGGTTTTGTCTACACATTTCAGTCTTATTCCCATTCCAAATACAGTTCTTACCTGAATTCTTACTAATGGGGCCGTTCAAATACTTTGAAAAAATTGCGGGTCAAGCAATTGACATGAGACTAAAAAATAAAGACGTAAAATAAATTCATTATTAAATTTTCAGAAATATATATTATTACATAATTTTAACTAGTTTACAAGAAGGGATTTTCTGCAAATCATGCTAGAAGCCGAAGTACCAAGTGATGAAACAAACATAACTGAAGAAAACGATAACCAACAAACAGAGACAGGGACTAAAAAAAGTAATCATTTTTAACTGACATTTTCTTTCCAGGATAACAACTTCTTTTTTAACATTTCAGCACTAACAAGACATATTATAATAGCCCAAACAGTGTTATTCATACTAGTTGGGCATGAAACATCAGCAACCACACTCTCTTTTCTTGCTTATGAGCTTGCCTCAAACCAAGACATTCAAGAAAAACTAATCAAAGAAGTTGATGATGTAATGGCAGATTGCAAAGTAATGTCTGATTAAAGGAAAGAATTTCTGCACGCGTGACTAACTCACACTTGTAGGGCAAACTTACATATGAAGTTGTGTCGTCGATGCAATTTTTGGACTTGGTAGTGTCAGAAACGTTGAGAAAATACCCTCCAGCTATTCAGTAACAGATATTTGAATCATCTAAAAGTAGTACAAAATGTCTGTAATACATTTTTAATTTTAGAACTGATCGAGTATGTGTGGAAGATGAATACAACTTGAATGGCATCAGGATCAAGAAAGGCGTGTTGATTGGTTTGCCTATTTACGCCATCCATCACAATCCAGAATTTTATCCCAATCCAGAAACATTTGATCCTGAAAGGTATATTCATGAGATAGAAGTGAGTATATCTTTGTAATACGTGTTTTTTTTGTGCTATTTTTGTTTGAACTAGGTTTTCTCCCGAAAACAAAGCAAATCGCCATCCCTTTACGTATCTCCCATTCGGAGCTGGGCCCAGAAACTGCATTGCCATGAAATTTGCTTTATTGGAGGCTAAGCTTGTCATTGCACACTTGTTGTATAATTATCGCTTTCAAACGTGTGCAGAAACTCAGGTTGGCAAAGAAATGTTCGAGTTTTCCACATTCAAGAATTATAAACATGATTTATTTCAGTTTCCATTACGGTTCCATGCTGGACAAATTATTTTGCAACCAGAGTCGGTCAAACTCACACTTCAAAACAGAGTGGACCAACCACATTTTCATTAAACTGAAAGTGCAGGACTGTTTAGACGCCGAAAAAAGACACAAAATGTCAATTCTTATTTTACATTTTCGTCTTCTTTTGATGTAGATAAAAACCAATGTAAAATCGTGCACGATTTCTGCACGCCAAAATAATTCCGCAGGAAAACATGCAGGTTCGTGCACAAATCACCTATCCACAAATATATTCTGCAATAATTGCTCTGTGCACAAATATATTTGCACAAATGTAATTTCAAGAAAGTTTCAAAAAAGTTTTGCTACTCATTCTGTCGAAGATTTATTTCCAACAGAAAAGTAATAAAAACACATTTCATGTGGGATAATTAATAATAAAATATAAAAATATAAATACAAATGTAATAAAAAGTTTTTTAATCATTGCATCGCAACTTCCACACCCCCTTGCGAGCAACCGCTCTGGGAAATGCCACACTGGTGAGGAGGTCACGCTGAGGTTTCTAATCAGTTGTTTCCGACCGCACAGAAGAACGCTCTTGGCCCGATCATCACGGTTAAATCAAACTGGGCCATTTCATTTACCAACCACAATGGACCTGTGTATGTTTATGTTGAATTTGTGTCAATACTGGCCGCTTGCTGTCATTGGATTGCTGTCAGCTTGGTATTTGTAAGTATTTTGACACATTCTGAGGGAAAATGCGATTGCATAATCTAATTACGTGCAATTTATTGTAAGTAGGGTAAGTAGGCTGAATAAGTGAAAATGTAAACAGGAGAAGAAGTATTATAGTGTCATTAAAGATGACCTTGGATTTGAAGTCACGAATGTTGTTGCCTTATCTTCAGTGATAACAATTAGAGGGCTAGTCATATTTTACGTATATTCTCGTTGTTTTTCCCTACAAACAAAAGCGTCAGAGGATAAAGAATGACGTCATTTGTTGATAGCCTGCTGGGACGGCAGCGTAGTTGCTTGTGTAGCAGGAAAGTGCATCTTCCTTCACCTCTGAAAATTGTTTCAGATATTCAACCAGGACTTTCGACTATTGGAAAAAACAAGGTGTTGCTGGAGAGAAACCGCGTTTGATTATTGGAACACTCAAACCAATTTGGATACATGTAAGTTCGAAAAGCACTCGTTGTCGATGTCTGCCAACGCTTTTCTCGTACTTCTCTCAATTCTTTGGTCATAACTTATCCAAATTGTAAAAATGTTTGATATTTTATTTAAGTCTTTTCAAGACCAAGAGATGGATGCTATGAAGAAATTTGGACACGTGCATGGGTGAGTTATGTGTAGAATTTACGTATTTTTGAAACATAATGGCGTCCATTAACTCTCACTAAGATGATGGATTATTTTCAGAGGTTTTGTTGGAACTGCACCGATACTGTACTTATCTGAACCTGACTTAATGAGGCAGGTGTTGGTAAAAGATTTTAACGCCTTTCAAAACCGAAGAAACTTCCCAAATAGGGATAAGAACAACATCATATCAAATATGTTAACAGGACTGACTGGCGAAAAATGGAAAATGGTCCGAAATACACTTACTCCTACGTATACGTCAGGGAAGTTGAAGCAGGTAACGGTGATGTTCTTCAACTAAAAAATGTGCAGATGATTCTCTAATAACATTTGTTGCTGCTAAAATTAAAGAAATTAATTTTTTTCTATATTAATAACTAATAATAATCTATGTGGTTCTGGATGTAAACAATATTAAATGTATATTGCAGATGGTACATCTCATAGAAGAATGTATCGAACATTCAGTCAAGTCTTTAAAAGAAAAAGCAGATGATGGGGAACCAATAGAATTAACTAAGTAGGTTTCATAATAAAATACGAAATTTGTCAAGAGTCTAAAATAAATTTCGTGATGTTTTTGCAGAAAATTTACTGTATTGACACTGGACGTGATTGCAAGTTGTGCATTTGGAATGAAAAGTGACTGCATTAAAGACCAAGAAAGTGAATTTGTTTCTCAAGCACGAAAAGCGTTTCGGACAAACGTCAAAGTCGTGTATTTTATGTGTAAGTATAATTAAAATCTTCAATATTGTCTTAATAATAACTGCTAAGTTTTGTGTACACATTTCAGTCTTATTCCCATTCATAATACAGTACCTACCAAAATACATACTAATGAGTCCGTTCAAATACTTTGAAAAAATTGCGGGTCAGGCAATTGACATGAGACTGAAAAATAAAGACGTAAAATAAATTCACTATTAAATTTTCAGAAATATTTATTGTTATATAATTTTAACTAGTTCACAAGAAGGGATTTTCTGCAAATCATGCTAGAAGCCGAAGTACCAAGTGATGAAACCAACATAACTGAAGAAAACGATAACCAACAAACAGAAACAGGGACTAAAAAAAGTAATCATTTTTAACTGACATTTTCTTTCCATCATAACAACTTTTTTTTCAACATTTCAGCACTAACAAGACAGATTATAATAGCCCAAGCAGTGCTATTTATACTAGCTGGGCATGAAACAACAGCAAACACACTCTCTTTTCTTGCCTATGAACTTGCCTCAAACCAAGACATTCAAGAAAAACTAATCAAAGAAGTTGATGATGTAATGGCAGATTGCAAAGTAATGTCTGAATAAAGCAAAGGTTTTCTGCGTGTATGGCTAACTCACACTTGTAAGTGTGTGCATTTTTACAGGGGAAACTTACATATGATGTTGTGTCGTCAATGCAATTTTTGGACATGGTTATGTCAGAAACGTTGAGAAAATATCCTCCAGCTGTTCAGTAATAGATATTTGAATATTCTAAACGTAGTAAAATATTGTAACCAACCGGCCAACACCGGATATAATAATCCCAAACTGTGTGTTCTCTGTGTTGTTCTTAATCATGAATGGTGTCCAAACGCCTACCGCCACTCACAATATATCTTGAATTTTAGTACTGAGCGACAATGTGTGGAAGATGAATACAACTTGAATGGCATCACAATCAAGAAAGACGTGTTGATTGGTTTTCCTATTTACGCCATCCATCACAATCCAGAATTTTATCCCAATCCGCAAACATTTGATCCTGAAAGGTATTTTCATAAGATAGAAGTGAGTATATGTCTTTGTAATGCGTGTTTTCTTGTTCTGTTTTGGTTTGAACTAGGTTTTCTCCAGAAAACAAAGCAAATCGCAATCCCTTTACATATCTCCCATTCGGAGCTGGGCCCAGAAACTGCATTGCCATGAGATTTGCTTTATTGGAGGCTAAGCTCGTCATGGCACACATGTTGTATAATTATCGCTTTCAAACGTGTGCAGAAACTCAGGTTTGCAAAGAAATATTATTCGAGTTTCCCACATTAAAATATCATAAACTCGGATTATTATTTCAGTTTCCACTACGGTTCATTACCGGCGGACAGGGTTTATTGCAACCATCGTCAGTCAAACTCACACTCCAAAACAGAGTCGACCAACCACATTTTAATTAAACCCAAAGTGCGGGACTGCTTGATCGTAATTCTACATCAAAAAAAAGAAAAACATCAGAGAATTATTTTATTTTATTTACATTTCAAATTAATGAGTAAAAAAAAAAATGTTTTTTGGCAATTATTAAGCTCCTTTTTTCCCATCGTAACAGTAATAAAACAATTAAAATGTAGTGAAAAAGAAAGCAAGAAAACGCTATAATTATACTCAAACACTCCAACTTCTATTTCCTATCCGAAGACCTAACCCTAACGAACGTAGGCGGCAATCGGGGATCGAAGAAAGGCACAATAAATCGTTCCGGTCGCCCGTCCGACGAACCCCCCTTGAAATGGACCATGAAAACACTCCTCGGTAGCCGTCTGCTGTCGTCGCTTTCCGACACGTACCAAACGGCGCTGAAAAATCGCAGCAAAAACGTATTGCTCTGCACGTACGGCAACAGATGCGCCTTCCCGTAAAACCCGTACTCCATCTGCAACGTCCCCGACGTCTTATTGAACAACACGCCGACGTGGCCGAAAAACGGATGCTGGTACGTCGCAACGTGTTCCGGGAACGGATTGACAACCGCCGGCGACTTCTCCTCGCGTTTCGACCGCGCGAGACGGACCCCGAACTTGACCAACGTGTCCGTGACGTCGTCCTCGATCAAACTCGGCGAAGTGACCGACCCGTAATCGTACGTGGACCGCCGCGACTGCCGATGTTGACCGGAGAGTCTCCTCTTGGACGAAAACAACAACCGTTGTCGTTTCGGCGCTTGCAACGTCGGCGTTGTGGTCAGCGCGTACCGAGTGGGCCAAAAACTGGGCGGTAGGTGGAACCCGAGGTTATTCCCGCCAACGGCTTGCGACGATTTGAAGTTGTTCACTTTTTCTATGACCGGAAACTGACCGCTGGTCAAAATGGTGGTCACTTTGGAGGGTCGCGTGACGCTTTCCGCTTTCGTGGTAACGTCGGTGAAGTAACCGGGGATGATCTCAGGGTCCATTTTGGGCTCCGCGGTGCTCGTTTTGATTTTGTTCGTGTCGAACGGATCGGTCAGAATGAAAGCGTCAAAATCGTCGGTCAGTTTGGACGCGCGGGTGGTCGACGTTAGGTATTTCATGACCATTTCGTCCAGGGCCGATATTTGCGTGTTGGTTATCACGGTGGTGGGTCGAGTTTGGTTCCGTCGGTGCCAATTCGGACGGATTCGAGGGTACGGCGTCGTGCTGAGAATCAAAACCGATTCGCTGTGCTGCAGTCGCCCGATCGTGTTGTCTCGCGTGTTGTCGCGCTCGTGCTCGGCAAACGGTTTCGTCTTTTGGTTTTTCGGTTTCGTAGCCTCGGATAACCCGACGGTAGTAGTCGGGAATCTGCTTTGCTTGCTCGGTTGTTTGGTTGCCAATGTTTTTGCAGTTTTGATTGGTTTTGGTGTAGTTTTTGTGTCTATTTCGCCGTCTGTGTCGAAGTCTGTCGGGAGCCGCAAACCAAATATGCCGTCAACGAATGACGCTTCGATCTCGTCAAAGTCTTCGACCGGTTGAGACGAAATTGGAGTTGTTGATGCTATGGGTGTTGTTGTCGTCTTTTTTGTTGTTGTACTGGTTGTTGTTGTTGTTGTTGTTGTTGTTGTTGTCGTCGTCCCTTTTGTGGTTGAACGATGTCTGGTCGTTAGTGGTTTTGTAGTGATGTCAGTTGAACGATGTTTTGTTGTTTGTGTTGCAATGTTAGTTGAACGATGTCTGGTTGTTAGTGGTTTGGTTGTGATGTCAATTCTGGTTCTGGAGGATGGGAATAGAGTGGGTTTGGTGCGTGGGGGTTTGGTGTTGGTGTTTGCCATGTCTGGTGTCGTTTCGTTTGATTTTGAAGTCGTGCGATTGTGTCGGAAAGATGTCGAGGACACGTAGACCAATGGGCGACTCAATGGGGCATTTTCGTCCGTGTTGTGAGTGGATTTGTTGGGCGATGTTGATCTGGGTGTCTCGCTGCTTATTGTTCGAAGACGGGACTGAGATGTGACGTCGTTTCCGATCGTTTCGTTGCGTAATTCGTGCGGTTTTAAACTGAGTTTCGGACGAAGAGTTGTCTTGATTTGTGTCGTCACTTTCTTCAGCTCGATTGATGTTGTTGGCTTGAGGAGGACGTCGAAATCTGTCGACATTTTGGTCGTGGTTTCGTCCGGTGTAGGAATTGTTGTCGTTTCGGGTTCGTTCGTTTTATTGGCGTTTGTCGAGTCGTTTTGTGGAAAATCGTTCGTCTCGGTCGTCGTCGAAGCCTCGTTTTTGACATTATCCTCATCGACAGTCTTTTTAGTCGTCTTGACGCCGTTGATCGTCGGTCTAACCGCTTTCTTTTGCGCCATTATATTTAAAAGAGAAAGCAGAATTAACTAACGTAAGTAGGTTTCATAATAAAAGAGGATAAATTTGTCAAGAGTCTAAAATCGTCTTTAATAATGTTTTTGGTGCCTGGAAGCAAAGCTACTTTGCGCTGGGTGACGCCGTATTCGTTTGGTAGAACTAATAAAAGTTAGAAGTTAAAAATGAGAAATTAGAAATGAAAAAAAGGGAAAAATGAAAAATGAAAAGTGAAATTTGGTTGATACAATAAATTAATCAATCGCTGCTCATCGGTGAGTTAGTTCGGAGCGGCTGGATTTGTAGATTTTAGGCAACACGTCGATCGCATCGGTTAGGTTTAAAACAACACGGATAGAATATAGATGTATAGATGCTGTCCGACTCCGACTGCGTGTAATCTAGATAATTTCTAGATAATTTCAATTGTAAATAATGAAATACCGGTAATTTCAATTTTTAATTTTAATTTTAATTTTTAATCGAATTTTTAATTTTTAAATTGAATTTAATTCTTAATGGACGCACTCAAGAGTTTTAAGAGCTGATCTGTGATCTGTGAACTAACTCGGGTTTTGGAGCGATGTCAAGAGCGTCATTTTCGCTACTTGTGCCCAGATTAACATGCAATTGCATGTTAAATTTAGGCCTACTTATTTCTAGATAGGTACAAAACATTATATTATTTATATATAAGTATAGGTCTATGTGTATCTGGGTGGTTACTATATATAGTCTAGTCTACATAAAGTCTTCGTGCACGGACAGGATGGTGCCATTCGACAAAGTAAATCGGTCGGGTGAAGAGCTCGAGCGAGGCAGCCATTTTATTGTGATTTTTGTGATGGTTGTGATTGTTGTTGAGCGTGATGACACTCGGCAGCCATGTTCCACTACCGGTAGGTGTGTTGTTTGATTTTGATGATGATGATGATGAGGTTTTTTAATCGATTTGTGGTGTTTAATTTAGTTTATATTTTATATTTCAGCTATTTCCGACCGGCCAAACACCCGTGGAACGGCCCCGACCGCGTGCGTATGCAGTGAGTAGGCTTAATTTTTGTTGAGGTTTTTCAAGCGATTTGCGGTGTGTAATTTAATTTTTATTTTATATTCCAGCTACTTTCGACTGCCCAAAGGACCCCGAGGATGGATTTTAGATTTTAGATGAGTATTTGCTCGTTCTCTGTTGATTTTTTTGCCATTTCTGCAAAGAAATCGATTTTTTGTGTTTTATTTCTTCCTATTTTTCTAGGTTTTGGCCCCCAACTTCACCCGGGCCACTAGGACATTGTAGAAGGTAAAACTGCATTTTTTTAAATTTGTTTTTGACGTTTTTTTTTCACTGTGATACGTGCATTTTTTTTGTCTCAAAACAAAATGCTTTCTTTTGTCCGAAAATGCATTTTTTGTGTCAAAATGCATTTTTTGTGTCAAAATGCTTTTTTTGTGTCAAAATGCTTTTTTTTGTCTCAAAATGCATTTTTGTGTACGAAAATAGATTTTTTTTTTGTCTCAAAATGCATTTTTTTTTGTCTCAAAACAAAATGCTTTCTTTTGTCCGAAAATGCATTTTTTGTGTCAATGCTTTTTTTTGTCTCAAAATGCATTTTTGTGGATGAAAATGGATTTTTTTTTCTGTAAAAATGGATTTTTTTTTCTGTAAAAATGGATTTTTTTTTCTGTAAAAATGGATTTTTTTTTCTGTAAAAATGGATTTTTTTTTCTGTAAAAATGGATTTTTTTTTCTGTAAAAATGGATTTTTTTTTCTGTAAAAATGCATTTTTGTGGATGAAAATGGATTCGGGTTTAATTTAATCTAATCTAATTAATCTACAAACATTTGATCCTGAAAGGTATATTGATTCGTAAAATAAGAGAGTCTTTAATTTAATCTGTTTTCTTGTGTTTATTTTGCTTCAAAACAGGTTTGTTTTTCTCCCGAAAACAAAGCAAATCGCAGTAAATCCTTTTACGTATCTCATCCCATTCGGAGCTGGACCCAGAAACTGCATTGCCATGAAATGAGATTTGCTTCATTGGAAGCTATTGTATTATTGTATAATTATCGCTTTCAAACGTGTGCAGAAAGAAACTCAGGTTTGCAAAGAAATATTATTCGAGTTTCCCACATTAAAATATAATAAACTCGGAGGATTATTTCAGTTTCCACTACGGTTCATTACCGGCGGACAGGGTTTGTTTATTGCAACCATCGTCAGTCAAACTGAACTCACACTCCAAAACAGAGTCGACCAACCACATTTTAATTAAACCCAAACTGCAGGACTGCTTGATCGTAATTCCACATCAAAAAAAGAAAAAATCGGAGAATTATTTTATTTTATTTACATTTCAAATTAATGAGTAAAAAAAAAAATGTTTTTTGGCAATTATTAAGCTCCTTTTTTCCCATCGTAACAGTAATAAAACAATTAAAATGTAGTGAAAAAGAAAGCAAGAAAACGCTATAATTATACTCAAACACTCCCCATATCTTTCCAACTTCTATTTATTTCCTATCCGAAGACCTAACCCTAACGAACGTAGGCGGCAATCGGGGATCGAAGAAAGGCACAATAAATCGTTCCGGTCGCCCGTCCGACGAACCCCCCTTGAAATGGACCATGAAAACACTCCTCGGTAGCCGTCTGCTGTCGTCGCTTTCCGACACGTACCAAACGGCGCTGAAAAATCGCAGCAGAAACGTATTGCTCTGCACGTACGGCAACAAATGCGCCTTCCCGTAAAACCCGTACTCCATCTGCAACGTGCCCGACGTCTTGTTGAACAACACGCCGACTTGGCCGAAAAACGGATGCTGGTACGTCGCAACGTGTTCCGGGAACGGATTGACGACCGCCGGCGACTTCTCCTCGCGTTTCGAGCGCGCGAGACGGACCCCGAACTTGACCAACGTGTCCGTGACGTCGTCCTCGATCAAACTCGGCGACGGCGACGTGACCGACCCGTAATCGTACGTGGACCGCCGCGACTGCCGATGTTGACCGGAGAGTCTCCGTTTGGACGAAAACAACAACCGTTGTCGTTTCGGCGCTTGCAACGTCGGCGTTGTGGTCAGTGCGTAACGAGTGGGCCAAAAACTGGGCGGTAGGTGAAACCCGAGGTTATTCCCGCCAACGGCTTGCGACGATTTAAAGTTGTTCACTTTTTCTATGACCGGAAACTGACCGCTGGTCAAAATGGTGGTCACTTTGGAGGGTCGCGTGACGCTTTCCGCTTTCGTGGTAACGTCGGTGAAGTAACCGGGGATGATCTCAGGGTCCATTTTGGGCTCCGCGGTGCTCGTTTTGATTTTGTTCGTGTCGAACGGATCGGTCAGAATGAAAGCGTCAAAATCGTCGGTCAGTTTGGACGCGCGGGTGGTCGACGTTAGGTATTTCATGACCATTTCGTCCAGGGCCGATATTTGCGTGTTGGTTATCACGGTGGTGGGTCGGGTTTGGTTCCGTCGGTGCCAATTCGGACGGATTCGAGGGTACGGCGTCGTGCTGAGAATCAAAACCGATTCGCTGTGCTGCAGTCGCCCGATCGTGTTGTCTCGCGTGTTGTCGCGCTCGTGCTCGGCAAACGGTTTCGTCTTTTGGTTTTTCGGTTTCGTAGCCTCGGATAACCCGACGGTAGTAGTCGGGAATCTGCTTTGCTTGCTCGGTTGTTTGGTTGCCAATGTTTTTGCAGTTTTGATTGGTTTTGGTGTAGTTTTTGTGTCTATTTCGCCGTCTGTGTCGAAGTCTGTCGGGAGCCGCAAACCAAATATGCCGTCAACGAATGACGCTTCGATCTCGTCAAAGTCTTCGACCGGTTGAGACGAAATTGGAGTTGTTGATGCTATGGGTGTTGTTGTCGTCTTTTTTGTTGTTGTACTGGTTGTTGTTGTTGTTGTTGTTGTTGTTGTTGTCGTCGTCCCTTTTGTGGTTGAACGATGTCTGGTCGTTAGTGGTTTTGTAGTGATGTCAGTTGAACGATGTTTTGTTGTTTGTGTTGCAATGTTAGTTGAACGATGTCTGGTTGTTAGTGGTTTGGTTGTGATGTCAATTCTGGTTCTGGAGGATGGGAATAGAGTGGGTTTGGTGCGTGGGGGTTTGGTGTTGGTGTTTGCCACGTCTGGTGTCGTTTCGTTTGGTTTTGAAGTCGTGCGATTGTGTCGGAAAGATGTCGAGGACACGTAGACCAATGGGCGACTCAATGGGGCATTTTCGTCCGTGTTGTGAGTGGATTTGTTGGGCGATGTTGATCTGGGTGTCTCGCTGCTTATTGTTCGAAGACGGGACTGAGATGTGACGTCGTTTCCGATCGTTTCGTTGCGTAATTCGTGCGGTTTTAAACTGAGTTTCGGACGAAGAGTTGTCTTGATTTGTGTCGTCACTTTCTTCAGCTCGATTGATGTTGTTGGCTTGAGGAGGACGTCGAAATCTGTCGACATTTTGGTCGTGGTTTCGTCCGGTGTAGGAATTGTTGTCGTTTCGGGTTCGTTCGTTTTATTGGCGTTTGTCGAGTCGTTTTGTGGAAAATCGTTCGTCTCGGTCGTCGTCGAAGCCTCGTTTTTGACATTATCCTCATCGACAGTCTTTTTAGTCGTCTTGACGCCGTTGATCGTCGGTCTAACCGCTTTCTTTTGCGCCATTATATTTAAAAGAGAAAGCAGAATTAACTAACGTAAGTAGGTTTCATAATAAAAGAGGATAAATTTGTCAAGAGTCTAAAATCGTCTTTAATAATGTTTTTGGTGCCTGGAAGCAAAGCTACTTTGCGCTGGGTGACGCCGTATTCGTTTGGTAGAACTAATAAAAGTTAGAAGTTAAAAATGAGAAATTAGAAATGAAAAAAAGGGAAAAATGAAAAATGAAAAGTGAAATTTGGTTGATACAATAAATTAATCAATCGCTGCTCATCGGTGAGTTAGTTCGGAGCGGCTGGATTTGTAGATTTTAGGCAACACGTCGATCGCATCGGTTAGGTTTAAAACAACACGGATAGAATATAGATGTATAGATGCTGTCCGACTCCGACTGCGTGTAATCTAGATAATTTCTAGATAATTTCAATTGTAAATAATGAAATACCGGTAATTTCAATTTTTAATTTTAATTTTAATTTTTAATCGAATTTTTAATTTTTAAATTGAATTTAATTCTTAATGGACGCACTCTAGCGAGTAAATTCAAGAGTTTTAAGAGCTGATCTGTGATCTGTGATCTAACTCGGGTTTTGGAGCGATGTCAAGAGCGTCATTTTCGCTACTTGTGCCCAGATTAACATGCAATTGCATGTTAAATTTAGGCCTACTTATTTCTAGATAGGTACAAAACATTATATTATTTATATATAAGTATAGGTCTATGTGTATCTGGGTGGTTACTATATATAGTCTAGTCTACATAAAGTCTTCGTGCACGGACAGGATGGTGCCATTCGACAAAGTAAATCGGTCGGGTGAAGAGCTCGAGCGAGGCAGCCATTTTATTGTGATTTTTGTGATGGTTGTGATTGTTGTTGAGCGTGATGACACTCGGCAGCCATGTTCCACTACCGGTAGGTGTGTTGTTTGATTTTGATGATGATGATGATGAGGTTTTTTAATCGATTTGTGGTGTTTAATTTAGTTTATATTTTATATTTCAGCTATTTCCGACCGGCCAAACACCCGTGGAACGGCCCCGACCGCGTGCGTATGCAGTGAGTAGGCTTAATTTTTGTTGAGGTTTTTCAAGCGATTTGCGGTGTGTAATTTAATTTTTATTTTATATTCCAGCTACTTTCGACTGCCCAAAGGACCCCGAGGATGGATTTTAGATTTTAGATGAGTATTTGCTCGTTCTCTGTTGATTTTTTTGCCATTTCTGCAAAGAAATCGATTTTTTGTGTTTTATTTCTTCCTATTTTTCTAGGTTTTGGCCCCCAACTTCACCCGGGCCACTAGGACATTGTAGAAGGTAAAACTGCATTTTTTTAAATTTGTTTTTGACGTTTTTTTTTCACTGTGATACGTGCATTTTTTTTGTCTCAAAACAAAATGCTTTCTTTTGTCCGAAAATGCATTTTTTGTGTCAAAATGCATTTTTTGTGTCAAAATGCTTTTTTTGTGTCAAAATGCTTTTTTTTGTCTCAAAATGCATTTTTGTGGATGAAAATGGATTTTTTTTTCTATAAAAATGCATTTTTTGTGTCAAAATGCTTTTTTTTGTCTCAAAATACATTTTTGTGTACGAAAATAGATTTTTTTTTTGTCTCAAAATGCATTTTTTTTTGTCTCAAAACAAAATGCTTTCTTTTGTCCGAAAATGCATTTTTTGTGTCAATGCTTTTTTTTGTCTCAAAATGCATTTTTGTGGATGAAAATGGATTTTTTTTTCTGTAAAAATGGATTTTTTTTTCTGTAAAAATGGATTTTTTTTTCTGTAAAAATGGATTTTTTTTTCTGTAAAAATGGATTTTTTTTTCTGTAAAAATGCATTTTTGTGGATGAAAATGGATTCGGGTTTAATTTAATCTAATCTAATTAATCTACAAACATTTGATCCTGAAAGGTATATTGATTCGTAAAATAAGAGAGTCTTTAATTTAATCTGTTTTCTTGTGTTTATTTTGCTTCAAAACAGGTTTGTTTTTCTCCCGAAAACAAAGCAAATCGCAGTAAATCCTTTTACGTATCTCATCCCATTCGGAGCTGGACCCAGAAACTGCATTGCCATGAAATGAGATTTGCTTCATTGGAAGCTATTGTATTATTGTATAATTATCGCTTTCAAACGTGTGCAGAAAGAAACTCAGGTTTGCAAAGAAATATTATTCGAGTTTCCCACATTAAAATATAATAAACTCGGAGGATTATTTCAGTTTCCACTACGGTTCATTACCGGCGGACAGGGTTTGTTTATTGCAACCATCGTCAGTCAAACTGAACTCACACTCCAAAACAGAGTCGACCAACCACATTTTAATTAAACCCAAACTGCAGGACTGCTTGATCGTAATTCCACATCAAAAAAAGAAAAAATCGGAGAATTATTTTATTTTATTTACATTTCAAATTAATGAGTAAAAAAAAAAATGTTTTTTGGCAATTATTAAGCTCCTTTTTTCCCATCGTAACAGTAATAAAACAATTAAAATGTAGTGAAAAAGAAAGCAAGAAAACGCTATAATTATACTCAAACACTCCCCATATCTTTCCAACTTCTATTTATTTCCTATCCGAAGACCTAACCCTAACGAACGTAGGCGGCAATCGGGGATCGAAGAAAGGCACAATAAATCGTTCCGGTCGCCCGTCCGACGAACCCCCCTTGAAATGGACCATGAAAACACTCCTCGGTAGCCGTCTGCTGTCGTCGCTTTCCGACACGTACCAAACGGCGCTGAAAAATCGCAGCAGAAACGTATTGCTCTGCACGTACGGCAACAAATGCGCCTTCCCGTAAAACCCGTACTCCATCTGCAACGTGCCCGACGTCTTGTTGAACAACACGCCGACTTGGCCGAAAAACGGATGCTGGTACGTCGCAACGTGTTCCGGGAACGGATTGACGACCGCCGGCGACTTCTCCTCGCGTTTCGAGCGCGCGAGACGGACCCCGAACTTGACCAACGTGTCCGTGACGTCGTCCTCGATCAAACTCGGCGACGGCGACGTGACCGACCCGTAATCGTACGTGGACCGCCGCGACTGCCGATGTTGACCGGAGAGTCTCCGTTTGGACGAAAACAACAACCGTTGTCGTTTCGGCGCTTGCAACGTCGGCGTTGTGGTCAGTGCGTAACGAGTGGGCCAAAAACTGGGCGGTAGGTGAAACCCGAGGTTATTCCCGCCAACGGCTTGCGACGATTTAAAGTTGTTCACTTTTTCTATGACCGGAAACTGACCGCTGGTCAAAATGGTGGTCACTTTGGAGGGTCGCGTGACGCTTTCCGCTTTCGTGGTAACGTCGGTGAAGTAACCGGGGATGATCTCAGGGTCCATTTTGGGCTCCGCGGTGCTCGTTTTGATTTTGTTCGTGTCGAACGGATCGGTCAGAATGAAAGCGTCAAAATCGTCGGTCAGTTTGGACGCGCGGGTGGTCGACGTTAGGTATTTCATGACCATTTCGTCCAGGGCCGATATTTGCGTGTTGGTTATCACGGTGGTGGGTCGGGTTTGGTTCCGTCGGTGCCAATTCGGACGGATTCGAGGGTACGGCGTCGTGCTGAGAATCAAAACCGATTCGCTGTGCTGCAGTCGCCCGATCGTGTTGTCTCGCGTGTTGTCGCGCTCGTGCTCGGCAAACGGTTTCGTCTTTTGGTTTTTCGGTTTCGTAGCCTCGGATAACCCGACGGTAGTAGTCGGGAATCTGCTTTGCTTGCTCGGTTGTTTGGTTGCCAATGTTTTTGCAGTTTTGATTGGTTTTGGTGTAGTTTTTGTGTCTATTTCGCCGTCTGTGTCGAAGTCTGTCGGGAGCCGCAAACCAAATATGCCGTCAACGAATGACGCTTCGATCTCGTCAAAGTCTTCGACCGGTTGAGACGAAATTGGAGTTGTTGATGCTATGGGTGTTGTTGTCGTCTTTTTTGTTGTTGTACTGGTTGTTGTTGTTGTTGTTGTTGTTGTTGTTGTCGTCGTCCCTTTTGTGGTTGAACGATGTCTGGTCGTTAGTGGTTTTGTAGTGATGTCAGTTGAACGATGTTTTGTTGTTTGTGTTGCAATGTTAGTTGAACGATGTCTGGTTGTTAGTGGTTTGGTTGTGATGTCAATTCTGGTTCTGGAGGATGGGAATAGAGTGGGTTTGGTGCGTGGGGGTTTGGTGTTGGTGTTTGCCACGTCTGGTGTCGTTTCGTTTGGTTTTGAAGTCGTGCGATTGTGTCGGAAAGATGTCGAGGACACGTAGACCAATGGGCGACTCAATGGGGCATTTTCGTCCGTGTTGTGAGTGGATTTGTTGGGCGATGTTGATCTGGGTGTCTCGCTGCTTATTGTTCGAAGACGGGACTGAGATGTGACGTCGTTTCCGATCGTTTCGTTGCGTAATTCGTGCGGTTTTAAACTGAGTTTCGGACGAAGAGTTGTCTTGATTTGTGTCGTCACTTTCTTCAGCTCGATTGATGTTGTTGGCTTGAGGAGGACGTCGAAATCTGTCGACATTTTGGTCGTGGTTTCGTCCGGTGTAGGAATTGTTGTCGTTTCGGGTTCGTTCGTTTTATTGGCGTTTGTCGAGTCGTTTTGTGGAAAATCGTTCGTCTCGGTCGTCGTCGAAGCCTCGTTTTTGACATTATCCTCATCGACAGTCTTTTTAGTCGTCTTGACGCCGTTGATCGTCGGTCTAACCGCTTTCTTTTGCGCCATTATATTTAAAAGAGAAAGCAGAATTAACTAACGTAAGTAGGTTTCATAATAAAAGAGGATAAATTTGTCAAGAGTCTAAAATCGTCTTTAATAATGTTTTTGGTGCCTGGAAGCAAAGCTACTTTGCGCTGGGTGACGCCGTATTCGTTTGGTAGAACTAATAAAAGTTAGAAGTTAAAAATGAGAAATTAGAAATGAAAAAAAGGGAAAAATGAAAAATGAAAAGTGAAATTTGGTTGATACAATAAATTAATCAATCGCTGCTCATCGGTGAGTTAGTTCGGAGCGGCTGGATTTGTAGATTTTAGGCAACACGTCGATCGCATCGGTTAGGTTTAAAACAACACGGATAGAATATAGATGTATAGATGCTGTCCGACTCCGACTGCGTGTAATCTAGATAATTTCTAGATAATTTCAATTGTAAATAATGAAATACCGGTAATTTCAATTTTTAATTTTAATTTTAATTTTTAATCGAATTTTTAATTTTTAAATTGAATTTAATTCTTAATGGACGCACTCTAGCGAGTAAATTCAAGAGTTTTAAGAGCTGATCTGTGATCTGTGATCTAACTCGGGTTTTGGAGCGATGTCAAGAGCGTCATTTTCGCTACTTGTGCCCAGATTAACATGCAATTGCATGTTAAATTTAGGCCTACTTATTTCTAGATAGGTACAAAACATTATATTATTTATATATAAGTATAGGTCTATGTGTATCTGGGTGGTTACTATATATAGTCTAGTCTACATAAAGTCTTCGTGCACGGACAGGATGGTGCCATTCGACAAAGTAAATCGGTCGGGTGAAGAGCTCGAGCGAGGCAGCCATTTTATTGTGATTTTTGTGATGGTTGTGATTGTTGTTGAGCGTGATGACACTCGGCAGCCATGTTCCACTACCGGTAGGTGTGTTGTTTGATTTTGATGATGATGATGATGAGGTTTTTTAATCGATTTGTGGTGTTTAATTTAGTTTATATTTTATATTTCAGCTATTTCCGACCGGCCAAACACCCGTGGAACGGCCCCGACCGCGTGCGTATGCAGTGAGTAGGCTTAATTTTTGTTGAGGTTTTTCAAGCGATTTGCGGTGTGTAATTTAATTTTTATTTTATATTCCAGCTACTTTCGACTGCCCAAAGGACCCCGAGGATGGATTTTAGATTTTAGATGAGTATTTGCTCGTTCTCTGTTGATTTTTTTGCCATTTCTGCAAAGAAATCGATTTTTTGTGTTTTATTTCTTCCTATTTTTCTAGGTTTTGGCCCCCAACTTCACCCGGGCCACTAGGACATTGTAGAAGGTAAAACTGCATTTTTTTAAATTTGTTTTTGACGTTTTTTTTTCACTGTGATACGTGCATTTTTTTTGTCTCAAAACAAAATGCTTTCTTTTGTCCGAAAATGCATTTTTTGTGTCAAAATGCATTTTTTGTGTCAAAATGCTTTTTTTGTGTCAAAATGCTTTTTTTTGTCTCAAAATGCATTTTTGTGGATGAAAATGGATTTTTTTTTCTATAAAAATGCATTTTTTGTGTCAAAATGCTTTTTTTTGTCTCAAAATACATTTTTGTGTACGAAAATAGATTTTTTTTTTGTCTCAAAATGCATTTTTTTTTGTCTCAAAACAAAATGCTTTCTTTTGTCCGAAAATGCATTTTTTGTGTCAATGCTTTTTTTTGTCTCAAAATGCATTTTTGTGGATGAAAATGGATTTTTTTTTCTGTAAAAATGGATTTTTTTTTCTGTAAAAATGGATTTTTTTTTCTGTAAAAATGGATTTTTTTTTCTGTAAAAATGCATTTTTGTGGATGAAAATGGATTCGGGTTTAATTTAATCTAATCTAATTAATCTACAAACATTTGATCCTGAAAGGTATATTGATTCGTAAAATAAGAGAGTCTTTAATTTAATCTGTTTTCTTGTGTTTATTTTGCTTCAAAACAGGTTTGTTTTTCTCCCGAAAACAAAGCAAATCGCAGTAAATCCTTTTACGTATCTCATCCCATTCGGAGCTGGACCCAGAAACTGCATTGCCATGAAATGAGATTTGCTTCATTGGAAGCTATTGTATTATTGTATAATTATCGCTTTCAAACGTGTGCAGAAAGAAACTCAGGTTTGCAAAGAAATATTATTCGAGTTTCCCACATTAAAATATAATAAACTCGGAGGATTATTTCAGTTTCCACTACGGTTCATTACCGGCGGACAGGGTTTGTTTATTGCAACCATCGTCAGTCAAACTGAACTCACACTCCAAAACAGAGTCGACCAACCACATTTTAATTAAACCCAAACTGCAGGACTGCTTGATCGTAATTCCACATCAAAAAAAGAAAAAATCGGAGAATTATTTTATTTTATTTACATTTCAAATTAATGAGTAAAAAAAAAAATGTTTTTTGGCAATTATTAAGCTCCTTTTTTCCCATCGTAACAGTAATAAAACAATTAAAATGTAGTGAAAAAGAAAGCAAGAAAACGCTATAATTATACTCAAACACTCCCCATATCTTTCCAACTTCTATTTATTTCCTATCCGAAGACCTAACCCTAACGAACGTAGGCGGCAATCGGGGATCGAAGAAAGGCACAATAAATCGTTCCGGTCGCCCGTCCGACGAACCCCCCTTGAAATGGACCATGAAAACACTCCTCGGTAGCCGTCTGCTGTCGTCGCTTTCCGACACGTACCAAACGGCGCTGAAAAATCGCAGCAGAAACGTATTGCTCTGCACGTACGGCAACAAATGCGCCTTCCCGTAAAACCCGTACTCCATCTGCAACGTGCCCGACGTCTTGTTGAACAACACGCCGACTTGGCCGAAAAACGGATGCTGGTACGTCGCAACGTGTTCCGGGAACGGATTGACGACCGCCGGCGACTTCTCCTCGCGTTTCGAGCGCGCGAGACGGACCCCGAACTTGACCAACGTGTCCGTGACGTCGTCCTCGATCAAACTCGGCGACGGCGACGTGACCGACCCGTAATCGTACGTGGACCGCCGCGACTGCCGATGTTGACCGGAGAGTCTCCGTTTGGACGAAAACAACAACCGTTGTCGTTTCGGCGCTTGCAACGTCGGCGTTGTGGTCAGTGCGTAACGAGTGGGCCAAAAACTGGGCGGTAGGTGAAACCCGAGGTTATTCCCGCCAACGGCTTGCGACGATTTAAAGTTGTTCACTTTTTCTATGACCGGAAACTGACCGCTGGTCAAAATGGTGGTCACTTTGGAGGGTCGCGTGACGCTTTCCGCTTTCGTGGTAACGTCGGTGAAGTAACCGGGGATGATCTCAGGGTCCATTTTGGGCTCCGCGGTGCTCGTTTTGATTTTGTTCGTGTCGAACGGATCGGTCAGAATGAAAGCGTCAAAATCGTCGGTCAGTTTGGACGCGCGGGTGGTCGACGTTAGGTATTTCATGACCATTTCGTCCAGGGCCGATATTTGCGTGTTGGTTATCACGGTGGTGGGTCGGGTTTGGTTCCGTCGGTGCCAATTCGGACGGATTCGAGGGTACGGCGTCGTGCTGAGAATCAAAACCGATTCGCTGTGCTGCAGTCGCCCGATCGTGTTGTCTCGCGTGTTGTCGCGCTCGTGCTCGGCAAACGGTTTCGTCTTTTGGTTTTTCGGTTTCGTAGCCTCGGATAACCCGACGGTAGTAGTCGGGAATCTGCTTTGCTTGCTCGGTTGTTTGGTTGCCAATGTTTTTGCAGTTTTGATTGGTTTTGGTGTAGTTTTTGTGTCTATTTCGCCGTCTGTGTCGAAGTCTGTCGGGAGCCGCAAACCAAATATGCCGTCAACGAATGACGCTTCGATCTCGTCAAAGTCTTCGACCGGTTGAGACGAAATTGGAGTTGTTGATGCTATGGGTGTTGTTGTCGTCTTTTTTGTTGTTGTACTGGTTGTTGTTGTTGTTGTTGTTGTTGTTGTTGTCGTCGTCCCTTTTGTGGTTGAACGATGTCTGGTCGTTAGTGGTTTTGTAGTGATGTCAGTTGAACGATGTTTTGTTGTTTGTGTTGCAATGTTAGTTGAACGATGTCTGGTTGTTAGTGGTTTGGTTGTGATGTCAATTCTGGTTCTGGAGGATGGGAATAGAGTGGGTTTGGTGCGTGGGGGTTTGGTGTTGGTGTTTGCCACGTCTGGTGTCGTTTCGTTTGGTTTTGAAGTCGTGCGATTGTGTCGGAAAGATGTCGAGGACACGTAGACCAATGGGCGACTCAATGGGGCATTTTCGTCCGTGTTGTGAGTGGATTTGTTGGGCGATGTTGATCTGGGTGTCTCGCTGCTTATTGTTCGAAGACGGGACTGAGATGTGACGTCGTTTCCGATCGTTTCGTTGCGTAATTCGTGCGGTTTTAAACTGAGTTTCGGACGAAGAGTTGTCTTGATTTGTGTCGTCACTTTCTTCAGCTCGATTGATGTTGTTGGCTTGAGGAGGACGTCGAAATCTGTCGACATTTTGGTCGTGGTTTCGTCCGGTGTAGGAATTGTTGTCGTTTCGGGTTCGTTCGTTTTATTGGCGTTTGTCGAGTCGTTTTGTGGAAAATCGTTCGTCTCGGTCGTCGTCGAAGCCTCGTTTTTGACATTATCCTCATCGACAGTCTTTTTAGTCGTCTTGACGCCGTTGATCGTCGGTCTAACCGCTTTCTTTTGCGCCATTATATTTAAAAGAGAAAGCAGAATTAACTAACGTAAGTAGGTTTCATAATAAAAGAGGATAAATTTGTCAAGAGTCTAAAATCGTCTTTAATAATGTTTTTGGTGCCTGGAAGCAAAGCTACTTTGCGCTGGGTGACGCCGTATTCGTTTGGTAGAACTAATAAAAGTTAGAAGTTAAAAATGAGAAATTAGAAATGAAAAAAAGGGAAAAATGAAAAATGAAAAGTGAAATTTGGTTGATACAATAAATTAATCAATCGCTGCTCATCGGTGAGTTAGTTCGGAGCGGCTGGATTTGTAGATTTTAGGCAACACGTCGATCGCATCGGTTAGGTTTAAAACAACACGGATAGAATATAGATGTATAGATGCTGTCCGACTCCGACTGCGTGTAATCTAGATAATTTCTAGATAATTTCAATTGTAAATAATGAAATACCGGTAATTTCAATTTTTAATTTTAATTTTAATTTTTAATCGAATTTTTAATTTTTAAATTGAATTTAATTCTTAATGGACGCACTCTAGCGAGTAAATTCAAGAGTTTTAAGAGCTGATCTGTGATCTGTGATCTAACTCGGGTTTTGGAGCGATGTCAAGAGCGTCATTTTCGCTACTTGTGCCCAGATTAACATGCAATTGCATGTTAAATTTAGGCCTACTTATTTCTAGATAGGTACAAAACATTATATTATTTATATATAAGTATAGGTCTATGTGTATCTGGGTGGTTACTATATATAGTCTAGTCTACATAAAGTCTTCGTGCACGGACAGGATGGTGCCATTCGACAAAGTAAATCGGTCGGGTGAAGAGCTCGAGCGAGGCAGCCATTTTATTGTGATTTTTGTGATGGTTGTGATTGTTGTTGAGCGTGATGACACTCGGCAGCCATGTTCCACTACCGGTAGGTGTGTTGTTTGATTTTGATGATGATGATGATGAGGTTTTTTAATCGATTTGTGGTGTTTAATTTAGTTTATATTTTATATTTCAGCTATTTCCGACCGGCCAAACACCCGTGGAACGGCCCCGACCGCGTGCGTATGCAGTGAGTAGGCTTAATTTTTGTTGAGGTTTTTCAAGCGATTTGCGGTGTGTAATTTAATTTTTATTTTATATTCCAGCTACTTTCGACTGCCCAAAGGACCCCGAGGATGGATTTTAGATTTTAGATGAGTATTTGCTCGTTCTCTGTTGATTTTTTTGCCATTTCTGCAAAGAAATCGATTTTTTGTGTTTTATTTCTTCCTATTTTTCTAGGTTTTGGCCCCCAACTTCACCCGGGCCACTAGGACATTGTAGAAGGTAAAACTGCATTTTTTTAAATTTGTTTTTGACGTTTTTTTTTCACTGTGATACGTGCATTTTTTTTGTCTCAAAACAAAATGCTTTCTTTTGTCCGAAAATGCATTTTTTGTGTCAAAATGCATTTTTTGTGTCAAAATGCTTTTTTTGTGTCAAAATGCTTTTTTTTGTCTCAAAATGCATTTTTGTGGATGAAAATGGATTTTTTTTTCTATAAAAATGCATTTTTTGTGTCAAAATGCTTTTTTTTGTCTCAAAATACATTTTTGTGTACGAAAATAGATTTTTTTTTTGTCTCAAAATGCATTTTTTTTTGTCTCAAAACAAAATGCTTTCTTTTGTCCGAAAATGCATTTTTTGTGTCAATGCTTTTTTTTGTCTCAAAATGCATTTTTGTGGATGAAAATGGATTTTTTTTTCTGTAAAAATGGATTTTTTTTTCTGTAAAAATGGATTTTTTTTTCTGTAAAAATGGATTTTTTTTTCTGTAAAAATGGATTTTTTTTTCTGTAAAAATGCATTTTTGTGGATGAAAATGGATTCGGGTTTAATTTAATCTAATCTAATTAATCTACAAACATTTGATCCTGAAAGGTATATTGATTCGTAAAATAAGAGAGTCTTTAATTTAATCTGTTTTCTTGTGTTTATTTTGCTTCAAAACAGGTTTGTTTTTCTCCCGAAAACAAAGCAAATCGCAGTAAATCCTTTTACGTATCTCATCCCATTCGGAGCTGGACCCAGAAACTGCATTGCCATGAAATGAGATTTGCTTCATTGGAAGCTATTGTATTATTGTATAATTATCGCTTTCAAACGTGTGCAGAAAGAAACTCAGGTTTGCAAAGAAATATTATTCGAGTTTCCCACATTAAAATATAATAAACTCGGAGGATTATTTCAGTTTCCACTACGGTTCATTACCGGCGGACAGGGTTTGTTTATTGCAACCATCGTCAGTCAAACTGAACTCACACTCCAAAACAGAGTCGACCAACCACATTTTAATTAAACCCAAACTGCAGGACTGCTTGATCGTAATTCCACATCAAAAAAAGAAAAAATCGGAGAATTATTTTATTTTATTTACATTTCAAATTAATGAGTAAAAAAAAAAATGTTTTTTGGCAATTATTAAGCTCCTTTTTTCCCATCGTAACAGTAATAAAACAATTAAAATGTAGTGAAAAAGAAAGCAAGAAAACGCTATAATTATACTCAAACACTCCCCATATCTTTCCAACTTCTATTTATTTCCTATCCGAAGACCTAACCCTAACGAACGTAGGCGGCAATCGGGGATCGAAGAAAGGCACAATAAATCGTTCCGGTCGCCCGTCCGACGAACCCCCCTTGAAATGGACCATGAAAACACTCCTCGGTAGCCGTCTGCTGTCGTCGCTTTCCGACACGTACCAAACGGCGCTGAAAAATCGCAGCAGAAACGTATTGCTCTGCACGTACGGCAACAAATGCGCCTTCCCGTAAAACCCGTACTCCATCTGCAACGTGCCCGACGTCTTGTTGAACAACACGCCGACTTGGCCGAAAAACGGATGCTGGTACGTCGCAACGTGTTCCGGGAACGGATTGACGACCGCCGGCGACTTCTCCTCGCGTTTCGAGCGCGCGAGACGGACCCCGAACTTGACCAACGTGTCCGTGACGTCGTCCTCGATCAAACTCGGCGACGGCGACGTGACCGACCCGTAATCGTACGTGGACCGCCGCGACTGCCGATGTTGACCGGAGAGTCTCCGTTTGGACGAAAACAACAACCGTTGTCGTTTCGGCGCTTGCAACGTCGGCGTTGTGGTCAGTGCGTAACGAGTGGGCCAAAAACTGGGCGGTAGGTGAAACCCGAGGTTATTCCCGCCAACGGCTTGCGACGATTTAAAGTTGTTCACTTTTTCTATGACCGGAAACTGACCGCTGGTCAAAATGGTGGTCACTTTGGAGGGTCGCGTGACGCTTTCCGCTTTCGTGGTAACGTCGGTGAAGTAACCGGGGATGATCTCAGGGTCCATTTTGGGCTCCGCGGTGCTCGTTTTGATTTTGTTCGTGTCGAACGGATCGGTCAGAATGAAAGCGTCAAAATCGTCGGTCAGTTTGGACGCGCGGGTGGTCGACGTTAGGTATTTCATGACCATTTCGTCCAGGGCCGATATTTGCGTGTTGGTTATCACGGTGGTGGGTCGGGTTTGGTTCCGTCGGTGCCAATTCGGACGGATTCGAGGGTACGGCGTCGTGCTGAGAATCAAAACCGATTCGCTGTGCTGCAGTCGCCCGATCGTGTTGTCTCGCGTGTTGTCGCGCTCGTGCTCGGCAAACGGTTTCGTCTTTTGGTTTTTCGGTTTCGTAGCCTCGGATAACCCGACGGTAGTAGTCGGGAATCTGCTTTGCTTGCTCGGTTGTTTGGTTGCCAATGTTTTTGCAGTTTTGATTGGTTTTGGTGTAGTTTTTGTGTCTATTTCGCCGTCTGTGTCGAAGTCTGTCGGGAGCCGCAAACCAAATATGCCGTCAACGAATGACGCTTCGATCTCGTCAAAGTCTTCGACCGGTTGAGACGAAATTGGAGTTGTTGATGCTATGGGTGTTGTTGTCGTCTTTTTTGTTGTTGTACTGGTTGTTGTTGTTGTTGTTGTTGTTGTTGTTGTCGTCGTCCCTTTTGTGGTTGAACGATGTCTGGTCGTTAGTGGTTTTGTAGTGATGTCAGTTGAACGATGTTTTGTTGTTTGTGTTGCAATGTTAGTTGAACGATGTCTGGTTGTTAGTGGTTTGGTTGTGATGTCAATTCTGGTTCTGGAGGATGGGAATAGAGTGGGTTTGGTGCGTGGGGGTTTGGTGTTGGTGTTTGCCACGTCTGGTGTCGTTTCGTTTGGTTTTGAAGTCGTGCGATTGTGTCGGAAAGATGTCGAGGACACGTAGACCAATGGGCGACTCAATGGGGCATTTTCGTCCGTGTTGTGAGTGGATTTGTTGGGCGATGTTGATCTGGGTGTCTCGCTGCTTATTGTTCGAAGACGGGACTGAGATGTGACGTCGTTTCCGATCGTTTCGTTGCGTAATTCGTGCGGTTTTAAACTGAGTTTCGGACGAAGAGTTGTCTTGATTTGTGTCGTCACTTTCTTCAGCTCGATTGATGTTGTTGGCTTGAGGAGGACGTCGAAATCTGTCGACATTTTGGTCGTGGTTTCGTCCGGTGTAGGAATTGTTGTCGTTTCGGGTTCGTTCGTTTTATTGGCGTTTGTCGAGTCGTTTTGTGGAAAATCGTTCGTCTCGGTCGTCGTCGAAGCCTCGTTTTTGACATTATCCTCATCGACAGTCTTTTTAGTCGTCTTGACGCCGTTGATCGTCGGTCTAACCGCTTTCTTTTGCGCCATTATATTTAAAAGAGAAAGCAGAATTAACTAACGTAAGTAGGTTTCATAATAAAAGAGGATAAATTTGTCAAGAGTCTAAAATCGTCTTTAATAATGTTTTTGGTGCCTGGAAGCAAAGCTACTTTGCGCTGGGTGACGCCGTATTCGTTTGGTAGAACTAATAAAAGTTAGAAGTTAAAAATGAGAAATTAGAAATGAAAAAAAGGGAAAAATGAAAAATGAAAAGTGAAATTTGGTTGATACAATAAATTAATCAATCGCTGCTCATCGGTGAGTTAGTTCGGAGCGGCTGGATTTGTAGATTTTAGGCAACACGTCGATCGCATCGGTTAGGTTTAAAACAACACGGATAGAATATAGATGTATAGATGCTGTCCGACTCCGACTGCGTGTAATCTAGATAATTTCTAGATAATTTCAATTGTAAATAATGAAATACCGGTAATTTCAATTTTTAATTTTAATTTTAATTTTTAATCGAATTTTTAATTTTTAAATTGAATTTAATTCTTAATGGACGCACTCTAGCGAGTAAATTCAAGAGTTTTAAGAGCTGATCTGTGATCTGTGATCTAACTCGGGTTTTGGAGCGATGTCAAGAGCGTCATTTTCGCTACTTGTGCCCAGATTAACATGCAATTGCATGTTAAATTTAGGCCTACTTATTTCTAGATAGGTACAAAACATTATATTATTTATATATAAGTATAGGTCTATGTGTATCTGGGTGGTTACTATATATAGTCTAGTCTACATAAAGTCTTCGTGCACGGACAGGATGGTGCCATTCGACAAAGTAAATCGGTCGGGTGAAGAGCTCGAGCGAGGCAGCCATTTTATTGTGATTTTTGTGATGGTTGTGATTGTTGTTGAGCGTGATGACACTCGGCAGCCATGTTCCACTACCGGTAGGTGTGTTGTTTGATTTTGATGATGATGATGATGAGGTTTTTTAATCGATTTGTGGTGTTTAATTTAGTTTATATTTTATATTTCAGCTATTTCCGACCGGCCAAACACCCGTGGAACGGCCCCGACCGCGTGCGTATGCAGTGAGTAGGCTTAATTTTTGTTGAGGTTTTTCAAGCGATTTGCGGTGTGTAATTTAATTTTTATTTTATATTCCAGCTACTTTCGACTGCCCAAAGGACCCCGAGGATGGATTTTAGATTTTAGATGAGTATTTGCTCGTTCTCTGTTGATTTTTTTGCCATTTCTGCAAAGAAATCGATTTTTTGTGTTTTATTTCTTCCTATTTTTCTAGGTTTTGGCCCCCAACTTCACCCGGGCCACTAGGACATTGTAGAAGGTAAAACTGCATTTTTTTAAATTTGTTTTTGACGTTTTTTTTTCACTGTGATACGTGCATTTTTTTTGTCTCAAAACAAAATGCTTTCTTTTGTCCGAAAATGCATTTTTTGTGTCAAAATGCATTTTTTGTGTCAAAATGCTTTTTTTGTGTCAAAATGCTTTTTTTTGTCTCAAAATGCATTTTTGTGGATGAAAATGGATTTTTTTTTCTATAAAAATGCATTTTTTGTGTCAAAATGCTTTTTTTTGTCTCAAAATACATTTTTGTGTACGAAAATAGATTTTTTTTTTGTCTCAAAATGCATTTTTTTTTGTCTCAAAACAAAATGCTTTCTTTTGTCCGAAAATGCATTTTTTGTGTCAATGCTTTTTTTTGTCTCAAAATGCATTTTTGTGGATGAAAATGGATTTTTTTTTCTGTAAAAATGGATTTTTTTTTCTGTAAAAATGGATTTTTTTTTCTGTAAAAATGGATTTTTTTTTCTGTAAAAATGGATTTTTTTTTCTGTAAAAATGCATTTTTGTGGATGAAAATGGATTCGGGTTTAATTTAATCTAATCTAATTAATCTACAAACATTTGATCCTGAAAGGTATATTGATTCGTAAAATAAGAGAGTCTTTAATTTAATCTGTTTTCTTGTGTTTATTTTGCTTCAAAACAGGTTTGTTTTTCTCCCGAAAACAAAGCAAATCGCAGTAAATCCTTTTACGTATCTCATCCCATTCGGAGCTGGACCCAGAAACTGCATTGCCATGAAATGAGATTTGCTTCATTGGAAGCTATTGTATTATTGTATAATTATCGCTTTCAAACGTGTGCAGAAAGAAACTCAGGTTTGCAAAGAAATATTATTCGAGTTTCCCACATTAAAATATAATAAACTCGGAGGATTATTTCAGTTTCCACTACGGTTCATTACCGGCGGACAGGGTTTGTTTATTGCAACCATCGTCAGTCAAACTGAACTCACACTCCAAAACAGAGTCGACCAACCACATTTTAATTAAACCCAAACTGCAGGACTGCTTGATCGTAATTCCACATCAAAAAAAGAAAAAATCGGAGAATTATTTTATTTTATTTACATTTCAAATTAATGAGTAAAAAAAAAAATGTTTTTTGGCAATTATTAAGCTCCTTTTTTCCCATCGTAACAGTAATAAAACAATTAAAATGTAGTGAAAAAGAAAGCAAGAAAACGCTATAATTATACTCAAACACTCCCCATATCTTTCCAACTTCTATTTATTTCCTATCCGAAGACCTAACCCTAACGAACGTAGGCGGCAATCGGGGATCGAAGAAAGGCACAATAAATCGTTCCGGTCGCCCGTCCGACGAACCCCCCTTGAAATGGACCATGAAAACACTCCTCGGTAGCCGTCTGCTGTCGTCGCTTTCCGACACGTACCAAACGGCGCTGAAAAATCGCAGCAGAAACGTATTGCTCTGCACGTACGGCAACAAATGCGCCTTCCCGTAAAACCCGTACTCCATCTGCAACGTGCCCGACGTCTTGTTGAACAACACGCCGACTTGGCCGAAAAACGGATGCTGGTACGTCGCAACGTGTTCCGGGAACGGATTGACGACCGCCGGCGACTTCTCCTCGCGTTTCGAGCGCGCGAGACGGACCCCGAACTTGACCAACGTGTCCGTGACGTCGTCCTCGATCAAACTCGGCGACGGCGACGTGACCGACCCGTAATCGTACGTGGACCGCCGCGACTGCCGATGTTGACCGGAGAGTCTCCGTTTGGACGAAAACAACAACCGTTGTCGTTTCGGCGCTTGCAACGTCGGCGTTGTGGTCAGTGCGTAACGAGTGGGCCAAAAACTGGGCGGTAGGTGAAACCCGAGGTTATTCCCGCCAACGGCTTGCGACGATTTAAAGTTGTTCACTTTTTCTATGACCGGAAACTGACCGCTGGTCAAAATGGTGGTCACTTTGGAGGGTCGCGTGACGCTTTCCGCTTTCGTGGTAACGTCGGTGAAGTAACCGGGGATGATCTCAGGGTCCATTTTGGGCTCCGCGGTGCTCGTTTTGATTTTGTTCGTGTCGAACGGATCGGTCAGAATGAAAGCGTCAAAATCGTCGGTCAGTTTGGACGCGCGGGTGGTCGACGTTAGGTATTTCATGACCATTTCGTCCAGGGCCGATATTTGCGTGTTGGTTATCACGGTGGTGGGTCGGGTTTGGTTCCGTCGGTGCCAATTCGGACGGATTCGAGGGTACGGCGTCGTGCTGAGAATCAAAACCGATTCGCTGTGCTGCAGTCGCCCGATCGTGTTGTCTCGCGTGTTGTCGCGCTCGTGCTCGGCAAACGGTTTCGTCTTTTGGTTTTTCGGTTTCGTAGCCTCGGATAACCCGACGGTAGTAGTCGGGAATCTGCTTTGCTTGCTCGGTTGTTTGGTTGCCAATGTTTTTGCAGTTTTGATTGGTTTTGGTGTAGTTTTTGTGTCTATTTCGCCGTCTGTGTCGAAGTCTGTCGGGAGCCGCAAACCAAATATGCCGTCAACGAATGACGCTTCGATCTCGTCAAAGTCTTCGACCGGTTGAGACGAAATTGGAGTTGTTGATGCTATGGGTGTTGTTGTCGTCTTTTTTGTTGTTGTACTGGTTGTTGTTGTTGTTGTTGTTGTTGTTGTTGTCGTCGTCCCTTTTGTGGTTGAACGATGTCTGGTCGTTAGTGGTTTTGTAGTGATGTCAGTTGAACGATGTTTTGTTGTTTGTGTTGCAATGTTAGTTGAACGATGTCTGGTTGTTAGTGGTTTGGTTGTGATGTCAATTCTGGTTCTGGAGGATGGGAATAGAGTGGGTTTGGTGCGTGGGGGTTTGGTGTTGGTGTTTGCCACGTCTGGTGTCGTTTCGTTTGGTTTTGAAGTCGTGCGATTGTGTCGGAAAGATGTCGAGGACACGTAGACCAATGGGCGACTCAATGGGGCATTTTCGTCCGTGTTGTGAGTGGATTTGTTGGGCGATGTTGATCTGGGTGTCTCGCTGCTTATTGTTCGAAGACGGGACTGAGATGTGACGTCGTTTCCGATCGTTTCGTTGCGTAATTCGTGCGGTTTTAAACTGAGTTTCGGACGAAGAGTTGTCTTGATTTGTGTCGTCACTTTCTTCAGCTCGATTGATGTTGTTGGCTTGAGGAGGACGTCGAAATCTGTCGACATTTTGGTCGTGGTTTCGTCCGGTGTAGGAATTGTTGTCGTTTCGGGTTCGTTCGTTTTATTGGCGTTTGTCGAGTCGTTTTGTGGAAAATCGTTCGTCTCGGTCGTCGTCGAAGCCTCGTTTTTGACATTATCCTCATCGACAGTCTTTTTAGTCGTCTTGACGCCGTTGATCGTCGGTCTAACCGCTTTCTTTTGCGCCATTATATTTAAAAGAGAAAGCAGAATTAACTAACGTAAGTAGGTTTCATAATAAAAGAGGATAAATTTGTCAAGAGTCTAAAATCGTCTTTAATAATGTTTTTGGTGCCTGGAAGCAAAGCTACTTTGCGCTGGGTGACGCCGTATTCGTTTGGTAGAACTAATAAAAGTTAGAAGTTAAAAATGAGAAATTAGAAATGAAAAAAAGGGAAAAATGAAAAATGAAAAGTGAAATTTGGTTGATACAATAAATTAATCAATCGCTGCTCATCGGTGAGTTAGTTCGGAGCGGCTGGATTTGTAGATTTTAGGCAACACGTCGATCGCATCGGTTAGGTTTAAAACAACACGGATAGAATATAGATGTATAGATGCTGTCCGACTCCGACTGCGTGTAATCTAGATAATTTCTAGATAATTTCAATTGTAAATAATGAAATACCGGTAATTTCAATTTTTAATTTTAATTTTAATTTTTAATCGAATTTTTAATTTTTAAATTGAATTTAATTCTTAATGGACGCACTCTAGCGAGTAAATTCAAGAGTTTTAAGAGCTGATCTGTGATCTGTGATCTAACTCGGGTTTTGGAGCGATGTCAAGAGCGTCATTTTCGCTACTTGTGCCCAGATTAACATGCAATTGCATGTTAAATTTAGGCCTACTTATTTCTAGATAGGTACAAAACATTATATTATTTATATATAAGTATAGGTCTATGTGTATCTGGGTGGTTACTATATATAGTCTAGTCTACATAAAGTCTTCGTGCACGGACAGGATGGTGCCATTCGACAAAGTAAATCGGTCGGGTGAAGAGCTCGAGCGAGGCAGCCATTTTATTGTGATTTTTGTGATGGTTGTGATTGTTGTTGAGCGTGATGACACTCGGCAGCCATGTTCCACTACCGGTAGGTGTGTTGTTTGATTTTGATGATGATGATGATGAGGTTTTTTAATCGATTTGTGGTGTTTAATTTAGTTTATATTTTATATTTCAGCTATTTCCGACCGGCCAAACACCCGTGGAACGGCCCCGACCGCGTGCGTATGCAGTGAGTAGGCTTAATTTTTGTTGAGGTTTTTCAAGCGATTTGCGGTGTGTAATTTAATTTTTATTTTATATTCCAGCTACTTTCGACTGCCCAAAGGACCCCGAGGATGGATTTTAGATTTTAGATGAGTATTTGCTCGTTCTCTGTTGATTTTTTTGCCATTTCTGCAAAGAAATCGATTTTTTGTGTTTTATTTCTTCCTATTTTTCTAGGTTTTGGCCCCCAACTTCACCCGGGCCACTAGGACATTGTAGAAGGTAAAACTGCATTTTTTTAAATTTGTTTTTGACGTTTTTTTTTCACTGTGATACGTGCATTTTTTTTGTCTCAAAACAAAATGCTTTCTTTTGTCCGAAAATGCATTTTTTGTGTCAAAATGCATTTTTTGTGTCAAAATGCTTTTTTTGTGTCAAAATGCTTTTTTTTGTCTCAAAATGCATTTTTGTGGATGAAAATGGATTTTTTTTTCTATAAAAATGCATTTTTTGTGTCAAAATGCTTTTTTTTGTCTCAAAATACATTTTTGTGTACGAAAATAGATTTTTTTTTTGTCTCAAAATGCATTTTTTTTTGTCTCAAAACAAAATGCTTTCTTTTGTCCGAAAATGCATTTTTTGTGTCAATGCTTTTTTTTGTCTCAAAATGCATTTTTGTGGATGAAAATGGATTTTTTTTTCTGTAAAAATGGATTTTTTTTTCTGTAAAAATGGATTTTTTTTTCTGTAAAAATGGATTTTTTTTTCTGTAAAAATGCATTTTTGTGGATGAAAATGGATTCGGGTTTAATTTAATCTAATCTAATTAATCTACAAACATTTGATCCTGAAAGGTATATTGATTCGTAAAATAAGAGAGTCTTTAATTTAATCTGTTTTCTTGTGTTTATTTTGCTTCAAAACAGGTTTGTTTTTCTCCCGAAAACAAAGCAAATCGCAGTAAATCCTTTTACGTATCTCATCCCATTCGGAGCTGGACCCAGAAACTGCATTGCCATGAAATGAGATTTGCTTCATTGGAAGCTATTGTATTATTGTATAATTATCGCTTTCAAACGTGTGCAGAAAGAAACTCAGGTTTGCAAAGAAATATTATTCGAGTTTCCCACATTAAAATATAATAAACTCGGAGGATTATTTCAGTTTCCACTACGGTTCATTACCGGCGGACAGGGTTTGTTTATTGCAACCATCGTCAGTCAAACTGAACTCACACTCCAAAACAGAGTCGACCAACCACATTTTAATTAAACCCAAACTGCAGGACTGCTTGATCGTAATTCCACATCAAAAAAAGAAAAAATCGGAGAATTATTTTATTTTATTTACATTTCAAATTAATGAGTAAAAAAAAAAATGTTTTTTGGCAATTATTAAGCTCCTTTTTTCCCATCGTAACAGTAATAAAACAATTAAAATGTAGTGAAAAAGAAAGCAAGAAAACGCTATAATTATACTCAAACACTCCCCATATCTTTCCAACTTCTATTTATTTCCTATCCGAAGACCTAACCCTAACGAACGTAGGCGGCAATCGGGGATCGAAGAAAGGCACAATAAATCGTTCCGGTCGCCCGTCCGACGAACCCCCCTTGAAATGGACCATGAAAACACTCCTCGGTAGCCGTCTGCTGTCGTCGCTTTCCGACACGTACCAAACGGCGCTGAAAAATCGCAGCAGAAACGTATTGCTCTGCACGTACGGCAACAAATGCGCCTTCCCGTAAAACCCGTACTCCATCTGCAACGTGCCCGACGTCTTGTTGAACAACACGCCGACTTGGCCGAAAAACGGATGCTGGTACGTCGCAACGTGTTCCGGGAACGGATTGACGACCGCCGGCGACTTCTCCTCGCGTTTCGAGCGCGCGAGACGGACCCCGAACTTGACCAACGTGTCCGTGACGTCGTCCTCGATCAAACTCGGCGACGGCGACGTGACCGACCCGTAATCGTACGTGGACCGCCGCGACTGCCGATGTTGACCGGAGAGTCTCCGTTTGGACGAAAACAACAACCGTTGTCGTTTCGGCGCTTGCAACGTCGGCGTTGTGGTCAGTGCGTAACGAGTGGGCCAAAAACTGGGCGGTAGGTGAAACCCGAGGTTATTCCCGCCAACGGCTTGCGACGATTTAAAGTTGTTCACTTTTTCTATGACCGGAAACTGACCGCTGGTCAAAATGGTGGTCACTTTGGAGGGTCGCGTGACGCTTTCCGCTTTCGTGGTAACGTCGGTGAAGTAACCGGGGATGATCTCAGGGTCCATTTTGGGCTCCGCGGTGCTCGTTTTGATTTTGTTCGTGTCGAACGGATCGGTCAGAATGAAAGCGTCAAAATCGTCGGTCAGTTTGGACGCGCGGGTGGTCGACGTTAGGTATTTCATGACCATTTCGTCCAGGGCCGATATTTGCGTGTTGGTTATCACGGTGGTGGGTCGGGTTTGGTTCCGTCGGTGCCAATTCGGACGGATTCGAGGGTACGGCGTCGTGCTGAGAATCAAAACCGATTCGCTGTGCTGCAGTCGCCCGATCGTGTTGTCTCGCGTGTTGTCGCGCTCGTGCTCGGCAAACGGTTTCGTCTTTTGGTTTTTCGGTTTCGTAGCCTCGGATAACCCGACGGTAGTAGTCGGGAATCTGCTTTGCTTGCTCGGTTGTTTGGTTGCCAATGTTTTTGCAGTTTTGATTGGTTTTGGTGTAGTTTTTGTGTCTATTTCGCCGTCTGTGTCGAAGTCTGTCGGGAGCCGCAAACCAAATATGCCGTCAACGAATGACGCTTCGATCTCGTCAAAGTCTTCGACCGGTTGAGACGAAATTGGAGTTGTTGATGCTATGGGTGTTGTTGTCGTCTTTTTTGTTGTTGTACTGGTTGTTGTTGTTGTTGTTGTTGTTGTTGTTGTCGTCGTCCCTTTTGTGGTTGAACGATGTCTGGTCGTTAGTGGTTTTGTAGTGATGTCAGTTGAACGATGTTTTGTTGTTTGTGTTGCAATGTTAGTTGAACGATGTCTGGTTGTTAGTGGTTTGGTTGTGATGTCAATTCTGGTTCTGGAGGATGGGAATAGAGTGGGTTTGGTGCGTGGGGGTTTGGTGTTGGTGTTTGCCACGTCTGGTGTCGTTTCGTTTGGTTTTGAAGTCGTGCGATTGTGTCGGAAAGATGTCGAGGACACGTAGACCAATGGGCGACTCAATGGGGCATTTTCGTCCGTGTTGTGAGTGGATTTGTTGGGCGATGTTGATCTGGGTGTCTCGCTGCTTATTGTTCGAAGACGGGACTGAGATGTGACGTCGTTTCCGATCGTTTCGTTGCGTAATTCGTGCGGTTTTAAACTGAGTTTCGGACGAAGAGTTGTCTTGATTTGTGTCGTCACTTTCTTCAGCTCGATTGATGTTGTTGGCTTGAGGAGGACGTCGAAATCTGTCGACATTTTGGTCGTGGTTTCGTCCGGTGTAGGAATTGTTGTCGTTTCGGGTTCGTTCGTTTTATTGGCGTTTGTCGAGTCGTTTTGTGGAAAATCGTTCGTCTCGGTCGTCGTCGAAGCCTCGTTTTTGACATTATCCTCATCGACAGTCTTTTTAGTCGTCTTGACGCCGTTGATCGTCGGTCTAACCGCTTTCTTTTGCGCCATTATATTTAAAAGAGAAAGCAGAATTAACTAACGTAAGTAGGTTTCATAATAAAAGAGGATAAATTTGTCAAGAGTCTAAAATCGTCTTTAATAATGTTTTTGGTGCCTGGAAGCAAAGCTACTTTGCGCTGGGTGACGCCGTATTCGTTTGGTAGAACTAATAAAAGTTAGAAGTTAAAAATGAGAAATTAGAAATGAAAAAAAGGGAAAAATGAAAAATGAAAAGTGAAATTTGGTTGATACAATAAATTAATCAATCGCTGCTCATCGGTGAGTTAGTTCGGAGCGGCTGGATTTGTAGATTTTAGGCAACACGTCGATCGCATCGGTTAGGTTTAAAACAACACGGATAGAATATAGATGTATAGATGCTGTCCGACTCCGACTGCGTGTAATCTAGATAATTTCTAGATAATTTCAATTGTAAATAATGAAATACCGGTAATTTCAATTTTTAATTTTAATTTTAATTTTTAATCGAATTTTTAATTTTTAAATTGAATTTAATTCTTAATGGACGCACTCTAGCGAGTAAATTCAAGAGTTTTAAGAGCTGATCTGTGATCTGTGATCTAACTCGGGTTTTGGAGCGATGTCAAGAGCGTCATTTTCGCTACTTGTGCCCAGATTAACATGCAATTGCATGTTAAATTTAGGCCTACTTATTTCTAGATAGGTACAAAACATTATATTATTTATATATAAGTATAGGTCTATGTGTATCTGGGTGGTTACTATATATAGTCTAGTCTACATAAAGTCTTCGTGCACGGACAGGATGGTGCCATTCGACAAAGTAAATCGGTCGGGTGAAGAGCTCGAGCGAGGCAGCCATTTTATTGTGATTTTTGTGATGGTTGTGATTGTTGTTGAGCGTGATGACACTCGGCAGCCATGTTCCACTACCGGTAGGTGTGTTGTTTGATTTTGATGATGATGATGATGAGGTTTTTTAATCGATTTGTGGTGTTTAATTTAGTTTATATTTTATATTTCAGCTATTTCCGACCGGCCAAACACCCGTGGAACGGCCCCGACCGCGTGCGTATGCAGTGAGTAGGCTTAATTTTTGTTGAGGTTTTTCAAGCGATTTGCGGTGTGTAATTTAATTTTTATTTTATATTCCAGCTACTTTCGACTGCCCAAAGGACCCCGAGGATGGATTTTAGATTTTAGATGAGTATTTGCTCGTTCTCTGTTGATTTTTTTGCCATTTCTGCAAAGAAATCGATTTTTTGTGTTTTATTTCTTCCTATTTTTCTAGGTTTTGGCCCCCAACTTCACCCGGGCCACTAGGACATTGTAGAAGGTAAAACTGCATTTTTTTAAATTTGTTTTTGACGTTTTTTTTTCACTGTGATACGTGCATTTTTTTTGTCTCAAAACAAAATGCTTTCTTTTGTCCGAAAATGCATTTTTTGTGTCAAAATGCATTTTTTGTGTCAAAATGCTTTTTTTGTGTCAAAATGCTTTTTTTTGTCTCAAAATGCATTTTTGTGGATGAAAATGGATTTTTTTTTCTATAAAAATGCATTTTTTGTGTCAAAATGCTTTTTTTTGTCTCAAAATACATTTTTGTGTACGAAAATAGATTTTTTTTTTGTCTCAAAATGCATTTTTTTTTGTCTCAAAACAAAATGCTTTCTTTTGTCCGAAAATGCATTTTTTGTGTCAATGCTTTTTTTTGTCTCAAAATGCATTTTTGTGGATGAAAATGGATTTTTTTTTCTGTAAAAATGGATTTTTTTTTCTGTAAAAATGGATTTTTTTTTCTGTAAAAATGGATTTTTTTTTCTGTAAAAATGGATTTTTTTTTCTGTAAAAATGCATTTTTGTGGATGAAAATGGATTCGGGTTTAATTTAATCTAATCTAATTAATCTACAAACATTTGATCCTGAAAGGTATATTGATTCGTAAAATAAGAGAGTCTTTAATTTAATCTGTTTTCTTGTGTTTATTTTGCTTCAAAACAGGTTTGTTTTTCTCCCGAAAACAAAGCAAATCGCAGTAAATCCTTTTACGTATCTCATCCCATTCGGAGCTGGACCCAGAAACTGCATTGCCATGAAATGAGATTTGCTTCATTGGAAGCTATTGTATTATTGTATAATTATCGCTTTCAAACGTGTGCAGAAAGAAACTCAGGTTTGCAAAGAAATATTATTCGAGTTTCCCACATTAAAATATAATAAACTCGGAGGATTATTTCAGTTTCCACTACGGTTCATTACCGGCGGACAGGGTTTGTTTATTGCAACCATCGTCAGTCAAACTGAACTCACACTCCAAAACAGAGTCGACCAACCACATTTTAATTAAACCCAAACTGCAGGACTGCTTGATCGTAATTCCACATCAAAAAAAGAAAAAATCGGAGAATTATTTTATTTTATTTACATTTCAAATTAATGAGTAAAAAAAAAAATGTTTTTTGGCAATTATTAAGCTCCTTTTTTCCCATCGTAACAGTAATAAAACAATTAAAATGTAGTGAAAAAGAAAGCAAGAAAACGCTATAATTATACTCAAACACTCCCCATATCTTTCCAACTTCTATTTATTTCCTATCCGAAGACCTAACCCTAACGAACGTAGGCGGCAATCGGGGATCGAAGAAAGGCACAATAAATCGTTCCGGTCGCCCGTCCGACGAACCCCCCTTGAAATGGACCATGAAAACACTCCTCGGTAGCCGTCTGCTGTCGTCGCTTTCCGACACGTACCAAACGGCGCTGAAAAATCGCAGCAGAAACGTATTGCTCTGCACGTACGGCAACAAATGCGCCTTCCCGTAAAACCCGTACTCCATCTGCAACGTGCCCGACGTCTTGTTGAACAACACGCCGACTTGGCCGAAAAACGGATGCTGGTACGTCGCAACGTGTTCCGGGAACGGATTGACGACCGCCGGCGACTTCTCCTCGCGTTTCGAGCGCGCGAGACGGACCCCGAACTTGACCAACGTGTCCGTGACGTCGTCCTCGATCAAACTCGGCGACGGCGACGTGACCGACCCGTAATCGTACGTGGACCGCCGCGACTGCCGATGTTGACCGGAGAGTCTCCGTTTGGACGAAAACAACAACCGTTGTCGTTTCGGCGCTTGCAACGTCGGCGTTGTGGTCAGTGCGTAACGAGTGGGCCAAAAACTGGGCGGTAGGTGAAACCCGAGGTTATTCCCGCCAACGGCTTGCGACGATTTAAAGTTGTTCACTTTTTCTATGACCGGAAACTGACCGCTGGTCAAAATGGTGGTCACTTTGGAGGGTCGCGTGACGCTTTCCGCTTTCGTGGTAACGTCGGTGAAGTAACCGGGGATGATCTCAGGGTCCATTTTGGGCTCCGCGGTGCTCGTTTTGATTTTGTTCGTGTCGAACGGATCGGTCAGAATGAAAGCGTCAAAATCGTCGGTCAGTTTGGACGCGCGGGTGGTCGACGTTAGGTATTTCATGACCATTTCGTCCAGGGCCGATATTTGCGTGTTGGTTATCACGGTGGTGGGTCGGGTTTGGTTCCGTCGGTGCCAATTCGGACGGATTCGAGGGTACGGCGTCGTGCTGAGAATCAAAACCGATTCGCTGTGCTGCAGTCGCCCGATCGTGTTGTCTCGCGTGTTGTCGCGCTCGTGCTCGGCAAACGGTTTCGTCTTTTGGTTTTTCGGTTTCGTAGCCTCGGATAACCCGACGGTAGTAGTCGGGAATCTGCTTTGCTTGCTCGGTTGTTTGGTTGCCAATGTTTTTGCAGTTTTGATTGGTTTTGGTGTAGTTTTTGTGTCTATTTCGCCGTCTGTGTCGAAGTCTGTCGGGAGCCGCAAACCAAATATGCCGTCAACGAATGACGCTTCGATCTCGTCAAAGTCTTCGACCGGTTGAGACGAAATTGGAGTTGTTGATGCTATGGGTGTTGTTGTCGTCTTTTTTGTTGTTGTACTGGTTGTTGTTGTTGTTGTTGTTGTTGTTGTTGTCGTCGTCCCTTTTGTGGTTGAACGATGTCTGGTCGTTAGTGGTTTTGTAGTGATGTCAGTTGAACGATGTTTTGTTGTTTGTGTTGCAATGTTAGTTGAACGATGTCTGGTTGTTAGTGGTTTGGTTGTGATGTCAATTCTGGTTCTGGAGGATGGGAATAGAGTGGGTTTGGTGCGTGGGGGTTTGGTGTTGGTGTTTGCCACGTCTGGTGTCGTTTCGTTTGGTTTTGAAGTCGTGCGATTGTGTCGGAAAGATGTCGAGGACACGTAGACCAATGGGCGACTCAATGGGGCATTTTCGTCCGTGTTGTGAGTGGATTTGTTGGGCGATGTTGATCTGGGTGTCTCGCTGCTTATTGTTCGAAGACGGGACTGAGATGTGACGTCGTTTCCGATCGTTTCGTTGCGTAATTCGTGCGGTTTTAAACTGAGTTTCGGACGAAGAGTTGTCTTGATTTGTGTCGTCACTTTCTTCAGCTCGATTGATGTTGTTGGCTTGAGGAGGACGTCGAAATCTGTCGACATTTTGGTCGTGGTTTCGTCCGGTGTAGGAATTGTTGTCGTTTCGGGTTCGTTCGTTTTATTGGCGTTTGTCGAGTCGTTTTGTGGAAAATCGTTCGTCTCGGTCGTCGTCGAAGCCTCGTTTTTGACATTATCCTCATCGACAGTCTTTTTAGTCGTCTTGACGCCGTTGATCGTCGGTCTAACCGCTTTCTTTTGCGCCATTATATTTAAAAGAGAAAGCAGAATTAACTAACGTAAGTAGGTTTCATAATAAAAGAGGATAAATTTGTCAAGAGTCTAAAATCGTCTTTAATAATGTTTTTGGTGCCTGGAAGCAAAGCTACTTTGCGCTGGGTGACGCCGTATTCGTTTGGTAGAACTAATAAAAGTTAGAAGTTAAAAATGAGAAATTAGAAATGAAAAAAAGGGAAAAATGAAAAATGAAAAGTGAAATTTGGTTGATACAATAAATTAATCAATCGCTGCTCATCGGTGAGTTAGTTCGGAGCGGCTGGATTTGTAGATTTTAGGCAACACGTCGATCGCATCGGTTAGGTTTAAAACAACACGGATAGAATATAGATGTATAGATGCTGTCCGACTCCGACTGCGTGTAATCTAGATAATTTCTAGATAATTTCAATTGTAAATAATGAAATACCGGTAATTTCAATTTTTAATTTTAATTTTAATTTTTAATCGAATTTTTAATTTTTAAATTGAATTTAATTCTTAATGGACGCACTCTAGCGAGTAAATTCAAGAGTTTTAAGAGCTGATCTGTGATCTGTGATCTAACTCGGGTTTTGGAGCGATGTCAAGAGCGTCATTTTCGCTACTTGTGCCCAGATTAACATGCAATTGCATGTTAAATTTAGGCCTACTTATTTCTAGATAGGTACAAAACATTATATTATTTATATATAAGTATAGGTCTATGTGTATCTGGGTGGTTACTATATATAGTCTAGTCTACATAAAGTCTTCGTGCACGGACAGGATGGTGCCATTCGACAAAGTAAATCGGTCGGGTGAAGAGCTCGAGCGAGGCAGCCATTTTATTGTGATTTTTGTGATGGTTGTGATTGTTGTTGAGCGTGATGACACTCGGCAGCCATGTTCCACTACCGGTAGGTGTGTTGTTTGATTTTGATGATGATGATGATGAGGTTTTTTAATCGATTTGTGGTGTTTAATTTAGTTTATATTTTATATTTCAGCTATTTCCGACCGGCCAAACACCCGTGGAACGGCCCCGACCGCGTGCGTATGCAGTGAGTAGGCTTAATTTTTGTTGAGGTTTTTCAAGCGATTTGCGGTGTGTAATTTAATTTTTATTTTATATTCCAGCTACTTTCGACTGCCCAAAGGACCCCGAGGATGGATTTTAGATTTTAGATGAGTATTTGCTCGTTCTCTGTTGATTTTTTTGCCATTTCTGCAAAGAAATCGATTTTTTGTGTTTTATTTCTTCCTATTTTTCTAGGTTTTGGCCCCCAACTTCACCCGGGCCACTAGGACATTGTAGAAGGTAAAACTGCATTTTTTTAAATTTGTTTTTGACGTTTTTTTTTCACTGTGATACGTGCATTTTTTTTGTCTCAAAACAAAATGCTTTCTTTTGTCCGAAAATGCATTTTTTGTGTCAAAATGCATTTTTTGTGTCAAAATGCTTTTTTTGTGTCAAAATGCTTTTTTTTGTCTCAAAATGCATTTTTGTGGATGAAAATGGATTTTTTTTTCTATAAAAATGCATTTTTTGTGTCAAAATGCTTTTTTTTGTCTCAAAATACATTTTTGTGTACGAAAATAGATTTTTTTTTTGTCTCAAAATGCATTTTTTTTTGTCTCAAAACAAAATGCTTTCTTTTGTCCGAAAATGCATTTTTTGTGTCAATGCTTTTTTTTGTCTCAAAATGCATTTTTGTGGATGAAAATGGATTTTTTTTTCTGTAAAAATGGATTTTTTTTTCTGTAAAAATGGATTTTTTTTTCTGTAAAAATGGATTTTTTTTTCTGTAAAAATGGATTTTTTTTTCTGTAAAAATGCATTTTTGTGGATGAAAATGGATTCGGGTTTAATTTAATCTAATCTAATTAATCTACAAACATTTGATCCTGAAAGGTATATTGATTCGTAAAATAAGAGAGTCTTTAATTTAATCTGTTTTCTTGTGTTTATTTTGCTTCAAAACAGGTTTGTTTTTCTCCCGAAAACAAAGCAAATCGCAGTAAATCCTTTTACGTATCTCATCCCATTCGGAGCTGGACCCAGAAACTGCATTGCCATGAAATGAGATTTGCTTCATTGGAAGCTATTGTATTATTGTATAATTATCGCTTTCAAACGTGTGCAGAAAGAAACTCAGGTTTGCAAAGAAATATTATTCGAGTTTCCCACATTAAAATATAATAAACTCGGAGGATTATTTCAGTTTCCACTACGGTTCATTACCGGCGGACAGGGTTTGTTTATTGCAACCATCGTCAGTCAAACTGAACTCACACTCCAAAACAGAGTCGACCAACCACATTTTAATTAAACCCAAACTGCAGGACTGCTTGATCGTAATTCCACATCAAAAAAAGAAAAAATCGGAGAATTATTTTATTTTATTTACATTTCAAATTAATGAGTAAAAAAAAAAATGTTTTTTGGCAATTATTAAGCTCCTTTTTTCCCATCGTAACAGTAATAAAACAATTAAAATGTAGTGAAAAAGAAAGCAAGAAAACGCTATAATTATACTCAAACACTCCCCATATCTTTCCAACTTCTATTTATTTCCTATCCGAAGACCTAACCCTAACGAACGTAGGCGGCAATCGGGGATCGAAGAAAGGCACAATAAATCGTTCCGGTCGCCCGTCCGACGAACCCCCCTTGAAATGGACCATGAAAACACTCCTCGGTAGCCGTCTGCTGTCGTCGCTTTCCGACACGTACCAAACGGCGCTGAAAAATCGCAGCAGAAACGTATTGCTCTGCACGTACGGCAACAAATGCGCCTTCCCGTAAAACCCGTACTCCATCTGCAACGTGCCCGACGTCTTGTTGAACAACACGCCGACTTGGCCGAAAAACGGATGCTGGTACGTCGCAACGTGTTCCGGGAACGGATTGACGACCGCCGGCGACTTCTCCTCGCGTTTCGAGCGCGCGAGACGGACCCCGAACTTGACCAACGTGTCCGTGACGTCGTCCTCGATCAAACTCGGCGACGGCGACGTGACCGACCCGTAATCGTACGTGGACCGCCGCGACTGCCGATGTTGACCGGAGAGTCTCCGTTTGGACGAAAACAACAACCGTTGTCGTTTCGGCGCTTGCAACGTCGGCGTTGTGGTCAGTGCGTAACGAGTGGGCCAAAAACTGGGCGGTAGGTGAAACCCGAGGTTATTCCCGCCAACGGCTTGCGACGATTTAAAGTTGTTCACTTTTTCTATGACCGGAAACTGACCGCTGGTCAAAATGGTGGTCACTTTGGAGGGTCGCGTGACGCTTTCCGCTTTCGTGGTAACGTCGGTGAAGTAACCGGGGATGATCTCAGGGTCCATTTTGGGCTCCGCGGTGCTCGTTTTGATTTTGTTCGTGTCGAACGGATCGGTCAGAATGAAAGCGTCAAAATCGTCGGTCAGTTTGGACGCGCGGGTGGTCGACGTTAGGTATTTCATGACCATTTCGTCCAGGGCCGATATTTGCGTGTTGGTTATCACGGTGGTGGGTCGGGTTTGGTTCCGTCGGTGCCAATTCGGACGGATTCGAGGGTACGGCGTCGTGCTGAGAATCAAAACCGATTCGCTGTGCTGCAGTCGCCCGATCGTGTTGTCTCGCGTGTTGTCGCGCTCGTGCTCGGCAAACGGTTTCGTCTTTTGGTTTTTCGGTTTCGTAGCCTCGGATAACCCGACGGTAGTAGTCGGGAATCTGCTTTGCTTGCTCGGTTGTTTGGTTGCCAATGTTTTTGCAGTTTTGATTGGTTTTGGTGTAGTTTTTGTGTCTATTTCGCCGTCTGTGTCGAAGTCTGTCGGGAGCCGCAAACCAAATATGCCGTCAACGAATGACGCTTCGATCTCGTCAAAGTCTTCGACCGGTTGAGACGAAATTGGAGTTGTTGATGCTATGGGTGTTGTTGTCGTCTTTTTTGTTGTTGTACTGGTTGTTGTTGTTGTTGTTGTTGTTGTTGTTGTCGTCGTCCCTTTTGTGGTTGAACGATGTCTGGTCGTTAGTGGTTTTGTAGTGATGTCAGTTGAACGATGTTTTGTTGTTTGTGTTGCAATGTTAGTTGAACGATGTCTGGTTGTTAGTGGTTTGGTTGTGATGTCAATTCTGGTTCTGGAGGATGGGAATAGAGTGGGTTTGGTGCGTGGGGGTTTGGTGTTGGTGTTTGCCACGTCTGGTGTCGTTTCGTTTGGTTTTGAAGTCGTGCGATTGTGTCGGAAAGATGTCGAGGACACGTAGACCAATGGGCGACTCAATGGGGCATTTTCGTCCGTGTTGTGAGTGGATTTGTTGGGCGATGTTGATCTGGGTGTCTCGCTGCTTATTGTTCGAAGACGGGACTGAGATGTGACGTCGTTTCCGATCGTTTCGTTGCGTAATTCGTGCGGTTTTAAACTGAGTTTCGGACGAAGAGTTGTCTTGATTTGTGTCGTCACTTTCTTCAGCTCGATTGATGTTGTTGGCTTGAGGAGGACGTCGAAATCTGTCGACATTTTGGTCGTGGTTTCGTCCGGTGTAGGAATTGTTGTCGTTTCGGGTTCGTTCGTTTTATTGGCGTTTGTCGAGTCGTTTTGTGGAAAATCGTTCGTCTCGGTCGTCGTCGAAGCCTCGTTTTTGACATTATCCTCATCGACAGTCTTTTTAGTCGTCTTGACGCCGTTGATCGTCGGTCTAACCGCTTTCTTTTGCGCCATTATATTTAAAAGAGAAAGCAGAATTAACTAACGTAAGTAGGTTTCATAATAAAAGAGGATAAATTTGTCAAGAGTCTAAAATCGTCTTTAATAATGTTTTTGGTGCCTGGAAGCAAAGCTACTTTGCGCTGGGTGACGCCGTATTCGTTTGGTAGAACTAATAAAAGTTAGAAGTTAAAAATGAGAAATTAGAAATGAAAAAAAGGGAAAAATGAAAAATGAAAAGTGAAATTTGGTTGATACAATAAATTAATCAATCGCTGCTCATCGGTGAGTTAGTTCGGAGCGGCTGGATTTGTAGATTTTAGGCAACACGTCGATCGCATCGGTTAGGTTTAAAACAACACGGATAGAATATAGATGTATAGATGCTGTCCGACTCCGACTGCGTGTAATCTAGATAATTTCTAGATAATTTCAATTGTAAATAATGAAATACCGGTAATTTCAATTTTTAATTTTAATTTTAATTTTTAATCGAATTTTTAATTTTTAAATTGAATTTAATTCTTAATGGACGCACTCTAGCGAGTAAATTCAAGAGTTTTAAGAGCTGATCTGTGATCTGTGATCTAACTCGGGTTTTGGAGCGATGTCAAGAGCGTCATTTTCGCTACTTGTGCCCAGATTAACATGCAATTGCATGTTAAATTTAGGCCTACTTATTTCTAGATAGGTACAAAACATTATATTATTTATATATAAGTATAGGTCTATGTGTATCTGGGTGGTTACTATATATAGTCTAGTCTACATAAAGTCTTCGTGCACGGACAGGATGGTGCCATTCGACAAAGTAAATCGGTCGGGTGAAGAGCTCGAGCGAGGCAGCCATTTTATTGTGATTTTTGTGATGGTTGTGATTGTTGTTGAGCGTGATGACACTCGGCAGCCATGTTCCACTACCGGTAGGTGTGTTGTTTGATTTTGATGATGATGATGATGAGGTTTTTTAATCGATTTGTGGTGTTTAATTTAGTTTATATTTTATATTTCAGCTATTTCCGACCGGCCAAACACCCGTGGAACGGCCCCGACCGCGTGCGTATGCAGTGAGTAGGCTTAATTTTTGTTGAGGTTTTTCAAGCGATTTGCGGTGTGTAATTTAATTTTTATTTTATATTCCAGCTACTTTCGACTGCCCAAAGGACCCCGAGGATGGATTTTAGATTTTAGATGAGTATTTGCTCGTTCTCTGTTGATTTTTTTGCCATTTCTGCAAAGAAATCGATTTTTTGTGTTTTATTTCTTCCTATTTTTCTAGGTTTTGGCCCCCAACTTCACCCGGGCCACTAGGACATTGTAGAAGGTAAAACTGCATTTTTTTAAATTTGTTTTTGACGTTTTTTTTTCACTGTGATACGTGCATTTTTTTTGTCTCAAAACAAAATGCTTTCTTTTGTCCGAAAATGCATTTTTTGTGTCAAAATGCATTTTTTGTGTCAAAATGCTTTTTTTGTGTCAAAATGCTTTTTTTTGTCTCAAAATGCATTTTTGTGGATGAAAATGGATTTTTTTTTCTATAAAAATGCATTTTTTGTGTCAAAATGCTTTTTTTTGTCTCAAAATACATTTTTGTGTACGAAAATAGATTTTTTTTTTGTCTCAAAATGCATTTTTTTTTGTCTCAAAACAAAATGCTTTCTTTTGTCCGAAAATGCATTTTTTGTGTCAATGCTTTTTTTTGTCTCAAAATGCATTTTTGTGGATGAAAATGGATTTTTTTTTCTGTAAAAATGGATTTTTTTTTCTGTAAAAATGGATTTTTTTTTCTGTAAAAATGGATTTTTTTTTCTGTAAAAATGCATTTTTGTGGATGAAAATGGATTCGGGTTTAATTTAATCTAATCTAATTAATCTACAAACATTTGATCCTGAAAGGTATATTGATTCGTAAAATAAGAGAGTCTTTAATTTAATCTGTTTTCTTGTGTTTATTTTGCTTCAAAACAGGTTTGTTTTTCTCCCGAAAACAAAGCAAATCGCAGTAAATCCTTTTACGTATCTCATCCCATTCGGAGCTGGACCCAGAAACTGCATTGCCATGAAATGAGATTTGCTTCATTGGAAGCTATTGTATTATTGTATAATTATCGCTTTCAAACGTGTGCAGAAAGAAACTCAGGTTTGCAAAGAAATATTATTCGAGTTTCCCACATTAAAATATAATAAACTCGGAGGATTATTTCAGTTTCCACTACGGTTCATTACCGGCGGACAGGGTTTGTTTATTGCAACCATCGTCAGTCAAACTGAACTCACACTCCAAAACAGAGTCGACCAACCACATTTTAATTAAACCCAAACTGCAGGACTGCTTGATCGTAATTCCACATCAAAAAAAGAAAAAATCGGAGAATTATTTTATTTTATTTACATTTCAAATTAATGAGTAAAAAAAAAAATGTTTTTTGGCAATTATTAAGCTCCTTTTTTCCCATCGTAACAGTAATAAAACAATTAAAATGTAGTGAAAAAGAAAGCAAGAAAACGCTATAATTATACTCAAACACTCCCCATATCTTTCCAACTTCTATTTATTTCCTATCCGAAGACCTAACCCTAACGAACGTAGGCGGCAATCGGGGATCGAAGAAAGGCACAATAAATCGTTCCGGTCGCCCGTCCGACGAACCCCCCTTGAAATGGACCATGAAAACACTCCTCGGTAGCCGTCTGCTGTCGTCGCTTTCCGACACGTACCAAACGGCGCTGAAAAATCGCAGCAGAAACGTATTGCTCTGCACGTACGGCAACAAATGCGCCTTCCCGTAAAACCCGTACTCCATCTGCAACGTGCCCGACGTCTTGTTGAACAACACGCCGACTTGGCCGAAAAACGGATGCTGGTACGTCGCAACGTGTTCCGGGAACGGATTGACGACCGCCGGCGACTTCTCCTCGCGTTTCGAGCGCGCGAGACGGACCCCGAACTTGACCAACGTGTCCGTGACGTCGTCCTCGATCAAACTCGGCGACGGCGACGTGACCGACCCGTAATCGTACGTGGACCGCCGCGACTGCCGATGTTGACCGGAGAGTCTCCGTTTGGACGAAAACAACAACCGTTGTCGTTTCGGCGCTTGCAACGTCGGCGTTGTGGTCAGTGCGTAACGAGTGGGCCAAAAACTGGGCGGTAGGTGAAACCCGAGGTTATTCCCGCCAACGGCTTGCGACGATTTAAAGTTGTTCACTTTTTCTATGACCGGAAACTGACCGCTGGTCAAAATGGTGGTCACTTTGGAGGGTCGCGTGACGCTTTCCGCTTTCGTGGTAACGTCGGTGAAGTAACCGGGGATGATCTCAGGGTCCATTTTGGGCTCCGCGGTGCTCGTTTTGATTTTGTTCGTGTCGAACGGATCGGTCAGAATGAAAGCGTCAAAATCGTCGGTCAGTTTGGACGCGCGGGTGGTCGACGTTAGGTATTTCATGACCATTTCGTCCAGGGCCGATATTTGCGTGTTGGTTATCACGGTGGTGGGTCGGGTTTGGTTCCGTCGGTGCCAATTCGGACGGATTCGAGGGTACGGCGTCGTGCTGAGAATCAAAACCGATTCGCTGTGCTGCAGTCGCCCGATCGTGTTGTCTCGCGTGTTGTCGCGCTCGTGCTCGGCAAACGGTTTCGTCTTTTGGTTTTTCGGTTTCGTAGCCTCGGATAACCCGACGGTAGTAGTCGGGAATCTGCTTTGCTTGCTCGGTTGTTTGGTTGCCAATGTTTTTGCAGTTTTGATTGGTTTTGGTGTAGTTTTTGTGTCTATTTCGCCGTCTGTGTCGAAGTCTGTCGGGAGCCGCAAACCAAATATGCCGTCAACGAATGACGCTTCGATCTCGTCAAAGTCTTCGACCGGTTGAGACGAAATTGGAGTTGTTGATGCTATGGGTGTTGTTGTCGTCTTTTTTGTTGTTGTACTGGTTGTTGTTGTTGTTGTTGTTGTTGTTGTTGTCGTCGTCCCTTTTGTGGTTGAACGATGTCTGGTCGTTAGTGGTTTTGTAGTGATGTCAGTTGAACGATGTTTTGTTGTTTGTGTTGCAATGTTAGTTGAACGATGTCTGGTTGTTAGTGGTTTGGTTGTGATGTCAATTCTGGTTCTGGAGGATGGGAATAGAGTGGGTTTGGTGCGTGGGGGTTTGGTGTTGGTGTTTGCCACGTCTGGTGTCGTTTCGTTTGGTTTTGAAGTCGTGCGATTGTGTCGGAAAGATGTCGAGGACACGTAGACCAATGGGCGACTCAATGGGGCATTTTCGTCCGTGTTGTGAGTGGATTTTTTGGGCGATGTTGATCTGGGTGTCTCGCTGCTTATTGTTCGAAGACGGGACTGAGATGTGACGTCGTTTCCGATCGTTTCGTTGCGTAATTCGTGCGGTTTTAAACTGAGTTTCGGACGAAGAGTTGTCTTGATTTGTGTCGTCACTTTCTTCAGCTCGATTGATGTTGTTGGCTTGAGGAGGACGTCGAAATCTGTCGACATTTTGGTCGTGGTTTCGTCCGGTGTAGGAATTGTTGTCGTTTCGGGTTCGTTCGTTTTATTGGCGTTTGTCGAGTCGTTTTGTGGAAAATCGTTCGTCTCGGTCGTCGTCGAAGCCTCGTTTTTGACATTATCCTCATCGACAGTCTTTTTAGTCGTCTTGACGCCGTTGATCGTCGGTCTAACCGCTTTCTTTTGCGCCATTATATTTAAAAGAGAAAGCAGAATTAACTAACGTAAGTAGGTTTCATAATAAAAGAGGATAAATTTGTCAAGAGTCTAAAATCGTCTTTAATAATGTTTTTGGTGCCTGGAAGCAAAGCTACTTTGCGCTGGGTGACGCCGTATTCGTTTGGTAGAACTAATAAAAGTTAGAAGTTAAAAATGAGAAATTAGAAATGAAAAAAAGGGAAAAATGAAAAATGAAAAGTGAAATTTGGTTGATACAATAAATTAATCAATCGCTGCTCATCGGTGAGTTAGTTCGGAGCGGCTGGATTTGTAGATTTTAGGCAACACGTCGATCGCATCGGTTAGGTTTAAAACAACACGGATAGAATATAGATGTATAGATGCTGTCCGACTCCGACTGCGTGTAATCTAGATAATTTCTAGATAATTTCAATTGTAAATAATGAAATACCGGTAATTTCAATTTTTAATTTTAATTTTAATTTTTAATCGAATTTTTAATTTTTAAATTGAATTTAATTCTTAATGGACGCACTCTAGCGAGTAAATTCAAGAGTTTTAAGAGCTGATCTGTGATCTGTGATCTAACTCGGGTTTTGGAGCGATGTCAAGAGCGTCATTTTCGCTACTTGTGCCCAGATTAACATGCAATTGCATGTTAAATTTAGGCCTACTTATTTCTAGATAGGTACAAAACATTATATTATTTATATATAAGTATAGGTCTATGTGTATCTGGGTGGTTACTATATATAGTCTAGTCTACATAAAGTCTTCGTGCACGGACAGGATGGTGCCATTCGACAAAGTAAATCGGTCGGGTGAAGAGCTCGAGCGAGGCAGCCATTTTATTGTGATTTTTGTGATGGTTGTGATTGTTGTTGAGCGTGATGACACTCGGCAGCCATGTTCCACTACCGGTAGGTGTGTTGTTTGATTTTGATGATGATGATGATGAGGTTTTTTAATCGATTTGTGGTGTTTAATTTAGTTTATATTTTATATTTCAGCTATTTCCGACCGGCCAAACACCCGTGGAACGGCCCCGACCGCGTGCGTATGCAGTGAGTAGGCTTAATTTTTGTTGAGGTTTTTCAAGCGATTTGCGGTGTGTAATTTAATTTTTATTTTATATTCCAGCTACTTTCGACTGCCCAAAGGACCCCGAGGATGGATTTTAGATTTTAGATGAGTATTTGCTCGTTCTCTGTTGATTTTTTTGCCATTTCTGCAAAGAAATCGATTTTTTGTGTTTTATTTCTTCCTATTTTTCTAGGTTTTGGCCCCCAACTTCACCCGGGCCACTAGGACATTGTAGAAGGTAAAACTGCATTTTTTTAAATTTGTTTTTGACGTTTTTTTTTCACTGTGATACGTGCATTTTTTTTGTCTCAAAACAAAATGCTTTCTTTTGTCCGAAAATGCATTTTTTGTGTCAAAATGCATTTTTTGTGTCAAAATGCTTTTTTTGTGTCAAAATGCTTTTTTTTGTCTCAAAATGCATTTTTGTGTACGAAAATAGATTTTTTTTTTGTCTCAAAATGCATTTTTTTTTGTCTCAAAACAAAATGCTTTCTTTTGTCCGAAAATGCATTTTTTGTGTCAATGCTTTTTTTTGTCTCAAAATGCATTTTTGTGGATGAAAATGGATTTTTTTTTCTGTAAAAATGGATTTTTTTTTCTGTAAAAATGGATTTTTTTTTCTGTAAAAATGGATTTTTTTTTCTGTAAAAATGGATTTTTTTTTCTGTAAAAATGCATTTTTGTGGATGAAAATGGATTCGGGTTTAATTTAATCTAATCTAATTAATCTACAAACATTTGATCCTGAAAGGTATATTGATTCGTAAAATAAGAGAGTCTTTAATTTAATCTGTTTTCTTGTGTTTATTTTGCTTCAAAACAGGTTTGTTTTTCTCCCGAAAACAAAGCAAATCGCAGTAAATCCTTTTACGTATCTCATCCCATTCGGAGCTGGACCCAGAAACTGCATTGCCATGAAATGAGATTTGCTTCATTGGAAGCTATTGTATTATTGTATAATTATCGCTTTCAAACGTGTGCAGAAAGAAACTCAGGTTTGCAAAGAAATATTATTCGAGTTTCCCACATTAAAATATAATAAACTCGGAGGATTATTTCAGTTTCCACTACGGTTCATTACCGGCGGACAGGGTTTGTTTATTGCAACCATCGTCAGTCAAACTGAACTCACACTCCAAAACAGAGTCGACCAACCACATTTTAATTAAACCCAAACTGCAGGACTGCTTGATCGTAATTCCACATCAAAAAAAGAAAAAATCGGAGAATTATTTTATTTTATTTACATTTCAAATTAATGAGTAAAAAAAAAAATGTTTTTTGGCAATTATTAAGCTCCTTTTTTCCCATCGTAACAGTAATAAAACAATTAAAATGTAGTGAAAAAGAAAGCAAGAAAACGCTATAATTATACTCAAACACTCCCCATATCTTTCCAACTTCTATTTATTTCCTATCCGAAGACCTAACCCTAACGAACGTAGGCGGCAATCGGGGATCGAAGAAAGGCACAATAAATCGTTCCGGTCGCCCGTCCGACGAACCCCCCTTGAAATGGACCATGAAAACACTCCTCGGTAGCCGTCTGCTGTCGTCGCTTTCCGACACGTACCAAACGGCGCTGAAAAATCGCAGCAGAAACGTATTGCTCTGCACGTACGGCAACAAATGCGCCTTCCCGTAAAACCCGTACTCCATCTGCAACGTGCCCGACGTCTTGTTGAACAACACGCCGACTTGGCCGAAAAACGGATGCTGGTACGTCGCAACGTGTTCCGGGAACGGATTGACGACCGCCGGCGACTTCTCCTCGCGTTTCGAGCGCGCGAGACGGACCCCGAACTTGACCAACGTGTCCGTGACGTCGTCCTCGATCAAACTCGGCGACGGCGACGTGACCGACCCGTAATCGTACGTGGACCGCCGCGACTGCCGATGTTGACCGGAGAGTCTCCGTTTGGACGAAAACAACAACCGTTGTCGTTTCGGCGCTTGCAACGTCGGCGTTGTGGTCAGTGCGTAACGAGTGGGCCAAAAACTGGGCGGTAGGTGAAACCCGAGGTTATTCCCGCCAACGGCTTGCGACGATTTAAAGTTGTTCACTTTTTCTATGACCGGAAACTGACCGCTGGTCAAAATGGTGGTCACTTTGGAGGGTCGCGTGACGCTTTCCGCTTTCGTGGTAACGTCGGTGAAGTAACCGGGGATGATCTCAGGGTCCATTTTGGGCTCCGCGGTGCTCGTTTTGATTTTGTTCGTGTCGAACGGATCGGTCAGAATGAAAGCGTCAAAATCGTCGGTCAGTTTGGACGCGCGGGTGGTCGACGTTAGGTATTTCATGACCATTTCGTCCAGGGCCGATATTTGCGTGTTGGTTATCACGGTGGTGGGTCGGGTTTGGTTCCGTCGGTGCCAATTCGGACGGATTCGAGGGTACGGCGTCGTGCTGAGAATCAAAACCGATTCGCTGTGCTGCAGTCGCCCGATCGTGTTGTCTCGCGTGTTGTCGCGCTCGTGCTCGGCAAACGGTTTCGTCTTTTGGTTTTTCGGTTTCGTAGCCTCGGATAACCCGACGGTAGTAGTCGGGAATCTGCTTTGCTTGCTCGGTTGTTTGGTTGCCAATGTTTTTGCAGTTTTGATTGGTTTTGGTGTAGTTTTTGTGTCTATTTCGCCGTCTGTGTCGAAGTCTGTCGGGAGCCGCAAACCAAATATGCCGTCAACGAATGACGCTTCGATCTCGTCAAAGTCTTCGACCGGTTGAGACGAAATTGGAGTTGTTGATGCTATGGGTGTTGTTGTCGTCTTTTTTGTTGTTGTACTGGTTGTTGTTGTTGTTGTTGTTGTTGTTGTTGTCGTCGTCCCTTTTGTGGTTGAACGATGTCTGGTCGTTAGTGGTTTTGTAGTGATGTCAGTTGAACGATGTTTTGTTGTTTGTGTTGCAATGTTAGTTGAACGATGTCTGGTTGTTAGTGGTTTGGTTGTGATGTCAATTCTGGTTCTGGAGGATGGGAATAGAGTGGGTTTGGTGCGTGGGGGTTTGGTGTTGGTGTTTGCCACGTCTGGTGTCGTTTCGTTTGGTTTTGAAGTCGTGCGATTGTGTCGGAAAGATGTCGAGGACACGTAGACCAATGGGCGACTCAATGGGGCATTTTCGTCCGTGTTGTGAGTGGATTTTTTGGGCGATGTTGATCTGGGTGTCTCGCTGCTTATTGTTCGAAGACGGGACTGAGATGTGACGTCGTTTCCGATCGTTTCGTTGCGTAATTCGTGCGGTTTTAAACTGAGTTTCGGACGAAGAGTTGTCTTGATTTGTGTCGTCACTTTCTTCAGCTCGATTGATGTTGTTGGCTTGAGGAGGACGTCGAAATCTGTCGACATTTTGGTCGTGGTTTCGTCCGGTGTAGGAATTGTTGTCGTTTCGGGTTCGTTCGTTTTATTGGCGTTTGTCGAGTCGTTTTGTGGAAAATCGTTCGTCTCGGTCGTCGTCGAAGCCTCGTTTTTGACATTATCCTCATCGACAGTCTTTTTAGTCGTCTTGACGCCGTTGATCGTCGGTCTAACCGCTTTCTTTTGCGCCATTATATTTAAAAGAGAAAGCAGAATTAACTAACGTAAGTAGGTTTCATAATAAAAGAGGATAAATTTGTCAAGAGTCTAAAATCGTCTTTAATAATGTTTTTGGTGCCTGGAAGCAAAGCTACTTTGCGCTGGGTGACGCCGTATTCGTTTGGTAGAACTAATAAAAGTTAGAAGTTAAAAATGAGAAATTAGAAATGAAAAAAAGGGAAAAATGAAAAATGAAAAGTGAAATTTGGTTGATACAATAAATTAATCAATCGCTGCTCATCGGTGAGTTAGTTCGGAGCGGCTGGATTTGTAGATTTTAGGCAACACGTCGATCGCATCGGTTAGGTTTAAAACAACACGGATAGAATATAGATGTATAGATGCTGTCCGACTCCGACTGCGTGTAATCTAGATAATTTCTAGATAATTTCAATTGTAAATAATGAAATACCGGTAATTTCAATTTTTAATTTTAATTTTAATTTTTAATCGAATTTTTAATTTTTAAATTGAATTTAATTCTTAATGGACGCACTCTAGCGAGTAAATTCAAGAGTTTTAAGAGCTGATCTGTGATCTGTGATCTAACTCGGGTTTTGGAGCGATGTCAAGAGCGTCATTTTCGCTACTTGTGCCCAGATTAACATGCAATTGCATGTTAAATTTAGGCCTACTTATTTCTAGATAGGTACAAAACATTATATTATTTATATATAAGTATAGGTCTATGTGTATCTGGGTGGTTACTATATATAGTCTAGTCTACATAAAGTCTTCGTGCACGGACAGGATGGTGCCATTCGACAAAGTAAATCGGTCGGGTGAAGAGCTCGAGCGAGGCAGCCATTTTATTGTGATTTTTGTGATGGTTGTGATTGTTGTTGAGCGTGATGACACTCGGCAGCCATGTTCCACTACCGGTAGGTGTGTTGTTTGATTTTGATGATGATGATGATGAGGTTTTTTAATCGATTTGTGGTGTTTAATTTAGTTTATATTTTATATTTCAGCTATTTCCGACCGGCCAAACACCCGTGGAACGGCCCCGACCGCGTGCGTATGCAGTGAGTAGGCTTAATTTTTGTTGAGGTTTTTCAAGCGATTTGCGGTGTGTAATTTAATTTTTATTTTATATTCCAGCTACTTTCGACTGCCCAAAGGACCCCGAGGATGGATTTTAGATTTTAGATGAGTATTTGCTCGTTCTCTGTTGATTTTTTTGCCATTTCTGCAAAGAAATCGATTTTTTGTGTTTTATTTCTTCCTATTTTTCTAGGTTTTGGCCCCCAACTTCACCCGGGCCACTAGGACATTGTAGAAGGTAAAACTGCATTTTTTTAAATTTGTTTTTGACGTTTTTTTTTCACTGTGATACGTGCATTTTTTTTGTCTCAAAACAAAATGCTTTCTTTTGTCCGAAAATGCATTTTTTGTGTCAAAATGCATTTTTTGTGTCAAAATGCTTTTTTTGTGTCAAAATGCTTTTTTTTGTCTCAAAATGCATTTTTGTGTACGAAAATAGATTTTTTTTTTGTCTCAAAATGCATTTTTTTTTGTCTCAAAACAAAATGCTTTCTTTTGTCCGAAAATGCATTTTTTGTGTCAATGCTTTTTTTTGTCTCAAAATGCATTTTTGTGGATGAAAATGGATTTTTTTTTCTGTAAAAATGGATTTTTTTTTCTGTAAAAATGGATTTTTTTTTCTGTAAAAATGGATTTTTTTTTCTGTAAAAATGGATTTTTTTTTCTGTAAAAATGCATTTTTGTGGATGAAAATGGATTCGGGTTTAATTTAATCTAATCTAATTAATCTACAAACATTTGATCCTGAAAGGTATATTGATTCGTAAAATAAGAGAGTCTTTAATTTAATCTGTTTTCTTGTGTTTATTTTGCTTCAAAACAGGTTTGTTTTTCTCCCGAAAACAAAGCAAATCGCAGTAAATCCTTTTACGTATCTCATCCCATTCGGAGCTGGACCCAGAAACTGCATTGCCATGAAATGAGATTTGCTTCATTGGAAGCTATTGTATTATTGTATAATTATCGCTTTCAAACGTGTGCAGAAAGAAACTCAGGTTTGCAAAGAAATATTATTCGAGTTTCCCACATTAAAATATAATAAACTCGGAGGATTATTTCAGTTTCCACTACGGTTCATTACCGGCGGACAGGGTTTGTTTATTGCAACCATCGTCAGTCAAACTGAACTCACACTCCAAAACAGAGTCGACCAACCACATTTTAATTAAACCCAAACTGCAGGACTGCTTGATCGTAATTCCACATCAAAAAAAGAAAAAATCGGAGAATTATTTTATTTTATTTACATTTCAAATTAATGAGTAAAAAAAAAAATGTTTTTTGGCAATTATTAAGCTCCTTTTTTCCCATCGTAACAGTAATAAAACAATTAAAATGTAGTGAAAAAGAAAGCAAGAAAACGCTATAATTATACTCAAACACTCCCCATATCTTTCCAACTTCTATTTATTTCCTATCCGAAGACCTAACCCTAACGAACGTAGGCGGCAATCGGGGATCGAAGAAAGGCACAATAAATCGTTCCGGTCGCCCGTCCGACGAACCCCCCTTGAAATGGACCATGAAAACACTCCTCGGTAGCCGTCTGCTGTCGTCGCTTTCCGACACGTACCAAACGGCGCTGAAAAATCGCAGCAGAAACGTATTGCTCTGCACGTACGGCAACAAATGCGCCTTCCCGTAAAACCCGTACTCCATCTGCAACGTGCCCGACGTCTTGTTGAACAACACGCCGACTTGGCCGAAAAACGGATGCTGGTACGTCGCAACGTGTTCCGGGAACGGATTGACGACCGCCGGCGACTTCTCCTCGCGTTTCGAGCGCGCGAGACGGACCCCGAACTTGACCAACGTGTCCGTGACGTCGTCCTCGATCAAACTCGGCGACGGCGACGTGACCGACCCGTAATCGTACGTGGACCGCCGCGACTGCCGATGTTGACCGGAGAGTCTCCGTTTGGACGAAAACAACAACCGTTGTCGTTTCGGCGCTTGCAACGTCGGCGTTGTGGTCAGTGCGTAACGAGTGGGCCAAAAACTGGGCGGTAGGTGAAACCCGAGGTTATTCCCGCCAACGGCTTGCGACGATTTAAAGTTGTTCACTTTTTCTATGACCGGAAACTGACCGCTGGTCAAAATGGTGGTCACTTTGGAGGGTCGCGTGACGCTTTCCGCTTTCGTGGTAACGTCGGTGAAGTAACCGGGGATGATCTCAGGGTCCATTTTGGGCTCCGCGGTGCTCGTTTTGATTTTGTTCGTGTCGAACGGATCGGTCAGAATGAAAGCGTCAAAATCGTCGGTCAGTTTGGACGCGCGGGTGGTCGACGTTAGGTATTTCATGACCATTTCGTCCAGGGCCGATATTTGCGTGTTGGTTATCACGGTGGTGGGTCGGGTTTGGTTCCGTCGGTGCCAATTCGGACGGATTCGAGGGTACGGCGTCGTGCTGAGAATCAAAACCGATTCGCTGTGCTGCAGTCGCCCGATCGTGTTGTCTCGCGTGTTGTCGCGCTCGTGCTCGGCAAACGGTTTCGTCTTTTGGTTTTTCGGTTTCGTAGCCTCGGATAACCCGACGGTAGTAGTCGGGAATCTGCTTTGCTTGCTCGGTTGTTTGGTTGCCAATGTTTTTGCAGTTTTGATTGGTTTTGGTGTAGTTTTTGTGTCTATTTCGCCGTCTGTGTCGAAGTCTGTCGGGAGCCGCAAACCAAATATGCCGTCAACGAATGACGCTTCGATCTCGTCAAAGTCTTCGACCGGTTGAGACGAAATTGGAGTTGTTGATGCTATGGGTGTTGTTGTCGTCTTTTTTGTTGTTGTACTGGTTGTTGTTGTTGTTGTTGTTGTTGTTGTTGTCGTCGTCCCTTTTGTGGTTGAACGATGTCTGGTCGTTAGTGGTTTTGTAGTGATGTCAGTTGAACGATGTTTTGTTGTTTGTGTTGCAATGTTAGTTGAACGATGTCTGGTTGTTAGTGGTTTGGTTGTGATGTCAATTCTGGTTCTGGAGGATGGGAATAGAGTGGGTTTGGTGCGTGGGGGTTTGGTGTTGGTGTTTGCCACGTCTGGTGTCGTTTCGTTTGGTTTTGAAGTCGTGCGATTGTGTCGGAAAGATGTCGAGGACACGTAGACCAATGGGCGACTCAATGGGGCATTTTCGTCCGTGTTGTGAGTGGATTTGTTGGGCGATGTTGATCTGGGTGTCTCGCTGCTTATTGTTCGAAGACGGGACTGAGATGTGACGTCGTTTCCGATCGTTTCGTTGCGTAATTCGTGCGGTTTTAAACTGAGTTTCGGACGAAGAGTTGTCTTGATTTGTGTCGTCACTTTCTTCAGCTCGATTGATGTTGTTGGCTTGAGGAGGACGTCGAAATCTGTCGACATTTTGGTCGTGGTTTCGTCCGGTGTAGGAATTGTTGTCGTTTCGGGTTCGTTCGTTTTATTGGCGTTTGTCGAGTCGTTTTGTGGAAAATCGTTCGTCTCGGTCGTCGTCGAAGCCTCGTTTTTGACATTATCCTCATCGACAGTCTTTTTAGTCGTCTTGACGCCGTTGATCGTCGGTCTAACCGCTTTCTTTTGCGCCATTATATTTAAAAGAGAAAGCAGAATTAACTAACGTAAGTAGGTTTCATAATAAAAGAGGATAAATTTGTCAAGAGTCTAAAATCGTCTTTAATAATGTTTTTGGTGCCTGGAAGCAAAGCTACTTTGCGCTGGGTGACGCCGTATTCGTTTGGTAGAACTAATAAAAGTTAGAAGTTAAAAATGAGAAATTAGAAATGAAAAAAAGGGAAAAATGAAAAATGAAAAGTGAAATTTGGTTGATACAATAAATTAATCAATCGCTGCTCATCGGTGAGTTAGTTCGGAGCGGCTGGATTTGTAGATTTTAGGCAACACGTCGATCGCATCGGTTAGGTTTAAAACAACACGGATAGAATATAGATGTATAGATGCTGTCCGACTCCGACTGCGTGTAATCTAGATAATTTCTAGATAATTTCAATTGTAAATAATGAAATACCGGTAATTTCAATTTTTAATTTTAATTTTAATTTTTAATCGAATTTTTAATTTTTAAATTGAATTTAATTCTTAATGGACGCACTCTAGCGAGTAAATTCAAGAGTTTTAAGAGCTGATCTGTGATCTGTGATCTAACTCGGGTTTTGGAGCGATGTCAAGAGCGTCATTTTCGCTACTTGTGCCCAGATTAACATGCAATTGCATGTTAAATTTAGGCCTACTTATTTCTAGATAGGTACAAAACATTATATTATTTATATATAAGTATAGGTCTATGTGTATCTGGGTGGTTACTATATATAGTCTAGTCTACATAAAGTCTTCGTGCACGGACAGGATGGTGCCATTCGACAAAGTAAATCGGTCGGGTGAAGAGCTCGAGCGAGGCAGCCATTTTATTGTGATTTTTGTGATGGTTGTGATTGTTGTTGAGCGTGATGACACTCGGCAGCCATGTTCCACTACCGGTAGGTGTGTTGTTTGATTTTGATGATGATGATGATGAGGTTTTTTAATCGATTTGTGGTGTTTAATTTAGTTTATATTTTATATTTCAGCTATTTCCGACCGGCCAAACACCCGTGGAACGGCCCCGACCGCGTGCGTATGCAGTGAGTAGGCTTAATTTTTGTTGAGGTTTTTCAAGCGATTTGCGGTGTGTAATTTAATTTTTATTTTATATTCCAGCTACTTTCGACTGCCCAAAGGACCCCGAGGATGGATTTTAGATTTTAGATGAGTATTTGCTCGTTCTCTGTTGATTTTTTTGCCATTTCTGCAAAGAAATCGATTTTTTGTGTTTTATTTCTTCCTATTTTTCTAGGTTTTGGCCCCCAACTTCACCCGGGCCACTAGGACATTGTAGAAGGTAAAACTGCATTTTTTTAAATTTGTTTTTGACGTTTTTTTTTCACTGTGATACGTGCATTTTTTTTGTCTCAAAACAAAATGCTTTCTTTTGTCCGAAAATGCATTTTTTGTGTCAAAATGCATTTTTTGTGTCAAAATGCTTTTTTTGTGTCAAAATGCTTTTTTTTGTCTCAAAATGCATTTTTGTGTACGAAAATAGATTTTTTTTTTGTCTCAAAATGCATTTTTTTTTGTCTCAAAACAAAATGCTTTCTTTTGTCCGAAAATGCATTTTTTGTGTCAATGCTTTTTTTTGTCTCAAAATGCATTTTTGTGGATGAAAATGGATTTTTTTTTCTGTAAAAATGGATTTTTTTTTCTGTAAAAATGGATTTTTTTTTCTGTAAAAATGGATTTTTTTTTCTGTAAAAATGGATTTTTTTTTCTGTAAAAATGCATTTTTGTGGATGAAAATGGATTCGGGTTTAATTTAATCTAATCTAATTAATCTACAAACATTTGATCCTGAAAGGTATATTGATTCGTAAAATAAGAGAGTCTTTAATTTAATCTGTTTTCTTGTGTTTATTTTGCTTCAAAACAGGTTTGTTTTTCTCCCGAAAACAAAGCAAATCGCAGTAAATCCTTTTACGTATCTCATCCCATTCGGAGCTGGACCCAGAAACTGCATTGCCATGAAATGAGATTTGCTTCATTGGAAGCTATTGTATTATTGTATAATTATCGCTTTCAAACGTGTGCAGAAAGAAACTCAGGTTTGCAAAGAAATATTATTCGAGTTTCCCACATTAAAATATAATAAACTCGGAGGATTATTTCAGTTTCCACTACGGTTCATTACCGGCGGACAGGGTTTGTTTATTGCAACCATCGTCAGTCAAACTGAACTCACACTCCAAAACAGAGTCGACCAACCACATTTTAATTAAACCCAAACTGCAGGACTGCTTGATCGTAATTCCACATCAAAAAAAGAAAAAATCGGAGAATTATTTTATTTTATTTACATTTCAAATTAATGAGTAAAAAAAAAAATGTTTTTTGGCAATTATTAAGCTCCTTTTTTCCCATCGTAACAGTAATAAAACAATTAAAATGTAGTGAAAAAGAAAGCAAGAAAACGCTATAATTATACTCAAACACTCCCCATATCTTTCCAACTTCTATTTATTTCCTATCCGAAGACCTAACCCTAACGAACGTAGGCGGCAATCGGGGATCGAAGAAAGGCACAATAAATCGTTCCGGTCGCCCGTCCGACGAACCCCCCTTGAAATGGACCATGAAAACACTCCTCGGTAGCCGTCTGCTGTCGTCGCTTTCCGACACGTACCAAACGGCGCTGAAAAATCGCAGCAGAAACGTATTGCTCTGCACGTACGGCAACAAATGCGCCTTCCCGTAAAACCCGTACTCCATCTGCAACGTGCCCGACGTCTTGTTGAACAACACGCCGACTTGGCCGAAAAACGGATGCTGGTACGTCGCAACGTGTTCCGGGAACGGATTGACGACCGCCGGCGACTTCTCCTCGCGTTTCGAGCGCGCGAGACGGACCCCGAACTTGACCAACGTGTCCGTGACGTCGTCCTCGATCAAACTCGGCGACGGCGACGTGACCGACCCGTAATCGTACGTGGACCGCCGCGACTGCCGATGTTGACCGGAGAGTCTCCGTTTGGACGAAAACAACAACCGTTGTCGTTTCGGCGCTTGCAACGTCGGCGTTGTGGTCAGTGCGTAACGAGTGGGCCAAAAACTGGGCGGTAGGTGAAACCCGAGGTTATTCCCGCCAACGGCTTGCGACGATTTAAAGTTGTTCACTTTTTCTATGACCGGAAACTGACCGCTGGTCAAAATGGTGGTCACTTTGGAGGGTCGCGTGACGCTTTCCGCTTTCGTGGTAACGTCGGTGAAGTAACCGGGGATGATCTCAGGGTCCATTTTGGGCTCCGCGGTGCTCGTTTTGATTTTGTTCGTGTCGAACGGATCGGTCAGAATGAAAGCGTCAAAATCGTCGGTCAGTTTGGACGCGCGGGTGGTCGACGTTAGGTATTTCATGACCATTTCGTCCAGGGCCGATATTTGCGTGTTGGTTATCACGGTGGTGGGTCGGGTTTGGTTCCGTCGGTGCCAATTCGGACGGATTCGAGGGTACGGCGTCGTGCTGAGAATCAAAACCGATTCGCTGTGCTGCAGTCGCCCGATCGTGTTGTCTCGCGTGTTGTCGCGCTCGTGCTCGGCAAACGGTTTCGTCTTTTGGTTTTTCGGTTTCGTAGCCTCGGATAACCCGACGGTAGTAGTCGGGAATCTGCTTTGCTTGCTCGGTTGTTTGGTTGCCAATGTTTTTGCAGTTTTGATTGGTTTTGGTGTAGTTTTTGTGTCTATTTCGCCGTCTGTGTCGAAGTCTGTCGGGAGCCGCAAACCAAATATGCCGTCAACGAATGACGCTTCGATCTCGTCAAAGTCTTCGACCGGTTGAGACGAAATTGGAGTTGTTGATGCTATGGGTGTTGTTGTCGTCTTTTTTGTTGTTGTACTGGTTGTTGTTGTTGTTGTTGTTGTTGTTGTTGTCGTCGTCCCTTTTGTGGTTGAACGATGTCTGGTCGTTAGTGGTTTTGTAGTGATGTCAGTTGAACGATGTTTTGTTGTTTGTGTTGCAATGTTAGTTGAACGATGTCTGGTTGTTAGTGGTTTGGTTGTGATGTCAATTCTGGTTCTGGAGGATGGGAATAGAGTGGGTTTGGTGCGTGGGGGTTTGGTGTTGGTGTTTGCCACGTCTGGTGTCGTTTCGTTTGGTTTTGAAGTCGTGCGATTGTGTCGGAAAGATGTCGAGGACACGTAGACCAATGGGCGACTCAATGGGGCATTTTCGTCCGTGTTGTGAGTGGATTTTTTGGGCGATGTTGATCTGGGTGTCTCGCTGCTTATTGTTCGAAGACGGGACTGAGATGTGACGTCGTTTCCGATCGTTTCGTTGCGTAATTCGTGCGGTTTTAAACTGAGTTTCGGACGAAGAGTTGTCTTGATTTGTGTCGTCACTTTCTTCAGCTCGATTGATGTTGTTGGCTTGAGGAGGACGTCGAAATCTGTCGACATTTTGGTCGTGGTTTCGTCCGGTGTAGGAATTGTTGTCGTTTCGGGTTCGTTCGTTTTATTGGCGTTTGTCGAGTCGTTTTGTGGAAAATCGTTCGTCTCGGTCGTCGTCGAAGCCTCGTTTTTGACATTATCCTCATCGACAGTCTTTTTAGTCGTCTTGACGCCGTTGATCGTCGGTCTAACCGCTTTCTTTTGCGCCATTATATTTAAAAGAGAAAGCAGAATTAACTAACGTAAGTAGGTTTCATAATAAAAGAGGATAAATTTGTCAAGAGTCTAAAATCGTCTTTAATAATGTTTTTGGTGCCTGGAAGCAAAGCTACTTTGCGCTGGGTGACGCCGTATTCGTTTGGTAGAACTAATAAAAGTTAGAAGTTAAAAATGAGAAATTAGAAATGAAAAAAAGGGAAAAATGAAAAATGAAAAGTGAAATTTGGTTGATACAATAAATTAATCAATCGCTGCTCATCGGTGAGTTAGTTCGGAGCGGCTGGATTTGTAGATTTTAGGCAACACGTCGATCGCATCGGTTAGGTTTAAAACAACACGGATAGAATATAGATGTATAGATGCTGTCCGACTCCGACTGCGTGTAATCTAGATAATTTCTAGATAATTTCAATTGTAAATAATGAAATACCGGTAATTTCAATTTTTAATTTTAATTTTAATTTTTAATCGAATTTTTAATTTTTAAATTGAATTTAATTCTTAATGGACGCACTCTAGCGAGTAAATTCAAGAGTTTTAAGAGCTGATCTGTGATCTGTGATCTAACTCGGGTTTTGGAGCGATGTCAAGAGCGTCATTTTCGCTACTTGTGCCCAGATTAACATGCAATTGCATGTTAAATTTAGGCCTACTTATTTCTAGATAGGTACAAAACATTATATTATTTATATATAAGTATAGGTCTATGTGTATCTGGGTGGTTACTATATATAGTCTAGTCTACATAAAGTCTTCGTGCACGGACAGGATGGTGCCATTCGACAAAGTAAATCGGTCGGGTGAAGAGCTCGAGCGAGGCAGCCATTTTATTGTGATTTTTGTGATGGTTGTGATTGTTGTTGAGCGTGATGACACTCGGCAGCCATGTTCCACTACCGGTAGGTGTGTTGTTTGATTTTGATGATGATGATGATGAGGTTTTTTAATCGATTTGTGGTGTTTAATTTAGTTTATATTTTATATTTCAGCTATTTCCGACCGGCCAAACACCCGTGGAACGGCCCCGACCGCGTGCGTATGCAGTGAGTAGGCTTAATTTTTGTTGAGGTTTTTCAAGCGATTTGCGGTGTGTAATTTAATTTTTATTTTATATTCCAGCTACTTTCGACTGCCCAAAGGACCCCGAGGATGGATTTTAGATTTTAGATGAGTATTTGCTCGTTCTCTGTTGATTTTTTTGCCATTTCTGCAAAGAAATCGATTTTTTGTGTTTTATTTCTTCCTATTTTTCTAGGTTTTGGCCCCCAACTTCACCCGGGCCACTAGGACATTGTAGAAGGTAAAACTGCATTTTTTTAAATTTGTTTTTGACGTTTTTTTTTCACTGTGATACGTGCATTTTTTTTGTCTCAAAACAAAATGCTTTCTTTTGTCCGAAAATGCATTTTTTGTGTCAAAATGCATTTTTTGTGTCAAAATGCTTTTTTTGTGTCAAAATGCTTTTTTTTGTCTCAAAATGCATTTTTGTGTACGAAAATAGATTTTTTTTTTGTCTCAAAATGCATTTTTTTTTGTCTCAAAACAAAATGCTTTCTTTTGTCCGAAAATGCATTTTTTGTGTCAATGCTTTTTTTTGTCTCAAAATGCATTTTTGTGGATGAAAATGGATTTTTTTTTCTGTAAAAATGGATTTTTTTTTCTGTAAAAATGGATTTTTTTTTCTGTAAAAATGGATTTTTTTTTCTGTAAAAATGGATTTTTTTTTCTGTAAAAATGCATTTTTGTGGATGAAAATGGATTCGGGTTTAATTTAATCTAATCTAATTAATCTACAAACATTTGATCCTGAAAGGTATATTGATTCGTAAAATAAGAGAGTCTTTAATTTAATCTGTTTTCTTGTGTTTATTTTGCTTCAAAACAGGTTTGTTTTTCTCCCGAAAACAAAGCAAATCGCAGTAAATCCTTTTACGTATCTCATCCCATTCGGAGCTGGACCCAGAAACTGCATTGCCATGAAATGAGATTTGCTTCATTGGAAGCTATTGTATTATTGTATAATTATCGCTTTCAAACGTGTGCAGAAAGAAACTCAGGTTTGCAAAGAAATATTATTCGAGTTTCCCACATTAAAATATAATAAACTCGGAGGATTATTTCAGTTTCCACTACGGTTCATTACCGGCGGACAGGGTTTGTTTATTGCAACCATCGTCAGTCAAACTGAACTCACACTCCAAAACAGAGTCGACCAACCACATTTTAATTAAACCCAAACTGCAGGACTGCTTGATCGTAATTCCACATCAAAAAAAGAAAAAATCGGAGAATTATTTTATTTTATTTACATTTCAAATTAATGAGTAAAAAAAAAAATGTTTTTTGGCAATTATTAAGCTCCTTTTTTCCCATCGTAACAGTAATAAAACAATTAAAATGTAGTGAAAAAGAAAGCAAGAAAACGCTATAATTATACTCAAACACTCCCCATATCTTTCCAACTTCTATTTATTTCCTATCCGAAGACCTAACCCTAACGAACGTAGGCGGCAATCGGGGATCGAAGAAAGGCACAATAAATCGTTCCGGTCGCCCGTCCGACGAACCCCCCTTGAAATGGACCATGAAAACACTCCTCGGTAGCCGTCTGCTGTCGTCGCTTTCCGACACGTACCAAACGGCGCTGAAAAATCGCAGCAGAAACGTATTGCTCTGCACGTACGGCAACAAATGCGCCTTCCCGTAAAACCCGTACTCCATCTGCAACGTGCCCGACGTCTTGTTGAACAACACGCCGACTTGGCCGAAAAACGGATGCTGGTACGTCGCAACGTGTTCCGGGAACGGATTGACGACCGCCGGCGACTTCTCCTCGCGTTTCGAGCGCGCGAGACGGACCCCGAACTTGACCAACGTGTCCGTGACGTCGTCCTCGATCAAACTCGGCGACGGCGACGTGACCGACCCGTAATCGTACGTGGACCGCCGCGACTGCCGATGTTGACCGGAGAGTCTCCGTTTGGACGAAAACAACAACCGTTGTCGTTTCGGCGCTTGCAACGTCGGCGTTGTGGTCAGTGCGTAACGAGTGGGCCAAAAACTGGGCGGTAGGTGAAACCCGAGGTTATTCCCGCCAACGGCTTGCGACGATTTAAAGTTGTTCACTTTTTCTATGACCGGAAACTGACCGCTGGTCAAAATGGTGGTCACTTTGGAGGGTCGCGTGACGCTTTCCGCTTTCGTGGTAACGTCGGTGAAGTAACCGGGGATGATCTCAGGGTCCATTTTGGGCTCCGCGGTGCTCGTTTTGATTTTGTTCGTGTCGAACGGATCGGTCAGAATGAAAGCGTCAAAATCGTCGGTCAGTTTGGACGCGCGGGTGGTCGACGTTAGGTATTTCATGACCATTTCGTCCAGGGCCGATATTTGCGTGTTGGTTATCACGGTGGTGGGTCGGGTTTGGTTCCGTCGGTGCCAATTCGGACGGATTCGAGGGTACGGCGTCGTGCTGAGAATCAAAACCGATTCGCTGTGCTGCAGTCGCCCGATCGTGTTGTCTCGCGTGTTGTCGCGCTCGTGCTCGGCAAACGGTTTCGTCTTTTGGTTTTTCGGTTTCGTAGCCTCGGATAACCCGACGGTAGTAGTCGGGAATCTGCTTTGCTTGCTCGGTTGTTTGGTTGCCAATGTTTTTGCAGTTTTGATTGGTTTTGGTGTAGTTTTTGTGTCTATTTCGCCGTCTGTGTCGAAGTCTGTCGGGAGCCGCAAACCAAATATGCCGTCAACGAATGACGCTTCGATCTCGTCAAAGTCTTCGACCGGTTGAGACGAAATTGGAGTTGTTGATGCTATGGGTGTTGTTGTCGTCTTTTTTGTTGTTGTACTGGTTGTTGTTGTTGTTGTTGTTGTTGTTGTTGTCGTCGTCCCTTTTGTGGTTGAACGATGTCTGGTCGTTAGTGGTTTTGTAGTGATGTCAGTTGAACGATGTTTTGTTGTTTGTGTTGCAATGTTAGTTGAACGATGTCTGGTTGTTAGTGGTTTGGTTGTGATGTCAATTCTGGTTCTGGAGGATGGGAATAGAGTGGGTTTGGTGCGTGGGGGTTTGGTGTTGGTGTTTGCCACGTCTGGTGTCGTTTCGTTTGGTTTTGAAGTCGTGCGATTGTGTCGGAAAGATGTCGAGGACACGTAGACCAATGGGCGACTCAATGGGGCATTTTCGTCCGTGTTGTGAGTGGATTTTTTGGGCGATGTTGATCTGGGTGTCTCGCTGCTTATTGTTCGAAGACGGGACTGAGATGTGACGTCGTTTCCGATCGTTTCGTTGCGTAATTCGTGCGGTTTTAAACTGAGTTTCGGACGAAGAGTTGTCTTGATTTGTGTCGTCACTTTCTTCAGCTCGATTGATGTTGTTGGCTTGAGGAGGACGTCGAAATCTGTCGACATTTTGGTCGTGGTTTCGTCCGGTGTAGGAATTGTTGTCGTTTCGGGTTCGTTCGTTTTATTGGCGTTTGTCGAGTCGTTTTGTGGAAAATCGTTCGTCTCGGTCGTCGTCGAAGCCTCGTTTTTGACATTATCCTCATCGACAGTCTTTTTAGTCGTCTTGACGCCGTTGATCGTCGGTCTAACCGCTTTCTTTTGCGCCATTATATTTAAAAGAGAAAGCAGAATTAACTAACGTAAGTAGGTTTCATAATAAAAGAGGATAAATTTGTCAAGAGTCTAAAATCGTCTTTAATAATGTTTTTGGTGCCTGGAAGCAAAGCTACTTTGCGCTGGGTGACGCCGTATTCGTTTGGTAGAACTAATAAAAGTTAGAAGTTAAAAATGAGAAATTAGAAATGAAAAAAAGGGAAAAATGAAAAATGAAAAGTGAAATTTGGTTGATACAATAAATTAATCAATCGCTGCTCATCGGTGAGTTAGTTCGGAGCGGCTGGATTTGTAGATTTTAGGCAACACGTCGATCGCATCGGTTAGGTTTAAAACAACACGGATAGAATATAGATGTATAGATGCTGTCCGACTCCGACTGCGTGTAATCTAGATAATTTCTAGATAATTTCAATTGTAAATAATGAAATACCGGTAATTTCAATTTTTAATTTTAATTTTAATTTTTAATCGAATTTTTAATTTTTAAATTGAATTTAATTCTTAATGGACGCACTCTAGCGAGTAAATTCAAGAGTTTTAAGAGCTGATCTGTGATCTGTGATCTAACTCGGGTTTTGGAGCGATGTCAAGAGCGTCATTTTCGCTACTTGTGCCCAGATTAACATGCAATTGCATGTTAAATTTAGGCCTACTTATTTCTAGATAGGTACAAAACATTATATTATTTATATATAAGTATAGGTCTATGTGTATCTGGGTGGTTACTATATATAGTCTAGTCTACATAAAGTCTTCGTGCACGGACAGGATGGTGCCATTCGACAAAGTAAATCGGTCGGGTGAAGAGCTCGAGCGAGGCAGCCATTTTATTGTGATTTTTGTGATGGTTGTGATTGTTGTTGAGCGTGATGACACTCGGCAGCCATGTTCCACTACCGGTAGGTGTGTTGTTTGATTTTGATGATGATGATGATGAGGTTTTTTAATCGATTTGTGGTGTTTAATTTAGTTTATATTTTATATTTCAGCTATTTCCGACCGGCCAAACACCCGTGGAACGGCCCCGACCGCGTGCGTATGCAGTGAGTAGGCTTAATTTTTGTTGAGGTTTTTCAAGCGATTTGCGGTGTGTAATTTAATTTTTATTTTATATTCCAGCTACTTTCGACTGCCCAAAGGACCCCGAGGATGGATTTTAGATTTTAGATGAGTATTTGCTCGTTCTCTGTTGATTTTTTTGCCATTTCTGCAAAGAAATCGATTTTTTGTGTTTTATTTCTTCCTATTTTTCTAGGTTTTGGCCCCCAACTTCACCCGGGCCACTAGGACATTGTAGAAGGTAAAACTGCATTTTTTTAAATTTGTTTTTGACGTTTTTTTTTCACTGTGATACGTGCATTTTTTTTGTCTCAAAACAAAATGCTTTCTTTTGTCCGAAAATGCATTTTTTGTGTCAAAATGCATTTTTTGTGTCAAAATGCTTTTTTTGTGTCAAAATGCTTTTTTTTGTCTCAAAATGCATTTTTGTGTACGAAAATAGATTTTTTTTTTGTCTCAAAATGCATTTTTTTTTGTCTCAAAACAAAATGCTTTCTTTTGTCCGAAAATGCATTTTTTGTGTCAATGCTTTTTTTTGTCTCAAAATGCATTTTTGTGGATGAAAATGGATTTTTTTTTCTGTAAAAATGGATTTTTTTTTCTGTAAAAATGGATTTTTTTTTCTGTAAAAATGGATTTTTTTTTCTGTAAAAATGGATTTTTTTTTCTGTAAAAATGCATTTTTGTGGATGAAAATGGATTCGGGTTTAATTTAATCTAATCTAATTAATCTACAAACATTTGATCCTGAAAGGTATATTGATTCGTAAAATAAGAGAGTCTTTAATTTAATCTGTTTTCTTGTGTTTATTTTGCTTCAAAACAGGTTTGTTTTTCTCCCGAAAACAAAGCAAATCGCAGTAAATCCTTTTACGTATCTCATCCCATTCGGAGCTGGACCCAGAAACTGCATTGCCATGAAATGAGATTTGCTTCATTGGAAGCTATTGTATTATTGTATAATTATCGCTTTCAAACGTGTGCAGAAAGAAACTCAGGTTTGCAAAGAAATATTATTCGAGTTTCCCACATTAAAATATAATAAACTCGGAGGATTATTTCAGTTTCCACTACGGTTCATTACCGGCGGACAGGGTTTGTTTATTGCAACCATCGTCAGTCAAACTGAACTCACACTCCAAAACAGAGTCGACCAACCACATTTTAATTAAACCCAAACTGCAGGACTGCTTGATCGTAATTCCACATCAAAAAAAGAAAAAATCGGAGAATTATTTTATTTTATTTACATTTCAAATTAATGAGTAAAAAAAAAAATGTTTTTTGGCAATTATTAAGCTCCTTTTTTCCCATCGTAACAGTAATAAAACAATTAAAATGTAGTGAAAAAGAAAGCAAGAAAACGCTATAATTATACTCAAACACTCCCCATATCTTTCCAACTTCTATTTATTTCCTATCCGAAGACCTAACCCTAACGAACGTAGGCGGCAATCGGGGATCGAAGAAAGGCACAATAAATCGTTCCGGTCGCCCGTCCGACGAACCCCCCTTGAAATGGACCATGAAAACACTCCTCGGTAGCCGTCTGCTGTCGTCGCTTTCCGACACGTACCAAACGGCGCTGAAAAATCGCAGCAGAAACGTATTGCTCTGCACGTACGGCAACAAATGCGCCTTCCCGTAAAACCCGTACTCCATCTGCAACGTGCCCGACGTCTTGTTGAACAACACGCCGACTTGGCCGAAAAACGGATGCTGGTACGTCGCAACGTGTTCCGGGAACGGATTGACGACCGCCGGCGACTTCTCCTCGCGTTTCGAGCGCGCGAGACGGACCCCGAACTTGACCAACGTGTCCGTGACGTCGTCCTCGATCAAACTCGGCGAAGTGACCGACCCGTAATCGTACGTGGACCGCCGCGACTGCCGATGTTGACCGGAGAGTCTCCTCTTGGACGAAAACAACAACCGTTGTCGTTTCGGCGCTTGCAACGTCGGCGTTGTGGTCAGCGCGTACCGAGTGGGCCAAAAACTGGGCGGTAGGTGGAACCCGAGGTTATTCCCGCCAACGGCTTGCGACGATTTGAAGTTGTTCACTTTTTCTATGACCGGAAACTGACCGCTGGTCAAAATGGTGGTCACTTTGGAGGGTCGCGTGACGCTTTCCGCTTTCGTGGTAACGTCGGTGAAGTAACCGGGGATGATCTCAGGGTCCATTTTGGGCTCCGCGGTGCTCGTTTTGATTTTGTTCGTGTCGAACGGATCGGTCAGAATGAAAGCGTCAAAATCGTCGGTCAGTTTGGACGCGCGGGTGGTCGACGTTAGGTATTTCATGACCATTTCGTCCAGGGCCGATATTTGCGTGTTGGTTATCACGGTGGTGGGTCGAGTTTGGTTCCGTCGGTGCCAATTCGGACGGATTCGAGGGTACGGCGTCGTGCTGAGAATCAAAACCGATTCGCTGTGCTGCAGTCGCCCGATCGTGTTGTCTCGCGTGTTGTCGCGCTCGTGCTCGGCAAACGGTTTCGTCTTTTGGTTTTTCGGTTTCGTAGCCTCGGATAACCCGACGGTAGTAGTCGGGAATCTGCTTTGCTTGCTCGGTTGTTTGGTTGCCAATGTTTTTGCAGTTTTGATTGGTTTTGGTGTAGTTTTTGTGTCTATTTCGCCGTCTGTGTCGAAGTCTGTCGGGAGCCGCAAACCAAATATGCCGTCAACGAATGACGCTTCGATCTCGTCAAAGTCTTCGACCGGTTGAGACGAAATTGGAGTTGTTGATGCTATGGGTGTTGTTGTCGTCTTTTTTGTTGTTGTACTGGTTGTTGTTGTTGTTGTTGTTGTTGTTGTTGTCGTCGTCCCTTTTGTGGTTGAACGATGTCTGGTCGTTAGTGGTTTTGTAGTGATGTCAGTTGAACGATGTTTTGTTGTTTGTGTTGCAATGTTAGTTGAACGATGTCTGGTTGTTAGTGGTTTGGTTGTGATGTCAATTCTGGTTCTGGAGGATGGGAATAGAGTGGGTTTGGTGCGTGGGGGTTTGGTGTTGGTGTTTGCCACGTCTGGTGTCGTTTCGTTTGGTTTTGAAGTCGTGCGATTGTGTCGGAAAGATGTCGAGGACACGTAGACCAATGGGCGACTCAATGGGGCATTTTCGTCCGTGTTGTGAGTGGATTTTTTGGGCGATGTTGATCTGGGTGTCTCGCTGCTTATTGTTCGAAGACGGGACTGAGATGTGACGTCGTTTCCGATCGTTTCGTTGCGTAATTCGTGCGGTTTTAAACTGAGTTTCGGACGAAGAGTTGTCTTGATTTGTGTCGTCACTTTCTTCAGCTCGATTGATGTTGTTGGCTTGAGGAGGACGTCGAAATCTGTCGACATTTTGGTCGTGGTTTCGTCCGGTGTAGGAATTGTTGTCGTTTCGGGTTCGTTCGTTTTATTGGCGTTTGTCGAGTCGTTTTGTGGAAAATCGTTCGTCTCGGTCGTCGTCGAAGCCTCGTTTTTGACATTATCCTCATCGACAGTCTTTTTAGTCGTCTTGACGCCGTTGATCGTCGGTCTAACCGCTTTCTTTTGCGCCATTATATTTAAAAGAGAAAGCAGAATTAACTAACGTAAGTAGGTTTCATAATAAAAGAGGATAAATTTGTCAAGAGTCTAAAATCGTCTTTAATAATGTTTTTGGTGCCTGGAAGCAAAGCTACTTTGCGCTGGGTGACGCCGTATTCGTTTGGTAGAACTAATAAAAGTTAGAAGTTAAAAATGAGAAATTAGAAATGAAAAAAAGGGAAAAATGAAAAATGAAAAGTGAAATTTGGTTGATACAATAAATTAATCAATCGCTGCTCATCGGTGAGTTAGTTCGGAGCGGCTGGATTTGTAGATTTTAGGCAACACGTCGATCGCATCGGTTAGGTTTAAAACAACACGGATAGAATATAGATGTATAGATGCTGTCCGACTCCGACTGCGTGTAATCTAGATAATTTCTAGATAATTTCAATTGTAAATAATGAAATACCGGTAATTTCAATTTTTAATTTTAATTTTAATTTTTAATCGAATTTTTAATTTTTAAATTGAATTTAATTCTTAATGGACGCACTCTAGCGAGTAAATTCAAGAGTTTTAAGAGCTGATCTGTGATCTGTGATCTAACTCGGGTTTTGGAGCGATGTCAAGAGCGTCATTTTCGCTACTTGTGCCCAGATTAACATGCAATTGCATGTTAAATTTAGGCCTACTTATTTCTAGATAGGTACAAAACATTATATTATTTATATATAAGTATAGGTCTATGTGTATCTGGGTGGTTACTATATATAGTCTAGTCTACATAAAGTCTTCGTGCACGGACAGGATGGTGCCATTCGACAAAGTAAATCGGTCGGGTGAAGAGCTCGAGCGAGGCAGCCATTTTATTGTGATTTTTGTGATGGTTGTGATTGTTGTTGAGCGTGATGACACTCGGCAGCCATGTTCCACTACCGGTAGGTGTGTTGTTTGATTTTGATGATGATGATGATGAGGTTTTTTAATCGATTTGTGGTGTTTAATTTAGTTTATATTTTATATTTCAGCTATTTCCGACCGGCCAAACACCCGTGGAACGGCCCCGACCGCGTGCGTATGCAGTGAGTAGGCTTAATTTTTGTTGAGGTTTTTCAAGCGATTTGCGGTGTGTAATTTAATTTTTATTTTATATTCCAGCTACTTTCGACTGCCCAAAGGACCCCGAGGATGGATTTTAGATTTTAGATGAGTATTTGCTCGTTCTCTGTTGATTTTTTTGCCATTTCTGCAAAGAAATCGATTTTTTGTGTTTTATTTCTTCCTATTTTTCTAGGTTTTGGCCCCCAACTTCACCCGGGCCACTAGGACATTGTAGAAGGTAAAACTGCATTTTTTTAAATTTGTTTTTGACGTTTTTTTTTCACTGTGATACGTGCATTTTTTTTGTCTCAAAACAAAATGCTTTCTTTTGTCCGAAAATGCATTTTTTGTGTCAAAATGCATTTTTTGTGTCAAAATGCTTTTTTTGTGTCAAAATGCTTTTTTTTGTCTCAAAATGCATTTTTGTGGATGAAAATGGATTTTTTTTTCTATAAAAATGCATTTTTTGTGTCAAAATGCTTTTTTTTGTCTCAAAATACATTTTTGTGTACGAAAATAGATTTTTTTTTTGTCTCAAAATGCATTTTTTTTTGTCTCAAAACAAAATGCTTTCTTTTGTCCGAAAATGCATTTTTTGTGTCAATGCTTTTTTTTGTCTCAAAATGCATTTTTGTGGATGAAAATGGATTTTTTTTTCTGTAAAAATGGATTTTTTTTTCTGTAAAAATGGATTTTTTTTTCTGTAAAAATGGATTTTTTTTTCTGTAAAAATGCATTTTTGTGGATGAAAATGGATTCGGGTTTAATTTAATCTAATCTAATTAATCTACAAACATTTGATCCTGAAAGGTATATTGATTCGTAAAATAAGAGAGTCTTTAATTTAATCTGTTTTCTTGTGTTTATTTTGCTTCAAAACAGGTTTGTTTTTCTCCCGAAAACAAAGCAAATCGCAGTAAATCCTTTTACGTATCTCATCCCATTCGGAGCTGGACCCAGAAACTGCATTGCCATGAAATGAGATTTGCTTCATTGGAAGCTATTGTATTATTGTATAATTATCGCTTTCAAACGTGTGCAGAAAGAAACTCAGGTTTGCAAAGAAATATTATTCGAGTTTCCCACATTAAAATATAATAAACTCGGAGGATTATTTCAGTTTCCACTACGGTTCATTACCGGCGGACAGGGTTTGTTTATTGCAACCATCGTCAGTCAAACTGAACTCACACTCCAAAACAGAGTCGACCAACCACATTTTAATTAAACCCAAACTGCAGGACTGCTTGATCGTAATTCCACATCAAAAAAAGAAAAAATCGGAGAATTATTTTATTTTATTTACATTTCAAATTAATGAGTAAAAAAAAAAATGTTTTTTGGCAATTATTAAGCTCCTTTTTTCCCATCGTAACAGTAATAAAACAATTAAAATGTAGTGAAAAAGAAAGCAAGAAAACGCTATAATTATACTCAAACACTCCCCATATCTTTCCAACTTCTATTTATTTCCTATCCGAAGACCTAACCCTAACGAACGTAGGCGGCAATCGGGGATCGAAGAAAGGCACAATAAATCGTTCCGGTCGCCCGTCCGACGAACCCCCCTTGAAATGGACCATGAAAACACTCCTCGGTAGCCGTCTGCTGTCGTCGCTTTCCGACACGTACCAAACGGCGCTGAAAAATCGCAGCAGAAACGTATTGCTCTGCACGTACGGCAACAAATGCGCCTTCCCGTAAAACCCGTACTCCATCTGCAACGTGCCCGACGTCTTGTTGAACAACACGCCGACTTGGCCGAAAAACGGATGCTGGTACGTCGCAACGTGTTCCGGGAACGGATTGACGACCGCCGGCGACTTCTCCTCGCGTTTCGAGCGCGCGAGACGGACCCCGAACTTGACCAACGTGTCCGTGACGTCGTCCTCGATCAAACTCGGCGACGGCGACGTGACCGACCCGTAATCGTACGTGGACCGCCGCGACTGCCGATGTTGACCGGAGAGTCTCCGTTTGGACGAAAACAACAACCGTTGTCGTTTCGGCGCTTGCAACGTCGGCGTTGTGGTCAGTGCGTAACGAGTGGGCCAAAAACTGGGCGGTAGGTGAAACCCGAGGTTATTCCCGCCAACGGCTTGCGACGATTTAAAGTTGTTCACTTTTTCTATGACCGGAAACTGACCGCTGGTCAAAATGGTGGTCACTTTGGAGGGTCGCGTGACGCTTTCCGCTTTCGTGGTAACGTCGGTGAAGTAACCGGGGATGATCTCAGGGTCCATTTTGGGCTCCGCGGTGCTCGTTTTGATTTTGTTCGTGTCGAACGGATCGGTCAGAATGAAAGCGTCAAAATCGTCGGTCAGTTTGGACGCGCGGGTGGTCGACGTTAGGTATTTCATGACCATTTCGTCCAGGGCCGATATTTGCGTGTTGGTTATCACGGTGGTGGGTCGGGTTTGGTTCCGTCGGTGCCAATTCGGACGGATTCGAGGGTACGGCGTCGTGCTGAGAATCAAAACCGATTCGCTGTGCTGCAGTCGCCCGATCGTGTTGTCTCGCGTGTTGTCGCGCTCGTGCTCGGCAAACGGTTTCGTCTTTTGGTTTTTCGGTTTCGTAGCCTCGGATAACCCGACGGTAGTAGTCGGGAATCTGCTTTGCTTGCTCGGTTGTTTGGTTGCCAATGTTTTTGCAGTTTTGATTGGTTTTGGTGTAGTTTTTGTGTCTATTTCGCCGTCTGTGTCGAAGTCTGTCGGGAGCCGCAAACCAAATATGCCGTCAACGAATGACGCTTCGATCTCGTCAAAGTCTTCGACCGGTTGAGACGAAATTGGAGTTGTTGATGCTATGGGTGTTGTTGTCGTCTTTTTTGTTGTTGTACTGGTTGTTGTTGTTGTTGTTGTTGTTGTTGTTGTCGTCGTCCCTTTTGTGGTTGAACGATGTCTGGTCGTTAGTGGTTTTGTAGTGATGTCAGTTGAACGATGTTTTGTTGTTTGTGTTGCAATGTTAGTTGAACGATGTCTGGTTGTTAGTGGTTTGGTTGTGATGTCAATTCTGGTTCTGGAGGATGGGAATAGAGTGGGTTTGGTGCGTGGGGGTTTGGTGTTGGTGTTTGCCACGTCTGGTGTCGTTTCGTTTGGTTTTGAAGTCGTGCGATTGTGTCGGAAAGATGTCGAGGACACGTAGACCAATGGGCGACTCAATGGGGCATTTTCGTCCGTGTTGTGAGTGGATTTGTTGGGCGATGTTGATCTGGGTGTCTCGCTGCTTATTGTTCGAAGACGGGACTGAGATGTGACGTCGTTTCCGATCGTTTCGTTGCGTAATTCGTGCGGTTTTAAACTGAGTTTCGGACGAAGAGTTGTCTTGATTTGTGTCGTCACTTTCTTCAGCTCGATTGATGTTGTTGGCTTGAGGAGGACGTCGAAATCTGTCGACATTTTGGTCGTGGTTTCGTCCGGTGTAGGAATTGTTGTCGTTTCGGGTTCGTTCGTTTTATTGGCGTTTGTCGAGTCGTTTTGTGGAAAATCGTTCGTCTCGGTCGTCGTCGAAGCCTCGTTTTTGACATTATCCTCATCGACAGTCTTTTTAGTCGTCTTGACGCCGTTGATCGTCGGTCTAACCGCTTTCTTTTGCGCCATTATATTTAAAAGAGAAAGCAGAATTAACTAACGTAAGTAGGTTTCATAATAAAAGAGGATAAATTTGTCAAGAGTCTAAAATCGTCTTTAATAATGTTTTTGGTGCCTGGAAGCAAAGCTACTTTGCGCTGGGTGACGCCGTATTCGTTTGGTAGAACTAATAAAAGTTAGAAGTTAAAAATGAGAAATTAGAAATGAAAAAAAGGGAAAAATGAAAAATGAAAAGTGAAATTTGGTTGATACAATAAATTAATCAATCGCTGCTCATCGGTGAGTTAGTTCGGAGCGGCTGGATTTGTAGATTTTAGGCAACACGTCGATCGCATCGGTTAGGTTTAAAACAACACGGATAGAATATAGATGTATAGATGCTGTCCGACTCCGACTGCGTGTAATCTAGATAATTTCTAGATAATTTCAATTGTAAATAATGAAATACCGGTAATTTCAATTTTTAATTTTAATTTTAATTTTTAATCGAATTTTTAATTTTTAAATTGAATTTAATTCTTAATGGACGCACTCTAGCGAGTAAATTCAAGAGTTTTAAGAGCTGATCTGTGATCTGTGATCTAACTCGGGTTTTGGAGCGATGTCAAGAGCGTCATTTTCGCTACTTGTGCCCAGATTAACATGCAATTGCATGTTAAATTTAGGCCTACTTATTTCTAGATAGGTACAAAACATTATATTATTTATATATAAGTATAGGTCTATGTGTATCTGGGTGGTTACTATATATAGTCTAGTCTACATAAAGTCTTCGTGCACGGACAGGATGGTGCCATTCGACAAAGTAAATCGGTCGGGTGAAGAGCTCGAGCGAGGCAGCCATTTTATTGTGATTTTTGTGATGGTTGTGATTGTTGTTGAGCGTGATGACACTCGGCAGCCATGTTCCACTACCGGTAGGTGTGTTGTTTGATTTTGATGATGATGATGATGAGGTTTTTTAATCGATTTGTGGTGTTTAATTTAGTTTATATTTTATATTTCAGCTATTTCCGACCGGCCAAACACCCGTGGAACGGCCCCGACCGCGTGCGTATGCAGTGAGTAGGCTTAATTTTTGTTGAGGTTTTTCAAGCGATTTGCGGTGTGTAATTTAATTTTTATTTTATATTCCAGCTACTTTCGACTGCCCAAAGGACCCCGAGGATGGATTTTAGATTTTAGATGAGTATTTGCTCGTTCTCTGTTGATTTTTTTGCCATTTCTGCAAAGAAATCGATTTTTTGTGTTTTATTTCTTCCTATTTTTCTAGGTTTTGGCCCCCAACTTCACCCGGGCCACTAGGACATTGTAGAAGGTAAAACTGCATTTTTTTAAATTTGTTTTTGACGTTTTTTTTTCACTGTGATACGTGCATTTTTTTTGTCTCAAAACAAAATGCTTTCTTTTGTCCGAAAATGCATTTTTTGTGTCAAAATGCATTTTTTGTGTCAAAATGCTTTTTTTGTGTCAAAATGCTTTTTTTTGTCTCAAAATGCATTTTTGTGGATGAAAATGGATTTTTTTTTCTATAAAAATGCATTTTTTGTGTCAAAATGCTTTTTTTTGTCTCAAAATACATTTTTGTGTACGAAAATAGATTTTTTTTTTGTCTCAAAATGCATTTTTTTTTGTCTCAAAACAAAATGCTTTCTTTTGTCCGAAAATGCATTTTTTGTGTCAATGCTTTTTTTTGTCTCAAAATGCATTTTTGTGGATGAAAATGGATTTTTTTTTCTGTAAAAATGGATTTTTTTTTCTGTAAAAATGGATTTTTTTTTCTGTAAAAATGGATTTTTTTTTCTGTAAAAATGGATTTTTTTTTCTGTAAAAATGGATTTTTTTTTCTGTAAAAATGCATTTTTGTGGATGAAAATGGATTCGGGTTTAATTTAATCTAATCTAATTAATCTACAAACATTTGATCCTGAAAGGTATATTGATTCGTAAAATAAGAGAGTCTTTAATTTAATCTGTTTTCTTGTGTTTATTTTGCTTCAAAACAGGTTTGTTTTTCTCCCGAAAACAAAGCAAATCGCAGTAAATCCTTTTACGTATCTCATCCCATTCGGAGCTGGACCCAGAAACTGCATTGCCATGAAATGAGATTTGCTTCATTGGAAGCTATTGTATTATTGTATAATTATCGCTTTCAAACGTGTGCAGAAAGAAACTCAGGTTTGCAAAGAAATATTATTCGAGTTTCCCACATTAAAATATAATAAACTCGGAGGATTATTTCAGTTTCCACTACGGTTCATTACCGGCGGACAGGGTTTGTTTATTGCAACCATCGTCAGTCAAACTGAACTCACACTCCAAAACAGAGTCGACCAACCACATTTTAATTAAACCCAAACTGCAGGACTGCTTGATCGTAATTCCACATCAAAAAAAGAAAAAATCGGAGAATTATTTTATTTTATTTACATTTCAAATTAATGAGTAAAAAAAAAAATGTTTTTTGGCAATTATTAAGCTCCTTTTTTCCCATCGTAACAGTAATAAAACAATTAAAATGTAGTGAAAAAGAAAGCAAGAAAACGCTATAATTATACTCAAACACTCCCCATATCTTTCCAACTTCTATTTATTTCCTATCCGAAGACCTAACCCTAACGAACGTAGGCGGCAATCGGGGATCGAAGAAAGGCACAATAAATCGTTCCGGTCGCCCGTCCGACGAACCCCCCTTGAAATGGACCATGAAAACACTCCTCGGTAGCCGTCTGCTGTCGTCGCTTTCCGACACGTACCAAACGGCGCTGAAAAATCGCAGCAAAAACGTATTGCTCTGCACGTACGGCAACAGATGCGCCTTCCCGTAAAACCCGTACTCCATCTGCAACGTCCCCGACGTCTTATTGAACAACACGCCGACGTGGCCGAAAAACGGATGCTGGTACGTCGCAACGTGTTCCGGGAACGGATTGACAACCGCCGGCGACTTCTCCTCGCGTTTCGACCGCGCGAGACGGACCCCGAACTTGACCAACGTGTCCGTGACGTCGTCCTCGATCAAACTCGGCGAAGTGACCGACCCGTAATCGTACGTGGACCGCCGCGACTGCCGATGTTGACCGGAGAGTCTCCTCTTGGACGAAAACAACAACCGTTGTCGTTTCGGCGCTTGCAACGTCGGCGTTGTGGTCAGCGCGTACCGAGTGGGCCAAAAACTGGGCGGTAGGTGGAACCCGAGGTTATTCCCGCCAACGGCTTGCGACGATTTGAAGTTGTTCACTTTTTCTATGACCGGAAACTGACCGCTGGTCAAAATGGTGGTCACTTTGGAGGGTCGCGTGACGCTTTCCGCTTTCGTGGTAACGTCGGTGAAGTAACCGGGGATGATCTCAGGGTCCATTTTGGGCTCCGCGGTGCTCGTTTTGATTTTGTTCGTGTCGAACGGATCGGTCAGAATGAAAGCGTCAAAATCGTCGGTCAGTTTGGACGCGCGGGTGGTCGACGTTAGGTATTTCATGACCATTTCGTCCAGGGCCGATATTTGCGTGTTGGTTATCACGGTGGTGGGTCGAGTTTGGTTCCGTCGGTGCCAATTCGGACGGATTCGAGGGTACGGCGTCGTGCTGAGAATCAAAACCGATTCGCTGTGCTGCAGTCGCCCGATCGTGTTGTCTCGCGTGTTGTCGCGCTCGTGCTCGGCAAACGGTTTCGTCTTTTGGTTTTTCGGTTTCGTAGCCTCGGATAACCCGACGGTAGTAGTCGGGAATCTGCTTTGCTTGCTCGGTTGTTTGGTTGCCAATGTTTTTGCAGTTTTGATTGGTTTTGGTGTAGTTTTTGTGTCTATTTCGCCGTCTGTGTCGAAGTCTGTCGGGAGCCGCAAACCAAATATGCCGTCAACGAATGACGCTTCGATCTCGTCAAAGTCTTCGACCGGTTGAGACGAAATTGGAGTTGTTGATGCTATGGGTGTTGTTGTCGTCTTTTTTGTTGTTGTACTGGTTGTTGTTGTTGTTGTTGTTGTTGTTGTTGTCGTCGTCCCTTTTGTGGTTGAACGATGTCTGGTCGTTAGTGGTTTTGTAGTGATGTCAGTTGAACGATGTTTTGTTGTTTGTGTTGCAATGTTAGTTGAACGATGTCTGGTTGTTAGTGGTTTGGTTGTGATGTCAATTCTGGTTCTGGAGGATGGGAATAGAGTGGGTTTGGTGCGTGGGGGTTTGGTGTTGGTGTTTGCCACGTCTGGTGTCGTTTCGTTTGGTTTTGAAGTCGTGCGATTGTGTCGGAAAGATGTCGAGGACACGTAGACCAATGGGCGACTCAATGGGGCATTTTCGTCCGTGTTGTGAGTGGATTTTTTGGGCGATGTTGATCTGGGTGTCTCGCTGCTTATTGTTCGAAGACGGGACTGAGATGTGACGTCGTTTCCGATCGTTTCGTTGCGTAATTCGTGCGGTTTTAAACTGAGTTTCGGACGAAGAGTTGTCTTGATTTGTGTCGTCACTTTCTTCAGCTCGATTGATGTTGTTGGCTTGAGGAGGACGTCGAAATCTGTCGACATTTTGGTCGTGGTTTCGTCCGGTGTAGGAATTGTTGTCGTTTCGGGTTCGTTCGTTTTATTGGCGTTTGTCGAGTCGTTTTGTGGAAAATCGTTCGTCTCGGTCGTCGTCGAAGCCTCGTTTTTGACATTATCCTCATCGACAGTCTTTTTAGTCGTCTTGACGCCGTTGATCGTCGGTCTAACCGCTTTCTTTTGCGCCATTATATTTAAAAGAGAAAGCAGAATTAACTAACGTAAGTAGGTTTCATAATAAAAGAGGATAAATTTGTCAAGAGTCTAAAATCGTCTTTAATAATGTTTTTGGTGCCTGGAAGCAAAGCTACTTTGCGCTGGGTGACGCCGTATTCGTTTGGTAGAACTAATAAAAGTTAGAAGTTAAAAATGAGAAATTAGAAATGAAAAAAAGGGAAAAATGAAAAATGAAAAGTGAAATTTGGTTGATACAATAAATTAATCAATCGCTGCTCATCGGTGAGTTAGTTCGGAGCGGCTGGATTTGTAGATTTTAGGCAACACGTCGATCGCATCGGTTAGGTTTAAAACAACACGGATAGAATATAGATGTATAGATGCTGTCCGACTCCGACTGCGTGTAATCTAGATAATTTCTAGATAATTTCAATTGTAAATAATGAAATACCGGTAATTTCAATTTTTAATTTTAATTTTAATTTTTAATCGAATTTTTAATTTTTAAATTGAATTTAATTCTTAATGGACGCACTCTAGCGAGTAAATTCAAGAGTTTTAAGAGCTGATCTGTGATCTGTGATCTAACTCGGGTTTTGGAGCGATGTCAAGAGCGTCATTTTCGCTACTTGTGCCCAGATTAACATGCAATTGCATGTTAAATTTAGGCCTACTTATTTCTAGATAGGTACAAAACATTATATTATTTATATATAAGTATAGGTCTATGTGTATCTGGGTGGTTACTATATATAGTCTAGTCTACATAAAGTCTTCGTGCACGGACAGGATGGTGCCATTCGACAAAGTAAATCGGTCGGGTGAAGAGCTCGAGCGAGGCAGCCATTTTATTGTGATTTTTGTGATGGTTGTGATTGTTGTTGAGCGTGATGACACTCGGCAGCCATGTTCCACTACCGGTAGGTGTGTTGTTTGATTTTGATGATGATGATGATGAGGTTTTTTAATCGATTTGTGGTGTTTAATTTAGTTTATATTTTATATTTCAGCTATTTCCGACCGGCCAAACACCCGTGGAACGGCCCCGACCGCGTGCGTATGCAGTGAGTAGGCTTAATTTTTGTTGAGGTTTTTCAAGCGATTTGCGGTGTGTAATTTAATTTTTATTTTATATTCCAGCTACTTTCGACTGCCCAAAGGACCCCGAGGATGGATTTTAGATTTTAGATGAGTATTTGCTCGTTCTCTGTTGATTTTTTTGCCATTTCTGCAAAGAAATCGATTTTTTGTGTTTTATTTCTTCCTATTTTTCTAGGTTTTGGCCCCCAACTTCACCCGGGCCACTAGGACATTGTAGAAGGTAAAACTGCATTTTTTTAAATTTGTTTTTGACGTTTTTTTTTCACTGTGATACGTGCATTTTTTTTGTCTCAAAACAAAATGCTTTCTTTTGTCCGAAAATGCATTTTTTGTGTCAAAATGCATTTTTTGTGTCAAAATGCTTTTTTTGTGTCAAAATGCTTTTTTTTGTCTCAAAATGCATTTTTGTGGATGAAAATGGATTTTTTTTTCTATAAAAATGCATTTTTTGTGTCAAAATGCTTTTTTTTGTCTCAAAATACATTTTTGTGTACGAAAATAGATTTTTTTTTTGTCTCAAAATGCATTTTTTTTTGTCTCAAAACAAAATGCTTTCTTTTGTCCGAAAATGCATTTTTTGTGTCAATGCTTTTTTTTGTCTCAAAATGCATTTTTGTGGATGAAAATGGATTTTTTTTTCTGTAAAAATGGATTTTTTTTTCTGTAAAAATGGATTTTTTTTTCTGTAAAAATGGATTTTTTTTTCTGTAAAAATGCATTTTTGTGGATGAAAATGGATTCGGGTTTAATTTAATCTAATCTAATTAATCTACAAACATTTGATCCTGAAAGGTATATTGATTCGTAAAATAAGAGAGTCTTTAATTTAATCTGTTTTCTTGTGTTTATTTTGCTTCAAAACAGGTTTGTTTTTCTCCCGAAAACAAAGCAAATCGCAGTAAATCCTTTTACGTATCTCATCCCATTCGGAGCTGGACCCAGAAACTGCATTGCCATGAAATGAGATTTGCTTCATTGGAAGCTATTGTATTATTGTATAATTATCGCTTTCAAACGTGTGCAGAAAGAAACTCAGGTTTGCAAAGAAATATTATTCGAGTTTCCCACATTAAAATATAATAAACTCGGAGGATTATTTCAGTTTCCACTACGGTTCATTACCGGCGGACAGGGTTTGTTTATTGCAACCATCGTCAGTCAAACTGAACTCACACTCCAAAACAGAGTCGACCAACCACATTTTAATTAAACCCAAACTGCAGGACTGCTTGATCGTAATTCCACATCAAAAAAAGAAAAAATCGGAGAATTATTTTATTTTATTTACATTTCAAATTAATGAGTAAAAAAAAAAATGTTTTTTGGCAATTATTAAGCTCCTTTTTTCCCATCGTAACAGTAATAAAACAATTAAAATGTAGTGAAAAAGAAAGCAAGAAAACGCTATAATTATACTCAAACACTCCCCATATCTTTCCAACTTCTATTTATTTCCTATCCGAAGACCTAACCCTAACGAACGTAGGCGGCAATCGGGGATCGAAGAAAGGCACAATAAATCGTTCCGGTCGCCCGTCCGACGAACCCCCCTTGAAATGGACCATGAAAACACTCCTCGGTAGCCGTCTGCTGTCGTCGCTTTCCGACACGTACCAAACGGCGCTGAAAAATCGCAGCAGAAACGTATTGCTCTGCACGTACGGCAACAAATGCGCCTTCCCGTAAAACCCGTACTCCATCTGCAACGTGCCCGACGTCTTGTTGAACAACACGCCGACTTGGCCGAAAAACGGATGCTGGTACGTCGCAACGTGTTCCGGGAACGGATTGACGACCGCCGGCGACTTCTCCTCGCGTTTCGAGCGCGCGAGACGGACCCCGAACTTGACCAACGTGTCCGTGACGTCGTCCTCGATCAAACTCGGCGACGGCGACGTGACCGACCCGTAATCGTACGTGGACCGCCGCGACTGCCGATGTTGACCGGAGAGTCTCCGTTTGGACGAAAACAACAACCGTTGTCGTTTCGGCGCTTGCAACGTCGGCGTTGTGGTCAGTGCGTAACGAGTGGGCCAAAAACTGGGCGGTAGGTGAAACCCGAGGTTATTCCCGCCAACGGCTTGCGACGATTTAAAGTTGTTCACTTTTTCTATGACCGGAAACTGACCGCTGGTCAAAATGGTGGTCACTTTGGAGGGTCGCGTGACGCTTTCCGCTTTCGTGGTAACGTCGGTGAAGTAACCGGGGATGATCTCAGGGTCCATTTTGGGCTCCGCGGTGCTCGTTTTGATTTTGTTCGTGTCGAACGGATCGGTCAGAATGAAAGCGTCAAAATCGTCGGTCAGTTTGGACGCGCGGGTGGTCGACGTTAGGTATTTCATGACCATTTCGTCCAGGGCCGATATTTGCGTGTTGGTTATCACGGTGGTGGGTCGGGTTTGGTTCCGTCGGTGCCAATTCGGACGGATTCGAGGGTACGGCGTCGTGCTGAGAATCAAAACCGATTCGCTGTGCTGCAGTCGCCCGATCGTGTTGTCTCGCGTGTTGTCGCGCTCGTGCTCGGCAAACGGTTTCGTCTTTTGGTTTTTCGGTTTCGTAGCCTCGGATAACCCGACGGTAGTAGTCGGGAATCTGCTTTGCTTGCTCGGTTGTTTGGTTGCCAATGTTTTTGCAGTTTTGATTGGTTTTGGTGTAGTTTTTGTGTCTATTTCGCCGTCTGTGTCGAAGTCTGTCGGGAGCCGCAAACCAAATATGCCGTCAACGAATGACGCTTCGATCTCGTCAAAGTCTTCGACCGGTTGAGACGAAATTGGAGTTGTTGATGCTATGGGTGTTGTTGTCGTCTTTTTTGTTGTTGTACTGGTTGTTGTTGTTGTTGTTGTTGTTGTTGTTGTCGTCGTCCCTTTTGTGGTTGAACGATGTCTGGTCGTTAGTGGTTTTGTAGTGATGTCAGTTGAACGATGTTTTGTTGTTTGTGTTGCAATGTTAGTTGAACGATGTCTGGTTGTTAGTGGTTTGGTTGTGATGTCAATTCTGGTTCTGGAGGATGGGAATAGAGTGGGTTTGGTGCGTGGGGGTTTGGTGTTGGTGTTTGCCACGTCTGGTGTCGTTTCGTTTGGTTTTGAAGTCGTGCGATTGTGTCGGAAAGATGTCGAGGACACGTAGACCAATGGGCGACTCAATGGGGCATTTTCGTCCGTGTTGTGAGTGGATTTGTTGGGCGATGTTGATCTGGGTGTCTCGCTGCTTATTGTTCGAAGACGGGACTGAGATGTGACGTCGTTTCCGATCGTTTCGTTGCGTAATTCGTGCGGTTTTAAACTGAGTTTCGGACGAAGAGTTGTCTTGATTTGTGTCGTCACTTTCTTCAGCTCGATTGATGTTGTTGGCTTGAGGAGGACGTCGAAATCTGTCGACATTTTGGTCGTGGTTTCGTCCGGTGTAGGAATTGTTGTCGTTTCGGGTTCGTTCGTTTTATTGGCGTTTGTCGAGTCGTTTTGTGGAAAATCGTTCGTCTCGGTCGTCGTCGAAGCCTCGTTTTTGACATTATCCTCATCGACAGTCTTTTTAGTCGTCTTGACGCCGTTGATCGTCGGTCTAACCGCTTTCTTTTGCGCCATTATATTTAAAAGAGAAAGCAGAATTAACTAACGTAAGTAGGTTTCATAATAAAAGAGGATAAATTTGTCAAGAGTCTAAAATCGTCTTTAATAATGTTTTTGGTGCCTGGAAGCAAAGCTACTTTGCGCTGGGTGACGCCGTATTCGTTTGGTAGAACTAATAAAAGTTAGAAGTTAAAAATGAGAAATTAGAAATGAAAAAAAGGGAAAAATGAAAAATGAAAAGTGAAATTTGGTTGATACAATAAATTAATCAATCGCTGCTCATCGGTGAGTTAGTTCGGAGCGGCTGGATTTGTAGATTTTAGGCAACACGTCGATCGCATCGGTTAGGTTTAAAACAACACGGATAGAATATAGATGTATAGATGCTGTCCGACTCCGACTGCGTGTAATCTAGATAATTTCTAGATAATTTCAATTGTAAATAATGAAATACCGGTAATTTCAATTTTTAATTTTAATTTTAATTTTTAATCGAATTTTTAATTTTTAAATTGAATTTAATTCTTAATGGACGCACTCTAGCGAGTAAATTCAAGAGTTTTAAGAGCTGATCTGTGATCTGTGATCTAACTCGGGTTTTGGAGCGATGTCAAGAGCGTCATTTTCGCTACTTGTGCCCAGATTAACATGCAATTGCATGTTAAATTTAGGCCTACTTATTTCTAGATAGGTACAAAACATTATATTATTTATATATAAGTATAGGTCTATGTGTATCTGGGTGGTTACTATATATAGTCTAGTCTACATAAAGTCTTCGTGCACGGACAGGATGGTGCCATTCGACAAAGTAAATCGGTCGGGTGAAGAGCTCGAGCGAGGCAGCCATTTTATTGTGATTTTTGTGATGGTTGTGATTGTTGTTGAGCGTGATGACACTCGGCAGCCATGTTCCACTACCGGTAGGTGTGTTGTTTGATTTTGATGATGATGATGATGAGGTTTTTTAATCGATTTGTGGTGTTTAATTTAGTTTATATTTTATATTTCAGCTATTTCCGACCGGCCAAACACCCGTGGAACGGCCCCGACCGCGTGCGTATGCAGTGAGTAGGCTTAATTTTTGTTGAGGTTTTTCAAGCGATTTGCGGTGTGTAATTTAATTTTTATTTTATATTCCAGCTACTTTCGACTGCCCAAAGGACCCCGAGGATGGATTTTAGATTTTAGATGAGTATTTGCTCGTTCTCTGTTGATTTTTTTGCCATTTCTGCAAAGAAATCGATTTTTTGTGTTTTATTTCTTCCTATTTTTCTAGGTTTTGGCCCCCAACTTCACCCGGGCCACTAGGACATTGTAGAAGGTAAAACTGCATTTTTTTAAATTTGTTTTTGACGTTTTTTTTTCACTGTGATACGTGCATTTTTTTTGTCTCAAAACAAAATGCTTTCTTTTGTCCGAAAATGCATTTTTTGTGTCAAAATGCATTTTTTGTGTCAAAATGCTTTTTTTGTGTCAAAATGCTTTTTTTTGTCTCAAAATGCATTTTTGTGGATGAAAATGGATTTTTTTTTCTATAAAAATGCATTTTTTGTGTCAAAATGCTTTTTTTTGTCTCAAAATACATTTTTGTGTACGAAAATAGATTTTTTTTTTGTCTCAAAATGCATTTTTTTTTGTCTCAAAACAAAATGCTTTCTTTTGTCCGAAAATGCATTTTTTGTGTCAATGCTTTTTTTTGTCTCAAAATGCATTTTTGTGGATGAAAATGGATTTTTTTTTCTGTAAAAATGGATTTTTTTTTCTGTAAAAATGGATTTTTTTTTCTGTAAAAATGGATTTTTTTTTCTGTAAAAATGCATTTTTGTGGATGAAAATGGATTCGGGTTTAATTTAATCTAATCTAATTAATCTACAAACATTTGATCCTGAAAGGTATATTGATTCGTAAAATAAGAGAGTCTTTAATTTAATCTGTTTTCTTGTGTTTATTTTGCTTCAAAACAGGTTTGTTTTTCTCCCGAAAACAAAGCAAATCGCAGTAAATCCTTTTACGTATCTCATCCCATTCGGAGCTGGACCCAGAAACTGCATTGCCATGAAATGAGATTTGCTTCATTGGAAGCTATTGTATTATTGTATAATTATCGCTTTCAAACGTGTGCAGAAAGAAACTCAGGTTTGCAAAGAAATATTATTCGAGTTTCCCACATTAAAATATAATAAACTCGGAGGATTATTTCAGTTTCCACTACGGTTCATTACCGGCGGACAGGGTTTGTTTATTGCAACCATCGTCAGTCAAACTGAACTCACACTCCAAAACAGAGTCGACCAACCACATTTTAATTAAACCCAAACTGCAGGACTGCTTGATCGTAATTCCACATCAAAAAAAGAAAAAATCGGAGAATTATTTTATTTTATTTACATTTCAAATTAATGAGTAAAAAAAAAAATGTTTTTTGGCAATTATTAAGCTCCTTTTTTCCCATCGTAACAGTAATAAAACAATTAAAATGTAGTGAAAAAGAAAGCAAGAAAACGCTATAATTATACTCAAACACTCCCCATATCTTTCCAACTTCTATTTATTTCCTATCCGAAGACCTAACCCTAACGAACGTAGGCGGCAATCGGGGATCGAAGAAAGGCACAATAAATCGTTCCGGTCGCCCGTCCGACGAACCCCCCTTGAAATGGACCATGAAAACACTCCTCGGTAGCCGTCTGCTGTCGTCGCTTTCCGACACGTACCAAACGGCGCTGAAAAATCGCAGCAGAAACGTATTGCTCTGCACGTACGGCAACAAATGCGCCTTCCCGTAAAACCCGTACTCCATCTGCAACGTGCCCGACGTCTTGTTGAACAACACGCCGACTTGGCCGAAAAACGGATGCTGGTACGTCGCAACGTGTTCCGGGAACGGATTGACGACCGCCGGCGACTTCTCCTCGCGTTTCGAGCGCGCGAGACGGACCCCGAACTTGACCAACGTGTCCGTGACGTCGTCCTCGATCAAACTCGGCGACGGCGACGTGACCGACCCGTAATCGTACGTGGACCGCCGCGACTGCCGATGTTGACCGGAGAGTCTCCGTTTGGACGAAAACAACAACCGTTGTCGTTTCGGCGCTTGCAACGTCGGCGTTGTGGTCAGTGCGTAACGAGTGGGCCAAAAACTGGGCGGTAGGTGAAACCCGAGGTTATTCCCGCCAACGGCTTGCGACGATTTAAAGTTGTTCACTTTTTCTATGACCGGAAACTGACCGCTGGTCAAAATGGTGGTCACTTTGGAGGGTCGCGTGACGCTTTCCGCTTTCGTGGTAACGTCGGTGAAGTAACCGGGGATGATCTCAGGGTCCATTTTGGGCTCCGCGGTGCTCGTTTTGATTTTGTTCGTGTCGAACGGATCGGTCAGAATGAAAGCGTCAAAATCGTCGGTCAGTTTGGACGCGCGGGTGGTCGACGTTAGGTATTTCATGACCATTTCGTCCAGGGCCGATATTTGCGTGTTGGTTATCACGGTGGTGGGTCGGGTTTGGTTCCGTCGGTGCCAATTCGGACGGATTCGAGGGTACGGCGTCGTGCTGAGAATCAAAACCGATTCGCTGTGCTGCAGTCGCCCGATCGTGTTGTCTCGCGTGTTGTCGCGCTCGTGCTCGGCAAACGGTTTCGTCTTTTGGTTTTTCGGTTTCGTAGCCTCGGATAACCCGACGGTAGTAGTCGGGAATCTGCTTTGCTTGCTCGGTTGTTTGGTTGCCAATGTTTTTGCAGTTTTGATTGGTTTTGGTGTAGTTTTTGTGTCTATTTCGCCGTCTGTGTCGAAGTCTGTCGGGAGCCGCAAACCAAATATGCCGTCAACGAATGACGCTTCGATCTCGTCAAAGTCTTCGACCGGTTGAGACGAAATTGGAGTTGTTGATGCTATGGGTGTTGTTGTCGTCTTTTTTGTTGTTGTACTGGTTGTTGTTGTTGTTGTTGTTGTTGTTGTTGTCGTCGTCCCTTTTGTGGTTGAACGATGTCTGGTCGTTAGTGGTTTTGTAGTGATGTCAGTTGAACGATGTTTTGTTGTTTGTGTTGCAATGTTAGTTGAACGATGTCTGGTTGTTAGTGGTTTGGTTGTGATGTCAATTCTGGTTCTGGAGGATGGGAATAGAGTGGGTTTGGTGCGTGGGGGTTTGGTGTTGGTGTTTGCCACGTCTGGTGTCGTTTCGTTTGGTTTTGAAGTCGTGCGATTGTGTCGGAAAGATGTCGAGGACACGTAGACCAATGGGCGACTCAATGGGGCATTTTCGTCCGTGTTGTGAGTGGATTTTTTGGGCGATGTTGATCTGGGTGTCTCGCTGCTTATTGTTCGAAGACGGGACTGAGATGTGACGTCGTTTCCGATCGTTTCGTTGCGTAATTCGTGCGGTTTTAAACTGAGTTTCGGACGAAGAGTTGTCTTGATTTGTGTCGTCACTTTCTTCAGCTCGATTGATGTTGTTGGCTTGAGGAGGACGTCGAAATCTGTCGACATTTTGGTCGTGGTTTCGTCCGGTGTAGGAATTGTTGTCGTTTCGGGTTCGTTCGTTTTATTGGCGTTTGTCGAGTCGTTTTGTGGAAAATCGTTCGTCTCGGTCGTCGTCGAAGCCTCGTTTTTGACATTATCCTCATCGACAGTCTTTTTAGTCGTCTTGACGCCGTTGATCGTCGGTCTAACCGCTTTCTTTTGCGCCATTATATTTAAAAGAGAAAGCAGAATTAACTAACGTAAGTAGGTTTCATAATAAAAGAGGATAAATTTGTCAAGAGTCTAAAATCGTCTTTAATAATGTTTTTGGTGCCTGGAAGCAAAGCTACTTTGCGCTGGGTGACGCCGTATTCGTTTGGTAGAACTAATAAAAGTTAGAAGTTAAAAATGAGAAATTAGAAATGAAAAAAAGGGAAAAATGAAAAATGAAAAGTGAAATTTGGTTGATACAATAAATTAATCAATCGCTGCTCATCGGTGAGTTAGTTCGGAGCGGCTGGATTTGTAGATTTTAGGCAACACGTCGATCGCATCGGTTAGGTTTAAAACAACACGGATAGAATATAGATGTATAGATGCTGTCCGACTCCGACTGCGTGTAATCTAGATAATTTCTAGATAATTTCAATTGTAAATAATGAAATACCGGTAATTTCAATTTTTAATTTTAATTTTAATTTTTAATCGAATTTTTAATTTTTAAATTGAATTTAATTCTTAATGGACGCACTCTAGCGAGTAAATTCAAGAGTTTTAAGAGCTGATCTGTGATCTGTGATCTAACTCGGGTTTTGGAGCGATGTCAAGAGCGTCATTTTCGCTACTTGTGCCCAGATTAACATGCAATTGCATGTTAAATTTAGGCCTACTTATTTCTAGATAGGTACAAAACATTATATTATTTATATATAAGTATAGGTCTATGTGTATCTGGGTGGTTACTATATATAGTCTAGTCTACATAAAGTCTTCGTGCACGGACAGGATGGTGCCATTCGACAAAGTAAATCGGTCGGGTGAAGAGCTCGAGCGAGGCAGCCATTTTATTGTGATTTTTGTGATGGTTGTGATTGTTGTTGAGCGTGATGACACTCGGCAGCCATGTTCCACTACCGGTAGGTGTGTTGTTTGATTTTGATGATGATGATGATGAGGTTTTTTAATCGATTTGTGGTGTTTAATTTAGTTTATATTTTATATTTCAGCTATTTCCGACCGGCCAAACACCCGTGGAACGGCCCCGACCGCGTGCGTATGCAGTGAGTAGGCTTAATTTTTGTTGAGGTTTTTCAAGCGATTTGCGGTGTGTAATTTAATTTTTATTTTATATTCCAGCTACTTTCGACTGCCCAAAGGACCCCGAGGATGGATTTTAGATTTTAGATGAGTATTTGCTCGTTCTCTGTTGATTTTTTTGCCATTTCTGCAAAGAAATCGATTTTTTGTGTTTTATTTCTTCCTATTTTTCTAGGTTTTGGCCCCCAACTTCACCCGGGCCACTAGGACATTGTAGAAGGTAAAACTGCATTTTTTTAAATTTGTTTTTGACGTTTTTTTTTCACTGTGATACGTGCATTTTTTTTGTCTCAAAACAAAATGCTTTCTTTTGTCCGAAAATGCATTTTTTGTGTCAAAATGCATTTTTTGTGTCAAAATGCTTTTTTTGTGTCAAAATGCTTTTTTTTGTCTCAAAATGCATTTTTGTGGATGAAAATGGATTTTTTTTTCTATAAAAATGCATTTTTTGTGTCAAAATGCTTTTTTTTGTCTCAAAATACATTTTTGTGTACGAAAATAGATTTTTTTTTTGTCTCAAAATGCATTTTTTTTTGTCTCAAAACAAAATGCTTTCTTTTGTCCGAAAATGCATTTTTTGTGTCAATGCTTTTTTTTGTCTCAAAATGCATTTTTGTGGATGAAAATGGATTTTTTTTTCTGTAAAAATGGATTTTTTTTTCTGTAAAAATGGATTTTTTTTTCTGTAAAAATGGATTTTTTTTTCTGTAAAAATGCATTTTTGTGGATGAAAATGGATTCGGGTTTAATTTAATCTAATCTAATTAATCTACAAACATTTGATCCTGAAAGGTATATTGATTCGTAAAATAAGAGAGTCTTTAATTTAATCTGTTTTCTTGTGTTTATTTTGCTTCAAAACAGGTTTGTTTTTCTCCCGAAAACAAAGCAAATCGCAGTAAATCCTTTTACGTATCTCATCCCATTCGGAGCTGGACCCAGAAACTGCATTGCCATGAAATGAGATTTGCTTCATTGGAAGCTATTGTATTATTGTATAATTATCGCTTTCAAACGTGTGCAGAAAGAAACTCAGGTTTGCAAAGAAATATTATTCGAGTTTCCCACATTAAAATATAATAAACTCGGAGGATTATTTCAGTTTCCACTACGGTTCATTACCGGCGGACAGGGTTTGTTTATTGCAACCATCGTCAGTCAAACTGAACTCACACTCCAAAACAGAGTCGACCAACCACATTTTAATTAAACCCAAACTGCAGGACTGCTTGATCGTAATTCCACATCAAAAAAAGAAAAAATCGGAGAATTATTTTATTTTATTTACATTTCAAATTAATGAGTAAAAAAAAAAATGTTTTTTGGCAATTATTAAGCTCCTTTTTTCCCATCGTAACAGTAATAAAACAATTAAAATGTAGTGAAAAAGAAAGCAAGAAAACGCTATAATTATACTCAAACACTCCCCATATCTTTCCAACTTCTATTTATTTCCTATCCGAAGACCTAACCCTAACGAACGTAGGCGGCAATCGGGGATCGAAGAAAGGCACAATAAATCGTTCCGGTCGCCCGTCCGACGAACCCCCCTTGAAATGGACCATGAAAACACTCCTCGGTAGCCGTCTGCTGTCGTCGCTTTCCGACACGTACCAAACGGCGCTGAAAAATCGCAGCAGAAACGTATTGCTCTGCACGTACGGCAACAAATGCGCCTTCCCGTAAAACCCGTACTCCATCTGCAACGTGCCCGACGTCTTGTTGAACAACACGCCGACTTGGCCGAAAAACGGATGCTGGTACGTCGCAACGTGTTCCGGGAACGGATTGACGACCGCCGGCGACTTCTCCTCGCGTTTCGAGCGCGCGAGACGGACCCCGAACTTGACCAACGTGTCCGTGACGTCGTCCTCGATCAAACTCGGCGACGGCGACGTGACCGACCCGTAATCGTACGTGGACCGCCGCGACTGCCGATGTTGACCGGAGAGTCTCCTCTTGGACGAAAACAACAACCGTTGTCGTTTCGGCGCTTGCAACGTCGGCGTTGTGGTCAGCGCGTACCGAGTGGGCCAAAAACTGGGCGGTAGGTGGAACCCGAGGTTATTCCCGCCAACGGCTTGCGACGATTTGAAGTTGTTCACTTTTTCTATGACCGGAAACTGACCGCTGGTCAAAATGGTGGTCACTTTGGAGGGTCGCGTGACGCTTTCCGCTTTCGTGGTAACGTCGGTGAAGTAACCGGGGATGATCTCAGGGTCCATTTTGGGCTCCGCGGTGCTCGTTTTGATTTTGTTCGTGTCGAACGGATCGGTCAGAATGAAAGCGTCAAAATCGTCGGTCAGTTTGGACGCGCGGGTGGTCGACGTTAGGTATTTCATGACCATTTCGTCCAGGGCCGATATTTGCGTGTTGGTTATCACGGTGGTGGGTCGAGTTTGGTTCCGTCGGTGCCAATTCGGACGGATTCGAGGGTACGGCGTCGTGCTGAGAATCAAAACCGATTCGCTGTGCTGCAGTCGCCCGATCGTGTTGTCTCGCGTGTTGTCGCGCTCGTGCTCGGCAAACGGTTTCGTCTTTTGGTTTTTCGGTTTCGTAGCCTCGGATAACCCGACGGTAGTAGTCGGGAATCTGCTTTGCTTGCTCGGTTGTTTGGTTGCCAATGTTTTTGCAGTTTTGATTGGTTTTGGTGTAGTTTTTGTGTCTATTTCGCCGTCTGTGTCGAAGTCTGTCGGGAGCCGCAAACCAAATATGCCGTCAACGAATGACGCTTCGATCTCGTCAAAGTCTTCGACCGGTTGAGACGAAATTGGAGTTGTTGATGCTATGGGTGTTGTTGTCGTCTTTTTTGTTGTTGTACTGGTTGTTGTTGTTGTTGTTGTTGTTGTTGTTGTCGTCGTCCCTTTTGTGGTTGAACGATGTCTGGTCGTTAGTGGTTTTGTAGTGATGTCAGTTGAACGATGTTTTGTTGTTTGTGTTGCAATGTTAGTTGAACGATGTCTGGTTGTTAGTGGTTTGGTTGTGATGTCAATTCTGGTTCTGGAGGATGGGAATAGAGTGGGTTTGGTGCGTGGGGGTTTGGTGTTGGTGTTTGCCATGTCTGGTGTCGTTTCGTTTGATTTTGAAGTCGTGCGATTGTGTCGGAAAGATGTCGAGGACACGTAGACCAATGGGCGACTCAATGGGGCATTTTCGTCCGTGTTGTGAGTGGATTTGTTGGGCGATGTTGATCTGGGTGTCTCGCTGCTTATTGTTCGAAGACGGGACTGAGATGTGACGTCGTTTCCGATCGTTTCGTTGCGTAATTCGTGCGGTTTTAAACTGAGTTTCGGACGAAGAGTTGTCTTGATTTGTGTCGTCACTTTCTTCAGCTCGATTGATGTTGTTGGCTTGAGGAGGACGTCGAAATCTGTCGACATTTTGGTCGTGGTTTCGTCCGGTGTAGGAATTGTTGTCGTTTCGGGTTCGTTCGTTTTATTGGCGTTTGTCGAGTCGTTTTGTGGAAAATCGTTCGTCTCGGTCGTCGTCGAAGCCTCGTTTTTGACATTATCCTCATCGACAGTCTTTTTAGTCGTCTTCACGTCGTTGATCGTCGGTCTAACCGCCTTCTTTTGCGCCATTATCCACGGCTTCGGGTACGTACAAACCGTCGACTCATTCAACCATCCGGTCTCACCCATTGCCAAATCAGATATGGAGTAATGCAGCGCGCGGAATGCATTATCCATGCCCGTCAACGACGGCCCGTTCGCCGCCGTGAAAATGCCCAAGCCGTCGTCTGGGAAAAGCGTCACGAACGAACCGAAATAATTCGCGAAACCGTTTTGAAACACTCTTCTGTGACCTAAAAAAAAAAAAAAAAAATCAAACACCAATCACACAATAAGTAAAATAAGTAAAAGGTCGAATTAAGGTCAAACTTTACACACAACGATCATCCGAAATGATAATTGTGACTCACCCCGGTAACTCCCTGAGAACCATCCCAGATTGTACGCGTCAGTGGAGATGTTAACGGGAAGACTTCCTTTCACATGCTTGCTCGTGCCTGGCAAGTGAGTGTTCTGCGCACTAAACATTTCATCAATCACTCGCGGATCTAGGACGGGATCGCCATGACTCGTCCCGTTGCGAAGGAGCGTCAACATCCATTCCGCCATGTCCGGCGCGGTCGAACAAATCGAGTTCGACGGCCCGACCGGGCGCAAAATGCTAACAAAAAGAGAAATAAACGTAAATGAAAATTTGCGGATGAAATGGAGTGTTTTAATATTTACTTTCCGGTTATTTTGGACGATATGGGGACCGGTTGACCGTCGCGCAGAACGTGGGGCAGGGCAAAGTTGGCTGCCCAGTTTGGCACGCGGTCAGCGAACGTTGAACCGGTCATGTGTAGTGGTTTGAATAGGCGCCGCATTATTACGTTCTCCCAGAAGGTGTCGTTGAGGTTTTGGACTAGATGACCGGCCAGGACGTACAATAGGGGGTTTGGTACGAAGGAGTGGCGGAAAGGAGCCGTGACGGGGATGTGGCGGAGACGTCTGGAATGGAGAAAGTGGTTTTTAAGGTTGGTGGGAGTTGGAAGATGTTGTTGGGGGGTTTTTGGGGTTGTTGGTGGGTTGGTTACCTGATGAGTTCTATGCGGGTGAAATTGTAGCCTAGGACGACCCCGCCGAAGTATGGAGCTAAACCGACGCGGTGTGAAAGGATGTCTCGCACGGTCACTCGTCTGGTGCGTGATGCGTCGCTCAGCTGGAACCAACCGCCGAGCATTGACTGGATTGTGCTGTCTAAAGAGAATCTGAAGTGGACAAAGAATGTTTTTTTTTTATGAAGTTGGGTGGTTTTTTTTGTGGGTAAAGTTGTAATTAAGTTGCGGATATTATTTACGCCTAAAAAAATTGGTTTATGCACTAAAAAATTCTATTTTGGGCGTATTTGTTAGAGAATGCACCAAAAGATTGCATTTTGTGCGCAGATATTACAAAAAAGCAACAAATTGTGCGTATTTATTATAAAATGCACCAAAAAATTCCAATTTGTGCGTAGATATTACAAAAAAAGCAACAAATTGCATTTTGTGCACAGATATTACAAAAAAAGCAATAAATTGCATTTTGGGCGCATTCATGTCAAAATGCACCAAAAATTCTATTTTATATGCGCATACAACTTGAACCAAAAAGGCCATTTTATATGCGTATCCAAAATACACCAAAATTTCCATTTTGTGCAATAAAAAAAGATAAAAATATGCGAAGTAAAAGAATTTATTTAAATTTAAATTTTTAAAAATAAAAATGAAAATGATTTTTGGCGGTTCGCTGTCCGCCATTGTTGTTGTGGTTTTCCTCAGTGGTTTTTTGGGGCAGTTGGACATAGGGTGGGCAGTTTTTTTTTCCTTTTGGTCAAGACTTAAAATTAAATGGCGAATTTGAACAACAACAACAAAAATTCGGTAAAAAGTTAAAATTTTATGTAATTGAGAAAAAAAAAAAAATTAATTCATCTTTAATAATGCAATCTCGATTTATTTTTTCCCCCTCCTCTTAATGAATTCTTAAAGCGACCAATGACCTCTATCAAGGACACTCCCTATACCAAGAACTTATAAACGAATAATTCAATTCTCCGAAGCAAAAAAAAAAAAAAAAAAAACCAATTTAACTCGAAAAAAAATTTCCTCAAATCTTCAATTCCCAAACTCGACGCAATTCCACAAAACGTAAAATGTGAGAGAAATCCTCAAAACTCTCTCGAAAGAAACCTCAATTGCTTCAGGGAACGACCTTGAAAGGACGAGAGGAAACTTATATTTCGCAAACTTCCAAACAAAACTTTAAAAAAAAAAAATTTCTACAAAAAAAAAAAAAAAAAAAAAAATTCCCTTTACCCATTTCTTTCTATGTCACTTCCACTTTGAGGTCAAAAACCAAAGATCAACGAGTCAAAAACGGAATGTAACCCTAAAAAAAAAAAAAAAAAAAAAAAAAAAAAAATTCAACTTACGAATTATTTTCGTGCAAAAGCTGCGTCAAAGTTGCCGCCGTGAAACACTGCGTGATCCCCGCCAAACAAAACCTCGTATTAACATCGACCGTCCTATTCGTAGCGACATCCGCGAGTCCATAACTCCTCGTCAGCACTTGTCGGCCTCCTCCCGGCGCCGCACGCACCACCGCCACGCTCAGTCCCGGCAGCCGACGACATCTGATCAAGTGGGCGGCGAGGGCATCAACTTGTCCCGCCAAACTCGCCAACGAACCGCCGCTCTTCGTCGTCCTCGCGCCGACCAACGTCGCGACCAAACAAACGACGATTAAACACTTCATAACCGACACTTTTTACGTCTTCATAATGCGCGCTGGAGATGCCATTAGCAACGAGTCCGTCACTCCATCGTGATTAATCCGAAAGAGAGAAAAATTGGGTGTTCTTCCACGCTCTGTTTACATTCTGGATGCGGCCGAGAGAAATCGCTGCGAATGTCCACTCGGTGTTGTTGATGGGATTGGAAAATCGCACAAAAGACATTCCTCAGAAGATTAGTTGCGCTAAATTACTGGTTTTAACCAACACGTGTTACGCAGCCATCTCACCTTGACTGAATGCACTACTCGTTCGTGAGCGTGCATGACGTCGCTTTCGGACGGGATGCGTGCGATTGGTGGCCCGAGGCCTGAGTCGCGAGTTAGGGTGCAAAGATCTTGTTTTTAGCGAGTGTTTTGCTGTAGTTTAAGAGCGTTGTGAAGGTTATTGATTTAGTTATTCGTATTATCGATGGAAATGTGGGCTAATTGGGTGTTTATTTTATCGTTTTGCGATTGTTTCGTTTTGTTTTTGTTGTTTTGGATTTTTTTATTTATTTTTGGTTTTGATTTAATTTAAATATGAATTGTTTGTTTTGTTTGCTGTCTGATTTGCAGTGTGATAAGGCGCGAGTGTTTTGTCAAAGCTTTTGTGGGTCACTGAATGAGGACACACCTACGGTCGACGTCAACAAAAAGTAATGTGGCTGTTAGGCTTAGTCAGTTAAAGTGTGTTTTAAAACGTCAAATATGGAGGGATTGGAATATCAAACGGGTTAATTAACCTTGATTTGTTTCACGCGTGTGGTTCCGTGAATATTGAGGTATTTTTGGATAAGATTCGTTTTTTTTTTTTCGTTTTTTGAGGGCGAAGTTGAGTTTTTAGTGTCAATGTCAGTGCTTGGATATCCGGATCAGCCGTGGGTGGAACAACGAACAAATGGTTTTTATTTTAATTATATATTTGGATTGTTTGATTATTTTAGCCATTTTTAATCGAGAAAGATGAAATTTGGTTTTTTTTTTTAAGATATGAGTTTCTCAAAATAGTTTAAAAGATTTTTAAATTTATAGTTAATGACTAGAAATTATAAGTTTTAAAAGACTGGTGTTTTAGCAGAGCTGAAGAAATTAAAATATAACAAACTAGTCGACATAGTGACCTTGTTTCTCATCTTTTGGTAGTCATGACAACCACGTAGTTATCTATTTTAGAGGTCGGCTTGCATAACAGATGCAACTTCCTCATTTGTTTTGTGAGTGTTTGGACGGTCGCCACGTGGTCGGGGGAGAGCCACGAGGCGCTGGACACAACACACACGATAGAATTCACTCCGAAATACACAAGAGACACAAGTTTAGTTTAAGGTAAGCTTTATTGATGTCTAGGGGTATGATGTGGTGTCTCCCAGTGCATTTCCCAATGCGACGGCTGCGAACAGCCGTCCCTAACAAGACCGCGTGGCACGGCGGCCAATGGCCGCCATGACACACGTGGTCGGAATACCGTTTAGCCGTGTCGTCGCTACGTTCACGGGGAACGCAGGACGAACACGGGGAACGTGGACTATCAAGTCCCGGCGGGCGACAGAGTCGCTACGCCAACTGGATTCGTCATTGCCGCCAGCGTGGAAGAGCGATCGTGGAAGCGACCGTTCGCCATGCTGGAAGTTAGAGAACTCTCTTGGGCCTCTGCGGGGCCCACCACTTCCGGAAGGGGCACTTCCGGTTCCCAATTGGCCGGGCCAACGACCGTCAGCTCCACCTGGTGCGGGGGTCCGCAACAGGTGCGCGCGAGAAACACACGAGGTGCGCGAGAGCCGTGGAAGCGCCGTGTGTTGCAGGCAAGTGAGCGGACTGAGCGGGCAGCCGGTCACATCTCCCCCCCCTAAAAAAGGTAAGTACTGAGAGGGGTACCTCAACACAATCACGAAAGTGGTTGTTTGAAAGTTAATTTCATAATTAAAAATTAATCATTACTTTTCTTTTTTGCAGATAACCAGATGACCGGATGAGTTGATGACAACTGGACCACGGATCACCAGCAGGTAACATCGGGAAAAATACACCAGAGAAAACAACGCACACTTACCCCCAGGATGAAGACAAAATACAATTCGTGAAATATAAATACTGTAAATAACACTTGTAAATTTTTAACACATTTGAATAAAAAATTCTTTGAAAAATATTAAAATCTAAGTTAATTTAATTCTAATAGGTAAGTAAATGCATTTGTAGCTTTGAGAATAAAAGTTAGGACTATTATTATTACTTTGATAGAGAAAAAAAAAACATTTAAAAAATGTAAAAAACTATCAATACTTTTGGCATTATAAAGTTTTGAGAAAAACTGGCCACTTCTTCTATATCTGTAGCGTCTTGCCGGGCGTCGGTGGCGTCTCGTCGTCGTCGTCACGTTCGTTCTCTTTTATCGACGGCAGCTCCTTCGCCAGGTTACGACGCGTCTTTTGCTCTCGCTTCGCGGCGGATCTGGTTTTCTGAAATGAAATGTCCGTTGGTCTCTCGCCGAATATCGGCGGCATAATGACCGCTGGATTTGGAATTGACTGTAAAACAGTCGAGGAACAAACGAATTCCGTCGGCATGCTCGTATCGTTTGAGACGATCGTACACGACGATGGTGGGATTGATTTCTTCGCCGCTTGCGTACATGACGTAACCGTAGCGGTCACTCGTTGGCTCACGGCGAGGGCGACGAGGGCCGCCGAAATCTCAGAGCGTGGTTTGGCTTTCGATTCTGTCACCGTTGAACATGACTGTTTTACAGTCACTTTCTTCGGTGGTCGAAGGATTTTAGTCGAACTCGAAGTTGAAGTTTTTGGTGTCTGCGACGTTTGCGAACGATTCGCCGCAAATCCGGCTAGTTTCAAGCGTAAAACCGCTCTTTTTGAAACTCGTCCAGTCGTTGTATCGTCAGCTTTTGACGTGGAATTGGGATTTGATCCCGTTCGTGGCGATTGGGCTGAAGTCGAGGCGCCGGAATTGGCGTAAAACGCCTTTTCTGACTTCTTTCTTTCTCTACGAGAACGCACGCGCATCCAACCGACCACGCGGTTTCTTACTGGAATCGGGCGTCCGGATACTGTCATAAAATGACGGAACCAGAGTTCCAAAGGCTCGTTGCAATCCACATGTCCTTCACCAAGACAGTTTTCGCACGGAGTTAACGCGCCGTTGTTGCGTTCGGTTACGCAACTTCCTAAACACACCGGGCATAAGACTCGAGTGCCGGCTGGATATTCTTCCATTGGAAAATAAATAAAAATGAATTGATCAAATCAAATATACGGAACAGGAAATCGACGGGATTCGTGCGGAGGAGACGAACTGGACAGTCACTTGCTTGGAACGAGAATGATTTGATGTTGCCAAGATTCCTTCCTAAGTACCGCAGAATAGCGTCTTTTTACGCAACGTGTACGAAACCGGAAACGCTATGTTGTCGTCTCGTGATTGGTCCGTAGGAATTTCGAATTCGGAGGTGTCCACCTAGTGGTCAATCTCTGTATCGTATCGGCAAAATATGATTTCTCGATGGTCTTTTCGAATCCGAATTCGGTTTGGGCTGTGCTGCCGTGGTTTTGTGTGAAACCACTCGTGGCAGAGACAAAGCCTTTTTCTTTCTTTTTGGTTTCCCAAAAGGTTTTACTGGTGTTGGCAACTTGGTTGCGATACCAGATTCTGTTGGTCGCACTGGTGGTGGCAAGATTGTTGCTGTACCAGTGTTCACAGGTCGGTTCTCAAGAACTTCTTCATCTTCCTCATCTAAAATGGGCTATCGAGCTCTCTTTCCAGAAGAAATAAGTCTTTTTAAGTTTCCACACTATTGCATGTACTTTTTAATTGTAAAATCATTGATTTTATAAGACTATAAGCATTTGTATTGGTCACTTTAGTGATTATATATGGTGCTTTGAAATGGTCTTTGCGAGACGAAGCTAATGGTATATCCATTTTTCTCAAAGGATGGATTTTTAGCAAAACTAAATTTCCCATTTCAAGTTCAGAATTTTCAGCACATGGCCTGAGTTTATCAAACCATAGCTAAATGTTCCAAATCAGCATTCTAGTTGTTAGACAAACTGGTTTTACAACAAAAACACCTTGGTCTGTTACTTGCAGAAAGGACAGCTCCGAGCCCGCCGTCACTTTGCATCTGTAAGGATGACAAAGTTGCGAGCGAAATCCGGCGCAGGCAGCGTCATTCCTTCTGCGAGTCGGTATTCAAACCCTCGAATGCAAATGTTGCATTCTTCTGTCCACTGCTACTAAACATATATATTTTAAAGAGTGAAAGAAAAAATGAGTTTCTTGAGTGCTGCTCAATTTTGGTCACAACGTGGCCTTTATTTTAACGTTTGTCGGTGACATATTATTGTTTATTTAAACAATTAGTGTCAATGGTACGATCAAAAGTTAGGTGTATTCATTCAAGTCTGTAGAGTTTGACTCTGTAACTTCTTTAACGATAATAAAATACAATATTTACTTGCTGGTAAAAATCCCACGTGTCTGTAGGACTTCCTTGTAACTGGTAGTCACTGGAAATGTCAAAGACAGGGCCGCAGTTTGCAAAAACGGACAGAGGTGATTGATTAACAACCAACTAGAATCCATTAGATTGCTTGATGTGGCTACTCATGGGAGAGGGATTAGTGATGTCACTTCCCCCCCCCATGTTTCCCATGGTAACGTGATTCGAGTTAATTTCTTGGAAATTAATCCCCAGATTTCCCAAATTTTCGAAATCTTTTGAAAATCAAACTTTTCCCGAAAAATCTGTGAATACCACATGTTTTTCCGTTGCTTTCTAGTCGCCATCTTGGGTTTTTATAAAAAAAAATAAATAATTCGACCAGATAAAATGCCAAAATTTCTCCATTTCTGAAAAAAACCAACAATTTTTGAAAGCAAATAGAAATTTGTTTGGAACTAGAAGTTCTGAACCAGATCAAAATGGTCTGATTCCACAAAAACATGACTTTTGTGCTTTAAAAAAGCACGAAATCATGTCTGTAGAACTTCGAAATTTTCAAACCAGAGATACGACACATGGTTTCAAGCATAGACTGATCCAGCGTCGTTTGCGTTAATTGACGCATAGTGCTATCCGATTTGTCTTGGAGTTCCACCAAGTGATCGGCTACTTTCAGAAGCGTGTCTTCCCACACTTCGTAGGTCGTCATATCATCAATAACTAGATTAAAGACGTTGCAAGTTGTTTCAAGCATCGCTTGATCCAACAATTTAACTTTAGGGACTGACATATTGTCGTTTGAAGAAGCAATCGAATTATTATCCGAGTCGTTCAAATCTGAATCCGTTGCGGGTGTGGAAGAATTAGGTGCAGGAGAGTCCCACGTGGTCTTACCAGTTCTGGTCGCTGGCATTGACACAATGTGACCAAAAGCAGGACCGCAGCTTGCAAAGTGAACAAGTGGAATTAAGTCACGACCAATGAGGAGACAGGAGATTAGGCTCAAGTAGCCATTTCTGAGAGAGGGATTAGTGATGTCACTTCCCCCCCCTGGTTTCCCATTGGTAGAAAATTTGGATTAATTCATAGAATTGATTTCCCAGAGTTCCAAGAAATGTCGAAATTTTAAAATTCCAATCATTCTCGAAAATTCCGAGATTTCCACATGTTTTGCCATTGTCTTTCCAGTCGCCATGTTTGATTTTTAAAATAAAAACAAAATTTCGACCGTTTTAATGTTCCAATTCCTACATTTCTGCAGAAAAAACAACACTTTTTGAAAAAACAATAGTGATTTTTCGGTTTGGAACTAGAAGTTCAGAACCAGATCAAAATGGTCTGATTCCATGAGAACATGACTTTTGTGCCCAAAAAAGGTACGAAATCGTGTCCAAAGAACTTCTAAATTTTCAAACCAGAGATTTCCATCGTCGTTTCCAACAATAGAAAGCTAACCGCGCTAGCGCGCAGACAAAACCGTTTCTTTATTGCACAGCAACATTGAAAAACAGAGAAGAAAGACAAGAAAATGAATAAAAAATCACAAAATACTGGGTGTTTTTTAATATAAAATACACTCAAAAAGTTCCAATTTTTAGCAGAAGGTTTTTGCAGATATTTACATTACGGGGATATTGTTGCAATCTCTTCTTCTGCCCCAAGAGACCAACAAACGCGCCCGCTCGCCCCTTTCGGGAAGCTTTCATTCCAGTCTGCACGAGGCTGCCTTTCGACAGAAACGTGCCTACACTGAGATGTCTGTTCATCCCAATGAAATGGTGTTTTTTGTGGGACAGTCAGCTGCACTTAAAGTAAAAAAGGAAATGCATCTCCTGTCCCTAGTTGCTTTGGGGGCCCACCCTTCAGCTGCCAACTTAAAGCCATATCACCTTCTATTTGGTGCTGTCTACCTCCAGGTCATGAAACACGTGTATTCAGTTACAACGATGTCTACTGTCCGGTGTGGCGTCCCAAAGAACCATGAAAATCATAGATAGGGAAAAAAAATCGAAGATAAAGTGAAAAAACAAAAAAGGTTGTAAAATAAAAACAAACTTCCAAATTGTAGAGATTGTCCAAAACTGTGGTTCGAGCACAGTCCTCGAAAACAAGCTGAAACAACTTGAAAATCCAATGAAGGTGAATAAAATTCAGAAGCAAAAGTTACAGGCTAGATTCCCAATCTCTTTTCAAAGTTGGTAGCTACCTGAATGCACAGATATCGTTCCTACGCCCTAACGAACTCTCTGTGTCAGTTGAGCACTTCACCATTGGTTTCCCCGTACCTCCGGCAGCTCTCCCTGCTGTCCGTGTCCCAATTTTCCACAGTTCTAGGGTTGTATCCAACTTGCAACTGTTTCCAACCAGTACACGGGACAGGGTAGGATTATGACCGATGTGAACCCGGATGAGCGCCTCGAGCAGCCACAACGCAACTCATAAATTATGAGTTGCAACAAAAATCAAGGCAGTCTTCCCATGTGTGCGGACACTTCGCTGCTACTCGGGTCCAACTACACGCCAACTCACCGCACGTGACTGTTCCCGCGCCAGCGACCACTAAGCTAGCAACCTGCATCCAAGCGACTAAACGTCCTACAAGAAGTTTGGTGTCACTCAAAGCTCAGTTCAACATCGCCTCCTCGCCCGGCCCATAATGGAACCAGCGATTGCAGCGTGGCAATTAGAATATGACCGCTTCTCCCCCGTGGGAATTGGGTTGCTGGTGGCCACCAGCGCGCCTCCTCCACTAATCGAGTTTGAATACGCTGCAGACTGTTCCATTACTTTTACTTGGGCTGCGCACCAAGAAATAAAAATAATAAAGAAGGTTTGGAATTGTATTCCCCTCCCAACCACTCAGTTTTTTAGGCTAAGCTAGAAAGGAATAGAAGACCGTTGGAAAGTGTGGCCAATGTAAGTCCCGGCTTGCCAGTACCCAGGCAAGCTGGACATGCACAGCCACCAATTTTGTCAAGTTAGGGTCCAAAATCAGCGATTAGCGGCCGTTTCGCCTGCTGATTCCCTATCACAACCATGACCAAAGAAATTTCCCCCTTTTTGATCGAAAAATTTCATTCAATGTTGAGTTATCAACTCAACCAGAAAATAGAAAAAAAAAAATCGCAAAGAGTTCAAGATCCAGGACGGGCCCACAATTGTGAGTGTTTGGACGGTCGCCACGTGGTCGGGGGAGAGCCACGAGGCGCTGGACACAACACACACGATAGAATTCACTCCGAAATACACAAGAGACACAAGTTTAGTTTAAGGTAAGCTTTATTGATGTCTAGGGGTATGATGTGGTGTCTCCCAGTGCATTTCCCAATGCGACGGCTGCGAACAGCCGTCCCTAACAAGACCGCGTGGCACGGCGGCCAATGGCCGCCATGACACACGTGGTCGGAATACCGTTTAGCCGTGTCGTCGCTACGTTCACGGGGAACGCAGGACGAACACGGGGAACGTGGGCTATCAAGTCCCGGCGGGCGACAGAGTCGCTACGCCAACTGGATTCGTCATTGCCGCCAGCGTGGAAGAGCGATCGTGGAAGCGACCGTTCGCCATGCTGGAAGTTAGAGAACTCTCTTGGGCCTCTGCGGGGCCCACCACTTCCGGAAGGGGCACTTCCGGTTCCCAATTGGCCGGGCCAACGACCGTCAGCTCCACCTGGTGCGGGGGTCCGCAACAGGTGCGCGCGAGAAACACACGAGGTGCGCGAGAGCCGTGGAAGCGCCGTGTGTTGCAGGCAAGTGAGCGGACTGAGCGGGCAGCCGGTCACAGTTTATATTTTTGAATGTATTTGCACGTAACCATCACTACATAAGTGATTATTACCATTGGAGAGTTAACCAATTTTTTGCCAAACAAGCCTAAAAAATGGATTGTTTGCAACCCTAGTTATTTTTGCTGCTAAATGGGAACTAAAAAGCATCAATAATAAATTTGAGACTGGTTTTTAGACACCAAAACGAAATTTATACTTGAAAAATTCAATTTATCGACCTAAAGATACAATTTTTGAGGAATGATGCACTGCCATCTGGTGGCCATCTTTGCAACTTACGCCATTTTTAATTCAGTTGGGTTTGGCAGAGCCACCTGGATTTACACCTGGCTCTAACTTTTTGAAGACTACAGACAGACCAAATCATGGCTTCTCTCATTGGCTGAAAACAGTGAGGCTTGTGGTTTGCGCCGACTGATGATATTCCCAACGTGATACTGCATTTTGGAGTGAGTGTGAATAGGGCAACCAATTCACGTCCAATTAAATATATTTCTATCAACATATTACTGCTTCCTCGATCATGATTTCGTGGAAAACAAGTGAGGAAAAACAGGAAATGCATCACCCACAACTATTTATGCAGCAAGTATAAACTTTAAGCGTTTTCTGCATGAAATAAACATAAAATTGTGTAAACAACACGATCAATCTTATTTTTGTCTCTCATATTTGCGCTCTTCCTTATTTCATGGTCATATTTTGATTTTTATTAGATACGCGTTGCCATAGTTGCAAGTCGGTCGCCATAGTTACAGCGGGACCACTCAAGGCTCGACTCTGAAACACGAAAACACCCAATTTGTATTTTAGCAACGGAGAGAGATACAAACGAGAACGAGCAATGGCTTCCCCTTCCCCGCCACCGTATGACGCTCCGCCGCCGTACGACGCCATATTCAGTAGTTATTGTTACGTGGAGAAGAAAGCGAAATCGCAGTTGTGTGTCATTGATTTTTTACCGGAGGACCCGGAAGTCAGATTTCCGTGAGAATGGTTTTTTTTTTTTTTGTTTTTTTTTTTTTGAGAAATTATTTTTATTTTTTTTTTATGAATTTTGGTTTTGTTTGCAGGACTTTAATAGGAAGATCTAACGAGTGGCTGCGGCTTAATCCGGAGTGGGAAGCGAGAGCTTGCGAGAGTATTGAGTTTAAAAGTAAAGGCGGAATTCCTAGTGTACAGAATGTCACTTTTATTGAGCATAATACTGGTACTACTTATGTAAGAGGTTTGAGGTAAATATAGGTTTATGAAAATTTTTTTTTGGAAGTTATGTCATGAAAATGAGGGAAATATTCATTAAAGCTGATTTTATCAAGTTTTTCAGTGGAATAAAATTAGCAAAATTTTTTTCTGAAATTTTAAATTATTGGTGGTTTTTATGTTTAAATTTTTTGGTTTTAATTGTTAAAAATAATTTTTTTTTATGTGTTTATAATATTACAGTGTTTATTATGGAAATTTGAAATTGTTGCTTTTTTTCATAATTTTCCATAAATTTCGATGTGGTAATTTATAATCCTTCTAATTAGATAATAATGTTTTAATAAAAATGTGCAATATACTCTGTTTCCATGGCTGCAAGGACATATGGTTTTATTGTATGCATCATAGTAAAATTAACTAATGCACATGATGGATAAATTTGCTCCGAAAGCAAAAACTTAACGTGAAAAAATTAACTAGACTCTAGTAGTTTTTATAATAAAAAGTTGGAATTTAATTAAATTTAGATGATTTGAAGGATACACTGGAAAAAAAAGTAAATTTCCAAACATTTCCAAGTTGGAAATTAATTTGGAAAATTCAAATTTCCTATTATGAGAAAATTAGTTGGAAATGTGTTGCAAATATTTATACATTTCCACACTTTTGGAAATTAGTAGTAAATTCTAATAGTGAAATCTAATATTTCCAATAAATTGTAAATTTGTTGTTTAAAATATTATATTTACTATCAGTTTTCTTTCAGATGGAAATGTTGTTTGGATATTTTCAACACATTGTAAATATAAAGGTAGATGGATTTTACAAGTTTGTAAATTAGATTTACAAACAATTGAAAATCATCTTTTTCTAACATATTTACAACCTAATAAAGAGACCATTTACATGACTTTTTTTTACAATAACTTTACTAACATTTTCAATTGTGTAGTTTTGAAATTTTACAATATATTTCAAATATATTCTCAATAAATTTCAAAATATTCAAACATTCCCGCCAAGTTCCGTGAATCGTCCACTCGTAACGTACACGTCCATTGTACGTTATGAATCGTCCACTCGTAACGTCAATCGTACGTTACGAATAATGCTATTGAGTAAAATTAGTTCTTACTTCCAAGTTGTTCTTGCATACAACATAACAACAATTTCCGAATTTTCTACCAATATACAAAATCTACTATCCTCCATTTTGAAAATTTTAAATATTCAACTTTTTTTTATTTAAACTGTTTGATTTTCAAATAGACTATTTGAAAATTCAAAACCATTTTGGAAAACGTTACTGTATAACAGAAGTTATGCATGCTTATAGTATAAGCTGTACAAGCCTGGTGGATAGAGCAGTGGTCTTTGGAATAAAGGGTCCCGGGTTCAATTCTGACAGAGGTCAAGGTAAGTAAAAAGAAAACAATAAGATTAAAATAAATTTAAACAAAACTGTCAATAAAACATGCAAATTGCGATGAAATCAATGAAAACTAATTGTTGAATAGTGTTTGAAAAAAAAAATCAAACAACTTAAAAAAAAAAATTGAGTTTGTGTATTTATATTTTTCAAAATGGAGGGTAGTAGATTTTTTATATTGGAAATATATTATGAAATTTCATAATTACGTAATTGAAAATGTTTGTAAAGTTATTGTAAAAAAAGTCCCGGAAATGGTCTCTTTCCAGATTGTAAATACGTGTGGAAAAGACTTATTTTCAATTGTTTGTAAATCTAATTTACAAACTTGTAAAATCCATCTACCTATATATTTACAATTCTTTACAAGTGAGTAAATCTGATTTTTTTTCCAGTGATATTTTTATCATAATCCTACCGTATTACTCCGCTTTAAGCCACATGCCGGTATAGTTTTACCAGCATGCCGCTAAACCAAGTTTTTACCGGTATATCGTAAGTGAGTATGAATATTTTCGATTAGAATTGAACCAAAAAATGCATAAAAAGCGTTTTTAGATGCCCAAAATGTAGGAAATTGGCCTAAATTTTCTACAAATTTATCCAAATTTTAATATTAACCTTTAGAATATCAAGAAAACTCAAATTTCTGGCCCAAATTCCATTATAATTATTCATCCGGCTTTAAACGTCTTTTAATTGCTGAAAAGTTAATGTAAATTTGAACTTTTAGCTTTGTAAAGTCACATTTACACGGAGTGTAAATTATATCTGAAATTTTCCAAAGTTGGTAATTCCATGTACAGCGGCATGCGCGTTAATACAGTAATACAAATTTTATACGGTATTCTTTTTTTTATTTTATTCTGTTTTGTTTATAGCTCATTTTTAATGTTTAATTTCATCACTAGGTTATGGCTTGTACCACGGAGAGACCCCCATTTAGGTCCTCAACAGTTGGCGTACTTCGACACTGTACCCGCACAAACTCCGGGCTTCTTGACTGTTCAGTTTGATCGGTTCGATAAAGTCATGGCTCAGCTCAATAACAAGATAACTCAAAATCCACTCAATGGTAACATTCTGCAATATTCCGCGAGACGTGTTACGAAAGAAATATTAGTTTGTTTCTATGCGGTCTAGGACTCATCATAACTGTCGAAACACAACCGATGAAGTACAGTACAACTCAAGGATTAGTCGACCCGGACCGGTCGTATTTTACTGATTTCGGGTTCAGCGTGTTTGTAATTCGAGTGTTCTACGAAATCGGACCGCCCGCCTTCGAATCCGTAGGTAAAATCCTGCAGCGAAGCAATTAAAGCGTCGTAACCGACGAGTCGATTTTCCAGGCGTCATTGATTTTTTCCCAAAGTCGCGCAATGGCGAATTCGACTACATTCCGGATCTCGTCAAATTGGCGTCGGAATGGACCACTGGACAGCCAAACATCCGCGTGAGCAACGTGCAGACCGTGGGAATGAAAATGAAATATGGTTGAGTGTGAGGTCGAGGAGATATTTATTTAAAAGTCTTAAATTGTTTTTTTGTTTGTAGATCAGAACAATAGAGTGGATGACACGAAAATGGCGATCAGGGAATCTCGTTCGGAGAAACACAAAACGTGCTATCTTCGCATATTGCGGTTGTTTTACGTTCGCACACCGGAAACTGTGATTGCGGTGACGTACATGAGTCCATTTTTAGGACCGCTTACTTGCAAGACGTTCTTACCAGTGCAGTTGACGAGCGGGAACTTTTCTAAAGCGGAGTTTGAAACTTCGCAACAAATGCTAACCAGAATTTCAGAATGGGTGGCTGACCACAGTAAGTGTTTATGTGAACGCCTCTTGAACACACAGGTGCGTTCAATTTCAAATCGAAAAACCGATTCTCTCGAATTTGTCGGATGGAAATGACGAAAAACGCATCGTATTTTATCGATAACGGTAACTTAGCTACCTAAAATGTAACGGTAACGGTTGGTAACTATTATTTTTTTGCCAAGTAACTGTAACGGTAACTAGTTACCAAATTCCAGTAACGCACACAACACTGTATATTAACGTACAGTCAAATATTTCTGTAACTAAGTTGTAATCACAAATTGTGTCCACGAATCTAGAGTAAACAGGGGCTGGGCAATTCATTAAGCAACACAAGTTTGGGTTTTCAACAATGCATCATAGTTTTTTGCTTTGTAACTTAAAAAGTAACATTGCAATCTCAAATTTGTCAATTGTAAAGTTGTAGAGCATCATTTGTTTTGTTTAATCAGAAATTATAAAAATGAAAATTTTATTTCCTACATAATTATTGGAAAAAAACTCATCCAACAGTCTTCATTTTTTAAAATAAATTTTATACTTGTTTCAATTGCTAAATAGAACACTTAAGTCATATCTGCACATGTTCAAGATTTACCGTACGAGAATTAACTCGTTAAAAGTGAAAATCGATTTGATAATCAAGTTTTTATAATCCGTTTTTCACAATTTGAAATTGAATGCATCTATTGCGTTTCAGAGGTGTAAATTAAGTCTAAAGCTAATTACGGACAAAACTTCTTTCTTTTGTTTATTTCAGATGTACGCATTCTTAGCGCGGAGACGATCCCCGTTCGAATGTATTCCGGCGGTGCAAAATACGGACCCGAATCGACTTATTTTTACAATAAGTCTGGTGTGCAAGAGCGTTTCATTACGACTATCCGATTGTATTTGGATGGCGAATATCCAGATCCTCACATAAGTATGTGTCCCATTGCGTATAGAGGCTGGGCAAGTGAACCGGTTATGGATGCCGAAAACATTCCAAGTGGCCCCGCCGAATGCAGCATTGCCTGAATTAGAAGTGCTTACGTTGGGACTTAATTAAAATGAAAGTAATTTTAAAAACAGGCTTAGTTTATGCCATCTAACTGCTAGGCATTCGTGCTAACTCATTACACTTTACTCGATTACAAATAATAAAACCCACAATACGCTTGCAAAGCCTTTACGAACCTTCAGTAGCGGCATAACTGAAACTGCTTATGCCAATAATTAGTTCCTGAAATGAGAAGTGGCAAGAGTATTTTTGCATTTTGTTATCCTATAGGAATGTCTACTTAAAATATTTCATTCATTCACAATAATAATAATTTTGTTAAATGTTATCATGTAGAATTTGTACATTTTTCATTCCTATACATTTTTTCAATCAATACCAAAACATCTGTTTATTTGCATTGCTTTTTGCAGTGTTAAGATGGTGTGTACAATAGTAAAGTACAATATATGGTAAATGCAACATTTCTATTTTATCTAATTTAAAAGGTATAAGATGTAAGATATTCTATAAGTCAGCTAAAATTTAAAATATTACAATGCAAATTTGATCTTTTAAATGAATAATATTCCGTTTTTGGTATCTGTATTTTAAAGATTTCCATCAAAATATTTTTAAACTTTTATGTACCGGTTAAGCGCGGTGTGTACAGAGGGCCATCGACTCAGCCGGTATTGTAAACGCTTTATTTTTCAGTCGTACCTAGCAATTGCAGATTTGAATTAAAAGTGCAATGTAATGAATAATAAAAATCTGAAGTCACGCATTCCAATTTTCAGTTTGTAATTCATGAGTTGTTTATTAGCAACTGATAATGTCACAAAGAAATCATCTGCAATCTAAATGTCTGAAGGCTGAGCGAGAAAAAAGATGTGAATTAATCATTGTGAACAAAGCAAAACATCAATCCTATTTATGTGAGAGGTTTGAGATAAATAACTGATTCAAAAGATATTTTTATTTTATTTTTTTATAAAGGGTGTCCCAAAAGTAACGCAAGATTTGAATTAACCGCCATTTGTGCAGTAAATTGTTGGCAACCCTGAAACAACAACGAATAATTAAAATGGGAATTGAACTTGGATCAACTATGACGCACGGGAACTCGGCCTAGATACAGATTATTTTTGTATACAAAAGCAGTCGGTCTCCATAGTTACAGCGGGGCCACTCAAGGCTCGACTCTGCAACACGAAAACACCCAATTTGTATTTTAGCAACGGAGAGATACAAACGAGCAATGGCTTCCCCGCCACCGTATGACGCTCCGCCGCCGTGCGATGCCATATTCAGTAGTTATTGTTACGTGGAGAAGAAAGCGAAATCGCAGTTGTGTGTCATTGATTTTTTACCGGAGAACCCGGAAATCAGATTTCCGTGAGAATGCTTTTTTCTTTTTTTTTTGAGAAATTATTATTTTTTATTTTGATGAATTTGGTTTTGTTTGCAGGACTTTAATAGGAAGATCTAACGAGTGGCTGCGGCTTAATCCGGAGTGGGAAGCGAGAGCTTGCGAGAGTATTGAGTTTAAAAGTAAAGGCGGAATTCCTAGTGTACAGAATGTCACTTTTATTGAGCATAATACTGGTACTACTTACGTAAGAGGTTTGAGGTAAATATAGGTATAAGTATATAATATTTTTTTTGGAAGTTATGTCATGAAAATGAGGGAAATTTTCATTAAAGCTGATTTTATCAAGTTTTCCAGTGGCATAAAATTTCAAATTATTGGTGGTTTTAGGTTTAAATTTTTTGGTTTTAATTATTAAAAATAAATGTTTTTTTTGTGTGTTTATAATATTACAGTGTTTATTCTGGAAATTTGAAATTTTTGCTTTTTTTTCATAATTTTCCATAAATTTCGATGTGGTAATTTAATCCTTCTAATTAGATAAATAATGTTTTAATAAAAATGTGCAATATACTCTGTTTCCATGGCTACAAGGACATATGGTTTTATTGTATGCACCCTAGTAAAATTAACTAATGCACATGATGGATAAATTTGCTCCAAAAGCAAAAACTTGATTTGAAAAAATTAACTATACTCTAGAAAAAAGTATAGTTATACTACAAATTTTCAAAGTTGGTAATTCCATATAGAGTAGGTAACACATACTATGTTTACATGCACGGAATATTTCGAGCGAGATGAAATATTCCGTGTGCACAACTGTCATGTAAACAGGGATGACAAGTACTCGTATTATTCGAGTAGTGAATAATTCCTCGCAGAAGGTTGTTTAATTCGAGTGAACTCGAACTATTTTTATTGTGCATGTGCGCATCGCTTCCGGCACTTCGCCATTGATCGAAAACCGAAAGTAATCACGAATTATTTTCTGCATGTAAACACAACAATTTGATTTTTTCAGCACTCAAATTATTCACCATTCAAAACACAATCTTTATACGGTATGCTTTTTTATTTTATTTTGTTTTGTTTATAGCTCATTTTTAATGTTTGATTTCATCACTAGGTTATGGCTTGTACCACGGAGAGACCCCCATTTAGGTCCTCAACAGTTGGCGTACTTCGACACTGTACCCGCACAAACTCCGGGCTTCTTGACTGTTCGGTTTGACCGGTTCGATAAAGTCATGGCTCAGCTCAATAACAAGATAACTCAAAATCCACTCAATGGTAACATTCTGCAATATTCCGCGAGACGTGTTACGAAAGAAATATTAGTTTGTTTCTATGGGATCTAGGACTCATCATAACTGTCGAAACACAACCAATGAAATACAGTACAACTCAAGGATTAGTCGACCCGGACCGGTCGTATTTTACTGATTTCGGGTTCAGCGTGTTTGTAATTCGAGTGTTCTACGAAATCGGACCGCCCGCCTTCGAATCCGTAGGTAAAATCCTGCAGCGAAGTAATTAAAGCGTCGTGACCCACGAGTCAATTTTCCAGGCGTCATTGATTTTTTCCCAAAGTTCGAATTCGACAACATTCCGGATCTCGTGAAGTTGGCGTCGGCATGGACCACTGGACAGCCAAACATCCGCGTGAGCAACGTGCAGACTGTGGGAATGAAAATGAAAAATAGTTGAGTGCAGTCGAAAAGATATTTATTTCAAAAGCTTAAATTGTTTTTTGTTCCTAGATCAGCACAATCGAGTGGATGACACGAAAATGGCGATCAGGGAATCTCGTTCGGGGAAAGACAGAACGTCCTATCTTCGCATATTGCGATTGTTTTACATTCGCACACCGGAAACTGTCATTGCTGTGACGTACATGAGTCCATTTCTAGGACCGCTCACTTGCAAGACGTTCTTACCTGTGCAATTGACGAATGGAAACTGTTCTAAAACGGAGTTTGAAACTTCCCAACAAATGCTAACCAGAATTTCAGAATGGGTTGCTGACCACAGTAAGTGTTTATATGAATGCCTCCTGAACATACAGGTGCGTTCAATTTCAAATCGAAAATTTGTCGAAAATTTGTTGGATGGAAATGACGAAAAACGCATTATATTTTTTAGAATTGGATGATTGAAAAACCGATTCTCGTAATCCCCGTTTGGGGTCGATTCTTTGGATTTCGACCTCGATTTCAACTCATTTATCTGTCGGCCATTTTGAAATTCAATAGATCGGCGGGGTAAACTTTATGGAAACAGTTTAGTTTATGTGAATAATTTCTTCTCGGGAAATGAGTGTATTAATATTACTTTAAGGTGTTTGCAGTCAAATATTTCTGCAACTAAGTGGTAAACACAAATTGTGTTCACGAATCTAGAGTATACAGTATGGGCAATTCATTAAACAACACAAGTTTGGGTTTTCAACAATGTGTGAGTGTTTGGACGGACGCCACGTGGTCGGGGGAGAGCCACGGGACGCTGGACACAACACACACGATGAATATCCACCAAAATACGACCAAAGACACAGGTTTAGTTATGATTGATAGCTTTATTGTTGTCTAGGGGTATGATTGGTGTCTTAGGTGTATTTCCAAATGCGATGGCTGGATTACAGCCATCACTAACAAGACCTCGTGGCACGGCGGCCATTGGCCGAATGACACGCGTGGTCGGAATGCTTGTTCGGCCACGTTGTTGTAGCGTTCACGGAGAACGCAGGACAAACGCGGCGAACACGGACGCTCAGGTCCCGGTGTGCGACGCCAGGCCGATCGTTCGGGTCGTCGTCATAGTCAGAAAGGAACAGCGGTCGTGGAAGCGACCGTCCAGCTTGCTGGCTAGAAGAGAACTGTCTTGACCTCGTGGGCCTTTGCGGGGCCCACCCACTTCCGGAAGGGCACTTCCGAGTCCGAATTGGCCGAAGCCAACGGCCCGCAGCTCCACCTGGTTGCGGGGGACCGCAAACAAGTTGCATACAAAAAACACGTAACGCGCGAGAGCTGTGGAGTGCCGTGTGTTGCAGGCCAGTGATCAGCCTGCGTGGGCAGTTGGTCACAAGTGCATGATGGTTTTTTGCTTTGTTAAAAAGTAACATTGCAATCTCAAAATTGTCATTTGTAAAGTTGTGGAGCATCATTTGTTTAATCCGAAATTATAAAAATCAAAATTTTATTTTCTACAAAATTATTGAAAAAAAAATCATCTAACAGTTTTCATTTTTTTTTTTAAATTTTATACTTGTTCAAATAGCTAAATAGAACACTTAAGTCATAACTGCACATGCTCAAGATTTACCGTACGAGAATTAACTCGTTCAGAGTCAAAAAGCGATTAGATAATCAAGTTTTTCACAATTTGAAATTGAATGCACCTATTGTGTTTCTGGGGTGTAAATTAAGTACAAAGCTAATTACGGATAAAACTTATTCCTTTTGTTTATTTCAGATGTACGCATTCTGAGCGCGGAGACGATCCCCGTTCGAATGTATTCCGGTGGTGCACAATACGGACCCGAATTGACCTATTTTTACAATGAGTCTGGTGTGAAAGAGCATTTCATTACGACTATCCGATTGTATTTGGACGGCGAATATCCAGATCCTCACATAAGTATGTGTCCCATTGCTTATAGGGACTGGGCATGTGAACCGGTTATGGATGCCGAAAACATTCCAAGTGGCCCTCCTAAATGCAGCATTGCCTGAATTAGAAGTGCTTACATTGGGACTTAATCAAAATTAAAATAATTTTGAAAACAGGCTTAGTTTATGCCATCTAACTGCTAGGCATTCGTGCTAACACTTTACTCGATTATAAATAAAGGGTGTCCCAAAATTAACGCAAGATTTGAATTTGCCGCCATTTGTGCAATAAATTGTTTCTGCCGAAATTGGATGATATTGATGTGGCCAATATGTGGTTTCAACAAGACGGTGCCACATGCCATACAGCCCGTGAAACAATTCAATTACTGCATGAGACATTTCCTGGTCGTGTACTCTTTCGTTTCGGTGATCAGAATTGCCAGCAAAGCCATGGAGGCCATTTCCCCATGTGTTATTCCATAAATAACCCTATCCTATGTACTTTATGATTCAATAAAAAAAAATAACAATCTAAAGACTAAAAACTGTGTTTTCTATTTAATTCAAATCTTGCGTTAATTTCGGGACACCCTTTAATAAAACCCACAATACCATTGCAAAGCCTTTACGAACCTTCAGTAGCGGTATAACTGAAACTGCTTATACTAATAATTAGTTCCTGAAATGAGAAATGACAACAGTATTTTTGCATTTTGTTATCCTATAAGAATATCTATTTAAAATATTTCATTCATTCACATTCACAATAATAATAATTTTTTTAAATGTTATCATGTAGAATTTGTACATTTTTCATTCCTATACATTTTTTAAATCAATACCAAAACATCTGTTTATTATTTGCATTGCTTTTTGCAGTGTTAAGATGGTGTGTACAACAGTCAAGTACAATATGTGGTAAATGCAAAATTTCTATTTTATCTAATTTAAAATGTATAAGATGTAAGATATTCTATAAGTCAGCTAAAATTTAAAATATTACAATGCAAATTTGATCTTTTAAATGAATAATATTCCGTCTTTGGTATCTGTATTTTAAAGATTTCCATCAAAATATTTTTAAACTTTTATGTACCGGTTAAGCGCGGTATGTACAGAGGGCCATCGACCCAGTCGGTATTGTAAACGCTTTATTTTTCAGTCGTACCTAGCAATTGCAGATTTGAATTAAAAGTGCAATGTAATGAATAATAAAAATCTGAAGTCACGCATTCCAATTTTCAGTTTGTAATTCATGAGTTGTTTATTAGCAACTGATAACATCACAAGGAAACCATCTGCAATCTGAATGTCTGAAGGCTGAGCGAGAAAAAAGATGTGAATTAATCATTGTGAACAAAGCAAAACATCAATCCTATTTATGTGAGAGGTTTGAGGTAAATTACTGATTCAAGAGATATTTTTATTTTATTTTTTTATAGTTGCATAATTAAAATGGGAATTGAACTTGGATCAACTATGACGGAAACTCGGCCTAGATACAGATTCTTTTTGTATGCAAAAGCAGAACGATAGAAAATTAGCCGAAATTAGCTGGAATTTGTTGATTATTAATTAACACGGGATGTTTGGACACCATTCACGATTAAGTACAAACACAGAGAACACACAGTTTGGGATTATTATATCTTTATTGCGGTTGTCTAGGGGTTGTGCGTTCACTGTGTTATCGCCTAGCTACGGTAATGCAAAATTCTATTTCATGGGTTGTTTATGGGTCGTTAACAAACGTCGAGCGAGAAAAAAGGCGCGAATTAATCATTGTGAACAAAAAAAAACTCGAATAATCCATAAATAAACAACAATTTTTTATTTTTTTTAAATTGATTACACTAAAACATCATCATCACTTCCCCGTGTGTTATAAAATAGTACATTTAAAAAATTGTATATATCCATTAATATTTAATTGGCATTTTTAATTTAAATAATGGTCTTAATAAATATTTTACATTTCATTTAAGCTGGAATGTATGTGACAAAATAAATAACACATGGCAAAGTGTCAGACACTTTTTTTTTCAAAGTAGAAAAATTGCCCGCACTCATATTCAAAATATCGTGCTAGAATGATTGCAATTAAGAGATTATAAAGCACAAGGCACACCTTCATTCATGACCTAACTCGCTTTAAAATTAATGAAATGGAATGTACAGTATAATGAGCGTATAAATAAATACTGTGGGATTATGAATAAATGAATATACATGAGCCAGAAACATAACATCAAATAGGACAAACAAAAATTAATGCAATTTTCTATAGAGTTTATAAATGGCACCAACGTAATTATCAGATATCAGTATGCTTTCCTCGTCCAATACTGCGATGTCTGCCGGTTGGCCCCACCGGGTGTCCGTATTTCGAGTTCTTACCCACCCGGACACGAGATCAGACGGAGTGACTTCCGGTTTGTTTGCGCGCCAAGGATAATAAATAACCTTGTTTCCCCAGTAAGCGTTATCGTTTAAAGCAACCACGGCTATGACATCAGAGTTGAAATCCTTTTTCACTTTTTCTCCGGTCCAGAACGTCAGTCCCAACGGCTTCGAATGCGGTCTGATGCCGGCATCGACGTTTCGCTTCGACGAGCACGGAACGGCTTTTTCGTCTCTGTTGAAATCGTAATCGGGCACGTATTCGGGCGAGCCGTAGTTCTTGTTCTTGAGAATCGGGTTGCAGTGAGGCCATCCGTAGTTCTCGCCTTCGACGATTTGGACGAATTCGTCGACTGGGTTGTCGAATCGAAAGGCGATGTCGTAGTTGCCGTAGTTTTTGCCTTTGTGCGGGTAAGTGAGGTTGTCGCGCTGGCTGACGACTGCCCATAGGTTGTTGGTGTTGGGGGCAACAGCGAGGTTTCCGACGTTTCGGAGCCCGGATGTTATGAGGCGGCGTCTTTCGCCGGTGAGTTGGTAGCCGTAGATTGCTCCTCTTTTGGGTTCGGTTTGTAGGTCGGTCGGATTTGCGTCTAAGGTGCTGCCGATTGATACGTAGAGGGTTTCGTTTACGATTGCGATGCTCTTGTAGGGATGGAGGTCTCGGCGTGAATAAGGCAGATCGTCAACGATAACCTGCGAGATATAGAAGGATAATATTAGGTAATTATTTTATAAGGGAAGAAGTTTTGCAGTTTTAGATACTATATCCTGTTGTGTTTGCACAACAACAAATTGTTATCATAACATGTATCATGAATAAATGCTATATTTGACGAATACCGTAGTTTACCGATTAAGAGTCGCCCTAATGACCGTTTCAGACCTTTTTTCTCAAAACTTTTCAGTAAGAAATAATTTTTTTAAGAACAGTTCTAGACTAATTGGATGATGCTCTACAACTTTCTAATTCACTTTTTTGCTCTATCTGTCACGGTTCTCGAGTTACAATATAGATGACCTTGAAGATGACCTCAGAGGTCAAATTGGATGTCATAATTGGATTTCCCCCGACATACTACCCTTACAATCATTTTGCTTAATCAACATCTAAAACGGTTTGGGAATTATTTACTGTGAACCAGACTTTTTGAACCACCCTGTATATGTAGTTTACAAAATGTATTATCATTTGTTAATCGATAGCGTGCAAAAATATTGAAAGATGAAGTCTTGTGAAACCCATTGTATTTCAAAATACACTGCAATGTATTTTTTAAGCATGTGGGAATGCTGAGTGTTTTAAGTGTTTGTCTGAAAAGTTTTTCCAGGAATTTTTAATTAAGAAAATTGGAAAATTGTTGACCAAATAAACCATTTAGTTTTTTTTTTGGGTGATTGAGAGTCCGTAATGATGAATATATTATTTCCTGAATCGTGTGTCCTCAATTATAATTACGTAAACACATTAAAAAATAAATTCATTCATAGAATATTAATGTTGTTTACAAAAAAACAAATATTTACATGTTACACAACTTTAATTATGTGTATGTAACACATAAGTATTTGCTTACGTTTTCTTTCTTGCAATTCTTTGCTTTTATTTGCAATTTTTTGCATTTTTTTTGCATTTTTTTTGCAATTTTGCAGTTTTTTGCAGTTTTTTTCCAATTTCTGCAATTTTTTGCAGTTTTTGCAATTTTTTCCAATTTTTCCAATTGTTTCCAATTTTTCAATTTTTTGCAATTTCTAGGAATTCTTGTATTTTTTTGTACTTTTTCTGCTTTTGTTGCAATTTTTGAAATTTTTTGCCATAAAATTTTGCATTTCTAAAAAAATTTTGCACTTTTTTCCACTTTTTCCTTCTAATTTTTCTGACCAACAACCTTCCAAACAACCAAACAAAACCCCCTCCACAAAAACCAATCCTCCCAACCCCAAAACCATCAAATTCTCAACCAAATCAACCAATTACATATGGAGTCCTGATGGCCGTGTCTCCTTTGACATACAGGTGCCTAGTAACGCGCGTAGCTTGCGAAACATAGAGATATTGATCCCCTCTGCCATCGGTGTGCAGCACCATATCATTCGGCATCTCCAACCCCGCCGCAAATTCCACAGGTTGAGCCGCACGCGCTCTGAACTGCGGGTTCCTTAAAAGACTAATCTTGCCCTCCTCCGGCCGTGATACGAGAACATCACCACCAGGTAGAGCGAGAAGAAATCTGGCTGAAGGCACATGTGCATAAGCGGCGATATCATATCCGGGCGGAACCTGCAGCTGGCGAGTCTGGTTGAACGGGAAAACCGACTCGAGTTCGGGCGGCACTTGCAGGTCCACCCAGGCGAGAGTCGAGTGCTCGCCGTCCTCGTCGGACGAGTGCGTCGGCGCCAGCACGAGCACGAGGATGATGGCAATAAACAGCAGGATGATGGCGAGGAGAATGAGGGCGCAGAGCAGGCGGAGAGCGAGGTTTTTCCGCTTGTGGAGTGGCCTTGGAATCTCGGTAGACGGTATGTCTTCCTCTTCGCCGCCAGATGCCATGATGAATGCGTTTGGGTTGATGTGGGTCGGCGGTCGGGCTGAGCGGGGCGTTGGGAATGTTTGAAAATCCTGCGAATAGATATGTGGAGCGGCCCCGCCCTGGTACCAAGGTGTTGTGTACTTCTGTTTGTGCGTTGGCTAGAGGGAGGATTGTGCCTGATGGGGTTGATCACGCATGCGTGGGATTGGGTGGGGAATCGAATCGACCTCGCTGGGTGAGGGGGAAATGTGTTTTGAGTTTTATTTGAAGGGGAGAAATTGAAAAGAGGAAAGTTTGTGAGTTTTGTGGGGAAAGTTTGTGGAATTGTTAAAATGTGGAATTGTTAAAATGTGGAGAAATAAATTTGAATGTTTGGAATAAAATTTTTGTTTTTAATTTTTTAGGCCAAAAAAATTTTATTTTATGCCAAAAAAATTCAATTTTATGCAAGAAAATCGAATTTTAGGCAAAAAAAATAAATCGAATTTTAGGCCAAAAAATTCAATTTTAGGCCCAAAAATTCAATTTTAGGTCAGAAAATTCAATTTTAGGCCAAAAAATTCAATTTTAGGCCAAGAAATTCAATTTTAGGCAAAAAAAATCCGATTTTAGGCACAAAAAAAACCGATTTTAGGCAAAAAAAATCCGATTTTAGGCAAAAAAAAACCGATTTTAGGCAAAAAAATCCGATTTTAGGCAATAAAATTCAATTTGAGGCCAAAATATCCAATTTGAGGCCAAAATATCCAATTTGAGGCCAAAATATCCAATTTCAAGCCAAAAAATTCAATCTTAAACCAAAAGAATCCAATTTTAAACCAAAAAAATACAATGTTAGACCGAAAAATTCAATTCAAGACCAAATAATCCAATTTAAAGCCGAAAAATACAATTTAAGGCCAAATAACCCAATTAAAAACCAAAAAAATCCAATTTAAGGCCAAAAAATTGAATATTGGACCAAAAAAATTCAATTCAAGACAAATATCCAAGATTCCGAATTTTCTGTGGTTTCTTTCAGTAATTTATATTTTATTGAAATGAAAAAATATAATAACTACATCTACATCAAGCACTTTTTTTTGAAAAATATACACATGTCATAATATACATATATATTTATATTTTCTTTTTTTCAGATGTGATTTTATAAAATATACAAAATTAATTCTTTATTGAAATTTTCGGGCAGTGTCAAGACGATGAAGATTATTAATATTAAACGATTTTTATGATACGTAAGAACAGGTAGTGTAGAAACATACAAATCTTTCCAAAAATCTGTAATCCGACATTTTATGATTTTTAGTACACAACATGGTGGAATGCGAAGAAATATTACAAAATATACATGAAAACACTGAATATTTTCATATAAACATCACAAAAAAACAAACAAAAAAGCGATTGAAATACACACGATCTATAAACAAAATGCGATATCACTGTGTAAATATCAAATACCAAATAACGAAAACCACCGTAAACATCGAAATACCGATATAACACCAATCCGCCATTTTCCCCCCAAAATTTCGCACCAACAACTCGATAACCAACGCCAAAATCCTCAACCTAACGTTATTTCAATTGTTTTTACAACTATTTTCATTATTCCCTCACAAAAAACCACTCAATCCCTCTTATAAAGTCGATAAACAGCTCCGTACATATCATCGGAAATCAAAAGGCTGCCATCTTGAAGCACGGCCGTGTCGACCGGTCGCCCCCATCTCTCCTTCGTTTGCAGATCCAAAACCCATCCCGTGACCAGATTAAAGTAATACACGGGTTTCTCGTAATCCCAGGGCAGAAAAATAATACTGTTCCCTTCCCCGGTCTTCGAATTAACCTCGTACAAAGCCACCAACGCCCCGTTCTTGTAATCTTTCGGCACGTTCTCGCCCGCCCAGAACGTGAGTCCCAGCGGAACCGTGTGGGGCGGAAGCGGGAAATCGATTTGACGAAAACTCGAGCATTTCACTTCCTGCTCGTCCGGATTCGCCTCCACGTCTGCGACGTATTTAATGTCGCGGCCTTTCGAGATCTTAAAATTCGGATTGCAGTACGGCCAGCCGTAGTTTTCGCCTTCGATGACCCGACTGAATTCTTCCGGGGGATTGAAATCAACGAATTCCGGGTCTAAAATGCCGTATTTGGTGTCTTTGAAAGGATATTTGATGTTTTTTCTCTGTTTGACGACCGCCCAGAGGTCGTTGGTGTCGGGGAAGAAGGCCAGGCCCTCTGCCGATCGAATTCCTTCGGAGATAAGTCGTCGCTGGCCTCCGGAAGCACGGTAGGCGTAGACAGAGCCTCGTTTTGGGTCTTTGGTCAGCTCGTTTGGGTTGGAATCGGTCGAACTGCCGATCGATACGTATAGTGTGCCGTTTCCTATGGCGATGCCCTTGTATGGATTTTCGTCGTCGAGTGCATAGGGCAGGTTGGTAACGACGTTCTGTGAAATAGGAATATTTTATTAGTGAGTTGTTATCATTTTAATAATGGAATTAGTATTTATGTCAGTGCTTTGTTGTCGTGGTAAGAGTTGGTACGGCACGGGGCATATTTTTTTTTCAGGAGTATTGTTGTATTGTGTACTTGAAAAATGCAAAAATGCAAAAATGCAAAAATGCAAAAATGATTTGTGAGAAGAAAAAATTGGAATTTGAAGTGCAAAATTAAGTTTTAAGAGAAAAATGCATGTTTTTGGGAAAAATTGATTTTTTAAGAGAAAAAAACTGAATATTTTGATGCAAAAATTGATTATTTTTTTTTTTTTTTACAAAAAAATGCTTGTTTTGGTGAAAAAAAATTGGATTTTAAGCCAAAAGAATGAATATTTTAAGCCAAAAGAATGAATATTTTAAGCAAAAATTGAATTGTAATTTAAAAAATCTGCATATGTTGTTGCAAAAATTGATTTTTAAGACAAAAAACTGTATATTTTGGTGCAAAAATTGATTTTTAAGACAAAAAACTATATATTTTGGTGCAAAAATTGATTTTTAAGACAAAAAACTATATATTTTGGTGCAAAAATTGATTTTTAAGACAAAAACCTGCATATTTTGGTGCAAAAATTGATTTTTAAGACAAAAAACTGTATTTTATGACCCAAAATGAGTGTTTTCAATTAATCCAACCGCAAATAATAATCTCTGACAAAAAACCGCATCCTTACGTGCAAAAACGACAAACTTAACCCCAAAACTTGACTTTCCCCGCCGAATCCTCCCAACCATACCCCCAAACCCCTACCAACACCTCCAAAACATTTCCCCACACCAAAAAAGCACCAACAAAACCAACAAATCAATTTTCACTTGAGAACTCGACAGCCTCACATCCCCATCCTCATAGAAATGCCGCGTAACCCTCGTCGCTTCAGCCACGTAAATATACTTATCCCCCCTCTCATCACTATACAAAATCATATCCTGTGGAAAATGAAGTCCCGTAGCAAAATCCGACCTAACCACCTCTCCTTCCTCCTCCGTCCGCCGTCGCAACAAACTGATCTTCCCTTCTCTCGGCTGCGACACCAAAACATCTCCGTTCGGCAGCGGCAGCAAGAACCTCGCCGACGGCACGCTCGCGTACGCCTCGATCTCGAACCCCTTCGGAATGCTCAAGTTGCGCGGCTCGTCGAACGGCGGCGTCGATCGGAGGTGCTGGGGCACCTTCACCACCCCCAAATGCATCGGCGGAGTGTAGTAAGACGTCAATGCGGGGATCACGATGAGCACGATGAGCGCGGCGAGCACGAGAATGACGAAAACGACGAGAATGGCGATGCAGCAGCGGAGCAGGGCGGGTTTGCGGGTGAAGAGCGGCTGGTAACCGTCTTTGGTGTCTTCCAGGCCGCCCACGACGACGGCGTTGTCGTCGTGTGTTTGGGTTTCTTCCTCCTTGGCTTCGTCGTCGGGCTTCCCATCAGTGCTCGCCTCGTTTTGGTCTTCTCGTTGGTCGTCCAGGGGCGCGGACTCTTCGTCGACGGACTTGGTGCTCACACCCATTGTTTGCGACGCGAAATTGGTCGGGATTAATTGGATCGAACGGTCAAACAACAAAGAATGGATGTGGCCACACCCAGAACGATTTTGCTCGACTTGATGGCACCGTGCGTGGGTTGGCAGAGCCCTCGCGCGCCGAGGTGGGGAAATAGGGGATAATAAAATTCGCGGCGCATGCGCGGTTTGGGTCAGATTCTGCTTGCGAAGAGGAAAAAGGGAGAAGGATGCTGACTAATCGCCTCCTGTGAATTGCTGTGAATTTCAGCGTTATGGCGAGATTTAGGACGTGTTTGCTCATTGTTTTCTTAGTGCATTGTTCCATCGAAGGTAAGAAAAATTTTCGCTGTTTAAGAAAATCGAAAAAAATTTTTTTTTTTTTTTGGTCGGGTTTTTTTTTTTATTTTTTTTCTAAGTGATGACGGCTTAATTAAGCATTGTTGAAAGCAAATAAATTCGTTAAATGTATTTGGGGAGGTCCTGGTTAAACAAAATGGGGATTTTTGCATTGCAGGGAAGTGCTAATTCCATTCAATCGAGATAAGTGATGGTGATATTTGAGACTGGTTGGATGCGTGATGGAAACGTGGAGTTTTTTGGTTTTGATGGGTGTGGGGGGGCATGGGGGGGCAGTATCGTATTTATTTGGCGTGTTCAAGTAGGGGAATGTAATTACTTTGGGTTGTGTGCGTTTTAAGTGTCTTATTTCGAGTTGTTTTTGCTGTTTTGGATGGGAAATGATCAAATGAAGGTCACCAGACGATTGTAAAAATGGAGAGTTAAGATTGTTTGATGTTGGGAAGTGAAATTTTTTTTTTAATTTAATGATGGGGGGTGGGATTTTTGAAGGTAAGATAAGGAGGGTTTATGAATATTTTATGAGAAACTTTTAAGAGATATTTCTGAGGAATTTGTAGCCGCTTCAGCACATAAAAAGCATTAGGGCCGCTTTCGGGGTTTGCTTCACTGCACTTCACGATATTGAAAGATAGGAAAAAAACAACGCTGGTTTGATGTGTTTTCCTCATCGGTTTTAGTGTTTCGATCAATTTATTTACGACGGAATAATATCTCGTGTAATGTATAATTTTTTTTAAAAAAAAATATTATTTTATCAATATTTTTTTTTTTTTTAAATATGAAAAATATTATTTTATTTGTAATGAATTTGGGATAAAATAAAATAATTTCGATTTTCTCTTAATTTAATTGGCATTTACCATTTAGTAAGTAGTTTAACGACTTGCCTTTGTCGACTTTGGCAGTTTGCCATCCCCGCATTGCTGGATTTGACCATTTTTATCAAGGACACACAAATCTTGAGAATAATAAATAAATAATAAAATAAATAATAAAACAAAAAATAAAATAAAAATAAAATAAAATAAAATCATACAAAACTAAAAAAAGAAAGAAAAAAAAAACCTCTCAACACACAACAAACAGCCCACACTTAAACATTTCCAAATAAAACAATGATTAGCAATCCGGCACACAATCGCATTTCATACCAACCGTTTTATCATTGCACTGATTGCACAAACAAGCCAAACCACATGGCCCTCTTTTCTAAAGAGGGTTGTTCAGTGAACCTATTACAGCGTTTTGTCTGCGCAATATTTCTTTAAACAAAATGCTAGATCGATAAAATAAAACTCCTACACTTTAGATATGCCCGTCACGAGCTCCGTGCTTCTCGATAACAAATAACAAACGCGCTGAAATTTATCGCTGTTTTTCTTAAGTTTCTTGTTCCCCTTTGAAAAACAAACCAATTTATTCTTCCATGCTAATTTTTTCTTTTCTTCTTTTATTTCCTTACAGTGTGCAGCCGTGTAATCGACGCGACCGAATCGCCATCTAATCAGTGGTCAACTCCAAGTGTTCGGGCAGTCAAAAATAGCAACTCCGAAGTTAGTTGTACACGTTTTTGCAGTGGGTTAATCAGTCAAGGTGTCCGCAAGCCGATGCAAGTGTTTTTTAATATGCTAATTTTACATAGGGGGCGCTGGGGGTACATAACGCCAATAACACACGGTGATTGAAATACTGGCAATGCAGTGAAGCGAAACACAGCGTGTAGAGAGTTGTTAAGTTTTAATTTTAAAAATTTTTTTCCAAAAAGTATGGCTTTAAACTAGGGTTTCTCAAAATCGGGACTTTTGGAAAAACCGGTATTTCGGTATTCAATATTCAAAAAACCGGTAAACCGGTATATTTCGGTAATAAAGTAAAATAAAATAGCTACAATGTTAAATGTTTTTATTTTAATCATAATGTTTTAATTTTAATTTTTGTTTATTTTTTTAAAAATATTATTTACAATGGGATGTAGAAGTTTGATGAATATGGGATTGTTTTGTTATCAGGTGTTGAAATTGAGAGGTCTTTTTGTTTAAATTGAAAAATTGAGTTTATAAGATTTTTTAAGTTAAGAAATTTGATAAATTCTCATTTTTATGTTAAAAAAAATCGATATATTCTCATTTTTAAGTTAAAAAATCAATAAATTCTCATTTTTAAGTTAAAAAAATCGATAAATTTTCGTTTTTATATGTAAAAAATCAATTAATTTCTAATTTTTACATATAAAAATCGATAAATTCAAGTTTTAAGCTAAAAAAAATTGATAAATTCAGATTTTTAAGCTAAAAAAATCGATAATTTTGCATTTTTATGTTTAAAAAAATCCCATTTAACTTGTGTTATAAAAACCGGTACTAATACCGAACTAAAGACGGTATTCGGTATTCGGTATTTTCTTGAAAAATACCGGTTTTTGATACCGGTAAATACCGGTAGAGAAACCCTACTTTAAACGTCTTTTAATTGCTGAAAAGTTAATGTAAATTTGAAATTTTGGCTTCGTAAAGTCACAAAGACGCATCGGCCTTGCGGAATATTAAAAGATGGCCCTGAGTGAGTTCACCGACCCCCGAAACCACACATGTCTGACTTGATTAATTTTTTTTTAGACCCTCGAAGATGAACTTGAATTATTAAACCGCACAAACGTCGACGCAGCGACGGAGAATTCCTTTTTCTCTCTCGAAGAGGACGACGACACGGTGGAATCGTTCGATGACGAATTGGACGACATCGGTCAACAACGAGAGCGCCCGTCGGAGGAATCGCAGGAGGAAGACGGATCGAACGACATTATAGTTACAACATTGGTGCCGACAGCTTTAACCGAGGAGGAAACAAGAGTTGATGAACCCACCGAAAAAATCCCCGCAGAACCCACAAAGGAGAATCCGGCCTCCGGTGGCGGGATAATGATGAGTGATGGCGAGAGCCGGCTTACTACGAGGCCGACAGTCAGCGATGAGGAAGATAAATTGAGGGAATGGAAGGAGAAATCTCAAGATGATCGATATCTGGGTGTTAAGGAGTTCAAACATGATGATTACATCGATGATGAGGCGGATGACGGGGATGACGATGATTTTTTCACGGTTCGCGAGGCTGGGGATGCGATTTCGGGTGAAAATGTGCAGAATTCGAGCGAAAAGATTGTTCGGCGCACGAAGAAGCAGTTGAAAGATGCTTTGTACGAGAGTGGGATGTTTGGTCGGAGTGCGAGGAATGCGAGGTTGTATATTAATTCGCCGCACGAAGAAGAGATGTTGAATTTTTTAATTAAGTTGTCGAGGAATCCGAAGGGATGGGCGCGTGTTACTGAGATACTTGGTATGGTTGGATTTGGTTGTTTGATTGGTGGTTTGTTTTTTAGAGTTGTTTTTTTGTTTTGATTTTAAGGGAAAATGGATTACGACACGTCGTCGAGGTTAAAAACAGCTCTGCAGATGGAAGCTATGGATCAACAGAAGACTCAAAAGGTTTTTTTTTTTTTTTTTTTTTTTATATTATTGATTGATGAATTTTATTGTACATTGAGTTTTATTGCAAAATTTTTATTTATAAATTTAACTGATTGCTAATTTTTTATTTATGAATTAAATTTGATGGTTAATTTTTTATTTATCAATTAAATTGATTGATAATTGTTATTAAAAATTGCATTTTAGTGATAAATTTTTATTAAAAATTGCATTTTAGTGATAAATTTTTATTAAAAATTGCATTTTAGTGATAATTTTTATTAAAATTTGCATTTTAGTGATAAATTTTTATCAAAAATTGCATTCTATCCATAAATTTTTATCAAAAATTGCATTCTATCCATAAATTTTTATCCAACATTGCATTCTATCTATAAATTTTTATCCAAAATTGCATTCTATCCATAAATTTTTATCCAAAATTGCATTCTATCCATAAATTTTTATCCAAAATTGCATTCTATCCATAAATTTTTATCAAAAATTGCATTCTATCCATAAATTTTTATCAAAAATTGCATTCTATCCATAAATTTTTATCAAAAATTGCATTCTGTTCATAATTTTTTATCAAAAATTAAAAATTGCATTTTATACTCAAAACTTGTCTATTTTATACATAAATTTCTTCTAAATTGCGAATTATTCATGAATTTAAAGTTATTAATAACAAACTTTCTTTTTTTGTTGCCAAATTTCAGAATTTCAATTTACTTCCATCAAGAAATTATTCCCCACACGTCAAAGAAAACAACATTTTAAAATCACATTCCTACAGAGCAACCGAAAACGTCAAAAGTCTTTCACCGAAGACCCACCCGCACAGAATGCCGAAAGAAAACCCATTCAACGACGAACACAAACAGAGAGCAAAATGGCACACCACAAACTCAAAGATCTACAACAACGCCGACAAGCCGCCCCCCATTTCCTTTGCCGGATCCCTGCACCATAACGACCTCAAACATTTAAACCAACACCACGCACCGATCGACACCATCGCAGTCGACGTTCCCGGCACCAGTTTCTACGCCAACAAAAATCCCAGCGACAATAACAAGCAAGCATACATTGCAGTTTCGATTTATAAGCCAAATAAGCAAAATTACCATAAAATTGACATTGGTTCTAAAACAAATAACAATTTGCCGTAAGACAGTATTTTGTGCATTCATAGTTTCTGTTTGTGTGCTTATTTTGGTGTTTGTGTATGAAAAACAGAAAGTTTGAATGCAACTTATTATTAGATTTTATTTGGTTTAACTTTGGCTTTGTTTTGCTTATTTCACAGATTTCCGTCGCTCATGCCTCCACATGTTTCGCTGAATAAGAATTATGCTAACGATGTTCTACCGGCAATTGAACACCCGCCTGCTAGTTTGCCGCACGTTTCCCTGAATAAGAATTTTGGCAATGGGGATTTTATTCCGTTTTACAATCAGCACAAACCCAATGAAGGAAAATTCAATTCGCCTAAAAACCCCAAGCAAGGAAAGGCGAAAAATAAGTCGCCGAAGAAACTGAAGAATGGGGAAAAGAATTTCCACAATAAGAAACAGAAACAGTCTCAGAAAAAAGAGAAGATGAAACAGAAGCAAAAGCAAAAGTCGCAGCAACCACCTACAGATGACATTGAAGTGAGTTAAGAGGGATTATTATTTCTCCCAAAAGCAAGACGCGTTAGGGGCCGTCCATAAATTACGTAACGCCTGGAGGGGGGGGGGGAGGGGGTTTCAAATTTTGTTTAGGGTTGTTACGACGGGGAAGGGGGGGAGGGGTTCTTAAAAATGTTACGTAACAAAAAGTGAAAATTTTACTTTTATTGTTTCAATTTATTATTATTGTAAAATTTAATTTTTGTAAACAATTTTAAATTTTTCAAATTTTTTTTTACATTTTTCAAAATTTTTTCAATTTTTCAAATTTTGTTGAAATTTTTGTGAAATTAGTAAAATTTTGTTGAAATTTTTGTAAAAAATTTTTAATTTTTGTAAAATTTTGTTGAAATTTTTGTAAAAAAATTTTAATTTTTGTAAAATTTTGCATTATAAGCTTGTATCAAAAAAATTTTTTTTTGGGGGGGGGGGGGTGGTAAGGTTTGTTACGTAATATTCTAGGGGAGGTTTGTGAATTTGTTACGACTTTATTACGGGGGGGGGGGGGAAAGGGGTCTAAAAATCGAAAAATCAGCGTTACGTAATTTATGGACGGCCCCTTAAGGAATATATCATTTTTGTTTATAATTGGTGCCATTTTTAATAAGGGGCACGAAATGTTATGGTCAGTACGGCACTTTTACGCATGCGCAGGTGTTATTCGAATTCTGAGGTTTTCTTGCCTTAAAATTGGTCTTTTAGAATTTTTTTTTTTTATTCTGAAAGGAATTGTTTGTTTCAGGCACAACTACTTGCATTATCCAACATGGAAGCGAAACTAAGGCAACAAATGATTGAAAAGGAGAAACTGCGTCAAAGTCTGCGCTCAAGACACCGTACAGCAAGATCAACTTCAATGTGAAAGTTTTGATTGATGAATTAATTCTAGAAAAAATTAATCCGTGTTACAAGTCACGTTGGAATTTACAAAAGTAAGAGTTGAGGATTAATAATACAATATTTTTTTGTTTATTATTATTTAAAATCAATAGCTAATTTGTCCGTAAAAGTCAGCGTAGAGTTCGTAGATGAAGTGCAATTTTATGTGCAAAAATCGCTCAGATAATTATTTTTATTTTCAAAGTTTCAACAAGTACGTACAGTATTGTAATTTAACCACTGCCGGAATTTTTCAAATTGCCGATACATTTTAGATTTTAATACTTTACAATATCGATTACTGTTAGTAGGGAATTTTATCTGAAATATATTGTATGCTTTAGTGTTATACAAACGAAGAAGACGTAAAGGAGGGGGAAAAAAAAACAAATGAAATATAAAATTTTATCTCGATGTCAAAAATCTATTAGTACAGCTTTCAGCTGTCAAGGTATTAATGAATAAAATTTCAAAAATAAATTTCATTGATTTGGTTATTTTTATTCCACAAAATGTTGACGCCAGGTTTTCGCACTACCTTACCACTACGAAGCAAACGTTTGAAACGGGATTAAAAATTTTAAGAAATCTTAACATGTTAAATTATAATATTTGGATCTAAAAAGTTGTACTTACGGTCAATTTGATTACGACACAACTGGTGACCGGTTTGTTGTTTGTACAAATATTGTTTTGCCTAAACAGAGCGGGAGACTCGGGATTCCATTTTGCTTTTCATGGACGTTGCTAAAACCTGGATGTGATTGCAAGGCGGCAAATTTGAAATGTGTTTAATTAAATACACTGAAATAGTCTTCGTTTAAATCGGAAATTATTCAAAATATATCGTATCATCGTTCTTCTTTATTTCCCCGATAATCTGTTTCGTAATCTCTGCAGTTAAAGTTAAGTTATAATTACATTTAAGGTAATCTGGTATGGCGTCATAGACGTTTTCCGGTGAGACACTGCGGGATCTTGATCTTCGAGAAATAACAGGCGATCTTGACCTTCGAGAAATAACAGACGAATTTGATCTTCGAGAATTTAAAGGCGATCTTGACCTTCGAGAATTTAAAGGCGATCTTGATCTGCAATCAGTTCGGCTGCGAGTTCGTAATAATGGCGATCTTGCTCTGCGCGGGACAGGATCGTATCTGGAATTAAAAATGGCCGTTCCGCCGCCTAATTTGCGATCATGCCTGCGTGGAATTCGCCGAGCAAATTGCACGGTCACTTGTTGGCCAAATAAATCCTTCCCGTTCAAGTCATGAACTGCGTCGTCGGCATCTCGTGGATTGTCGAATTGCACGAATCCAAATCCCTTTTTCAGAACTATTTCGTGAATCAGACCATATCCATTCAGAAATCGCTCGACATCGTGATCGCAAACATCGTGATTCAACCCCCCAATGTGAATACGCGTGCCCATTCTTAATTCCCCGCTAATAATTAGTTAACAAGTATATTATTTAAATTTTTCTCGTTTCGAATGATTGTATGTTTTATTTTGAATAAATGCTTAGTGATCTTATCGTTTAGAGTAATGATGTTAAAGATTACAAGTGATTTATTCTAAATAAATACAGGGTTTAAATACAACTACACTCAGCCGTGATTGGCTACTACATAAAACGTTTTGCGAACGTCGTATCGTTCATACGACGTCCTCTGGCGGTGTATTGTTGTTTTAATCTGGATTAGGAGGGTTAGGGTTAATCCAATATCTGTTTCTATTTGAGTAAATGCACGAAATTTATTTTAATATATAAACGCTATTTATTTTAATCAATTTACATTAAAATTGTATGAAATAATATAAATGATTTTTGAAAACGTGTGTTTTCAATATTGGTACGGTCCAACACATTTGCACACATCTTTTGTGTACGTGAACCGGTATTTTGTTTTTTTCTCATCATTTAGGGCAAAGCATGTTAAATATTTGCACTCATTTGTCAGCAGATCCTCGTTCGATTCTGCAATAAATAATATAGATTATCATAACGTTACTTTCACGCAAAAGTAATTTTGTAATTTTAAAAGGTGGGAATAGACCATTGGAAAATTATGACATAATGCAGTTTGGCCCCATCGACAAAAAGAAAACTGCAAATTAACAATGTTGTAATGTTATTTTGTATTGGTTTTTCTCGTAGAGGGGGGCAAACATTTACCATGTTTACATGTACTCACTTGTAAGAATAAAGGGAGTCTAAAGTCAGGGTGATCAAGGATTTTAGAGGGTCAAAGAAAAAAGGGAGGTCACTCTGGTGACCAAGTAACGAATTAAAATTGTAAAGCTATCTAAAACATCAGGGCTAAAATCACGACAAATAACAACACTATAAATTCCACAAATGGCTATTATTTTTTGCATTTACGGGTGTTTCCATGCAGTTTTCAATGCGCAAAACGACCAACATTCACTGCAAAAAATTTTCAACACTGAAAGATGATGTTGCAAATTGTATGGAATGTTAATGTAAATTAGATTTGAAAATTTGTATTTCCATTCATTTCACAAGCCTAAAAATTAATGACTAAAGATCGTATGTTTCCTGCTTTTAAAATTTATGGGTTTATCACCAGATGGCGAACATAATTCAAAACTAATTCAAAATTTATATTTATTAAATATGGGATTGGTTTTATCATTTCTACTTCAACAAATAATTAGATTATTATTGTTAGAGTAAGATAAATTAAAAAGTTGACACAAATTTTGTAGTGTAACATTTTTAATTTGATTCTAGAATTTGTTACCCCATCATATTAATGCGAGTTTTTATCACTGCCTTCAGTTGATTTTGCTCATTTTTTGTATTAGGCTATGATTATAGCCTTGGTTTATGAATTCAGGATTCAAGATTATTGGATTCAAGATTTATGAATTCAGAATTCAGGATTTAGAATTTATGATTCAGGAATGAATTCAGTATTCAGAATTGAATTCAGGATTCAGGATTCAGGAGTGAATCCTCTGCATATTTTCAGGATGTATTGAATTTTTATAGAAATTTCTAGGGATTTATTTTGAGATTCAACTAATTTAGAATTTTTATTAAAAAAGAAATATCAAATTTTATATTTGGAAAGTTGTTATTTACTGATGGGAAACTCATATTTTACATTTGGAAATCTTAACTTTACTGGTTGAGAAATATGTGTTTAACGGTTTGGAAATTTAATATATCATGCTATAAAAAGTAGTTTGGAAACGGTTGCATTCAGTGTTGGAAAGTCATTGGAAATTTGATGTTTGTACAATTTGGAATATATAACTTTCGGGTTTGGAAATATCGCATTTCAGTTATATTTCCAAAATATTTTATCGACAAAAATCTAATTTTTTTTGCAGTGATCTACCACAAACAACTGGAATTTACCCTTCTCTGTAAAACTATTTCGTTGACATGATCAGTTTTCCAGAAAAGTAAAATTTGCATTTTTACTTATCTATAATCTGTATAACTGGGTGCACGTAAACATGAAAACTGTTACGATCACATGATCGCATCACCTGACCTCAATTTTCCAAAGGTCTATTGAACTTACTACAATATACCCAGCTCTCATCAACGAGGGATTCCTTCATACATTTAGGGTGAAATTGAGACCACGTGGTTTTTGGATTCAGAAGCTTCTCGTTGTGGTAAGCGTCGTCACACTTGGTATTCGTACGTACACAATCCGCTACATAGTTCCAATTTGTTTTCAAATCGTCTAGGTAGTTCATCGCGTTTGGTTTTGCCGTGGTGCAGTAGGAATAAAGTGAAAGCAGGACGAAACAATAATAAAAGAACTTCATTTTTAAGGCGATTGTATATACCCTAGAAAGTTTATCTGAAATCGTGTATATCCTTGTTGTGTTCATTTTTATGGCTTCATTCAATGCTTAAGTGATAAAAGGTTCATCTAGATTACATTTGAAATTGTCTTTCAAATATTTATGGTGAATTAAAAATTCAATAAACCGAAGAAACTGTTCACGGACTAAAGCCCGATTTGAGAGCGAACACTAGAAACATTTTACTTTCTCAACTGTGTAATGTTGTGCAAAAACTCACGGATGTGATGTGACAAATTGACATTTTAATAATGTCACACAGTTATCTAAACCCATGAAGTGAAGGTGATCGTGACATCATTTAAATGTCAATATGTCACAGCATATCACTGAGTCTTTGCAATACCTGGTGGAAACAGCTGAAAACGCTCATTTTGCAGGTGTGCTTCAAGCTGGACTGAGACGATTTTTATGACCACGACTGTACCTGCAAACACAAAGTTAAAATGATGATGCTTAAGTACAAGTCGATTTATTAGCAATTTTCGTCTTTATTGCCAGTATTTATAACTGACAGTTTCAGGAAAATTGCAGCAATATCGTCGCCAAAAAAGACAACACTACGTATATACTGTATATCGCACTACTGTAAAACAAATATTTTCTACTGTTGTTTACTGTTGCCAAATGTGAGAATAACGACAATTTCTGATGGGTTTAGATGCTAAAATGCCTTTCATGACTCAATAAATGAGTGGGTAAGATCCCAGATCTTGGTCCCCATTGATAAGCATATATTGAGAGATAGTGGATCTATGGCAGTTTATTGCAGTATAAGACTTGCCCTCCGAATACAAAAAACTAAGGAAGTTGCTAGAATTATTGGAGATGAACAAAAAGGTTCCAAATTCCTGAATTTTGTCCAGGAAGACCAGAACTTTCAGCAGTTTGCGTAGACCTTGAAGGTGGAGGGTTTCCTCGACACTCCCACCAATCGGGAAGTTTCCTCTAAAATTCCATCCTTTCGAAGAGAAGTGAGGATAGATGCCAGGCCGCTAACTGGAGGAATCCCTGTACTATCAATGGGTGAGGGTACCCCACTGGATTCAGCAAGATAAGACTCGCCAGATTTGGGAGAATGACCGGGACCTGTGAAGAGAAGGACCAGATTATCTAAAGACAAAATAGAAAATTTTAGGATTTTGGTGCAATGTATTCAAAGAGGGGCTTACCTGAAACCGACTTTAACTTGCTGGCCAAATTGGTGTGATAAGAACTATCCTCGTTGGAGATAAAGCCAACCGAATTCTTTGCAAACATGCCAGAATTAGGCAAGAAAGGCGAAAATTTTGTTTTCTTGTTGTTAAGATAGCTCTTGTGCAGCCCGTCTTGGCACATTGCAGAACCGGACGGCAGTAGGTTGGAAGACTTGCAGAAGTCTTGTAGACCTCTTTGGATCAAGGATTGAAGGTCTAACTCTTTCAAAAAAAAAACAGCAAGGGCTTCCACAGTCAAATCGGTCGTAATGGCGGCCGTTTGGACCTGCGTTGCCAGTTCGGGCACAGGCAAAGGTCCGGCTGACGTCTGCTTCGATTTAGACGTCGATGGAAGCCCTTTCTTGGGTTGGTCGACTCTCGTCATAAAAAAGTGCGAATTGATATGCAAAAAACGATGAAAAACCTACACAAACACGCAAAAAAGGGCCTAATAAAAATTAGACTGAGGATTGGCTCTCTTCGTAGCCTTTATATAGTAGTCATACCCCTGGTGTTTTTTCTTTGAAGGTCCTATTTATTTATTTAAAAATTAGACAAGCCATAAGTTAACCACATTTATTTGCAAATGTTGTACACTTGTTTTTTGGTTGTGGTTAGGCCAACAATGAAAAATTTAGATTTTATTTTTATGAAGAAAAAATGTATTATCAGAAACGTCTTGGTTAAATTAATTAATTAAACGCATGTACAGATTCCACTTTTATACGTAAACGGGTATACAGATTTCACAATTTTAATATTAGCAAAGCATGTGATATATTTGCAGACATTTTTCAGCATGTCCTCTCTCGTTTCTGTAAGAAATTGTGAATGTGCGAGAAATGAAAGTACGATAATTAAATAAGTGGGAATTGAACTTACTACAAAAACTTGAGCTCGCCTTTGTAGCAGATTTTTCCATGCATTTCTTGTGAAAATTAGGCCAATTGGTATCTCTTGCATAGCGACCATAAGCGACCCCTGTGTTGAAATCATATAGGCAGTCGTTGTCATTCTGTTGACAAGCCTCTATTAACTTCCAATTTTTTTCACCTCTGCAACATCATTTTTGGCGCAATAGCCGTAAGATAAAAGCGTAACGAAACAAAGAAAAAATAAATTCATTTTTAACAGCTGATTAAAGACTTGGATATTGCAGAAAGCTACCTATATGAAAGTGTATCATTTTCATTAATGTTGTTTTCATTTTTTATTAGCTTCCCAAAACAATGGCTACATTCTTTGCCTAATTAGTAATCAAAGGTTCCTCTAGATTACATTTAAAATTGTTCACAATATTTATGAAAGATAAAATATGCAATAAACCAAAGAAACTATTCATAGTATGAATACCATATCGCCTCGTTAAACGCCCGGGTTCATTAAGACGCCGGGCTTGTTTTAGTGCCGGGCGCATTTCTTTTTTTCCACATCATCACTACCGGTCATCCGACCATTACCGATCGCCAGACATTGCCAATGATAATCATAATTTTCCCCAGACTTATCCCTAGTCAATAAGTGCTAAATTCCCATCACATTAAAAAAACCAGTTAAGGTGAGGTCCGCAGGGGGTCAAGAAAAAAAAAAAAAAACCAAGAACACGGGATGATCATGTGTGATGATCGCTAGCAATGTCTGGCGATCGGTAATGGGCGGATGATCTGTAGTGATAATGTGGAAAAAAAGAAATTCGCCCGGCGCATATTTACCCCAATTATTGACAAATATACCTCAATTCTTATTTTTATTTTTATTGTGAACTTAATGTGTAACCAACTGGCCACCGCCACATGGTAATTGAGATGAATGTGCTAATTAACGGCTTTTTCGTTGCGGTTAAGCCACTAATAAAAAAATTTAGATTTTATTTTTATAAAGAAAAAAATTTATAATAAGAAACGTCTTGGTTTAATTGCTGTTACGTGAAAAATAAAAAGCTTTGGCAGCTTTTTTAGCAGCCGAATTCTTAATTAAATGCATTTGCAGACTCCTTTTCGATACGTAAACGAGTATTGGGTTCTCTTCTGTTCATTCCTAATAAAGCATGTTATATATTTGCAGACATTTTTCTGCAGCTGCTCTTCCGTTTCTGTAACAAATCGTGAAAGTCCGGTAATTTAAAAAGTGGGAATTGAACTTACTACAAAATGCCCAGCTCGCCTTTCCTACGGATTTCTTCATACATCTAGGGTAGAAGTTAACCCACTTGGTTTTTGGATTGTTACCATGAAAGTTCCCGTCGGTGAAATCACGTAAACAGATGGCTTTTGTGTATTGACAAGCCGCTACAAACGACCAATTTCTTTTCAACTCTGCAACTCTTTCATTCGTGGTGCAATAGCCGTAAGATAAAAGCGTAACGAAACAAAGAAAAAACAATTTCATTTTATAGCTGCTGATTAAAGACTTGGATATTGTAAAAAGCTGTAAGAAAGTGTATCCTCTTCATTAATGTTGTCTTTATTTTTTATTAGTTTTCCAAAACAATGGCTACATTCTACGCCTAAGTGATAAAAGGTTCCTCTAGGTTACATTTAAAATCGTTTAACAATGTTTATGAACAATAAAACATGCAATTACTTTAGTTATGAATCAAAACTAGTCGTTTTATCAATTAGAATTACTTATTTGTATAGTTTATTGTAAAAAGTGTATTTACATTTGTATTTTTCTTATATTTAAACTAAAACTGGGTACATAAAGGAAGAAACAACGATTCAGTCAATGTCCTCATTGGTGGTCTGACAGCAGCTTTTATACACTGTTCACACCAAGGTTTTGGATCTCATCTGAAGCTGCGGATCTAGATCCATGATTGGTGTTGTTTACTTACCATGTTGGCAGCCATTGTAGTGAGGTGTTCCTAAAACCTGTTGCTACTAAAAACCCGGTTTGGTTTGAACATGATATAACAAACGTCTTCTCTTTTTGGTTGTTTGGGCAACCATGGAAAAAGATGTAGCTTTTATTCTTAATAAGAAAATAAATAGGAATATAAAGAAATGTTTAATTACTTCTTGTTTCAGTTTGTTGGTCTATGCGACAAACTAAGGAGCTTTGGCTCCTTTTTCAGCAGCTGAACTCTTAAGTAATACATGTGCAGCTTTCATCTTTATAAGTGAATTTTGTTGTTTCTATTACACTTCGATTAAAGCATGTTAGATATTTGCAGATGTTTTTCAGCAGTTGCTCTTTCGTTTCTGCAATAAACAATATAGAATAGATCATTACAATGTTATTGTGCCCAGTTTCAATTTTCGTTCAAATTATTTAAAGTGTGCGAATTGAACTTACCACAAAATATCAAACTACCACCTGAGTATTGTCTCGTACATATAGGGTAAAACTCCTCCCACGTTTGTTTCGGAGCACTTCGGCCTTTTAGGCCATTTCGTCGCTCCTCCTTTATTCGATGGTTAGTTATTCGCTGGTCATTTAGTTGCTGCGCCTTTAGTCGATTGTCGTTTAATTGTTGGTCATTTGATCTCCGTTCATTTGGTCGTTGTTTATGCAGTTGCTGTTCATTTAGTCGCTGTTCATGCAATCGTTGGTCATGCAATCGCTGTTCATGCAGTCGCTGTTCATGTAGTCGCTGTTCATGTAGTCGCTGTTCATGTAGTCGCTGTACAGGTAGTGGTTGTTCATGGAGTCGCTGTTCAGTTAGTCGCCGACCAGTTAGTATCCTGCTGTTTGGTTTCTTGTCTTTTTTTTTCCCGCCACCTTTTGATCCTTTCTTCGGCTTCCTATGGAAAAACTGGTTAGTTTATTTTGTGCTAATTTTACCGGTCATTTCGTCGCCGATCATTTCGTCTCCAGATTATTTTGTCTCCAGATCATTTTGTCTCCAGATTGTTTCGCCACACTACCTTGCAAAGCATCATTAACCAACATCTCTACCTTCATCGGATATACTAACTCTTCTTCCGCCAACTCCGACAAAATGATCAGCTACGAAATTGGCGCGACGACATAATCACACACTTTGTAATGGCTATTTTAGGTTGAACAAGTTTAAAAGTGCCTTTGACGAAATGATTTTCACAGATGGCATACGTGTGTTCACAAGTAGCCACATGGGCCCAATTTACCCTTAAATCGGATAGAATGCTGGCTTCGCTTTGTGCAGCCTTTTTGCAATCGCAATATGTAAAAACCAAAAGGAAACAAAGGAAAAATAATTTCATGTCATAACAACTGATTGAGACGAAGACATTTGATATCGTAAAAACCTTTATCCTTTTCATTAATGGGGCATTTATTTTTATTAGTACTCCAAAACAATGGCTGCTATTCAATGCTTAAGTTATAAAAGGTTCCTCTAGATTATATTTTAAATTCTTCTTACGTATTTATAAACAATAAAAAATTCAACCAACCAAAGAAACTCTACTGGAGTCTGGCGTGCCATAGGTTTATGCAGGAAGTTTATTACCTATATCGCGTCCTTTGCCAGTATTGTTTAATGTGGTTTTATCTTACCTGAACAAGTTTTCCAATTGTAAGGGTTTGCTCACAAGTCAGCATCATGCATTAACAATTATGGTAAGTTAATGACTTTTGGTCGCCCAACAGTAACTCTCTGCTTGACTTTTTTCATTACAACAAAATAAATAATTAAATAAAACGAAAATGGGAACTTCATTTTATAACTTTATTAATTCGGTTCATCGGTGAGGAACACGAGTGCGTGACAGCTTGGGAGGATGAACCAACGGTCCCAATTCTTCGCCCGTTTCGAGCAATCTAAGCAACACTGTTCCCATCTCGTAATGAAATTGCTGTAAACGGTACGATACAGTATCTTCGTAATCCAAAGTCTGAAATAAACTAAAAATCCACAAAGGCCATCCACACATGTCTCGCCAGATGACTATATCGTTGTGCGACAGCTCCTCTTGGATAAACGTTTTAGACAATTTCTCAAAAGTATCCGATTCCCCCTGAAAAAAACAAAAACACAATAAAAACATATAAAACACAATAAAAACATATAAAACACAATAAAAACATATAAAACACAATAAAAACATATAAAACACAATAAAAACATATAAAACACGATAAAAACATATAAAACACAATAAAAACATATAAAACACAATAAAAACATATAAAACACAATAAAAACATATAAAACACAATAAAAACATATAAAACACAATAAAAACATATAAAACACGATAAAAACATATAAAACACAATAAAAACATATAAAACACAATAAAAACATGTAAAACACAATAAAACACAATAAAAAACAACAAAAACCAATTAAAACACAATCTAAACTAATAAAAAACCAATAAAAACCAATTTTATGCAAGAATAAAACAAATTGGACATTTCCCTTACTGCAACCTGTCGCCTGATCATTTCATTGACTATTTCGTGCTGTTGTTTAATAAACTTCTCGTGTTTCCTCGAGATTCTCTGCTCATTTTCCACCGCAATCTTCTCCATAAGCTCCTGTTTCATTCTGTTTATATTGCTAATTACAATCGCCCGTAGTGAAGTCATGATGACAAAACTGACAATCAGTATAAACGCGATTCCAAACGTCCTCGACATGTAAACAAACCCCTTTTCTTCCAGAATGTCGTGGAAAAACCGCCATCCGTCCATAGTGGTGTACGCAAAGAGCGGGAAAAATGTCTTAGCCAGACTGCCCCAATTCTCCATATCCTGCGCCTCGTTCTGAGTCCAACCGAACAGATGTTTGCCAATCACGCCGAACAAAAAGATGAAAATGAGCAGCAAAATGAAGACGTTGAGTGCGTACGTGACTATTGTGTCCATCAAAGCGTGCGTCACCAATCCAAGACCTTCCACGTGTTTGGAAATACGAAAGAGGCGAAGAAATCGCAAATTCACCAATTGGTGGGCGTAATACATCAGCGGGTTTTTGATGAATCCTTCGCTCAGTTGGAAACAGATGAGAATCAGGATGAAGAAGTCGAAGCAGTTCATCCGACTGTGCCAGACGCTCCCGAGCTCGTCGCAGAAGCGGAGCAGGAATTCGATCATGTAGAAGCCGTAGAATATGCAGGTGACGATCATGTAACCTGATTTTTGGAGGTAATTTTATGAGTTTTCTGCTTGATGTTGTTATTATTTGTTTACCCATGTTGTCGGTTTGTTTATTTGATATTGAAATGCACGTGCTCAATGCGTCAATGGCGAGAATGGAAATGCAAGCAATTTCGAAGTAAGTCGATGTTGTTATCATGTTTAAGTATTTGTTGGCAAGGCCGTCCATCCAGTAGTCGATTTTACGGACTGGACGCCGAAACATACGACGTACAGACACGAAAAACCCCATCTTGTTTTAATATTAATTCGTGCGACGAACGAGCAAAACGTGGGAAATAATCGAGCTCGCGCTGTTTTGTTTGTCATTTCTTGCAATAATAGGTGCTAAGTGCATTGTTACGTCTATGAAATCAAACAAATACATTCTAGTACGTAAATGAAATTATTTTTTTTATTTATAGTTGAATTGTCTGGCTGAGCACGTTGTTTGAGCCGATATTTAATATTTTGTGTGGACTTTGGTTGTACGCATCGGGTGTTATTTATCGGGTTCTAGGTTTTGTTATTGATAGTGTCATTCAATGTGTGCTTTTTCAAGCATTCTTTAATCCATTGTTATTACATATTGCATATTGCATAGCAAAACATTCGATTTCCAGCTGCGTGAATAAACGGTTGAAATGCACACACCGTCAGTACACAAGGCAACTTCGAGCGGTAATTTAATTTAATTTAAAAATTTCGTAAATTTATAGTCATTTTGAATGTAGTCGATGCAAGTGATCAATCAGGAGTGATTCCTGGTCTGCCCGGGTATTTCAGGACGCAACCGGGAGAAGAACCGACGTTTCATGTGCCTGACAGGCAAGCTTTTACGTTGAATAGTTTTCGCTTGGAAAATAATTTTGTGGACAAAGAACCTTACCGTAAAATAATGAATAATAGTTGATTTTATATGGTAAAACCATTGATTAATTATTTTATGAACTCTTGACAACAGGTTTTGATATTCGCGACTACACACCCGTGATAACTGTGGCGCAAATTAGAAAATACGTTCAAGCGAGAATTCCAATTTTGGTTTGGCTGAGACATTATAACTGGAAACAGGATATTTTGGCGGATGTTATCGGTGGTATTACACTTGGAGTTTTGCGAGTTCCTCAAGGCACGTATTAATTTTTAAAAAATTTCTATTGGTTTTTAAAACATATATATTGGTTTTTAAAAAATTATATTGAATTTTAAAAAAATTATATTGAATTTTAAAAAAATTATATTGAATTTTAAAAAATTTTTATTGAATTTTTAAAAAATTGATATTGATTTTTAAAAAATTGATATTGATTTTTAAAAAATTTCTATTGATTTTAAAAAAATTTTTATTGATTTTTAAAAAATTTATATTGATTTTTAAAAAATTTGTCACGGGTGTGTATTTCAACCTTCTAAAATTTTCACTATTTCCATCATTTTTCATTTATATTGATTTTTAAAAAATTTCTATTGATTTTAATTTTAATTGATTTGTTTTTCAGCAATGGCGTACGCTCTATTAGCGCAAGTTCTGCCCGTCTACGGTTTATACACGTGTTTGTTTTCTTGTCTTATTTACACAATTCTCGGCTCATCCCGCCACGTTTCTGTGGGTAATGTCAATCAATAAGCATAGTTGTAGTTAATTAATTGACCAGTTAATTAATCACAGGTGCTTTTTCCGTTTTGTGTTTAATGATGGGCACGGTTGTTAACAAACACATACCTGCACCTGCACCTGCCAATGTTACTTCGGAGGAAACCAACGACCAAGATAAAGATTACGAATTTAAAAAAATCCAAATGTTGACTGCAATGTGTTTCATTGTGGGCATAATGCATGTAAGTTAACATCGGAGTGGTTTCGGCGCAGAAATGTGATCTGGATTAATGGTGTAGTTAGTTTTAGGCATCCTCAAGTTAGGTGCTTTGAGTATCTTCATGTCTGAGACGTTAGTAAGTGGGTTCACAACTGGGGCAGCATGTCACGTGTTTACTAGTCAAGTACCACTTCTTTTAGGGGTTAAAATAAGTGCGAAAGGAGGTATTTTTTATATTTTTAAGGTTGGGAAGTATTTTTGGCTTGAAATGTTGTCAATTGTGGTGCTGATTATGTCTTTTTGCTTTCTAGGTTTATTATCAGGTGTGTGAGAAATTACCGGAGACAAATTATGTCACTGCTTCGATATCTGTGATTGCATTGACTTTGCTCATTTTTACTATGAATTGTGATGTTGGCCATTTTAAAAAGAAAACTGGACTGCCACTTCCAATGGAACTGACTATTGTAAGAATTGTACACAGAAATAAGAGGTTGTTGAAAAATATAGTTTGCAATATATTGCAGGTGATTGTTATTACATTAATCTCACATTTCATCAAACTCAATGAAGTGCATAATGTGGAGATTGTTGGAGAAATTCATGCAGGGTAACTTTGATGTTTTAGACGTTTTGTGCGCACAAATCTATTTTTGCTTTGATTTAGGTTATTAGCCCCACGTGTCCCTGATTTCAACATCATGCCAGGCATTATTGTTGACAGCATTCCCATAGCTATTGTTTCGTATGTCGTATCGTTTTCAATGGGTTTGATTTTCGCGAAGAAATATAAATACAGAGTGTACGCGAATCAGGTGAATGTCAATAAATAGTCCCGGACAAAATTAACAAAATCTTGAATTTATCTTTTTTTGGAAAAGTAGGAACTATTTGCACTTGGCACTGCCAATGTCTTTTGTTCATTCTTTTCTTCTTTTCCTGTAAGTGTGGCCTTAGCAAGGACGTTAGTGAAAGAAAAAGCAGGTTGCAGAACCCAGGTATACAAATATATATCAATACAGTACAATATTTAATTTTAAATAAAAATCTTTTTAAGCTTGCTAGTTTTATCTCGTGTTGGATAATATTAGCTGTGTTGCTTTGGGTTGGATTTTTACTTCGAGATTTGCCAACGGTAAGTGTGCAAACACAGCAGAAATCGACAAGCAAAATTATGCAAGTTTTAGTGCATTTTAGGAGCAATAGTAATGGCCGCCGTGCAGGGAATGTTTTTCCAAATTAAGGATTTGATATTGGCGTGGAAATTATCAATTTTGGATGCCGTATGTTGAAATAAAGACAGATTTTGGTTTAATATGTGCTAATAATTGTTTGTTTTGCAGTTGGTTTGGCTGGTGTCATTCATTTCAGTGTTTTTAGTCGGCACGGCTTATGGTTTGTTCATCGGGATAGCGTTTTCGTTATTTACGATTATTCTACGAACCATGAACATCCGAGCTTTCAAAATACAGTTTACCGAGTGCGTGGTGTCAATTTTTTGTCATTTGTGTATGTGTAATTGAAATGTTTACATTTAGACCACAGGCGTGCTTGGTTGGAGCTATTCCCGATACAGATATATATGTTGATATTTTAAAGTACACAAAAGTATGTCGTTTTATCATTTTAAATTGAATTTATTTTTAATTTGTTTTATTTTAATAGGTAAAGTCAATTCCAGGAATAAAAATATTTAGATTTAATGGACCTATTCACTTTGCAAATAGACAATATTTCAAGAGTCGTTTACATGATCTTATTGATGTAACTACAACGTGAGACAATTAATATCAGAATTGAAAATTGAAATTGTAACGTATTTATTTATTTATTTTTGCTAAAAGACTGACTAAGGAATCAAGAAGTAGACGTGTAAGTTAACAATGTATTTACAATTTAATTACTACTGTAATTAAATATTGTATTGATTTTTTAGCTGACAGTTCATGCTAGTGAACAAAGACCAAGTATATATTTTGCGGATTTAGTTCGGTTTATCATTCTGGACTGTTCTGGGTGTCCATACATTGATTTAAGTGGTTTATCAACTCTTCACGAGGTGAAACTGCACGAAATTGTGAAAAATAAAATTATTTTCTCTCTTTTCTGTAGACTATCGTAGACTACCAAGGTGAATTCGTTTCGGTTCATCTTGCAGCGTGCCAAGGTAAAAAATCGATCTCTCTTATAAGGTTTAAATGACTTATGAGTTGTTTTTGATAATTATTTCTGCAGATCCGGTTTTAGATATGTTGAAACACACGAAATTTGAGACCAAGGCTCCAAACTCATGCATATTCCCTACAATCCACGATGCAGTTTTGTATTGTTTAATGGCAAGAAATGCGTCAATGCATTACATAAATAAAGTTTGATTAAAAATTTAGTTGAAAATATGTTATTTGTATAAAAAAAAATTACAATTATGCTAAAGAACTGCAAAGAATGAAGCGCAGTGCAGCGAGGTTCAAAGATTCAAACATTTGGATCTTTGATCGCGGTTACGTACACAAAACGTTGTAAACAAACGTAAATAAGACGTTACTTATAGCTTATTGATATAAATAAGACCGTCGGAACCTTGGAAGTCATTATTCACACTGTTGATCTTTGCAATGGAACTCGAAAACACGACAACGATTTATTTTCTCGAACACTCGTACGCAAAAGTAATCGAATGGAAAGTTGAATGTGGTAACAAAATTTCACGGGATACGATTTTGTTTTCTTATCAATTACCTGCGGAAGGATGTCTGAGGGAGTATAAGTCGACCGTTACGGGGACGATTGTCCGGATATTGAAGGCAAACAACGAGATTTTAGAGGCGGGGAATGAGATTTTTGTGTTGGAAAATTGTTTGCATCTTTCAGTCGCGGATAACATTTGCCAGGAGTGTGCGGTCGATATGAATGAAATAACTCGGCTGCATGAGTTGGATTTTATTAATCGACAAATTTTGATTGCGAAAGAATTGGTAAGTATGTATAAGATTCAACGTAATCAAACGGATGAGTTGATACGAATAGCAATTTTAAATAGCACCATAAAAGGGTATGAAAAAGAGATAAGCGATTTGACAGAATCATTTGTAGCTAGAGCGTCGCAAAGATGAAGATCACGTTTAAGAAATTTGAAATTTTGTGACAAATCAAGCGTAGTAAGTTAAATTTAATTTCATAAATTAAATTAATTTTTTTTGTAATTATCAATTTTTTTAAATTAATTTTGATATTGTTAAAGTAAATACAACCCAGTTGCAAAAACATACAATCACTCCATTTTTTCAAATAAAGTGCTTTTTCTTTCGATCACTGTGTAGTTATGAAATAGAAAAATTATCGGAAACCAACTAAACTCTCTTCTTTCAATGGAAAAAAAGTTTTTAACAATATTCAAAACACATCAAAAGTTATCTTTATTTTTGTAACTGTGATACATTTCAAAATAATCCAATCAGATCATTCAAGTTTCAAAAATATACAATCAGTACTTTGTATTTCCTCCTTTAGCTTTACAAACAGCTTTCATACGGTCAGGCTTGGATAATACAAGTTTAGAATATTGCTCAGGTGTAATCTTGTTCCATTTGTCTTTTAAAACACTACACAACTCAGCTTTGGTTGTTGGTTTACGCAGTCGAACCTTTTTTTTCATTATTCCCCAAACATTTTCGATTGGCGAAAGATCTGGACTATTTGGTGGCCAGTTTTGCATCTTTTTGATGTTATGACCATTTAACCAGTTTGTAGTTGATCGGGCAGTGTAACATGGGGCAGTGTAACATGAAGCGCTGTCTTGTCAATAAAATTTAACTGGTCTACACCCCCATATCATTACACTTTGTGGAAATTTTACAGTTTTTTTTGCGCACAACAATTCCTCGTTCATCACCCTAACAAACACAAAATCTGGATTCATCATGATGTTGTTCCATTCATCTATTGTCCAATCCTTGTGCTCATTAGCCCATTTTCTTTGCTTAGTAATGTGCAACTTTGTAAGGAGAGGTTTTTCTTTTGCATGGTAAAAACCATAACCCAGGCTTCTGAGTCGTCGTCGTGTTGTGGCATCAGAAACCTTTTTGCCGATAATTTTTTCCCATTCAACGGTAATTTCAGGTGTAGTGGCATGTCTTTTTCCTGTTAGCACTCAATTTAATGCTTTATCATTCCTTTTACTAGTAATTTTTGGTCTTCCAAGTGGTTTTGAAGGTGAAGATGTCCCTGTTATCCTCCATTTTTTTAATATTTCCACCACCACACTTTGGCAGACATCTAAACCCGAAGTTATAGACCTTGTTGATTGGTTTTTCAAATGTTTTTTTATGATTAATTCACGTATTTCTTTACTGGTTGTTTTTCCTCTTCCCATGATTGAGTTCAAGTTAGATTAACAGTTTGGAACTCGATTAACTTCTCCATTCAGTCAAATCAGTCTGTATTAGTTAATTTGCATATCTCCTTACAATTTATTTACAGTTTGTTTATAATGACATCAATAACTAAAAACATTTTGTATACTGATTGTATATTTTTGAAACTCGAATGAGCTGATTGGATTATTTTGAAATGTATTACAGTTACAAAAATACAGATAACTTTTGATGTATTTTGAAAATTAAGTGCGTTCAATTTGCGAAAGGAAAGAAAAATCTTTCCTTTTCTTACTTTGGCAAAGAAAGAAAAGGCACTTTAGAATGAATGAACTTACTTGTTGTTACTTTCCTTTGGTTTGCACATGCTCAAATTCTAGTTTTAGCATGCTGTAATCTGATTTTAATCTGGTTTTAATATACACGAATCCAGTTTTTAGTAACTAACTAGCTGTTCACCCGCAAAGCCATAGATCAGACAAATGTATACTGCCAAATCATAAAATACATTTTTGCAAAACTAAACCAATAATCCAACCCAAACCACAATAATACAAACCCAAACTAAAACCACACCAACGCACAACCAAACCCAACGCCAATCGGGCCAATAAAATATAAAACACAACAACAACCCAAACACAATCAAACCAAAAATTTAACCTAAACCCAACGCCAATGCAGCCAATACAATTTTGGCCCAAACCAAACCCAAACCCCAATGCAGCCATCACCCGCCAGCACCCGCAAACACCCACCCAGACCCGCAAACACCCACCCAGACATGCAAACACCAACCCAGACCCGCAAACACCTGCAAAGACCAGCTGTTTTACCTTTTTACCCGCTGTTTGATCTCTATTTCTCCTTTTTTTGCCCAAAAACACACCCTGGGAATCTGAATATACACTCAGATTTTTAAAATATTCAATATTTCCCACAACCGTGACTAAAATTTCTTACCAGAAGTTACCGCCAACAGGTGGCGCCACTTCCGGGAAAAAAATCACAAAAAATGACGCACTTCCGGTTCCGGAATTACACAAAAAGTTACACTTCCGGAAGTGCTAACTCTCACGCAGGCAGAGACTGACTTCTCCTCTTTAGTTTTGAGTTTAATAAACGTTTTTTTCGATAAAAACGAACGTTTTTTCAGTTAAAAATGATGTTTTACTATTATACGTTGTCAAGTTATAAACCTTTACTTGATTGTTGGTTTGGCTGACAAATGACTAATGCGCATGCGCCGATCGCGAAAGTAAAAGTGAAAGGAAGAAAAGTAAGCCAATTGCTACCTTTGGCTAAAATAACTTTGGCCACTTTCTTTTCGGAAATAATGACGTTTTTGACGTCACTTCCGGTGGCGAAAGAAACGCAATTATTGTTAAAAACTTTTTTTCCACTGAAAGAGGAGAGTTTAATTTACCTAGTTTAGTTGGTTTCAGATAATTTTTCTATTTCATAACTACACAGTGATCAAAAGAAAAAGCACTTTATTTGATAAGATGGAGTGATTGTATATTTTTGCAACTGGGTTGTACTTGTGACGGGAAAATTTTGAATTTAGATTTGATATCAATTGTATTGAAGTTTTATTTCATTACGGTAAATAAATAGTTAGATTTTGATTTGATAATAAATTTATTACATACTTTTTGTTTCCACTGCTTCGAATGCATATTACCTATCTTATTGTGCGCGAGATAGTTTGGCTTTAGCTAGACAAGTGAATTTATAAAGTGAGGTAAAATAAAATAAAAGAGTCAGGTAATTTCTCAAATCACATACTCCCCGACAGAGAGAGTATATGATTTGAGAAATTACCTGACTCTTTTATTTTACCTCACTTTATATGGTATACATTTAAATTCTCGATTATCGTTGGTTTTGTACATTTCTAAGATATTTTAACTGAATATCCTTCCCGAAATATAAATTTCTGACCGTCGTACCATTGCCGAGAATTGATTTTAGCCTGGGAAAGAATTCGTGTTAAGGAGGAAGCCATCTTTTAGGAATAGATACGCGGACGACGGCAAAAACGATTGGAGAAAATCACGCGGACGACGACAAAAACGGTTAGAAACAATCACGGTGCAACAGCGGCAAAGGTGAATGAAACAATGATATCAATTGGTATTGTTGAACAGGTTAAATACTACAACAATCGTGCGCTGCACGTTTTCGCTTCACGGTGCACGTTGGTGCAACGTGACGCTTTCCTGCGATGCTCGGGAAAGAGGAGAAAAAGTTGTTAACAGTCAGTTAGAAGAACAGCTGTTGCGACTGACCAGTGAAAATGATCGTTTGAGCAGAGAAAATGCGCGACTGACCAGAGAAAATGTTCACAGATCGAGATCACCAATAAGGAATAATTCACGATCAAGATCACGCAGTCGTTATTATGACGATACACCTCCGCCATCTACATCTACTTCCGGATCAGCGAAAGAAGTGATTAATGGCGTCGACTTTGGCGCAGGAGCGGATCCTTATCCTTATCCTTACTCTTATGCTTATAAGGAAAATGCAGATGTAGAATTTGAAAATGCATGTGTTGAATTTGATAGCAGTAAAGTTAGAGATCATTTAATGCGATTGAGCAGGTCTCGTCAGTAACATTCCACGACCTTCTTACAGACCAGGATCAGGCATCAGTAATTCTTTACCTACGCGATGCTTTTACATTTGTGGTGACCCTGAGTCGTTATTTAGTAATTTTATGTGTTTTTATTAAATAAATAGTCACCACGGAAGAAATTGTATATTTTAATTCATTTACAAACACCGTTTGTTGCGCGCCAATTTTTCGCGCTCAACAACCGGTAGCGAATTCTTTGTTCCGAGCGAACAAAGGAAATATCTTCATTTCCTCCTATTTTCTAGCTTACTAACCATTAATTCTAGTCATTAATTCCTAACTTCTGTCATTTATTATATTTCATTCAAATTATAACTGTTCGAAGAATATGAATTTGACATGTTTGAGATATTGAATTTCTGCACCAATCCCTTAAAAACAACTAATAGCATTAATACGTCCACAATGTTTAATGCAATCCCAGAATGGTTAACAACATTAAAAATGCGCAACAACTGTTTAGTGTCGTTCACTAGCAACATTAGCAATCTGGAATATTTACATCAATTAGATTTAAGTTTTAACAAATTCACTCATATACCCAGTGTCATATATAACTTTAATTCTTTAGAGAGTTATGATCTCAGTAACAACCGTATTGGTGTTGTTTCAAGGAGCGATTTCAACCAAACATTATTCCTAAAGGAACTCAACTTATTGCATAATAATCTGAGTTTATTACCGTTATTAGATTTATTAGTTGATTTGAAATATTTGGAAGTGCTAGACTTATCTCACAACTCCATCGAATCTATACCCGAGGACCTGTTGTCAGAAAATCGGTTTCTGAGAAAACTTTACATGAACAATAATAAACTCCATGACATACCCAAACATATGTTTTTATCTTCCAAAGCTATTGTGGAGATTGATTTCAGCCACAATCAAATTAAAAATCTTGAATTGTTGGTCAGCTTCACAAATAAACTGGAAGTGCTACGTCTTAATTCGAATAACATCACTAACGTTTTTTTAAGTGGACTTGAATTTTGCGAAAAGCTAAAACACATCACATTAACTGATAATTCGATAAGCTTTATTCAGCAAATGTCCACACCCCACGATTCTGCAGTCCATCTTGATCTGAGAAATAATAATTTTGAATATATAGAGCTTCCTCCTACAAGTTTCATAACGAATGCTGAGACAATAGATATGTCAAATAATTGTCCTAAAATGTACAAAGTTCTTTTTGAAACAGAAGTTGGCCAGTACATAAAAAACTATAAATGTTCTAATTGCTGCTTACATGAAATTCGCCATGGCATGTTTGATAGTGTAACCAAAAGCATTGACATTTCATTTAATAATATTAGCAAATTAGATGACAATGATCTGACAGCATTTCAAAGCGTCTCTCAAGTTATTTTGAGCCACAATCAAATTGCCCATGTCAATTTCACCAATTTTGAAATTATTCACATACGTAACACCGGATTAGTTGATTTTGACTTGTCTCACAATCCATTTGTGTGCGACTGCAGATTAAACATCATCAAGTATCTGCGCAATCAGAGTGCAACAATCAGATTTAACACAGAAAACAATTCCTGTTCCAACCCACTTAAAATGTATGGGACATCTCTGCTAACGGTTAAAAACTTGTATTGTGAGTATCCTAAAAATTGTCCTTTTGGATGTTACTGCAGTGTTGATGACCTCGATGCCCCACTACATGTGTCGATTGCTTGCATTAACTCCAACTTGACTCGTTTCCCCAAAATACATTCGTATGGTTCAGCAGTTGCTGTTTGTTTAAATTTAACCCGAAATAAGATTTCCTCGTTACCAGAAAAACATGATCCAATTTGGTCGCAGATAACAATGTTAGATCTCTCGTATAATAGGTTGAAATTGTTACAAAATATGCCTATATTGCCAAACTTGGCCGTTCTGCATTTAAACAACAACTCCCTCAGCAAATTCGACGATAAAATTGCGAGTTTGTTAAATTTGGAAAAACTCAAGCTATCGAATAATTCATGGAAATGTGACTATGAAATGAGTAAACGTGTGCTCAAATCTCACCCTTTTGAGGATAAAAACACATTAACCTGTATGATAGATAATATACATTACAATTTTACTGATATTACTGATATTGATCGAATTTGTAAAAGTTTTAATTTGTTATTCCTTTTACTACCAGTTATTGCAATTTTAATTTTACTTAGTGTGTTTACAATACTCTCCTACAAGTATAAATCAGAAATTTTCTACTACATGTTCTCCAAAGGAATTTGTTTGAGATTTGTGACCGAAGAAGACATCGATGCAGACAAAACATACGACGCATTTGTCTCGTACAGTAGCGAGGACGAAGACTGGATCGTGGACTTCCTCGTCCCGGGGCTGGAAACAGGCAATCCTTCGTACAAACTGTGTCTACACAACCGGGACTGGGGCGCGGGTGAATTTATAACGGATCAGATAGTAAAACCGGTGGAAAGCAGCAAACGGACCATCATAGTGTTGACTGACAATTATTTGAAGAGTTCGTGGAGTCGTTTGGAGTTCGACATCGCTTACCAAAAGGCGCTCCAAGATAAAGTGCGTCGGGTGATCGCAGTTGTGCCAGACGAAGTTCCCGACTTGTCCAAAATCGATCAGGAATTCAAATCATTCATAACGTTGACGACATATGTTGAAGCCAAGAAGCCTTACTTCTGGAGGAAATTAAGATCATCCATGCCCAGAACGATGAACACTCGTTTTGCATCGACGAAAAGGAAATCGGTTTATGTGCATGCTGCATTCAAGGCAAACTCAGCTGAAACAAAAAACATATAGTGCTATTGCTTTGCAAATGATATTATTACATTTTGTAAAGTGCATTTAATGAAAATTCTGCTGATGATTAAAATAAATAAGGTTATGGTTATGGTTATGATTATGGTTATGGTTTTGGTTTTGGTTATGGTTATTACCTGTGACTGCTGTTGTTTTGATGTTGCAAGGGATTTTACGCACTTTGCAGCATTTTGGTATTTCATGTGTAGATTATCTTTACAATAATAGGTGCAATCAAAGTTCCGGTTTTTAGTGCTTGTGTAAACGAAAACATTGAAAGGGTTAACCACAGACCACACGCAGTCATACTTAAAAATGTTTTACCGGTGTATATAAAATAAATGGTTAATGCCGACTGCTTCTACATATTTTTATCTTATATATGGACTCGATAAGTTTTAATTTTCATCAATACAACTTAATCTTGTTACAAACAACCACTCGTAAACCGAAATCTTGAAAGCACTAATCGTTTATCATAAGACGTTCTGTATTTCACCTGCGTGTGCACCTGCTGCACACAGTCCCGATTTCTTCATGACAATCTGCCACTCTCCACCAACACAATCGACAATCTGTACCACTTCGTGTTGATTCTCCGAATTGCATCGATAGTTGACAACAAGTCCAGAGTAACGTTTGAATCCATCCCAATCCGACAACAGGCCTGGCGTGGCGGGCGGCTCTCCCATGCATATGAAGTAAGCTGTTTTAAAATACGTATATTGATGTCAAAATATCACTTTTATTCGCACGATTTCTTACTTTCATACATGTAATATCCGGCGGAAATGGAGATTAGTTGGATTACTATGATTGTAAGGCAACAACAAAGAAAATCGACCGCTTTTGATTCTTGTTCATTCAAAACGAGGAAACAAAGAGAATGAAATATCATGTCGACAATTCAAGAGAAAAATACGAACGTGAAAAACATACGTCACGCGTGATGGCACCAACAATGGCAGACGTGGTCCGCGAGCATTCTAATTCGTGTTGTTGTCGTCGATAGACGTTGGAAGCAATGGCTGCTGTTGGGACGTCGGAACAAACTGATCCGGAATCGCCTAGTGCAGGATCGCCTAAGCCCGGAGATGCTTCGAACAAAAATAGGGTGAAGAGACCGGCTGTTAAATGGGCAGGTATTGTCGGGATACTTTTGGTCGTTGTACTTGTTGCCATGATTTCTGTGGTGACGCTGACAAGTGAGTAAAGAAGAAGACGAAAGTATGGCTTGAATGTGTTGAATTTGTGTAGTGGCGTAGGAGGTGAGGATGTGGATCACAAGCGACTAATGTTCACACCAAGCTTTTGGATCTCATCCAAAGCTGCCGATCTAGATCCAAGATTGGTGTGAACACTAAACTCCGTTCCGTGCGCCCAACAACTCCGTTCGTCAATCGAGTTCCCACAACTCGATTCACGTTTGGATTCGAATTGGAACAATGTCAGCAGTCTGTAGCATTCCATTGTTGCGCATAAAATGACATCAAAACACACGGTTGGTTTGCGAAAACTGAGAAAATTTGAAAATTTTGATATAATTTAAAAAAATTGTACAAAATTTTGATGCATTTTGAAAATTTTGACAAATTTTGGCTAAATATTGACATATTTTCTGCTAAATTTTAAAAATTTGAAAATTTTCTGCTAAATTTTAACCATTCCGACAATTTCGGAAATTTTTCTCAAATTTTTTGGAATTTTTTTTCAAATATTTCTCAAATTTTTCTCAAATTTTTCGGAAATTTTTCTCAAATATTTCTCAAATTTTTCTCAAATTTTTCTCAAATTTTTCTCAAATTTTTCTCAAATTTTTCGCGAATTTTCTCAAATTTTTTTTAAATTATCTCAAAGTTTTCGCAAACTTTCTCAAACTCTCAAATTCTTTCACGGGGATCCATTTGTGCAAAGATCAGTCGATACGCCACTGCACGAGATATTGTTACGCATTTTTTCTTTCAAAGCTTAAATCCATTAATGGCTCCACCACTCATTTGAATTGAATTTCTTGTTAAAGGTCTTAGCCGCTTATTCGGGACTGCAAAAAAAACTTGCTCCGCGGATCCACCTACCTACGAACTGCTACGCTCACATTGGGACGGGCGAACACGTACTCGTGGCACAGTGGTGCGCTATACGTGCAGTGATCAAAGAGACCAACCTGTTGCAACTGAAGTCAAATGTAAAGGTAACGGAGAGTGGACGGAACGATTTAGGAAGTTCCACGTCTGCGGACTTGACGAAAAAGGAAGACGAATATTTAAGGAAAAGCTTCCAGGTAAGTTTCCATTCAACCCTTCGATGCATAAGGAAAAATAAACCCTTGTCGTGTAAGGCCTTACACATTTACGGACAACTTTCAAATCCATTAATTAAACGCCATAAATATCTCTCGGGAGCTGGTCTTGAATGTCGCACTCAAAAAGCAAATAACAATGACAATTTCAAATTAGAATAATTAATTAACTATATATTTTACAAACCAAAATAAAATAAATAAGAAAAAAAAATGCCATTCGCAAAAGTTGTTGTCCCTAAATGCGTGTAGCCTTACGGGGCAGTACGAATTTAATGTTAATTCATTTTTGACTGGTACAGAGCCGACGAGTTGTTTAGGCGAAGACCCACCAGCCTCTGGAGCCTTGCATCGGGACTGGAATGGCTTATTATGGGGAGTCGGAACGGTTATTCATTATTATTGTGATACAGAAATGAAAGTGCTTGCTAAGGTCGTCGAATGTTCAAAGGAAAAGATATGGGTGACGAAACAAGATAATTCTGGAAAGTGCAGTAAGTATTTTAGTGGAAAGTAGTAGGTTTTTTATTGAAATTTTGTCTTTAAAGAAGTATGACGAGGTCCCATCACGACACAACGTATTAGTTAATTGAAAACGCAAGATAGGAGTGCGCAAAACGTTACGACAATGTATGGAAGTGACTGGAGTATTGAAATGCAAGAAATTGATAGATGCTACTCCATACTGTGTTTCTGTTTTGTTATAGTTGGAAATTATTAGCATTAAAATTCTTGTTGTGTTGTTGCCACGTATTCAGCTGTCTGGCAGCTTGTTTTTATTTTTTAAATTTAAATTTTGCACGTTAAATTTTACATTTAAAAATATAAACAAATTTAAATAATTTTATAAATGCGCCTATTGTTTTTCGCACTTCGAATCACACATTTTATGAACTTTTGAGGCCCTGTGCCACAAGAATTAAAGGACCCGTTAATTATGACTTGATTAATTGACGTGCACATGATTTCTTAAAAATTTTAAATTTAAATTTTAAATTTCTTAATATCCGTCGAAAAAACTAAATTCAATCGATTGATTGCGGAAAATACAGTATCGAGATTGTTTCTATATTCAGAAGAAACTCGTGTTCACCGAGCCGTGAACCCCGTACCAAACATCGGTGGTAATTTTGATTTTTCAACCTTACGTCATATGTACGTTCTCCAAAACGCCAAACACACGCTCAATACTTTAAATACCATCCACTAATCCTTGAAAACACAAATCCATCTAAGATGCAAACCCCTCCGCCCACCCAACCGCGATTCGCATCAAACTTCCCCGCGCAAACCACAGAATTCGACGGCAAACGTCTCCGAAAAGCCGTCGTACGTAAAACCGTCGACTACAACTCCTCCATAATCAACCAACTCTTCGCCCGCGTGTGGCAGCGCGACCACCGCGACCAACACTGCATCCAGCCCGACACCTCCTACCCCATCGCACCTGACCCACAACCCAACCAACTCCGTCACGACCAAATTCGTCCGCGCCGCTACCAACAAAACCCGCTGCCCCATCAACTGCGTCGCCTGGACCCCCGAAGGCCGCCGCCTGGTCACCGGCGCGTCCAGCGGCGAGTTCACCCTCTGGAACGGCCTAACCTTCAACTTCGAAACGATCCTCCAAGCGCACGACGCGCCCGTCCGCGCCATGGTCTGGAGCCACAACGACACGTGGATGGTGACGGGCGACCACGCCGGATACGCCAAATACTGGCAGACCAACATGAACAACGTCAAGATGTTCCAGGCGCACAAGGAGGCGTTGCGGGGGCTCAGTTTCTGTCCGAACGACACCAAGTTCGCGTCGTGTTCGGACGACGAGACGCTCCGCATTTGGGACTTCGAGCAGTGCGTCGAAGAGAGGATTCTGCGCGGCCACGGCGCCGACGTGTTGGCCGTCGACTGGCACCCGCGGAAGGCGATAATCGTGTCCGGCAGCAAGGACGGCCAGCAGCCGGTCAAGTTCTGGGATCCGAAGAGCGGGCGGTGTTTGGCGACGCTGCGTTCGCACAAAAGCGCCGCGATGGACGTGCGGCGGAACGGGAATTGGTTGTTGACGGCGTCGAGAGACGGTCTGATCAAGTTGTTCGACGTGCGCAAGGCGAGTCCGGAAGTGCGCACGTTTCGTGGACACAAGAAGGGGGTGTCGAGTCTCGCGTGGCATCCGATCCACGAGACGTTGTTTTGCAGCGGCGGGTCGGACGGCGCGGTGCTCTTCTGGAACGTGGGCGCCGAATCGGAGGTCGGGGCGATGGAGAACGCGCACGACGGCATCGTGTGGTCGCTGGCGTGGCATCCGGTCGGACATATCTTGTGTTCCGGGTCGAACGATCACTCGAGTAAGTTCTGGACGAGGAATTCGCCCGGCGATAAAATGCAGGACAAATACAACACGAATTCTGCCGCGACAGCTGTTGTGTCTGAGAATGACGAACCGGTATTTAGAGAGTCCGATCGGGCGATTCCGGGGTTGGAATTTGACGCGATGAGTCCAGAAGAAACGAAAGATGAAGTGGTGGAAGCGCCGGTGGTCGATGCACGCCATTTTGAATCGGATTTGCAGGTCAAAGTGCCGTACTCGAAGCCAATTGCGCGCGAGTTTCAAGAGGAGTGGATGCGGCCGGTGGAACATAAAACGCCGCTGCTTGCTACGCCGACGACTGGTGAGCAAATGGCGGCTGTTTGTGCGGAAAGCTGATGGTGGGAATGACGATTTCCGTCGTCCTCGAGATGGGTTCCAGTTCCAACAAATGGATATTTCTAAAGAGGCGTTTCAATTCAATCAAATGGACCACCGAAGGTCGTTTGGCGATGAGAGAGGAAGTGAGTTGTGTGCACGGAATGAAGACCCGCGGTTGAGACGTCGTGGCGATTTTCGTGGTTTACCGCCGACGGATCGACAAATGCCGGCTGTGTGGCTGAGACCGGAAGGTCCAAATCCCGATTTCCGTCGTCATCAAGATGGATTTCAGTTCCAGCAAAGGGATATTCCTGAAAGGTTTCAATTCCTTCAAATGGACCATCGACAGTCGTTTGGCGACAATGATTTGCGGAGTAATGAGAGAGGTAGTGATTTCCCGCGGTTGAGACATCGTGGCCGTGGAGGTCGTTCGGATAACCGTGTTGTTCGTAACGAGAGGAATTTTCGTGCGAGAGAAAGTAATAATAATAAAAGGAATTGGGAGAATGACGATCAGGAGGGTTCAAGAAAACGTGGTAGAGGTAGAGGTGGACGATATAATTAAGATCTGTGTTGCTGATTTATAATTTTTGCTTGACCTTTTCTGTATACCGTATTTGTTAAATTTTTACTATTTAAAATAAAAATATGTATAAATCGATTGAATTTTATAATTGTATAAAAAATTAATAAAATCAAATCAAAGCTCATCAATCATGGAGGAAGTGACATTACTGGTGCTTCTAAACCTCCTGTTCTGCGTCTTACGACAGACCTAAATACCGGTATTTGTTCAACTCAACATTTCGTTTTTCTGTCATCTTATCTCTTTTTTTGAATTTTTTTGTATTTATTTTTTGTTACATAAATATATTTTTTATTTTTTTTACTTGTTCTATGTTCGTTAGAGCAACGTCGCACTCGCTCATACGCACAGTAGTGTAATAATTTGGCATCAGAGGGCGCTACCATGTATCAATGTTATATAAGGTGCTCACAAAAAAATTATCACGGTGTTAAAATTTACCCAATTGTTGTGTTGGCAATGATAATGACGAGGAATTACAATGAAATCATGTTTATTATTAAATAATATTTCTATTTACACTGCTACGCAGTAATATTTTACTTAAATATTGAAATTTCTGGCATTTGTAGATATTTTACTTTTTTTACTTGCACAAAATTATTATCACTCATTGTAAAAATTGCAGATTTATACATTTTCAATACCCTGTGATACCTCCCTTATGTTCAATTAGTCTATAAATTCAATCTTTCATCCCATCAATTAGTTTTTGTAGAACCATTTGATTAATTTCTTCCCACCAATGTTGCCTTGAATACACGGATGGGAGCATTACCTGTTGAAAGATGGCCTTTTGTCCAGGAATTCTTATCATCCAGGGCTTTAAATGGGAATTAAACACATTTTAATACGTATCAGAATACATCCTACCAGAAATAAAGGCAAAGATGGTCTTTCCCGTGCAGCGGAATGCACCCCAAACCATAACATTTCCACCACCTCCAAAGATCACCAAACATGGGATGCTGAATGGCACCAAATTAAAAAAATATTAAAAAATGTAATAAAAGGTTTTGAAGGAATGATAATTTGTTATAAATGTATTTATTGACGTTTTTGGCTGTAACAAACTGCTTTTACACAAATCAGGAACACTTTTGATGAGTTCCTGTATTTTTTAACATATAAATTCTCACTGGAGTGTTTGCATTTCGATTTAATGCATCAAAGCGTCATTACATTCCAATTTTATAGTTCATTCATATTTAATCTCTTGTATGTAATATTTATTAATAAACTTTATGTGTGCATTTTAAATTATAAACTATTGGCATGTACGTAAGTACTGATTTCTAGTGACAAAATATTTCACACATTTTTTAAACATTTGTCCAATTGTAGGAATTTAGTCACGTTCTCTGCTCGATCGTCGTCGTGCACTCGCAGCAAGGCGCGGCTGGAGTTCCGGGAAACAAGCAGGTCGCTCAGGGTGATGGAGGTTGTAGAAAACGTCATCAAATTCCATTTAAATTCAATGGTAAGTTAAAAGAATACGGCGACAGTGAGAGCAATGGCGGAGATGACGTCAGAAGTGATGGCAAAAGAGAAAACCCGACTGCAGCGGACCCAGCACCCCTTAGCTGTAACCTTTTTAGCCTGCTGGAAAAGGCTTTCAAAGTTGTAAATATTCTCGAATTTCAAGACAGATATCATTGTAAAAATGAATAAAAAGTAGAAAGTTAGCACTGTGCTGTGTTTAAACTTATTTTAGGCATTTACGTAGAGGGAAATTTAGGAAATTTAGCAATGAATGAGTGAATAAAAACAGAGTTGACAAATATTTATCACATTCCACGTGAATTAGTGTTGTCCAGATATAAAAACGATAACAATCTGCAGCTGAACTTTGAAAGTATTTCACATTTAATCGTGATCCGCTATCGAAAACAATCAGGTTTTCCGCTTACCGTATCAGGTTTTCCAACAACCGAAACGAAAATATCATAGTTTGTTCTTATGTATGACCGGCTGGTAACGTGCGCTCCCGATTAAATCCAAGATAATAAAAGAAAACGAGAAAATACCGATGATACTTCCGAACTAATACATCAGCCGAGAACAGACCGAAACGTTGACAGTCACGCCGTTGATGATTGCGATGGAACTCGAGTACACTACGACGATTCATTTTCTCGAACACCCGCTGGCGAGGCTAATTGAATGGCAAGTCGAATGTGGTCGCAGAATTTCGCGGACGACGACTCTGTTTTCCTACCAACTACCTAACGAAGCAACTCATAGGGAGTACAAGTCGACCGTCGCTGGAACAATTGTAAACATACTGAAGGCAAACGACGAGATTTTAGAGGCGGGGAATGTGATTTTTGTGTTGGAAAATTGTTCGCATCGCTTAGTCATCGGTAACATTTGCCAGGAGTGTGCGGTCGATGTGAATGAGATAAGTCGGCTGCATGAGTTGGATTATATTAACCGGCAAATTCTGATTGCGAAACAATTGGTGAATATGTACAAGGATCAACGTAATCAAACTGATAAGTTATTCCGAAAGGCAATATTAAACCGCACCATAAAAGGTTATGAACAAGAGATTAGTGAGTTGACGAAATCACTGCTAGTTGGAGCTCCGCAAAGGCAACGTTTAAAAAGTTGAAAATTGTTGTGACAAATGTGTAGAAATAAGTTTAATTTGATTTCATGCCGTAGTGTGAGTCCAGTGTTTCGCATTTTTCTTGATATTTGGATTTTTTAAATTTTTTTTTTGTTTTTGTAATAATAATCAATTTATTTTCAATTCTTTTATTTAGTACTATTTTGTGATGATTTTTTGATTTTGTTTAAAGTAAATTTTCTCTAGTTTGTTTACATTTGTCGGGTTTTCTACACGATAATGTGATTTATTAAATTGAAATACATTTTAAATTTGCCGCCTCACACATCCACCTTTTAGTAACGTCTTTGAAAAGCAAGATGGAAGCACGATAGTCTCCCTCCTTTGTCTGTTTAGGCGGACCTGCATTTGAACGAAGAACAAACAAGCCACCAGTTGTGTCGTAATTAAACTGTAAGTACAACATTTTGGATCCAAACATCATAATTTAACATATTAGGAATTATTTAATTCTTAATTTCGCATCTGCTTCAAACTCGGCTTCAAATATTTTGCTTATGCGGGTAGTGGGAAAACCTGGCGTCAACATTCCGCGGTTGGATAATTTCATCTTTGATTTTGATTACGTAGACAGGACGTTCTCAAACTAACGTAAACGACACGTTTTAAATAATACATCGTACTATATGAACAAACGTTCTGCACGAACAAAGTCATTACCCCGCTGATCTTTGCAATGGAAGCCGAGAACACTACGACGATTTATTTTACCGAATACGCATGCGCGAGGCTTATCGAATGGAACGTTGAAAATGGTGACAAAATCTCCGTGGGGATGACTTTGTTTTCGTACCAATTACCTAACGAAATGTCGGAGAAAGAATATAAATCGACCGTGGCAGGAACAATTGTCCAGACATTAAAGACAAATTACGAAATGTTAGAGTCGGGTAATATGATTTTCATCTTTGAAAATTGTTTGCATCATTCAGTCGCGGGTGACATCTGCCGGGAGTGTGGGGCTGATATGAATGACGAACCAGGTTCCCTGGAATTTGATTATCTGTATCAACAAATTCTCATTGCAAAACAATTAATAGACTTCAGCAAGGATCGACCTAATCAAACTAATCAATTGCAACGAAAGGCCATGCTAAACAGCACCTTACAGAGGTTGACTCAATCACTTCTAGCGTGCTATCCTTGAAAATTATTGGATCATTAGACATTTAAATTTTATTCTGATTTTGAAATAAATTACAAGTCAAATTTTTATCAACAAACACACAGTCGTACTTCCCTTCAGTTTAGCTGTTTTAAGTTTATCTATCATTATTTGCCCGGTCTATCTTTTAATACTGTTGTTAGGGCAAGACGGGAGACCGGGTCAAGATTGACGTCATTGAATCTCAATGGATTTTAATGCCACCTGGTAGATAAAATTAAAACAGCTAAACTGAAGGGAAATTTTTCTACGCTAGGAATGAATAAAATAGTTAAATAATTGCAAGTTAAAGTTGAGATATGAAAAGTGTTATTCTATATTAATTAATGTGATGGAGCCGGATTCTATTGATTTTATGGATTGTTTTAATTAATGTGGGGTTTATGGAATGTAGTTATTGTTTGGAAAGCAATAAAAATTAATTATACAGGATACGCTCCACGCTTATCTGCATTTACACTGTCATCTGAATTCATTTCGACTTGCTGTTACAAGATGAGGCTTTTGATTGTTTGTTTCGTTTTGATTTTGTCTTCTTGTCGCACGAATGGAGGGAGCCAAGATCAAATTAAAGCGGATTTGGAGAAAAATTGGAAATTAGTCGCCCTTTGTAATGATGCGGATCATTACTGCGAAAACCTTTTCAACAATCCTGACAAAAATGCCGAACCCACCACATGGGAAGTTTTTTATCCAAAATGCAAACTGGACATGCTTGGTGCAATGAGCCATGTATTTTGTGGTATTATATTACCGTGTATATTATATTACATTATATTATATTTTATCTATTTGTTATAGAAACGAAAGAACAAACATTGCAAAATGTTTGCAAATATGTGACGTGCTGGTCGTCTCGTGGTGATAAGAAGACAACTCTGTACAATTATGTAAATACAACGATGACCAAACATGGATGGCGCGATGGAATCTGTACATGCGAATGAAAAAAAAATCATGTCTTTTTTTGTAGTGTAGTATCTTCAACTACACCATTGAAATTATATCTGTATCTATTTCTGACAAATAAATTCAATCAAATCAATCAAAAGCCTCGATTATTGAGGTATTTGAAAATAAAAATTCATTAAAATATTATTAAAAAGCATTAAAACCGACCAAAAATGGATAAAAATTGACCAAAAAAACATTAAAAGCCGGTTAAGAATCGTTTAAAAACATTAAGAACCGGTTTGACAAAAAAACTTGTTAATAATTCCTATTTGCACAATAAATTGGTTTTTAAAAGTTGTTTTTGTTTTTAGTCTTCCTTTTTTGAAGATAAAACATAAAACAGTTCAAAAGATTTATGTATTACAAAAGTTTTTCAACTGTTTTTTTGTGCGAGTCTTTAAAAAGTTTGCACCTCTTATTGACTCCACCAAGATAAGTGAATATCTAGTCCGCGAAGTAACTTTGCCACAGCTGGTTTGGAGATTTATGTAATTGGAAGATTTAATGATTTTTACTGTACGTTTTAACATCTAAATGAATGTAATGATTATGAAGCGTTTGTTTTTACTACTGTGGTCAATGAAGAAATTTTGATTTTTCTTTCGAAATTTTATACCCACTGGAATAAAGTGGCATAAACAATAAAGAATGCAACCAAAATTGTAACCATTTTTTAACAAAAAATAAAAGTAAAAGTTAATCTCACCCTGATTGGTGAAATTAAATTCATTGCTTACTCTCAAAAACACCAAACTACTTTGATGCGCTGCAGTGAAGCGATGGGGGAGCTTATATTAATCACGTTGTAGTGACCCTAGTGGTCACTAGTAGAAGAATCAGAAATGAGTCTGAAAAAGTTATTTTATTTTTATTTTTTGAGTTTATTTTTATACATGTGTCTAGACAAGGAAGTCAAACAACGGGAGAATATGTGGGTGGTCGCCAAGGAAACCAGCCCACAGCATTCTCAAACAGGAAACGCTTCCTGTAGAAAGCAGAAAAGAATCAGTCTGAATCCAACTGACAAGTGAGCAAAACGAGTCATGAAAATTTACCCCTGAAAACCTAGAATTCTTCAAGTAGATTTTGTGATATTTGTCTGAGTATTGAGACTCTTTTCTTACAATTACCAAAGTAATTGTGGGAGCTTTCTTGTGTCACCACAACTGTGACACGGGAATTTTATTCTTGCCAACTGCAAGTTGGGTGGGAAATTGTCTAGCTGAGAGGAAAATTCCAGCTAGAGTCATCTTGTCTCAACACGACTGTTGAGGAGAGATTTCGTGAATTTGTCACGTTACAACGTTGCGGCCTAAGAGCCGCAAGCTGGCCGAGACGGATCGAGTGAGAAGACGAAGTGCGGAATTGAGTCCGATAAGACATCGATTCAGCGACGAGGAGTTAATTGTGAACGAGTACTTTGCCATCATTAGATCAGATGCATTGTCAGCACTTTCAAAAATATTAAGTAAAGATACAGACTTTTTGTTCACCCTGTATATTAATCAATGTGATGGAGCCGGATTCTTCTGATTTTATTGATTGTTTTAATTAATGTGGGGTTTATGGGATGTAGTTATTGTTTGGAAAGCAATATAAATTAATTATACAAAATACGCTCCATGCTTATCTCCATCTACACTGTCGAGATGAGGCTGTTGATTGTTTGCTTCGTTCTGAGTTTGTCTTCTTGTTGCACGAATGCAGAGTTCCACAGCCAACATCAAATTAGAGCGGAGTTGGAAGAAAATTGGAAATTAGTCGCCCTTTGTAATGATGCAGATCATTACTGTGAAAACATTTTCAACACTCCTAACAAAACTGTGGCTCTCCCCACATGGGATGTTTTTTATCCAAAATGCAAACTGGACATGCTTGGTGCAATGAGCCATGTATTTTGTGGTATTATATTAGCAGTATATTACATTACATTATATTATATTTTATCTATTTGTTATAGAAACGAAAGAACAAACATTGGAAAATGTTTGCAAATACCTGACGTGCTGGTGGTCTCGTGGTGAGAATAAGACAACTCTGTACAATTATGTAAATACAACGATGACCAAACATGGATGGCACGATGGAATCTGCACATGCGAATGAAAAAATTAATCCTGCCTTTTTTATAGTGTGGTCTACTCAATTCCCAACTACACCATTGAAATTATATCTGTATCTATTTCTACAAATAAATTCAATTAAATAAATCAAAAGCTTCGATTATCCGAACTGATTTCGGATACTTGGGTGTTCATAAAACCGAATTGTTCAGATAATCGAACATATGAAATCAAGCATACGAAAATAAAAATTCATTGAAATATTGTTAGAAAGCATTAAAACCGACCAAAAATGGATAGAAATTGACAAAAAAACATTATAAACCGGTTAAAAATATGTGAAAACATTAAAAATTGATTAAAAAACCGATAAGAATTGGTCAAAAATCGATTAAAAATCGCCTAAAGTTGTTCGGATAACCGGTGTTCTGAAATGGCAAATTTTGGGATATAAAGGACACATATTTTTTAGTGACCCCGTTGAAAGTAAAGCGAGACTGATTTACATTTTCTTCCAAAAGACAATTAATTTTATTAAAGACTTTTATTTAACTTTGTGACGATTCTACCTTTTCTACCTTTTCTAGGTAAAATATGAGATAAGCCTAACCTACCGAAATAAGCTATAAACTACAGGTGTGCGTGCTAAGTGAAAATACAATATGAATAACTTACAATACAATATCGATAATTAGTATTGTTTATTAACAAGAGTCCGGGTTCTAAATACACGTGAAACAACGGGGCAACATCTGGTTGGATGTCCGGGGCGGGCCGAGGGATAGGGCTGGCTTCGCGGCATCGTCACAAATAACGTTACGTGGTCGTGGTCGTATTCGACCACGTGGCTAGAATGCACGAAGATGCGGAGATTCCTCCGCATTTACCGAGATATAACTCCATCGATTATTCAATCAATGGAAACAAGATTCGATCAACACTAGAAACTACAGGGTGAACCAAAAGTCTGTTCCCCTCAAATATTTCCTCAGCAATTGCATCTAGGCAAACTTTGATGAAGCGATCATATAGGAAGTTAGGTGAGAGCAATCCAATGATGTCATCAAATTTGACCTTGAAGGCCATTTTCAAGGTCATTCACTTGCTAACTTCTAAACCAATCAGGTTAGAGCAAAAAAGTCAATTACAAAGTTGTAGAGCACCATCAAATTAGTACTATCCAACTTATCTGATAATTACGCCTCCATCCGCCACATAGTCATATCGGGCTTCGGGTCGCGAGGGAACCAGGTGGTGCCCAAAGTCCGAATGCTAAGAGCGATGACGATCAGTTGGGTCGCGAGTGCGGTGTCTTGTAATTAATTAGATTGCAAAAGCGGAATCCCAAAGACCAGGATTTATTGTCCGGGTTAGCCTTCCCGCGTGATAACACTAAATACAACAGAGTCAACTACCGGTACACGGTAATCTACTGACGGGGCCCAAAATGCTTTAATGAACAGTACGAAACCAAACAGAAAAACAAAACAAGCCGAAGATCTGGTGGAAAACCAGAGCTTATATATTCCGGAGAACAGAAGGATTAGTGATAACCAATCGGACATCAGAATCCATGGATTCGCAGGTCACTTTGGGATTAGCGAGTCTGGACCTTGCAGAAGACTAGGTCCGAAAGAGCCCAATTGGTTCTCTTTAACAGGTAAACATTATTACGGTTATTAATGGAATATTGATTCAATGGAATCAATATCAACTAATAAAAGATGTTTTAGAGTTATTCAACCCGAAATAATATGTTTAACAACACATTCTTATAATTAAATAGGATTCACACTTTTAAACACACTTTTAAACACACTTTTAGTTCAAATAGCGCCATCTGGCGGTAAATCGCGAATTATACAGTTTTATAACCGTCACAACTTCACTAGAACATTTGTATTTGTAGTTTAACTTCCAGTTTGTTTAATTTCCCAAAAAAATAATCATATGATTGGAAAGTAAACTTTTCTGATACAGTTTTTGGTCTACTTTCCAATTATAACAATAAAATTGATATTAAAAATAGTTAAGAAAGCTGATTAATGATAAATGCTGATTTTACTGAGCAACGTGAACCTGAACCGCAGCGCTCTGAGTGCTTGTGTCGTTCGAGGATTTGGTGAATGCGAGAGAATATTCTTACTTATCCAAGATACGGGGATGTTAATTGCACCGGGCCTGCTGGTCTCCATCCGGATAAAAGCCAGGGCTGTCGAAACTGATGATAAATGATTTTTACTGTACGTCTTACCATCTAAATGAATGTAATGATTATGAAACGTTTGTTTTTACTACCGTGGTCAATGAAGAAATTTTGATTCTTCTTTTGAAGTTTTATACAGACTGGAATAAAGTGGCATAAACAATAAAGAATGCAACCAAAATTGTAACCATTTTTTAACAAAAAATAAAAATAAAAGTTAGTCTCACCCTGATTGGTCAAATTAAATTTATTGCTTACTCTCAAAAACACCAAATTACTTTGATGCGCTGCAGTGAAGCGATGGGGGAGCTTGTATGAATCACGTATGTATACATCCTCCACCTACTCGTAAAAATCGTGACGTTTTCCCAGTCGACGTTGTACCCACGTGCAGCAGTAAGAAAATAACAAAAAAAAAACATAATCAGCAAAATAAATTTTAAAAAATAAATAAATGTACGGTTGCATCGTTCGACAGACGTTCCCATTTTACGTTTGAATAACGTTCGCATCAAAGCGACTATATATGTGGCACATCTACCTTATCCCAATCATCTAAACTTTGAATTTGTGTTTCCATTTCGACATGTCTGTCTCAAATTTGAACTCGCTCTTGGAAACCATTCATATCGAAACTGTCCGCATTCTTCGGAACAAACCAATTTCTAAGGTCAAATGGCAGGCATTCGTTGCCACGGCGCATGCAGTTCATTCCCACGAAGACGGAGAAATAAAAATGTACGCAACCTTCCGAGAAGATGTTTCGACCGCGATGCGGCTCGCAAGACGACGACTGTCGCGTCGAAAGGCCCAAGCACTCGTCAAAGCATACATCCATGAATGGAAGAATTTTAACGAAGCCTGCAACCGTTTGGCAAAAGTAATTCGCCCCGTGCCGACGAAAATTCGGTCGAAATACGACCAAAATCGCGACAAAGTTTGCAGGATCATGCTAAATGGTTGGAATAATTGCGTGTTGTCAAAATTTAAGCAGGATTTACAACGAGTCGTTACTCAATTAATTGAAAAGGAGAGAAACGGGGAAGTGTGCGAATTGCAATTGGTAATTGCAGTACGCAAATCCTACGTGGATTTAAACGCCGCTCAACTTCTGACCGTAGCGGAAGACGAGATTTCCCCCGACCTTCAGCGACTGTTAGGATTGGACGAACCGAACCTCAACTTAAGCAATTTTGGGAACCACCATTTGTCCGTTTATCGAGAACTGTTCGAGAAAGATTACGTAGCGAACACAAATGCTTTTTACCTCGTTAAAGCGCCCGAGTACTTGGCGACGAACGGAGTCGAGGAATATATGAAATACGCGGATTTGAAGATCAGAGAAGAAGCTGAAAGAGGAAAAAAGTATTTGGAATCGGACGACGCCTCGCAACAAGCGCTGACGAGTATTTGGGGCGATCTATTCGTGGTTCCGTTTAAAGAAACCATCTTAGCGCAATTTGCCGGGATGGTGAAGCAAAACGACGCCGAAAACCTGCAAATTATGTATCGATTGATGAGTCTAATGCCCGATGACTGCACCGCAATGCTCGCGAAATTAGAGGAGCCCATTGTGGACGTGTGCTTGGCGGAGATGTCCGCAAGTGTTCTTGAGGATAGCGCGAAATACGTGCAACGACTGCTGGATCTGTTCCACAGGTTCAACCGATTGGTCGACGTGGCGTATGAAAATGACCCGAGAGCTCTTTCGTCGCGAGACAAAGCGTTCAAGACAATCACCAACGATTGCAGCCAATGTGCGGAGTTTTTGGCCAATTTTTGCGACATGTTGTTGCGGAGGACGCAACTGCGCAAGAAACTCACTTCCGGAGACATCGACGGCAAGTTGAAAGACGTGATTTCGTTGCTGAAATATTTAGGCAACAAAAACGTCTTCATGAAATTCTACAAGTCGCATTTGACGAGGCGTTTGGTCTTGGAGACGTCGGCGGACATCGAGATGGAGGCGGAAGTGGTCGAAAACATGAAGGACATTGGAATGTCGTCCGATTACCTGTTCAGGTTTAAGCAAATGTTGCGCGACGTTAAAAGCAGCCGCGATTTAAATCACGACTTCCGGCGAGACCGCTGCGATCTTAAATTTTCGAGTAAAGTTTTCAGCGCTTCCGCGTGGGATCGGAATAATGAAGTGGTTCCGGTTTCGTTGCCGGCCGAGCTCGGGAGATATTGTTCCGACATGGAGGTCTTCTATAAGAAGCAGCACCAGGAGCCAAGGAGGAAACTTATTTGGCAGCATCAGTTGTCGACTGGGACGATTTCGTTCGCCAATTCGGTGGGCAAGTTCGATCTGGAGGTGACGTGTTTTCAAGTGACGGTGCTGTTCGCTTGGAACGAGCGTCCGCACGAGCTGATTTCGTTCGGGGAACTTGGGTTGGCAACCGAGCTGTGCGAGGCGGAGTTGAGGAGAACGATGTGGTCGTTGGTTGCGGTGGGTGTTGTGGTGTGTCGTCCGAATGTTAAGTCGGCGTCGGAGTTGGAAAAGGACACGCGGTTTTGGATAAACGACGAGTTTGGTTTGGTTCGGAATGGAAAAGTTGAGAAACGAGGAAAGATCAATTTGATCGGACGATTGCAACTGTCAAGTTGTAGATCGAATTGATGGGGATTCACAAAAATATTCCCTAATTTTTATTTATTTTAAACTTTATGAATGTTAATTAAATATAATAAACAAATTAATTCTTTTCGAATCATTTTTCACACATTCTATTTGTAGGTTTATACTGTATATTTGTATACCATCTTCTACTCGTTCATTTGGTTAATTTCGTAATTTAAACATATTTTACTCCAAACCATCAACAAGGAGAGTTAATGCACGCTGTTAATGCACGAGGAAAGAGACGAATGCGTGGACGCAATTAACGATTTGCCGCTAGCAACCAATCCTGTTGAGAATATTTGGTGTAAAAATCACCACTTGATGTCGTTGTGTAATCTATGTAGTTTGAGTTTTTTATATTACTTGGGGACGCTCCTACCATATTTGGAGCGAACATCCTTCCTGTGTTTTTTCCTCACTTATCCACTTAATGTACTATGGCGAGGACGCATTGATTTGTATTAAACCTAATATCGTTTTATCTGGATTCATAACAAATCCGGCCATAACTTACTTTTTGCTTTCGAAAATGACTGAGCGCCAATTGGACGCGTTTTTCTCCAAATTCGAAAACCATTTTGTCGTTAGGAGGTTCCTCGATGATTGGGTGTATTTGGATTTGTTTGTGCGGGCGACGAAGCGTTTTCTTGGGCGGTTTTGCGTCAGGGATTTCCATGGCGCATCAAATTCGGAAAAACGGACACCCCAGCGGGAATTGCAGGTGAGTGATCAGTCTGCGGGGGCAGCTGGTCACAAGATTTAACACCCTTGTGGGTGCTAATCACGTTGGGAGACACAGAAGCCCGGGCGAAGGCATCGTTACGCCGAATTTGCAGAAGCAAAACATCAGTCTGCATCACGTTAAAGTTTAGATATGAAGAGTGTTATTTTATATTAATTAATGTGATGGAGCCGGATTCTTCTGAATTTATTGATTGTTTTAATTAATGTGGGGTTTATGGGATGAAGTTATTGTTTGGAAAGCAATGTAAATTAATTATACAGGATACGCTCCACGCTTATCTACATCGACACTATCATATGAATACATTTCAACTTGCTGTTGCAAGATGAGGCTGTTGATTGTTTGTTTCGTTTTAAGTTTGTCTTCTTGTTGCACGAATGCAGTAAGCCAACATCTAATTAGAGCGGAGTTGGAAAAAAATTGGAAAATAGTCGCCCTTTGTAAAGATGCGGATCATTACTGTGAAAACATTTTCAAAACATGGGATGTTTTTTATCCAAAATGCAAACGGGACGTGCTTGGTGCAGTGAGCCATGCATTTTGTGGTATTATATTACCGGTATATTATATTTCATTATATTATATTTTATCTATTTGATATAGAAACGAAAGAACAAACATTGCAAAATGTTTGCAAATATGTGACGTGCTGGTCGTCTCGTGGTGATAAGAAGACAACTCTGTACACGTATAAAAATACAACGATGACCAAACATGGATGGCACAATGGAACCTGTACATGCGAATGAAAAAATAATCCTGCCTTTTTTATAGTGTAGTCTACTCAATCCCCAACCACACCATTGAAATTATTATATCTATTTCTAACAAATAAATTCAATTAAATCAATCAAAAGCTTCGATTATCCGAACTGATTTCGGATACTTGGGTGTTCATAAAACCGAATTGTTCAGATAATCGAACATATGAAATCAAGCATACGAAAATAAAAATTCATTAAAATATTGTTAAAAAGCAGTAAAACCGACCAAAAATGGATAAAAATTTACAAAGAAAACATTAAACGTCGTTTAAAAATATGTGAAAACATTAAAAATCTGCACAACCCTGTTTTTTTATATTTTTATTTGGTCAAAAAAACGTAGCGTTACGATCCACCAAAGTCGGTGATCGAATGGGAAATTCAGGGGGAAATTTGAAAATATTTGGGCAACAGGCATCCTGTGACAGTGACGACCACAACTCCCTAGCTTTGCTAGTACCGGGTATAAGTCGCATAAAGGTTGGTTCACAGTGAATAATTACAAGAGTTAAATACAAGACAAGAGAGTTATCAAAACACTACAGTTTATTGTTACCAACAATAGAATCGATACTAAGTTATACATAAGACTAATGCCAACATTTGGCAAGTGAAATCACTTCTAAACTATATGTAAGTTGGCTGTAAATAGCCCTAAAATAATATCATTACGTGTCTTTGGGGTCCTGGATTCGGGAACGGTCTGAATCACCGCTCGACCAGGTATACTAGATGTCATTGGGGCCGGTCTGGCTGCGTTCTCGAGTCCGGGTCTGCTTGGCTATCTTGGTTCGTTGTGTAAGTCATCGTGTGTCGATGGGTTGATTGATCCGAGCGGTGCGGTTGACTTTCGTGCACCGCCACAACTTTGGGAGGATATTGGTGTAAGTAAATGTATTCATATACTTATCAATATTCCAATTACGAATTATATTTAATTTGTAACGTTGTGATTCCTTCCAGATGTTTCGTCAATAAATTGTCTCGAATTTATTGTTACATTGGGTTCAATGTAATATAATTAAGTCTTCTGACTTAATTGTTTAACTTGTATTCAAGTTAATATTTATTGTCCATATTGTTTGCTATGAAAATAGTGATTAGGCTTCCGGTCGCAATCACAATATTGCCATCGATAGAATCGCCTTGCCATGCAGAACGGTATCAAGTGTCCCCTGCGTAGCAGCAAGGATATAGAAGAGAAGGATGAGAAAAGGGGGCCAACTGTAATGGTACGCGAAACCGAGGCTCGTTTCGCAATGACGTCATGTTTACGCACAAAATCCACACCAGATGTTGCGATTTTGCATTCAACTTCTCTGGCAAAATGAATAGGAATAGTGAAAACCAACAATCTAAAATTGACAATTTGATTCATTTTGATGTTTTTTATGGCAAAACCTTTGTCAAAGAATAAGCATATGAAATGTTCCTTTTATAAAATTAAATTAATCTTCTCCTGCATAAGTTTTCAAACATCTTTTATAATTTCAGCTGACCAAGTTATGTAAACACATGGCTTGGTCAGCTGAAAAAATTGCAAGAATATACCTGTGATGATGCTAACATTATTACTGTTTTTAATGTGGGTGGAAATGCAAAGAGTCTGTCATTAGAAGTTATCAATGACTAATTTAAAGAAATTAATAATAATGATTTAATCATAAATGAATATTGGAAATCTGTCCATATTCGCAGTGTTGTATCGAACGCAAACTAAGTTCGTTAGTTCGCGAACTAAGGACGGGAACTAGTTCACTTTTACAAGTGAACGGAAAAAACGAACTTAGTTCACTTTTAACAATGAACTAGAACAAAGTTCGCGTTCACCATGTTTGATGATGAAAACTTCGCAAAAACGTAACTTTTTGCATTGGTTTTAAACGTTTTCATGACGTTTTCATCATCAACACATTCAATTTGATCACTTTTTACAACGAAAACGGCAAAATCAGCCGTATTCATCATTAAAAGCAATGAAAACGACTGCTTTACAAAAAAAAGTGTTTTTTTTTTTCATCTGCATACAACAAAACATAAAAAAAACGTTTCAATTTTTTAAAAAAAAAATTTGAAAAGTGAACTGAACTATTGGTTCAAGTTCGCGAACTAGAACTTAGTTCACTTTGAAAAAAAGTGAACTGAACGCAAATGTGAACTAGTTCACATGGTGATAAACGCGAACTTAAACTAGTTCGCGATTTGATGAACGAGATACAACACTGATATTCTGAGACAGAAAGAGATTATTCTAACTTTAGTAATCAAAATAATTAAAGTTTATATACCAAAGGTATACATTAGTATCCAGCCCTGCACCTTCAATTGGTCGACTGCATGATTCTGTAGAATCATGCAACGGTTCCTTGCAAACAAATCAACTAGAAACCAAATGGTTAACCAAAAGAACATACACAAAATACACACAACACAACAACACAATATCACAAAATCATTTCAATCCAGGGGGAATGAATTTCCAACGAAAGATCTAGGATTATTTCGAGATTCTTCCCCCCCTCAATTGATTTGCCGTACGTAACTGATCGGATTCTTCTGATTTTATTGATTATTTTAATTAATGTAGGGTTTATGGGGTGCAGTTATTGTTTGGAAAGCAATATAAATTAATTATACAGGATACGCTCCACACTATCATCTGAATTCATTTCAACTTGCTGTGACAAGATGAGGCAGTTGATTGTTTGTTTCGTTTTGAGTTTGTCTTCTTGTCGCACGAATGCAGGGAGTCAAGATCAAATTAAAGCGGATTTGGAGAAAAATTGGAAATTAGTCGCCCTTTGTAATGATGCGGATCATTACTGTGAAAACGTTTTCAACACTCCTGACAATACTGTCGCTCTCCCCACATGGGATGTTTTTTATCCAAAATGCAAACTAGACATGCTTGGTGCAATGAGCCATGTATTTTGTGGTATTATATTACCAGTATATTATATTACATTATATTATATTTTATATATTTGTTATAGAAACGAAAGAACAAACATTGCAAAATGTTTGCAAATATGTGACGTGCTGGTCGTCTCGTGGTGATAAGAAGACAACTCTGTACAATTATGTAAATACAACGATGACCAAACATGGATGGCGGGATGGAATCTGCACATGCGAATGAAAAAATAATCCTGCCTTTTTTATAGTGTAGTCTACTCAATCCCCAACTACACCATTGAAAGTATATCTGTATCTTGGGTGTTCATAAAACCGAATTTTTCAGATAATCGAACATACAAAATCAAGCATACGAAAATAAAAATTCATTAAAATATTGTTAAAAAGCATTAAAACCGACCAAAAATGGATAAAAATTGACAAAAAAACATTAAAAACCGGTTTAAAATATGTGAAAACATTAAAAATTGATTAAAAAACCGATAAGAATTGGTCAAAAATCGATTAAAAATCGCCTAAACTGTTCGGATAATCGAACGTTTGTATAACCGGTGTCCTAAAATGGCAAATTGTATACTGATTTTTTAGTGACCCCATTGAAAGTAAAGCGAGACTGATTTACATTTTCTTCAAAAAGACAATTTATTTTATTAAAGACTTTTATTTAACTTCACTAGAACATTTGTGTGGTTCAACTTCCGTTTGTTTAATTTCCTAAAAAATGAATTAAAAAACTAATCATAAGATTGGAAAGTAGACTTTTCTGATACAGTTTTTGGTCTACTTTCCAAATATAACAATAATATTGATATTAAAAGTAGTTAAAAGGAAGCTGATTAATGATAAATGCTGATTTACTGCGAAATTTAAGCAAACCGGAGCGCCACCTGGCAGATTCCGTTTGCTACAATGGATGCCAAATTTTTTGTTGCGACTCGTTTTTATATGTTTACTGTATGGAAATGAGGTCCAAAAATTCTGGAACCAAGCCCAATCGATTGGAAATCAAGATCTGCGCAACCCTGTATTTTTTGTATTTTTATTTGGTAAAAAAACCGTAGCGTTACGGTCCACTAAAGGCGATCGAATGTGAAATTCTGGGAAATTTGAAAATGTTCTTGCGGCATTCGGGCGACAGGCATTCGGGCGGCATTCGGGCGACAGGCATTCGGCCGGCAGGCATTCAGGCGGCATTCGGGACACACAATGGCATGGAAAAGACTATCAGAGGAAAACCCAAACTTTGTCTCAATGGTTATGCTTGGGAATCGTTCTTGCCTCAGGCGAATCCTTGGAAATCGTTCTTGCCTCAGGCGAATCCTTGGGAATCGTTCTTGCCTCAGGCGAATCCTTGGGAATCGTTCTTGCCTCAGGCGAATCCTTGGGAATCGTTCTAAAAAGAAAGAAAAAAAAAAGAACGATTCCCAAGAACAATTGCCTGAAGCAAGAACGATTCCCAAGTGATCACAAGAAATAGCGATCAGAAATATCCCCAGATTAATTGAAGTTTTTATAAACATCGTCCGCGAGCACAAGCGACAATAAGAGAAAGAGGAAAATGATAAAATAGTGTTGGAAAAAATTGAAAGAGTTGAAATTAATGTAGTCCGTGTGACAATTGAAAATATTTACACTAAATTACTTAAGCAACAATTGGCAGACCTGAAAACAAGGTTGAAGCAAGCAGAACAAGCAAATCACAATTTAGCAGCTGAACTAAGGAAACTGAAGGAATCAATCCAAAAATTTTAAATAAAAGAGTAAGTATTGTAAAAATTACCGTATTTTACCACTTTGAGCCGCGGCTCCAAATCTGGGGCGGCTCTTATTTCAAATAGTGGCCAATTTCAATGTTACGTTCATTGAACGTAACATAAGCCGCAGCTACAATTCGAGGGCGGCTCTTATTCGGTAAAATACGGTATACTTTATTTTACTTTTTTTTCATTTGTAATCATTTTTCTTTTCAGTTTTTTAAATTTTTAATTTGACACCAGAACCTGTATATATTATAAACAAGACCAGGGATTGCCGACCGAAATGTGCGGGGCGGCCGACTGCAATCAACCTTTGACGGGCTGGAACTGGAACCAGTCCACGGGTAAGTCGAATTTAAACGATTGCCTGAAGCAAGAACGATTCCCAAGTGATCACAAGAAATAGCGATCAGAAATGTCCCGAGATTAATCGAAGTTTTTGTGAACACCGTCCGAGAATACAAGCGACAATTCGCCAAAGAGGCGAATGATAAACTATTGTTGGAAAAAAATCGAAAGACTTCAAATGCACGCAGGCAATGTGGTAATTGAAAGTGTTTACTTGAAATGCCAACTTCAGAAAAAATTGGCGGACGCAAAAAGAGAGTTGAAAAAAGAAAAACAGAAAACTCATAATTTATCAGCACAATTGAAGAAACGGGTGGAATCGAATCCAAAAATTTTAAATGAAAGAGTAGGTATTGTAAAAATTATACTTTTTTCTACTTTTTAATCATTTTTAATCATTTCTCTTTTCAGAAACCTGCTTTTTAACAATCACCCACCCATGTATTTATTTGACAGTTTTTTAAATTTTTAATCTTAATTTTGACACCAGAGGTTTTGGGACCTGTGTATACAGGGTGGAACAAAAGTCTGTTCACCTCAAATATTTCCTCAGGAATTGCATCTAGGCCAACTTTGATGAAGCGATCGTATAGGAAGTTGGGTGAGAGCAATCCAATGATGTCATCAAATTTGACCTTGACGGCCATTTTCAAGGATATTCACTTGCTAACTTCTAAACTAATCAGGTTAGAGCAAAAAAGTCAATTACAAAGTTGTAGAGCACCATCAAATTAGTACTATCCAACTTATCTTAGTCATCTTAAATTAAATGTTTTCCTTTTAAAAAGGAGACAAATCAGCTGAAATAAAGCCAGCCATTGTGACAAAACTTAAATTTCTATCACAAAAATACTGAATTACTTAAATAAACGTATTCAAATGTGCATCATTATGCAAGTAAACAAGAAAAACCACTGCCTTTTTTTAATGCCTCAATAATTATTTTATCACAAGATTAACCCTTGGCTATACGGATTTATGAACAAGCTTTTTCTTGAATAGGAAAATTTTTTTTCTATGATTTTTTTTTGCTGAAAATTTGTGACTTTGTTGATCTGATAATAAAGTAAATCTCGGGTGAAATTTGTAATGATTCATCATTTATTTAATTAAATATTCAACTTGGAAATTTTCTGCCCCTTAAAACTCCAGCATAACTTTTAAGCTGGCTTTGCTGTATTTGTAAACAGCGCTTCAGTGAACAGCTTTTCGCATTTACCAGTAGTGATTAAAACCACCTCCAGATGGCTCAAATCTATTTATTTTTATTGTTTAGGCATTACGTTCTCAATAAAATTAGTTCCGAACTAAAAACAAACTACATGGCGCTTTAACCAATCGACTTAAAATTGTCCATAAATCCGTAATGGCTAAACCAGAACGGCACATTTTATCCTTATGCCTCCGAGGGTTAAAAAATTTCACTTTGCTGATTTTTTTTCTGATTTGTCTCCTTTTTTGAAAGAAAAAATTTAACTTAAGATGACTGAGATAAGTTGGATAGTACTAATTTGATGGTGCTCTACAACTTTGTAATTGACTTTTTTGCTCTAACCTGATTAGTTTAGAAGTTAGCAAGTGAATGACCTTGAAAATGGTCTTCAAGGTCAAATTTGACGACATCATTGGATTGCTCTCACCCAACTTCCTATACGATCGCTTCATCAAAGTTGGCCTAGATGCAATTGCTCAGGAAATATTTGAGGGGAACAGACTTTTGGTTCACCCTGTATAGTGACAACGGGACCACGTTTCACCGAGCCCACAAAGAACTAGCTTCACTCTTAAACCACACGAAGGACGAGACGTTTCGAAATTATTTGGCCCAAAAGGGAGTCGAATGGAGATTCATTGTCGAGAATGGACCGTGGTGGGGCGGGTTCTGGGAGAGGATGGTGCAAACGGTCAAGAGATGCTTAAGAAAAGCTATCGGTTCGGCGCACTTAAACTTTTACCAACTCGGAACGTTTCTTGTGCAAACCGAAGCAGTCATAAATCGCAGACCGATCACATATGTATACAACGACCCAAACGAAATTGAGCCACTCACGCCCGCACATTTTCTGACCGGTGTGATGTTGACTCACCTACCCGACTCGGGAGCATCAGACAGCCTCGAACCGACTCAGAAGCAATTCATTCGACAATGGCGCTACCAACAACGCGTATTACTCTCATTCTGGAATCGTTGGTCTCGGGAGTATTTGACGGATCTGAAGATTCAAACGGGCAAACCAGGTGTGCGAGAACTCCAGTTGAACGACGTCGTTATGATTGAAGAGCTATTTAAACCACGTCTAAAATGGAAAATGGGTAGAGTGGTCGAAGTTAAGCGGGGTCAAGATAATAAAATCAGGTCATGTGAGATGGTGCTCGCTAATGGAGAACATTTGCGTCGACCGATACAACGTCTTGTGCGTTTGGAAGTAGAATCAAGTGATCCCCGCCCGGCAGTGTGAAAATCGGGTGATTTTACGAGTAAATTGTTGTTCTTTATTAATAATCGTGTTTAGTTGTATTATTTGATTTGTATTGTTGAATTTATATTTCCATTTTAATTTGTGATTTTTAAATATTGAATTTATGTTTTATCATTCATTATAATATGTCTTTTATTTCCACTTAAGTGTTTTGACTTTACATTTACAATTGGAATGTTAGAATACTAATCCTTTGAGGAATGTTAAGGTCCCCTAAATTGTGATGCGCTCGTCATTGGTCATTCGAGCGCGTCATTTGCATTTCGCCATCTTGTAAATGCTTGTGATTGGTTCTTCGAACTCGTCATTTGTGTAGATATGTTTTTATCACAAAGTGTTATAGTCTAAGTGTATTAATTGATGTATTGTTGACGTACGAGATTGCACAAGAATGGAGTGCAACCGATGTAGTTATTGTAATGAGAGTGTTGTTCGAGTTGGAATAAAATGCCGACATATTCATCTTGTTGATATTTCCAATGATTGAGTATTTATTCTAAACCAACAAGTGGTAGCAGAGGAGAGGTTTTACGATTATGGCGATGAAAGAATGAATGCTGAGTCTGGGAAAGCGCAAGTTATTAGTGTCACTAAGTTTTGAAAATATTTGGCGTGAAATTAATTCCTGTTTTGCATTTCTGTCGTCTGCTACGAGTTACGACAAGAGATGGCGATGGCGGATTCATTTGTGAACGTTTCCTCCTCATCAACGACGGTCGAGAGGTTGACCGATAGGAATTATTTTCTCTGGAAGATGAGATTGCGAGCAGTATTAAAGATGAAAGGCCTATGGAAGATGGTGATCGTGAACGACGAACCGGAGAAAGGACGGCTTGGACAGGCAAATTACGGCCAGATGAGGGCAATTTGGGAGAATTGGGAACAGAAGAATGACGAGGCCATGGGGATCTTGATGCTGTCACTTTCAGCGGAACAAGGAGTGCGTTACAGCATGGAAACGAACGCCAAAAAGTTGTGGGAAACGATTGAGACTCACATGGGACCAAAGAACGATTTTGAAGTGGTCAAATGCGGCATAGAATTAGCGCAACTCAAGATGAACGAGAAAGAAACGATTGATACGTACATAAATCGTGCAGAGGCAATAAAGACCAAAGCATCGGAACTTGGGAAAATATATAGCAATCAGGAGATGCTAAGTTACGTAGCACGAGGGCTGCGAGTTGAATTTGAGCACAATGTGCGAATTTTTGAGGGACAAAACAACAATTTGACTTTGAGTGAAGCTCGAACTGCTTTGAGATTTGAAGAGGAAAGACAGCGGGCAAAGAAGAAAAGTCACGACGGAAATGGAAGCGAAAATGCGTACAGAACTCGACAAAGGGGGAAATGTAACATTGAATGTTACAATTGCCACAAGATTGGACACTACGCCAAGGACTGTTGGTCCAAAAGTAAAACGGGTGATCCAACGCGCGGAAATGCAAATCCACGTGGAACCGCAACAAACACAAGGACGCCGAACAGAGGACGTGGCGGAAATAGGACAAATGAACAGTCAGCACAAAGCGAGGTGCGACCAACACCCAAGCCACGGGAATATTCGTGTGGAGCGAGAGTTTTGGCGATTAATGAAGCTGTTGAGCGGGAAAGCGATGAGGAAACGCCGGATGAACTTGAAGACTGGCTTCTGGATTCAGGGGCAACAAGTCACATGGTATCACACAAAGATGATTTTGAGTTTTTCGAGTCATATCCGCAAAAAGTCGGACTGGCAAGTGAGGCAGAAGCGAAGTCACCAGGACGGGGGCAGATGCGTGTCACAGAAGACGTTTCGAGGAACACGTTACGTCTGAGCAACGTGCTCTATATTCCGAACCTGCAGACGAATTTACTATCTGTTCCGAAGATGGTCGATGCTGCGTTGACGGTGACGTTTACACGACAGTGCGCCAACGTGCAAGATGAAGATGGAAATCACGTGATGAGGGCACAGCGTGTTGACGATAAATTTATGATTGGGGCGATATACAATGAAGCCAACCACATACAACCTGTTAACGAGGTAGCGTGTACGACACAATGTTTGACACGGACTTTATGGCACCAAAGATTGGGACATCCAAACTTCAAAAATATGGAAGACATGAAAAGTCAGAATCTTGTAATAGGATTGAATTGGGATGAAAAATTGCCAGATGAGACTTGTATGGAATGCGTGAAAGGGAAGATGACAAGGGTTCCACGACGTGCTGTTTCATATCAACAATCCTAAGAGATAATGGAATTAATTCATGTTGATTTGATGGGGCCAATGCCCGTACCCACATTAGGGGGAGCGCGTTATGTGCTAACTATGGTTGATGATTGTAGCCGAATGGTATTTTTGAGAGTATTGAGCACTAAAAGTGAAGCTGGGACCGCAATCAAAGACTTCGTGGCGCATATTGAATTGCAGATGGGGCGATTGGTGAAGCGAATACGGTCGGACAATGGCGGGGAATTTTTGAATGACAGTTTGGGACAATACTTCACTCAGAAGGGGATTTTACACGAACTGACCACCTCATACTCACCCGAGAGCAACGCGATCGCAGAACGCATGAATAGGACCGTGACAGAAGCGATGCGAACTTTATTAGTGGACTCAAAGTTGCCACAGAAGTTTTGGGGCGAAGCTATTCTGACAGCTGCTCATTTACGCAACAGGTGCAAGACGAGTACACACGTCAAGACGCCTTACGAACGTTGGAAGGGGAGAATACCCAACGTTAGCTACTTGAGACGCTTTGGATGCGTGGCTCACGTACTAGAACCAAAATTTCGACAAAACAAGTTGAAAGACAAAACCAGAGAAGGCATACTAGTGGGTTATTCGACTAAAAGGAAAGCCTACAGGATATTTATGCGAGACACAGGGAAAATCACAGAATCGTGTGATGTAGTTTTTGAAGAGTCACGATTGGGGGATACTCACCTTGACCGGACGGATGAATCCTAAGAACAGATGGATTTAGACGTTGTTTACGACCTTGGTGAAGCACCGCCTCAACCGATCGAACAACTTGCTCCGGATGTAGACATAGACGAACCGGACCCACCCATTGTGGCTCCAGTACCGGAACAGTTGCCCGCTCGGAGGGGAGGACGGAGGCCGGGCGCCACCAAGGAAGTGCTAGCAGCAAACAAGCAAGCTCGTATAGACGAAACCGAAGCGAATTTGCAACAGCGAGGAGTGCGACGCTCAACAAGGATTAGAGAGCAAGCACTGCGACAACGGGGAACGCGACAACGAGGAGCGCGACACCGAGGAGCACGACACTCAAGAAAAATCCTAGAGCAGGCATTGATGGCGGAAATAATGTTTACACCGAACACCTATGAAGAGGCTATGGCGTCGGATGATGCAAACGAATGGCGAAAGGCCATGCAGGAAGAAATAGATTCGATGCACCAACATCAAGTTTGGAAAATAGAGCCGCGACCTAGCGATGCAAAGCCAGTTAAATCAAAATGGGTTTTTCGCATAAAGACAAATGCCGACGGCTCGATAATTCGATACAAAGCCCGACTTGTAGCGGTCGGATGCGGACAGAGACCGGGAATGGACTACGATCAGACATTCTCACCAGTGGTCAGAATAGAGTCATTGAGAACACTGTTGAATGTAGCAGCCAAAGAGGACTTACTTCTGGACCAGTACGATGTTAAGACAGCGTACTTACACGGGAAACTGAAGGAGAAGATATATATGGAGCAACTAAAGGGTTTCGAGACTGGAGAGGGCGATTGCGTATGCAGACTAGAGAAGAGTTTATATGGATTAAAGCAATCCGGGCGCTGCTGGAATGAGAAGTTGCACGAGGTACTGACAAAGTGCGGATTTGAGCGCTCACCGGACGATCCTTGCCTGTATATATGCAGAAGTCAGCAAGGCGTGATAATGATGGGAGTTTATGTCGACGATCTCGTCACAGCCAGCTCTAGCGCTAAATTTCGAGACGAGAAAATGGCACAATTGGGGAAATTTGTCGAATTAGTTCACATGGGCGAATTAAAGTACATTCTGGGATTAGAAATCGA